>OW386289.2:24003063-25203063 GCA_936432065.2 Rutpela maculata
AAATGAGGTGCAAATGATGGAACTTTACATTCTGAGCAACTTTTATGATACGAACAACTTTCGAAAAATCACTGGTTCTTGAGATATATGAACTTCAATATAATTTTCTTAAATATAAAAATAGTCATAACTTTTTTAAATTACATTTTAGACGATAAGTCCTTTGGGACATTCTTCATAGAGAATCAGGCTGATTTAGATGCCAATCAAACATTTATTTCAAAACAAAAAATAACTTTTTTTTTTCAAGTAAAACAAAGGTGGGGCTGCAACCGCTATTTGGAAATTAAAGATTTGACATTTCTGCTTATTGTCTAATTTTACTTTCACATCCAATGGAAGTATAGTAACGACAAAAATTTTTAAAAAAATTTTTATTGTTCAAATAGGCTTAGAATGTCATGAAACGTCGAGATATTAAGTTTGAGCGAAAAAAAATTTCTGTCTGTCGGTCTGTCTGTCTGTCTGTCTGTCTGTCTGTCTGTCTGTCGTCTGTAACTTTTTTTTGTGCGCACGTTTACTCTGGAACCGTTTGAGATATTGACTTGAAATTTGGTACACATATGTACTTTAACGAGATCTAGAACTAGATTATATTTTCATCTTGTTCCGTCGAAGGGTTGGGGGGTAAATTTGGGGTAAATAGGTAAATCAAGCATTTAAGAGTCACTAAAATTGGTAGTTAGTATATACAAGAGAAGCTAAGGTCTCAAAAAATGTTGGCATTAGCCACCCCCATTACCACCCCCACCTCATTATTAAAGGGGATGAAAAAAAATTGTAGTTTAGTATGTGTACAAGAACCAGAAACTTCAAAATATTTTTTACTTCATCTATCCCAACTACCACCCCCTATCACCACCCCCAACCCACTACCGATGTGGGGTATCGTTGTATGGGTTTTTGAGGTAGATGATTTCAAATATTATATTATTATAGTTTCATAAACAATTATTTCCACATACAAAATTTTTTCGTTGTGAGTGACTTCGACAGGAAAGTAAATCTGGATGTGGAAGTAGTGATTCCTTGGGCAGCGGTTTTTACGTCATGTTTATGTTGTATGTTCAACTAAATTTACACTGTTACAATTTACAGTGTAAATGAAAAAAAAAATGCAATTTTTTTTACTTGAAAAATTACATTGAAGTTCAAATATCTCGAAAAACAGTGATTTTTGGAAAATGGAATGGAAAATATACTTTCAAAAGCTTTATTTGTTCTTAATATAGTGAAGTCAAAATGGGAATTCTCTGGCTACACTAATTTTATTGTATTAATTTGTTCCAGGTGTAATAACAAGTGGCATGAGAAGTTTTGGATTGGATCTGTCTATTGCTTCATTTAAAATATAAACAATTACTGCTATTTTCCTTATCATCTCGGGATAAAATTATAAATGAAACTAGATATATCAAAAAACATTTTGATAATTTGTTAATTTGTATAAAAATAAAACCACTAAAAATTGCCTTTTTTGGATAATTACTTCCACATCCAGTGAAAGTACAGTAACAACAATTTTTTTTAATTTTTATTGTTCAAATAGGCTTAGAATGTCATGAAACGTCGAGATTTTAAGTTTGAGCAGAAAAAAATTCTGTCTGTCTTTCGGTCTGTCGGTCTGACTGTCGTAACTTTTTTGTGCGCAAGATTACTCTGGAACCGTTTAAAATCTGGAATTAGATTATATTTTCATCTTGTTCCGTTGAAGGGTGGGGAGTAAATTGGGGTAAATAGGGGTAAATAGGAAAATCAACCAGGTAGAAGTCCATAAAATTGGTATTTAGTATATACGAGAGAAACTAATCTCTCAGAATATAATATAAGTGGTTAAAATTTATCTAGCCGTTTTCATCATGGCGGAGTCCTGGGCGCCTTATACGCTCAAGGAGGAGAAGATGATAGCTAGGCACGTATATATATATATATATATATATATATATATATCGAGAAGTCGAGAAAGACTGAACGTGACGTCACACGGATAAGTCACTAAAATTATCAAAATTGATTTCTATTCCACATACATTACTAAAACTAATTTCCTATGTTGCTAGGAGTAACGACTGGTTCTCTAGTCACTGTTACTAATCTAATGTCCGTTATTTTCGTGAATGTTGTTATTATTGGCTTATGTTTGATTTATCATTTATCTCCATTTTTGACTAATAAATCAGTGTTTTTCATCGCAATCAGTTGACTGTCACTTGTGTAGTAAGTTAATAAAGAAACTCGCATTTTGTGTAAATACTGTAATTAACTATATTTAAGGTTACTGTCGCCAACGTGAAAATGTTGAAAGTACCAGAAAATAGACATATGTATGCAGTATGTGAGCGGCACAAAAAAACAATTATATATATATGAAAAAATCGTGGGTAAGACCGCAAAGAAAAAGGACACGTGTTTCGGACCCGTTGGTCCTCATCAGCACGGTGGGCAGGGATTTTCCGAAATTAGACCTCTAAGAGGGTAAAAGGGGGGGTTGAAATTTTAGGCTTTTTCTAGATGCGTGAAATTTGCCAGAGATATTTTTTGTTGAAATCTATTAGATACGTGTAAAACGAAATTTCGATTTTCATTTTTTGAAGAGGTGAAAACGGGGGTGGTAGATGGTTTAAAGTGCACCTGTATTTTTGAAATCGCGTAAGTCAGAAACGTGATTATTCGAGCGATGGCCTCTTCTGAGGAAATAAGAAGACACGTATTCGATCGACGGTTTTCAAAAAGAGGCCCCGTTTACCCGAAAGGATAAACGGGGAGGGGGTGGTTTTTAAGCTTTTCGGAAACGCTTATACCTAGAAGCGTGAAATTTGGCAGAAATACTCTTCATTGAAATTTATTAGACACGAGTGCGACGAAATTGTGATTTTCACTTTTTGAAGGGGTGAAAGCGGGGGTGGTAGATGGTCTAAAGGTTATCCGTATCTCTGGAATCGCGTAAGTCAGAAACGTGATATTGCAGTGACGGAATCTTCTGAGGAAATAAGGAGACACGTATTCGACGCCCCTCCCCCCCCCCCCCCCCCCGAACGGGTGAACAGGGAGAGAGATATTTTTAAGCATGAAATTTGACACTCACCCACCCATGTGCTGTATTGTCGATTAAAATAATTATTTTTTCGTTTAACTCGCTCTAACATAAAAATAGACAAATTGCGATGCGCAGTGAGTTTCCACAAGTACTAAGGATGCGTAGTGGGTTTTCTTGAGCATTATGGATGCACAGTGGATTTCCTCGAGTACTATGAATGTGCAGTGAGTTTCCACGAGCACCATGGATGTGCAGTGGGTTTTCGAGTACTATGGATGCGCTGTAGATTTCCTCGGGTACAATGGATGCGCAGTGGGCTTCCTCGTGTGCAATAGATGGGAAGTCGGCTTCCTTAAATGCAATGAATGTGCAGTGGGTTAGTATCTCAATGTTCCTAATTCCACGCAGACGAAGTTCCACCCGAACGAAGTTCCACTCGGACGAAGTCAGCTAATTAATTATAATTGTTTAAACAATATAAATACTTCAATCCTCCTGTCAGAATGTTTCTGGTTTCAAATAAGGTAAGTGTTTAGGCGCCTTATTTTGGTTCCAATTAATGCCAAAAGATGACAATAGGCTGTGCTCTTTAAGATAGCCTATGAGCACGCGTGATTTTTTGTACAGATACATAGGCGGGAGAACCGTGTGTAAAGATTACCATTAGGCTTGCCGACAGATAGACTCATGCTCAATTTTTGATTGAATAGTGCATAAATTGTAGTGATTATAGTGATACTCTGGAACCTGATCCCTTGTCTCCTTATCCTAAACAATGTTCCAGAACATAAAATTGCTGCCACTAGATACGGGTAATTAATTTAAAGATTACAGTCTACTTTCGAATATTTATTCATTGCGCCTTCATTTGGCCTTCTAGCCGGAATTACTTTGTTAAGTAATACATTTTAGATACCTACCGTAGTTTATGTTTTATGCCTATTCAGTCAATATAATTGTTGTTACCAGTTTATTAAAATAAACCCAACCAAGGGGTTTATTTTCGAATCATCACCCGTTTTTTAGTGTTCCTACTGGAACGTGCCATTTTTGGTTTTACCGGTTTAAATACCTTTTAAATATATACCTACCTCTCGTAAATTACTTAAATTATATCCAAGTGTTATTCTTATAATAATAGTGTTGTGCTTATTAGCTATTAGTTTATTATTAATGAAAATTACTGATAAAATAATCCGTTATAGTTGAAAAATCAAATTTATCAGCCTACCTTACCCTAAACGTTTAATGAACCAGTCTCTGCCTTTTTTTGCGGGTTCGCGGAAAATCACCGCATTGTTTTGGTTCGGGTTTATTTACGCTATTCTACACCTGACTTTGGAAGGCTGTATTCGTAGTTTTGTTTTTTAAGACTTGGGTTATTAAAATCCTAATACGTTTATATTCAGTTTAATATTTTAATTCTCTGAATATTGCATTGTAATCCTATATGCTTTGCCATTTGCCATAATAATAGTAGAGATTTTACACACGTAAATACGTGTTACACTTAGTTTAGCCGTGCGAAACATTTATTGATACCTACTTACCTACCTATTCAACATTATTTCTTATACGTTAATAGAAAAAGTAAATTATAATATAATCATAGATAAATACCACCTATTAAACCTATTTATTTTGTTATTAGTTTGTTACTATACGGAATTGTTTTTTCACCTAGGTATTAGTAATTAAAATTATAAACGGTACCTAAATAAATATTAAGATGCCTAAATCGGCCGACGAATTGAAATTAGATCGACTCCGCTCTAAAAGAGAAAAGCTCTTTATGTTATGATGCTGGCGAAGCTTTGAAAGCCGATCAAGAAAATTCCCAAAAATTAGAAAACTTTAAAATTCGCTATAACACATTTTATACCACCGTCGTAGAGTATAGGAATCTCGTTGACGAAATAATTGTCCTAAAACAACAAATGAAACCGGATGAAACTCCATATAGTATTCTTGACGCATTTGAGGATTTAACCGACCAAATTGAGTACATGGCAGCTCAATTTATTAAAACCCCTGTTGTGCCACCGAATGTAAATAGTAGTCAGAGAAGTGATCATGCACGGATTCACATGCCTAAAATTGAACTTGTAAAATTTGATGGTTCTGACATTATGTTGTGGCCCTTATTTTATGAAAATTTCAAACAGCTGGTGCATACACGAACGGATTTCTCTAATGCAGAGAAGTTGCAATATTTATTAGGCAGCATTTCAAGTAAAGCACTGAAAGTTTGTAGTAATGTTGAAACCATTCCAAATAATTACCCAATTATATGGAATACTTTAGAAAAAACCTACCAGGATAAAAAAATTTTATCGACAGTATATTTAGACCGAATATTGAATTGTCGTGGTGTATCTAATCACAACCCTAACAGTTTACAAAGTTTTTTAGAGAAGTTTGATCCAAATGTTAATGCTTTAAAAAATTTACATATACCGGATCTTGCTGATTTCGTGTTATACCATATTGCATTATCCAAATTATCTCAAGAAACCATAAATTCGTTCGAATTAATTCGTAAAAATACGGAAATACCAACCTACCAAGAACCAATAGATTTTGTTCGGCAACAAAGCAAAATAATCTCCAAATTGGAAAAATATCGGTTCAATACTCCAAATCAAAGCAGTAATGCCAATCAGAGTTCAAGAAATACTAAAACCTTTTTTGTAAACCATCCTAAAGATCATTATGCAAAAAATTGCATCGCCTGCAATAGAGGTGTGCATTTATTAAAAGAGTGCGGCGTGTTTAAGAATGATTTTGTGGAGGAGCGGTTCAGAAAAATTAAAGCCAACCATTTATGTATTAACTGTTTTTCTGGCAAACATACAGTTTCTAATTGTTCTTCCCAATTTACTTGTACAATTTGCAAAATGAAACATCACACTTTATTACACCGTCCTAATAATAATGTTGTTAATAAAAGTAATCAGTCTAATGTTTCAATGATAGATTCTCACGCTAGCGTTTTCATACCTCGAAGTAACTTTAAGACCGTTTTGCTTAGTACCGCCTTTGTCACAATAGCGGACAAATGGAGTAGACCACAAACCATTCAAGTTATTGTAGATAATGGATCCATGTCGAATTTTTTAACCGTTGATTGTTGTACTAAATTAGGTTTAACATACACCAAATTAAATACCCACGCTATTACAATCGGTGAACTTGAAAAGCCAATTAGAGGTCGTACCAGTGTAACTATGTTTTCGAATTTGAACCCAAATTTTAAATACTCTTTTGAGGCTTTGATAATTAGCAATATTAGTGGAAAGTTGCCCCATTCTAAACTAGATATTGATTCCTTTACACATTTAAAATATCTGCCCCTGGCAGATCCGACTTTTAACATTCCCAGCAATATTGACGGGCTCATCGGAGCCTCGTTGTTTGCCGATATATTAGGTACTCATAAAGTAACCGGAATAAAAAATAGTCCAACCGCCATACAAACAACTCTCGGATATTTAGTTTTAGGTCCTGTCGGCTGTAGTAAGTCCGAGGAATTGAATCAGTCCTTTTGCACCCTTTTAACCTTGGATTGTTTAGTACAAAAAAATGTTCGAAATTGAAAATTATACCCCACCTAATCCAACAAATGAAGATGACATTTGCGAACAATTATTCGTCGACACTGTTAGCCGCAATGACAGTGGGAGATTTACCGTCTCGTTACCCTTTAAATTAGACCCATCTGACTTGGGTGATTCATACTTGCTAGCCGAAAAAAGGTTATTTGCCCTAGAAAAACAACTAGAAAAATTCCCTGACCGTAGATTAATTTATAGTTCAATATTTAAAGATTATCTTGACCAGGGGCATATGTCGTTAGTACCGAATGAACAAAATAATGTTATGTCCTCGTATTTTATCCCACACCATTGTGTGTTTAAACCCGAGAGTACGTCCACTCCGTGCCGTATAGTATTCGATGCAAGTATGAAGTCGACAAGTGGCCTATCGTTAAATGATATCCTTTATATCGGCCCGAAGTTACAGAAGAATGTTTTTACTATTTTACTTAATTTCGGTTGCACCCCGTAGCAATAAGTGCTGATATCAAACAATGTTATAGACAGATTAATGTAGTAGATTCTAATAGAGCATACCAAAAAATATTGTGGAGGTTTGACGTCAATGATCCGATTTCTGTTTATCAATTGAACACCGTCACATTCGGTGTTCGGTCTAGCCCCTATTTAACCTTAAGGACATTGAAATTTTTTGCCGAATCCGAAAGAAATATGTATCCAAAAGCCGCCGAATGTGTAGAACGGGATATGTATATGGATGACGTTATCTCAAGTGCACCAGACGTTGACAGTGCATATGAAATGCATAGTCAACTAGTTCAGTTATTCCAATCTGGTGGATTTCCCTTGTTGAAATGGGTTTCAAATTCCAAACAGTTATTAGATAAAATCCCAAATCATTTAAAATCGACAAATATGATCGAATTTGACAAAACTAATCTGAAAATACTTGGCCTCCAGTGGAACCCCTACCTTGACATATTCACTTTCAAATTGAATTTTGAACTAACCCACTGTACTAAACGAAATTTATTATCATGCGTTGCTCGGATTTTTGATCCATTAGGATTTTCATCACCTCCCACTCTTTTTATTAAATTATTGATAAAAAAATTATGGTTATTAAATTTTGATTGGAATCAAGTAGCTCCGCTAGAAATAACCAAAGCTTGGACTAAATTCCAAAATGAATCTTGTTGTTTAAATGAACTACAAATACCGCGTCATCTATTTATATTTGAAAAGATTTCACTAAGTTTAATCGGTTTTTCCGACGCCAGCATGAATGCCTATACCGCCGTCGTTTATGTGCGTACAGTAGATGACTCGGGTAAGGTAAAAGTTAATTTACTTTGTTCTCAATCAAAAGTTTGTCCCAATTCTAAAATATCTCTTCCTCGTTTGGAACTTTGTGCAGCTACGTTATTAGCTCAACTTTTAGCTCATATCCGAGATACCTATAGTTCACGTAAACCAATCAGTGAAATATTCGCATTTTGCGACTTTATGATAACCCTCCATTGGATACACTCCAGTACTCGAAAGTGGAAACCATTTGTTTCGGCGTATTTAAAATAAAAAATTTCCTATCACCGCCTCACTGGTTTTTTGTACCCACCCAAGAAAACGTTTCTGATTGCGCTTCTAGAGGTCTTACCCCTCTAGGGGTAAGACCTCTAGAAGCGCAATCTCTAGGTTTAAATAACCATTCGACATGGCTCTCCGGCCCTATGTGGTTAAAATTGCCATCTTGGCTGGCCTATTAAACCTTTGAACGATAATGAAAATGTCGATCAGAACGATATATCCCAAGACGAATGTGTCATGTTATCTGTATTAAAACAAAATATTTCACCTTTGTATAATTTAATTGAATATTTTTCCTCGTGGACTAAGCTACTCCATGCTACGATTTATGTTTTGAGATTTGCTAAAATTTTACCCCATAGAAATCGAATAAAGACCCATTTTGACATAGCCGAACTAAAATTAATTCGGGCTGTGCAGCAACGCCATTTTAGTAGTCATTATAAAAGTATATTAGAAAATAAACCATTACCACCTCATTCACGTGTACTTAACCTTTTTATTCATGAAGGGATAATTAGAGTAGGTGGGAGGTTGGCGAACAGTACTCTTTGCTTCAATAAAAAATATCCAATATTACCTAAGTCGGATCCCTTTGTCACTCTATTTGTAGATTATAATCATAAATTATTCCTCCACACAGGAGCGCATTTATTACATTCTTTGTTAAGACAAAATTACTGGATACTATCCGCCAGAAATATAATTCGCCAACGCACCTGAAAGTGCAAGTATTGTTTTCGCACAACTCCTAAACCAACCTATCCACTCATGTCTAATCTACCCTCTGAAAGAGTCAGTCACGCCAAGGCTTTCTTATCCACCGGGGTGGATTATACAGGGAGTTTTCAAATTACATTAAGCCGGCGTAGAGGTATTGAAACGCAGAAAGCGTATGTTTGCTTATTTATTTGCCTTGCTACTAAAGCGGTACATTTAGAACTCGCTTCTGACCTCTCCACAGATTCATTTTTGGCCGCTTCTAAGCGATTTATATCTAGACGTGGTAATTGTGCCACTTTATTCTCCGACAATGGTACCAACTTTGTCGGGGCTAAAAGAAAACTTAATGAAATTTACGAATTAACTAATTCTCGTGAATATAAGGATGCTTTTCACCGTGAGCTTTTTACTCATAAAATAGAATGGAAATTCAACCCCGCTTCCTCGCCCCATTTCGGAGGTATTTGGGAGGCGAATATAAAAAGTGTAAAAACACATTTAACTAGAGTCATTAATACACAAATTTTGATATATGAGGAGTTCAGTACCGTACTCGCGCAAATTGAAGCCCTACTGAACTCTCGACCTTTATGCATTTTAAGCAGCGATCCGAATGATCCGTCCGTGCTCACTCCGGCACATTTTATTTATGGGTCGCCATTAAACTCATTTCCATCCGTAGACCATTCTTTAGAACCGCTTAACCGTTTGGACCGATACAAACTTTTAGATGCTATCGTGCAACACTACTGGAAAAGATGGCACTTAGAGTACCTACATACTCTTCAAACGCGTTTAAAATGAAACACTAATTCCAACCCTGTAGAAGTAGGTACCTTAGTAGTTGTAATGCAAGATAATATTCCGCCCTTAAAGTGGCCACTAGCTATTATTGAAAAGTTGCATCCGGGCAAAGACGGTATTACACGTGTTGCGTCAATCAAAACCAAGAATGGTACGTACATTAGGCCAATCATTAAATTATGTTCATTGCCTACTCAATAATTCTAATTAGTTTTCATATTTTGTTGTATTTGTTTCAATTTCCCATTTTAATTTTTTTTTATTAATACATTTTTTTTTATTACTCACTGTAATATAAGTTTAATCCGCGTCGCTCCTCCCCCCCCCCCCCCCGATGTTTAGGCGCCTTATTTTGGTTCCAATTAATGCCAAAAGATGACAATAGGCTGTGCTCCTTAAGATAGCATATGAGCACGCGTGATTTTTTTGTACAGATACATAGGAGGGAGAACCGTATGTAAAGATTACCATTAGGCTTGCCGACAGATAGACTCGTGCTCAATTTTTGATTGAATAGTGCATAAATTGTAATGATTATAGTGATACTCTGGAACCTGATCCCTTGTCTCCTTATCCTAAACAGTGTTCCAGAACATAAAATTGCTGCCACTAGATAGGGGTAAGTAATTTAAAGATTACAGTCTACTTTCGAATATTTATTCATCGCGCCTTCAGTAAGCATTATAAAAAAAAGTTTAAAAACACATTCATCTAAATCTGACCTGTTTCATTGATTCGACTACCTGGTCAGCCAAGCGCACAGGAAGTGCAAAAGAACGCATTATTGGGAACAGCGAATATTGTAAGGAAAATGCTTGACTAGGAGTCTCTGTGATTTCTCATTGGGGTCTGAATTCTGAGCTGTTGGAGCAGGAATCACCAACGTTGCCGAAAGGCCCCAATAATCTGGATCAGGCTCCAACAGAGCCGAATCTCAAATGCGAGCGAGGGATTGGTGAATAGTTCCCAGCTACTGCTGAGAAAGTGTGGCGTTGCTAAGTCTATAATAATAATAATAAATTGACTTTTTTTTCTCTGTAAAACAATTAATGTTATTTTACCTACGATCACTACTATAAATAGTAAAAAACACACTACCTGCCATCCATGTAAGTTGAATTTTACATATTGTAAACAAAGCGCACTGTAAACAATTCGCACGGTAAAAAAAATGCACGGGACACGCAATTATAGGCGGCTTATATCGCTGACGCGGGGTTTAAAAAGACAAATGCGCCTACGTAATTTTCAAACGCTGTCAAAACTGCCATAAAATTTGTTGAATAATATTGTTGACTAGTAAACTAAATCCAGATTTTACTAAATAAATAAATAAATATGATCGTAGGTAAAGTATAGTACACAATTTGAGTTGTAAAGCAATTACGCACTCATGGACTCCATTCGTGCGTAATATGCTTCTTACAACACTTATGACGTAATATACTATTACTGTATAGAAGCTAAATATAAAGACTATTACAAAGGGCGAAAAAAACGTTTTAAACAAAAATTGACCGGTCTACAAGTAAGGTTACTAAAGAGTATGAAATTTCACCGTCGCGCGTTGGTGTCGTCCAACTTGGTGAACCTTATTATCTAATGTACATTTGAATTCGTTGTTTGTTCACTTTTACATAGACTTCAATATCGATATTAGGTAATAAGGTTCAATTAATTGGATGGCGCTGATATTTTATTTCATAATTTTTAGTAACCTCTCTTGAAAGCGGTGAATTTTTTTTGTTCAAAAGAAAACCCTACTCAATTATACCTAACAATCGCTTCGCAGTTTAGTTAAAATTGATTTTAAAATAATATTTAAAAACTCAAGACATTATAATTTTCCAAAATAATTGAAATTGTCTACAATAAATTTATTGGATACATTGTGTCTTAGAAAATGATTTATAATAAAATGGTTAGAGATGTAAATATATGCACCAAATATGTCTATATCCTTATATATATTACACAATAATCAAATTTATACTCCTCCACAACTACGTTCTACAGGAATATTCTTATTAAACTTTTCCCTTTGGTCTCTCATCTCCTTTACCTGAATCATTCTGGTTAATTTTGAATACTGTACAAGTCCGATTTTAATTGCAGATATCATCTAGAAAAAAGATCTCATCAAATAATTGAAAAACAGAAGTAAGTTTAAAACCCATGTGAAAAAAACTTAATACCCAAGTAGCAAGGTGTCGTCATTAGGACGTCAATTTTTGGTTAGCGATAACGAGCTCTATCATGACATACATAAGACATGAAAATGATTTTCGTAAGTCATAGATAACTGACGTAGTACTTGTGACGTTATATGACGTATTGGTAATCATTCCTTGGGCATCCTAGTAATTTGAGAAGTGTATCTTGGTTTTGCGATGAAGGATGCAAACCAAATTTCATTATAATATTGTTATGTCTTTTCACCCCTTTTGTAAACAACCTGTATCATGGAAATTTTAACACCAGGGTAACACTAAAACACTAATTTATTAACTTACGTACTAATTACAACAAATAATTTCTTCACTAATATAACTAGTCCAAACGATGAATGCCCAAAAGGGGATTGTAGAGAACATTTAGGAGGGGAGAATTTTCCTCTTCAGGGATGTGTTGGGGGTAGTTAAGAGGTAAAAATACTAAAAGGCCCCCCCTATCCCCGCCGCTTTAGGGAGGGGGGGTGGTTCCTTTTTTAGATTCTTCGCTTATAACTCGGAAAAATGTGTCGCGTCGTATTAGTGTCCCACGGGTCTCGTGATTATTGGCTCTCCGGTCTGTGTTAGTTTATGTGGTTGTGGTGTCGTCTGCCTCACAAACCTTATGGGCTTGAGTTCCCGGTCGATTCGTCTGAATTTTTGATATGTTGTAATTGACACCCTCCTGATCAGAGACATCAAGTACGCAAGGTCTCAAGAAATGGGATATTTCCATGAACCTCAAAATGGAAAAAATTGCTCTGACCTGGAGGTCGCTGAATCCAAATCCGGGGTCCGTTAAGCCCCATCACGTCAGGGCCAAGGGAACTTGAAGGTCAAATTGAGAAAATACCGTCAAAAAATCTGAAAAAATTAATATACATATTTTTGGGGTCGCTGAATCCAAATCTGGGGTCCGGGAAACCCCATCACGTCAGGGTCGAGAGTATTTGAAGGTCAAATTCGGAAGAGACCGTCAAAAATCTGAAAAAAATCATATACATGTTTTTGGGATATCTGAGTCTGAATCTAATATTTTCTTAACTCCACAAGTGTGCAACCTCAGACCGCAGACAGGTAGCCGACACCACAACCACATAAACTAACACAGAAGACCGGAGAGCCAATAATCACGAGACCCGTGGGACACTAAACAGCAGACAGCCCCAATAACCACGACACCCGGGGGACACAAAACAGCAGACAGCAGCTCCAATAACCACGAGACCTGGGGGACACAAAACAGCAGACAGTAGCTCCAATAACCACGGTGCATGGTAGCGAGATATGACCTGTGCAAAAGTTGTGTGGTTCAGAGGGGGTTAGCTGATGGTTACCTCAAACTTGACCTTGAATTTGATGCTCAAGGTCATTTGAAGTTCAACTTTGGTATTTTAAGTAGGCACCTCCATTTTTTAGATAAACCATACGTCAGATTTGGTAAGAACGGGATATTCTACTTTCCTAACCCCCTCTGAACCATACAACTTTTTCACAAGTCATATCTCGCTACCATGCACCGTGGTTATGGGCTACTGCCTGCTGTTTCATGTCCCCCAGGTCTCGTGGTTATTGACTCTCCGGTCTTCTGTATTAGTTTATGTGGTTGTGGTGTCGGCTACCTGTCTGCGGTGTGAGGTTGTACACTTTTGGAGTTAAGAAAATATCAGATTCGGACTCCCAAAAACATGTATATGAATTTTCTCAGATTCTTGACGGCCTTTTCTGAATTTGACCTTTAAATGTCCTAGACCCTGACATGATGGCACAAACAGACCCTGGATTTGGATTCAGCCACCCCAAAATATGTATATTAATTTTTTCAGATTTTTTGACGGTATTTTCCCAATTTGACCTTCAACTGCCCTTGAATCTGACGTGATGGGGCTTATCGGACTCCGGATATGTATTGAGCGACCTTAAAAACATAAATAGAACATGGTCTGACCTCCAGGTTAGAGCACTTTTTTCTATCTTGAGGTTCATGGAAATATCCCATTTTTTGAGACCTTGCGTCCTTGATATCTCGAAAACTGTTCATTTCCGGACTTTGGGCCTGTGAATACATTTAATCAAGAGGGCGTCAAGTACAACATATCAAAAATTCAGACGAATCGACCGGTAACTCAAGCCCATAAGGTTTGAGTTGGTTGGTTTGGTTTCCTTTTCCACAAAAATGTTTATATTCATTTTTTTCCTATGTGTTATAGTTTACGAGATATTCGCCAGCGAAAATCGATAATTAATAAAAAAAATCAATAATTTGAATATTCTTATCAAAGCGGTTTACCGTGGTCTGCTAATAAATCGCAATCACAAAACAATCTTTATTTTACAACACTCGACGTATTTACTAACGTAATATTTTGTCGAAATCTATACATTTCCTTAAATATACAGTGTGACTCACTGAAAATGAGGATATCCTTATAACTTTTTCATTTTGTTTCGATTTTAATTAAATTTTACTCAAGTATAGAACAAATTAGAATCTACTTATGACCAGGAAAACGTTCGGATGCTATAAAGGCAAAGCCACCTATGGGACCAAAATATGCTGGAAAAAATAACATTTTGAATGTTGGAAATTCTAAAAAATGCATCCGATCGGCGCCACAAATGTACATACACATACAATATTTGATTTGGTTATTGATGGGGGATTTCTCATACTGTCGCGTCTCAAAGGAGAAGAGAAGAAGAGAAGAGGGGTCTTACGTGCCAACGTCAAATTAGAGATAAAAAGGACTACTAATAATAATAATTGACTAGACATATTAATTTGGCACACTCTAATTACCCTTCAAGAGGCGGCAAACATTTATATACCTGGCTTAGCTCAGTTAAGATGGGGTGGGCACGTGGTTATCCAGCTGTGGCGGTCACTTGAAAACAAACTACGACATATTTTAACAAACGTATATTTAATGATCAACAACACATTGACAAGCACCTGGTTTTATAAAATTAATCAATGGTACCCAGAGAGGCACAATTTCATTAGAGAGCCAGAAGGGCTGCTGAACGAAACGATATGGGGACTCCTAACCTATATGTTATGGGGGTAACGTGTAACGTTTCGCTCGTTGTACAAAAACCCCAGTGACCCCCACTACTAATACACTTAATTACTTACATAAATATTTAAAAATTCCCAGAATACCAGGGCTATTCAAAATTCCTATCAAAATTCAACGAGTATTAACAGGAGCAACACGGCTATCCAAAAATTCGTACTAACGTAATTTACTCTAATAAACCACGAAACAAATGCCAAAGGGGCAATATAACTAGGCGGTAAGTCTTATATCAATGTGACTTACTTTAATGAGACAAATGCCATAAGGGCAATACTTATGAATAAATAATCTACGTACAAAATATTGACATACACAAATGTAAACATAAAATGGCTCAAATAACTATATCACTGTGGGTTATTCCCATCACAGCCTAAAATAATAATGCAAAATTTAAGTCTGACAAACAATAATAAAAGCGCACACAGAGGGGTAGGTCGGTGGTGTCACACTACGCTCCAACTTCCGACGAGAGGACAAAGATTAACAAATACGAAGCTACTTACAGTCAGAAGCTTTCTCGGTTGAGCTTACAGTAACACTTCGTGGGTTCCGATACTCTAGCTAGACCACTGACGTGGATCGAACGATTAAGGGTCGTCACCAGGCATTGTTCCCAGACTTCTGTAACTCACAAAACATAGGCTCTCGAGAGGTGTCGAAAGAAGGCTCCTGAAGTCCTAGGGGGAAATTGGGAAATTACCAAGGGCTCGGAGGGTCACCTACCCTTCCACTCACAACTCAGCTAGGGGTAAGCTACCAAGGGCTCCAAAAAGAAAGTCCTCACGACATCAATAACAAATCTCAAACGTCCAGGGCGTCCAAAACAACCAATTTCTAGGATGCGGGCATCAAAAATAAGTTTTCGGGGTATCACAAAAAAAATGAAGTTCCGAGGGTGCTCCCAGAAAAAAAAAGGTAGAAAAAAAAACCTAAAATATAATAACAATAGAACTCAATCCTCGTTAAAGAGGTAAAGACATTAAGGCGCAACTTACGGTTTAACCGGTTCCTTTAGCGAACTAAGATGGAAGACCACACCGGCTTGAATCCCAGGAAATCTGGCTTCATCGGGGCTTCGACAAAATATCACAACACAATTTCCAATAAAACAACCAACCAGAAGCCCCCTACGACTGAGGGTTACGTTTAATCCGTGTTTCCACGATATTAATAATCACAAAATTACAAAATGCCGACTTGTTTTCTTCCAGCTTGAGCAACAACAAAACAAACAAAAAACGACAGAACTAACCGCTAGCGCTACGATCGTATTTCCTATTTTCCAAGTTCTGCGGACGTTGACAATAGGCAACTCTATATAATAATAATAATAATAATAATAATAATAATAATAATAATAATAATAATAATAATAATAAAACGTCTTTATTAAGGCGAAGTTTAGCCATCGGCTACTCTTACACTTAACCTATATACACTCAATAATACTCAGTGGCGTACCTAAGCCGTCGAAATGGGTTGCTACGGGCTGAGAAATGTTTCCCTCGTACCTCTTGTTACTGACGATGCGATAGAACGTAACAATACATAAGCTCGTCTGGCAAAGGGGATCCTCAATTTCCGCAATTTGTGGTGGGGCTACGTGAAATCCGTCAAGACCCATAAATATAATTTTTAATCTTTTTCCTCATATTTTGGTACCGCAGGTGGCTTTGCCTTTATAGCAGGTGAATGATTTTCTAGTCATAAGTAGATCCTAATTTGTTCTATACTTGAGTAAAATTTGATTCAAATCGGAAACAAAATGAAAAAGTTATAAAGGTATCTTCATTTTAAGTGAGTCACACTGTATATTTAAGGAAATATATAGATTTCGACAAAATATTACGTTAGTAAATACGTCGAGTATTGTAAAATAAAGAATGTTTTGTGACTGTGATTTATTAGCAGACCACGGTGACCGCTTTGATAGAAATATTCAAGGTACATAATTGATTTTTTTTTATTAATTATCGATTTTCGCTGGCGAATATCTCGTAAACTATAACACATAGGAAGAAAATGAATATAAAAATTAGTAGATAAACAAAGCCGGTTTCCCAGCGGAAGTGAGCTCGATGGCATGTGTTAATCTGGAGAGTCCAAGAAGTGAGCTCCTGGGAGAGTTCTTGTGCTGAAGAGCTGCTGGTCATTGCCGTCAGAGCTGAAGAGTTCTTGGTGGCGGGGGCGGCTGGTCATTGTCGTCGGAGCTGAAGAGTTCTTGTGCTGCCATGGCGGCTTTGATCATGTGCATTAGATATATAGAAAAAAACATGGCGGCCCTGATCATGTGCAGTAAATATGGCGGAATGGCCAAAAAACAAAGACCTCTTCTCATTGGCTTAGAGTTTTTTTGCTTATAACTTGAGAACGGTAAGAGATATTTAAAATCTGAAAGCTGTTTTAATTCAATGTTACATAAGGACTTTCACGTGGTATGATTAACAAGCCTGTAGATATGGCCCTTCTGGTCGAAAAATTTTCACTCTGAGTTTTTTCGCTTAAAACATGAGATATTTAAAATCTGAAAGCTGTTTTGAGCTATCACGTGGGCAACTCTGACCAAAAAAACAAAGACTTCTTCTCATTGGCTTAGAAGTTTTTCGCTTATAACTTAAAATATTTAAAATATTTTTATAGTCAAATTTAAAATATAATAAAAGGAGATCAGCCGCGGCCGTTTGAAACACAGGAAGTGATAAGAAAAACGGATGTGTGATAACAGCCAGTAACGGATGTGATAAGGAGCGTGTAACAATAACCGCAATCTTATTAAAAGTGACCGTTAATTAATTATGTCGCAATGAAAAATGATAAACCTGCACACGGCACCAAACTTGCGGTTTGAAGGAAGTTGATAAATAATTCCGTTAGACAATTACATAAAAATATCGTTTAGTAGTGACGTAGATGTTGACGTGCATAAAAGCATACACTGAACTCGAAATCATTCAGTTTCCAAGTTTTGAACTAGGTTCAGTACAGTTCGTGAAGCTAGAATTTTGTTAGAAAGTTAAAGTGTTTGTGATTTAATGTAAGTCGATACATTTTTTACAATTTATCTCAATATAATATAGAAAATATTTTTAGATGGACTTAAATAAGCTGAACAATGTATCACTTTTAGATACAAAACCAAACACAAAGCTATCAGATTTACCTGTGAATATTCCACTCCCGATATTGTCTGCAAAGCTGATAAGCACCAAATTTGGCGAAACAGTATTTCTGGAATTTGATGACAAAACAACTTTTTTACCAAAAAGAGCTGTTCCACATATGCGAGCTAATTTGGAAGATTTTTATGAATACAATACAGTTTGGTATTCAAAGACTTCAAAGATGTGAAGAAACCATCGCTAGGGACTTCATTTGAGTTTATTGAAAATAGCAGTAGCAGCAGCACTCAAGAAAATACATGTAAGTAAATTTTATGCATTTTCAAAGATTTTACTAAGTGCTAACTTTAAATGAAAATCGATTTTGGTAAATCTTAGAATATGAGCAAAAATAAAAATAGAAAAATAATGAGTTTTTAAGTAATGGCTAAGTAGTGATTTACTTCCACATGTGGGGGAAATATAGTACAGTTTAAAACACTATGTCGGTATGCCCGTCTGTAATTTTTTGCGCGCATGATTTTTTTATATTTTTATGTATTTTTAAAAATTTTTACCAAGTGCAATTTTGCTTTTAATTTTAGCTGATTCTCAACAATTATAAGGGGAGTACTGACGAAGGAACCTCCACACACCGCCGTCATTGCTGAGCTGTAATAAATTAGTAAATGCACTATAGTAATAAATTAGTAAATGCACTATTTGTAGAAAGAAATTCAAAATTCGCTATTTTGTTGAAAATCACGCATTTTTTTAATAATACAGTACACTCCTTGCAATTGAAAGTAGACATTTCTATATATTTATTATATAATGAAAATTTAATTAAGTGCATCTTTCTTGTATTTGTGAGGTTAGATCACACACAAAACATTGAGAAAATAAAACAATTATTTATAAATATTCGGCCTAAGTATACTACAGCATTAGAGTACGAACTCTCGGGCATACAAGTCTGCAAGAAGTGTACTGTATTATTAGATAAAATTTGATAATGGATATATGCAATTTGAGTGATGAAATTGTGAAAAAATTTAATAGTGTTCAAAAAATATTAGGCGAGTGTAAAAACATTTTAGATAAGGAAAAGTGGCTAAAATTAGTGAAGGGACATTTACGTTTGCTCAACCGAGCATTAAAAAAAATCGTAATTCTATTGGAATTCATAGAAAAATTCATACAAATATCGGACATTTAAAAAGAATTAAAGTTTTCTTTAAAAAATTAGGGCATGCTGGTCAGGGGTTGGGGGGTAGAGTAAATAGAAGTTCCAGAGTTAAATGGGAGGACATATATTCGATATTTTCAGGTCGCATACATTCAGGCGTGAAAATTAATTTAAAACATAAAGACTTCAACCATTTTCTTGCTGATAGCTTTTTTCTCTTCCAATCAAGAATAAACAAAATTAAAAAAATTCTCTTAATAAAAGTAAACTCTGTATTTTGCGGAAAGTTTATTAAGGCCAATCAGTTGAAAATGAAATTACTGAATATTTCAACACAAAAAAATGCTTCTATTGATTTTGGTACAGATTTGAAAATGTGGTTCTGCGAGAACATTATAGACAAAATTTTAAATAAATTAGAGGAATTTCAAGAGCGAGACAGCAGGTGGACCCTACATAAAATTACTAGTTTGGGAATTAATATTAATAAGGTGGAAATCGGTAACGGATCATCTTTCATTAGACTACCCGAGCAAGTAGCTGACAAAAAGCGTGCGTTAACGTAAAAAAATTATGATGATGATGCATGCTTTGCCTGGGCGATAGTTTCGGCTTTACATCCCGCTGATAGAGATTCGGATTGAGTGTCATCATATCCCCACTACTCGGAAATTTTGGATTTAAGAAATATTGAACTTCCAATGTCACTATCTCAAATTCAATACGGAGAAATACATATCATTCAGAAGAAGTGTTAAAGGTTCGGCAATAAATTTTCGGTTCATCGATTCTTTCCGATTTATGGCCGCATCGCTACATAAACTATCCTCGTATTTAATAAAGGAGGAATTAACAAATTTGCGAAAAGAATTTAGTAATTTAGATATGGAAAAGTTTAATAATCTTACGAGAAAGGGGGTATTTCCATATGACTATATAGATTCTCTGGAAAAATTATCCGAAACTGAGTTTGCAGCAAAAGAACATTTTTACAATAAAATGATTGTAACGTAAGGGAAGATCACCAACATGCGCAGAAAGTATGGGGAAAATTTGACTGTAAAAATTTAGGGGAATATTCTGATTTGTATCTTAAAACAGATATACTGCTATTAGCTAATATTTTCGAAAATTTCAGACAAAAATGTTTGAATATTTATCAATTAGATCCTGCGCATTATAATACACTACCAGGCTATACTTGGAACTGCATGTTAAAGTACACAAAAGTAGAATTGGAACTTTTGCAAGATGTTGATATGCTGTTGTTTATTGAACGTGGAATACGGGGTGGAGTAAGTCAGTGCTGTAACAGATTTGCTAAAGCCAATAATAAATACATGCCAGAATATGATCCATCAAAAGAATCTTCATATTTAATGTACTTTGACATCAACAAAAGGCTAGAAAATTTCGAAAATTTTAATACAGATGTTATTATCTGATGAGGCCAACAAAGGTTATATTTTAGAAGTAGATTTAGAGTCTCCAGAGCACTTACATGACAAACACAAAGATATGCTCTTCTGTCCAGAACATTACATACGCCCCGGATCAAAATTACCAAAATTAATGACAACTCTTTATAATAAAACTCGGTATGTTATTCACTACAGAAATTTAAAGCAAGCTCTAGTTTCCGGCGTAAAGCTCACAAAAATCCACCGCATATTACAATTAAAACAGTCCCCCTGGCTAAAAGCTTACATAGTTTTAAATACAAAATTAGGTATGAATTCAAAAAATGAATTTGAGAAAAATCTATATAAATTACTAATAAATGCTGTTTTCGGAAAGACAATGGAAAATATTCGTAAACATCGACTTATAAAATTAGTACAAAAATTATATCACAAGCCCCAATTTTCATAGCCGCGCAATTTTTGATGAAAATCTTGTTTCAATCGAATTGAATAAAACAGAAATTTTCTTTAATTAACCAGTGTATATGGGAATGAGTATTTTAGATATTTCCAAGACCAGTATCTACGATGTTCAGTACAATTTTATGCTAGAAAAATTTAATCTTGAACTACTATATTCAGACACGGATAGTTTGATATATGAGGTGAAATGTGATAATGTCTATGAGAATGTTATAAAAGAAAACCCACTTAAATTTGATACGAGCTATTATCCGCCCAATAATAAATTTGGCATTCCTTTACTTAATAAGAAAATTCCCGGTCTAATGAAAGATGAATTGAATGGCGCCATATTGACGTATTTTGTAGGCTTCCGCGCGAAAATGTATGCGATTAGAGTTGAAGGGAAAGATGCTATAAAAAAATCTAAAGGGGTAAAAACTAAAGTAGGTATGGCGGCGGTTGGGAGCGTGATCCGCCCCCCAAAATGGCCCCCCCGTAGGGCTCCCCCAAAATGGGCCCCCCTTTTTAGTGGGGCCCCATTTAACTCAAGGCCCCGTTTTCCAGTGGAGCCAACATAACCTCACTCTGTGTCATTCTCGAAACCCCATTTAACTCAAGGCCTCTTTTCCAGTGGGGCCAATATAACCTCACTCTGCGTCATTCTCGAGGCCCCATTTAACTCAGGAATCTAACCTAGTGGGGCCAACATAACCTTCACTTTCGTGCCATCTATCAATCATTCCTTAAAGCTCTGAATACTTATAATTTCCTATAGAGGGGGGGTCACGTGATAATATTTATTTTTTTGTTAATTAATTTTTAATTTAAATTCTGAATATTTATAATTTCCTATATAGGAGTCACGTGATAATATTTTTTTTTTGTTAATTAATTTTTAATTTAAATTCTGATTATTTATAATTTCCTATATAGAAGTCACGTGATAATATTTAATTATCATTAATTGTTTTTGAATACCCAACCACGTGCCTCTGGATGAATCAGTAATTATATTTTTAGATATACGTAATAGTATTACACTTTATACAGCTAATATATGGTCACATCATAAGTTTATATTTTTATTGTAATTATTTTTATGAAAAAATCCAGCCACCGTCTAGGATTCGAACCACCGATCTCCGGTTTGAAAGCACAAACAACAACAATAACAATTTATTAAACATTTGTATATACATTTATGCGCCTTGCCGGAACCTGTCCCGGAGCCAGCCAGACAACCACGGCGCTGAGTGCCGTGGTGATTGCAGAGCTGGGCGAGGCAGGTCCGGTTTGGCTTAATAACGGATATCTTAGCTAGTACTCCTGTCTGTCACCGGCAGACTTAAAAACTAAAATAAAATTAAAAATGTGTCCACACGGACTAATTAAAAGAAAACTGTAAAAAATTATCACTCACTTATTTAATTTTGGTTGGTGGCACGGGAAAACAGAACTTAACGAAAAAACCTGTTTGAAGTAATTCCACCCTGGTGGTCTTCCTGCCGCCAGGAAAATGCCGTAGAACTTTAAAAAATATATGGTAAGAAATATTTTGGTTTTTACGAATTTATAGGTCAAGATGGAATTTAGAAACAAAAAGGACAAAAGAACAAAAAGGATAAAACAAATAGAACATATAGAGTTGGTTATAGGTTTTAGTAAAGATTAAAGGTGGGGAAATAAGAAGTTGTCGTATAGGAAAGTTTGGCTAGAGAGGTTGCCGGAAAATAGGCAACGCCTGGTATGGTAGGGGGTGTCGGATATCGAAAGGGATTGCATTATGCTGTCTGATTCGGGTTATGTTGCGGGTTAGCGGACTATCGCCCAGTTTGAATTCGTAGAATTTTTGAGAAATTTCTTGGACGTAGTCCGCTAGTGGGGTTATGTCGTGGCAACGATCATATAAATCTCTGAGGGAGGTGTATCTGTGCGAACCAGAGATGAGGCGCATAAATTTATGTTCGAGAACTTGAAGTTTTCTCATTGTCGTGGCCGGTATGCTGCACCACACCGGCGCCGCGTATGTGATGGCCGGCCTGATCACCATCGTGTACAACAATTTTTTATTTGTCCTGTTGAGTCCGCTACCCCTTGCCAGGTGCGGATACAGACTCCTGGACATGGCGTAGACCTTGCGTACTGTGTCGTTAACGTGGGTGTTGAACGTCAGTCGTTTGTCCAAGTTAACCCCCAAATACTTCACGCACTGTTTGATTGGAATTTCTTGACCCCTGATCGAGATTGGTGTTAATATTCGATTCTCTGTGAACCGGCGCGTGAAGATAATCGACTTGGACTTCTTGGCGTTGATCCGAATCTTCCACTTGTCGTAATACGCCGTGGCACGGGCCATGTGCGCTTTCAGTAACATATTTGCCGCTTGTGCATTGTGAGAATGCGCATACATGGCCGTGTCGTCGGCGTACTTGGCAAGATTTGTATTTGGGAACTCCGGGAAGTCAGAGACGTACAAGTTGTACAACTTTGGCGACAGGCACGACCCTTGGGGGACTCCCGCGCGAATATCCCGCCGAGTTGATAGTTTGTTATTCACACTGACCTGCAGCGATCTACCTGTCAGGAAAGAGTGAATAAGTTTCGTTATGTATATGGGAAAGTCTAGTGAGTTTAGTTTGTGGAGCAGCCCCGGGATCCATACGGTATCGAAGGCTTTCTCAATATCGAGGAGCACCATGACGGTGCTCTTCCCGAGGTTGTATTGCACCTTGACGTCATTCACGATCCTAACGACCTGCTGCACAGTGCTCCTGCTCCGCCTGAAGCCGAACTGGCACTCGTCATCGATGTGAAGTTCATCCTGAGCAGCGTCTAGTCTGATCAGGATGACCTTCTCCACTAGGGATTGCAATTTACCGGAAGTTTTAATAACCGGTAAATCGGTAAATAAAAATGTAAATAACCGGTTAACCGGTATTTACCGGTAATTTTTAGAATGAATGATTAGGGTGGCGAAAATGGCAATTATCTTTTTCCATGTACAAAATTATCTAAATTTGACCAAAAAAATTTTTGTCCGCGACTATTAAATAATTTACTCATTATGTATGTGTTTCCTTAAGGATAATGCTATCCATTATTCCCTGCAGTGAATAATGATTTCAGTATTCACTAGTGAATAATAAGGACAGTCAGTTGTTTATAAGAAGTCACGGGCAGGTATTTTTTAAATTCGAGTGCAATCTCGCAACTTTTTAGTAGAATTTATGGCTAGTTTCTGAAACCTTAAATATAATTATTCGTTAACTGTCATAGCTACAATTGTGTGAACAATTTTACTGTTATTATCAAATTTATGAATAAGATAACTTTATTTAGCGTTTCAGAAACAGACCCTCTTTTATCATACAATTTCGTTTTTAAATTTGATTGAGTAGGCCGTTATGTGTCAAAGAACGGCTTGTCAAATTAAATTTAAACGTCAACGTTATTTACAATAATTTTACATACCTACTCAAAAAGAATAATATAAATAATTCATTAATTAATTTCTTCAATAAACAATTTAACAAAAATATCTAATAGTCTTGGACAAAGTATAGTATTCTACTCGCATATAATGGCCACTCTGGTGATTTACGACATTCGCTTACGGCTCGTGTCTTAAACTTCACCCTCGTGAATAATAGCCATCATTATATGATGATTAAATAAATAATTATTCTGTAAATAACAAAAATATCAACTTAAATAACAAAAATTATAAACATAAACTCAAATAGGGCATTTACTGAATACCTAATCTAAAAATACAATACTTTTTAAAAACGGTCTGTTAAAAGGATTAGTTTTTCAAAGCTATATCAGTTACTCGTCTGATATTTGTGCATAGAATACCACCAGCTGAAGATGTCCTTCCTCAGTCGATATTGGTGGGTCGATAAGTTAATAAGAATTGGTAATAACATACTTCTAAATGTATTCCACGGATATTTGCGGCAGTGAAATATTCAATTTCCTATCGCACGATATTGTCAATGTCTCTCTTACTTGTATTTCTTAGGGCTTGGTGTCTGGGTTTTACTTTTTATAATATTATTTACTTATTGTTAAAAGTGCTCAGTGTTGGGACAGTCACTCTGTATTTAGTGAATACTAGTCACTGACATTATAGAAACGTTGAATATGTGACATATCGTAAGTTCAGAATTTACCGAAATAACCGGTAAAAAATTAAAATAACCGGTAATTATCTTCATGTGTTTTTTATCCTAATAACCGGTTAACCGGTATTGCAATCCCTATTCTCCACCAACTTGGAGATCGCCGACAGCAACGAGATCGGTCGATAACTGCCGACGAGCTTCGCGTTCTTATTCGGTTTCAGAATTGGCACGACCACGGCGCATTTCCACTGGCTGGGCCAGTGTTGCAGTCGTAAGATCGCGATGACAATGTATGTCAATTGTACAATACCTTTCCTCGGGAGATATTTGAGCAGCTTGTAATCGATGGCGTCTGAACCTAAACGTCTGTCACATTTAACAATGAAACCAAACGTAATTTTATTTCGTCCCGTTAAGGTCATAGAGGCTATCACTAACACATGTATGATCTGTATTTTAATTTATCGATTATAGAATGAAATTATGTATAAGATGAAGAAAATGAAGTAACTTAAAAGATTTTTAGAGACAAACAAAAAATTCAAGAGTACCTATATATCTTCTGTACATTGGGTCCGGCTAGCTAGTAATCAAAAATTGTTATTAGCAATTGATAGCACGAGCACTAGTCACACAAAACATTATGATCAAAAATGTTCTATGACAAAAAGACACATTCAATTATTGATACCCACCTATAACTCGAAAAAAATTACCTCTAAATGAATTAATTAACCAATGAGATTGTAACTCATATTTTTCGTGAAAAAAGCGTTTTCGTATTAACATGTTTAGAATAATATTTTTTAATTCTGAGGATGTAAAAGTATTTAAGACCGATATTTGAATTTAAAATCATTTTTTCATTCGACAGCTTATATTAAAAAATTCTTCAAGTTTCAAAAGAATTTCTTATCAATTCAAGATTTTTTCCAAAAACATGAACCAATGATTTTTCAAGATACCAACAAATTACCTAGTTTACTTAATTTCTATTCAGTTCCAAATGCAATCATTACATAAAACCTTTCAGGAAACACACTGTATATTAATTTAGTTTTCAGGAAAGCAAGTATTGGATAGGTAAGTAAAAACTATTTTTATTAGAATTAGAAGTTATAAAAATACAAAATCTATAGTATTTTATATAATTTTATTCCCCTATTCAAAGTACTGTACCTGAACCTCTGAGAGAAAGAAATTAGGTATGCTTTTGGATTTTGATTGTGATAAACTCCAAGTACCTAAAACTATAATTTTTTCAAATAATAATATAAAGCAATAACATTACGTTTATCAATTAAGAGGATACGCTTATCAAAGCCTTAGACATTTCCTTTCATATACCATAGTTGCATAAAGTATAAAGACGTATTGTTCAAACACTTTGTAAGAATAATCAAATAACTGCAATTCAGGCGTTTTATAATTTTATTATTCATTGTTAAGATGAATTCCCGTAGGATTGGTAATTTTGTACATTAACAGGTGTGTAGTTTTTTCTTGTGAATAGACATAGTGCCCAGTGTTAGTGTGTTACCCTTATTCAACATCATGGTAAGAAAACAACTAAACATGTAAGTTTAATACATTTTCTATAAAACTATGAAGAGCTATTTAATTTGTAATTTTAAAAAATTTTCTGAACTCATACCTAGCGGTAAAAATATTAGTAGTTTGATTTTATAGTTTTTTCCTATTTTTGAATTCTATTTACCGTTTTATCTGTCTCTAGACGTATTTTAATAACCTGTGATCTGTGACACTTTCAGATTTTTCACTAATTTCCAATTGATATTCAGTTCATGTTTTTTTTATTTAAAATATGCCGATTTACGTTAAATATTTTTTATATACAGGATCTCAGAACAGCATTAGACCTTTTTTCATTTAAAAAATCATGTAATTGTTTAATAATATATAGCATTTTTCTTGTTTGATATTTTATAGAAATTTACAGAAATCTTAAAAAGTATCAAAATTATTTCTTAGTAGAAATAAAGGTGCAATGTTTTTTTGACACTAAAAAGGTTTTTGTTACAAATAGTACCTAATATATAGATTAACATAATTAATTTTTATATACAGGGATTCTCAGAGTAGTGTTAACTTATAACAACTTACCACATATTTTCTTTTCGGATAAAAACATTTCAAACTCGTAGACTCAAATAAAAAAAGTAAATTTAAAAAAATCAATCCAAAACACAACAGAAACCATCCTAGATGATAAAAAAGTTTATATAGGAAAAAAATAAACTTTAGTTTTAGTTGATGATTTAATTTAATATAAAAAAATTTATAATAGACTATTTTTATTATAGGTGTACAAGAAAATTTAAAGACTGAGAATAAGTATTAAGATGTCTGAATGTTGAATATACAGAAGAAGAAGAAATTTTATGGTGAGGTTTAAAAAACTTATTTTTTTTTACTAACACACGAGGTCGTTTACATTGCAGTTGGGACAAGATATTTTTACATCTAACCAACAGCAATCGGTCGTAACGTAGAATAATATTTAACCGTAAATTCTTTACAAAATTTACAGTGATATTTTTCTATGCAACAATCAACAAAAAATGTATAAAGCACGCGTTTTAAAACCGAAAACCGAGGTACGAGAAAGGCCTTTGGGCTATCGAACGAAAATACTAATACTAAATACTAAAAATAATAATGTTTACTTTGAAGAAGGGGTATTATTTTTTTATAATTTTTTGAACGCTTGATCGCTTTAGATACGTATAGTAATATAGAGAAAGTACTGAAAAATTTTCTCTTTTTAACAAATAAACATAAATCTAGAAATTTCTATTGCTAGAAATATTTTACATTTATAGATATTTTAAATTTCATTCACAAGTCCTTAACTCTGAAAATGTGATATACACAACGTCTAAGATTAAGTAGGTACTATTTTACATAAAGACTATCAGTTTACGGAAATATCAACTTGTAATTCTAATACAGGATACATCTAGTCATTCTATGATTGTACACTGATTTGCATAACGATTCATAAACATTATTTTCAGTTACTGGTTTTCAGTCATCGTTCACAGAGAGGCTACTTATTGTTAATTGAAACTTTTATAATTAGGTAGTTTTATACAGTGTCATATAATCTAAGAAACTAGATATTTAGTTTTCCCAGAACATAGGAATTCTAAAAATGTTTTTTTTTACCAAAGTTTTGAATAGCTGAAATAAGACAACTTCTATAAAATTCTATAAAAATAATACCCAATTACTTCTACATGCAGTGGAAGTATAGTAACGACTAAAAAAAATTTCTGAAAATTTTTATTATTCAAATAGGTTTAGAATGTCATGAAACGTCGAGTTTGAGTAGAAAAAATTTCTGTCTGTCGGTCTGTCTGCATGTCTGTAACTTTTTGTGCGTACGATTACTCTGGAACCGTTTAAGATATTGACTTGAAATTTGGTATACGTACGTATTTTAACGTGATCTGAAACTAGATTATATTTTCATCTTGTTCCGTGAAAGGGTTGGGGGTAAATTGGGGTTAAGTAGATAAATCAATTAGGTAAGAATCCGTAAAATTGGTATATAGTATATACAGGAAAAGCTATAAGGTCCCAAAAAAATCTTTTTTTGGTATTAGCCACCCCATTACCACCCCCACCCCATTATTAAAGAGGATGAAACAAAAATTATGATTTAGTGTGTCTACAAGAACCAAAAACCTCAAATATTTTTTTTACTTCACGGAAATATGAGATGAATACCCGTTTCTGAATGTAATTAAAAGAGTGATTTTTCAATTGGTATGGGTTTTATTTTTTTTAACACGTTTCGCTTATTTCTTGTATAATCCAATATTTTAAGATGAAAAAAAGTTGTATTATTACAGAAATACTTTGAACTCAAGAAATCTGAATGAAACCTTTGCTTTGTAGTGAACTCAAATAAACAATTGAAAAGTTCACCTCCTTTAAAAAGTTTGTAAAAGATTTGTTGAAAACTCAAAAAATATCTATTTTTATCAAGAAAATACTTTGAAGCTGTTAGAACTCAAACAATTTTTGAATTGTTTGAGTTCTAACAGCTTCAAAGTATTACTAAACTGTTCACATAATGTTCACATAATTATTTTCGAGGTCGATGATTACGGTTTTTCATATTATAATTGATAAAAAACTACCCATGTCCGGATTCGTAATACATTTATAGATATTGTCAATAATGGGTTTGTTACCGATAGTTTCTTTTCGTTTTTTGGTATTCAATAGAATTCGATCATCTAGATAAGCTGTTAAAATTTCAGCTTTATAAGTATATCCAATTCTTAGATATTCAATGTTAAAGATTGGGTTTCAGTACAAAGCGCTTCGCCGACTCGTGACGTCATTTTACATAAACAAAAATTGAAAAAGTACATTGTTTCTGTCATAACTTCTTTGTTATTCATGCTATAGAAATAGAAAAAAACATTTCAAAGCCTAATTAACACTCTTTCATTTTTGTTCTTACCGCTTTTGACGTAAGAGCCATAGTTTCTAAGATATTTAACATTTGAACTAAATACTTCGTCTTATAGACGTTCGGACGTCACCTTTATACTTCCAGATCTTCGAAACCATCAACTCTACAGAAATTAGACAAAAAAAAAAGAGAAAACGAAATTCATCCTCAATTTAGTAGCTTTCTTATTAGTCTCTAGCATGTTTTCGCTCAATGTAATACTTTTCGAGTTTTCACTCAATGTAGTACTTTTCGAGTTATTTGACGAATATTGTTTTTGAAATAACTTTTTAGGATAAAATCACAATTTTCAAGTCGTTATAACTTAAAGACTATCAATTCTTATGGAAAGTTACATAGGACCTTTTCTTCTTCTTAAAATTTCAATTTATTTCACCTCCAATGTTTTTAATTATTAAATCTCGACTGTCGCCTGATCAGCATCTACAAATTGACGTCACGCGAAGCTCGGCCCCGTTTTCGCGCGGTCCAACTTTGGTAATTTATAAAAACCTAAAATTTGGGAATTGCCTTAAAAGTGTTCTACTTTCGATTTATAAAATTTTTAAAAAAATGCTGAATGGGCCTATTATTTATGATTTCTTATTTTTATTGAATATTTTAAAAATAGATTAGAGAAACCGCCGCGTCAAAGAGTTTGGATTTTAATGTTTCTAACTAATATACAAAATGTATTAATTACACTTTAAAAAAAAATAAACTATAACAAAATGTAAAGAATATTAATTCTATAGTTCAAAATTAAAATGTTACCGTTTCGGAAACTCTGTTCCATCATCAAAACTTTAACTACTACTAGGAATGTCAAATATGATAGTTTGTTATTTTTATTCACTTCGTCTCTAAGCATAGACGAAAACAAAAATTTAAAAAATATAGAATTCGAAAGAGGAGGCCTCCCGTTACAAGAGCCATAAGCAAATTACTACTGTTAATAAATTTAGCGCATACGATTTTCACCCTAACTATTTTCACAAATTTCATGGAAATATTTGTTATTTTTATAAAGATCCTGATACATCATCATAAAGTACATTATTCAAACTTTGAAACCTACTCTATAACATGTCAATATCTTATTTATTTTCAGTATTAATGACGTTTTGAAGTTTAACATGTGAGAAACAGAAATTCATTTTTAATTTATAAAATTAGCGTTATTTAGAAAAATAAAATTGTTTATAATTTTTTTTGCTTTGTGCAGTAACTTAGTCTTTTTGAGAGTACAACTATAATATTAAGTCAATTAATATCTGGAATTATGAAAATGACAGTTATTTAACTAAAATAGGAAAAAAATAATTTCACCTTAACTTATCTATCAATATTTAATAATATAAAAATTATTTTTGGAAAGCAAACATGTACATCAATTATATGATAATATCTACCCTAAAAATGTATTTAGCACTGTCAATCTGAAGTTATAAAAAAAGTTTTTATGATCGCGTTCGAATGTTATGTCACGGAGTTTAATTCCGAGTATTAGCTACAAAATTTCTAGCTCCTATAGTTTTACTCAAACGAAAAAATGATAGAAATATTTTTATGTAAAATTTAATTCTCTTTAATTTTATTTTTTATTTTTGGAAAGTTCAGTCTAATAAAATTATTTTTAAAAAAATGTATATTTACACACTTAATTTGTTAAATAAAAATTGTATAGGGTTATAATTTCCATCAATTTTTAACGAGTTCAGAGAATTTCCAAAACAATGAATGTATTGTATTCATCTTCTTTGCAATACTCCTGATAAAATATAGCTTCATCAGTATGTAGTAATATAAATAAACTTTTCTCATCAAAAATTTTTAATCACAAGAAAGATTATATTATATAAGTATAGAAAATGTATTTACATATCATTTAACTTCCACTATTGTATGTGTATGTGAGTATTGTGTAGTTTTAAAAAAAAATAATTATGGCCGCGCGCCCGTTTATCGAATTTTTAAGACAATTAGCTTTAGAAGACAGTAATAATTTCGAAGAGGTGGACGGTGTTGAGGAAGTTGAAGGGGGTAATGGAGAAGCTGTTGAGGAATTAAATGAAGGGGGTGTGGAATTGAAGAAGGAGTGGAAGAGGTTGTTGAGAAATTGGAAGAAGATGATGGAGACGGTGAGGGAGAGGAACTGAATGGAGGGGGAGATGGAGAACTTGACGTGGAGGCGGATGCTCCTGATGAATTCGGTGAAAATTCCATCGAAATAGCGTTTAATATGATAGAGGAAATTTCAGGGAATTTTGGCCTGGTGTGTAACACCGGATCATTTGTAACAATTCGTAGTGGGCAGAGGGGCGATGTAAACATTTGCACAAGATGTTACATTCTGTACCTACGATTGATTGGAGATAATGCTACGCACCGGCATGTGAGCCTCTACACCACAACAGAATGGGGTGATATTATGAACATTTTTTGCGCCGCATGTGAGGCTAATGTGGTAGTAGTTGGGGTATTAGAGAGCTGTTGCATTTGCAACAGCATTGAAAAGGTAAAACATTATCATGCAATATATTCTATCATTTTTTTTTCTATCCATTGATATAATGCTATGATAAGGACCACTGTTTTAAATAAAAAAATTATAAATATTCATAATATTTAAGTTTTACATAATATCATCTAATCAACTAATGGGTTGAATTGCTTCAGAGAAAATATATATACAGAACCCTTAAAAATAGTGTTTTATAAAATATCGTAAAATATGTAGATATATTTTTCAGATTATCTTTTACAGTTTATTCACAAAGAGCTTTTGATTATATAAAATGTCCTCAGATTAAATATTTGATATATAAGGGTTAACGGTTTCAATTATAATAATTTTAAATTCATATATTTTTTATACATGGGTGCGGGGGCGAGTTATTGAAAACACATTTTTAATTTGAAATGTTTTTATTTTTATAATTTTGGTTTAACAATTTTATTTACTCTACAAAGTATAATATTTTAATATTTACAAGGAGACTCGGAGTCTTGGAAAAATAATAAATTGTAGATTTTGTTTCACTAGTTTTCATGAAGTACTGCAACATTCTCAAATCTTCTTGGTCCTTTAACTTTACTTGATCCTCTAAGTAATTAAATTAGAAGTTTTACACAGATTTTTCTCTTTAAATAAAAACTGATTGATTTTATTCATTACAAATCTACAGTAGATTTATAATTTACTGAAAGTTTTTTATAAATCTTTATTTAATACGTTTAAAAAGGATGTAACTTTCTCGTGAATGTCTCTTCTTATTTTCAATATTTGTTCTGGCGCCATCGAAAAGAAGAACTCTGTAGACTTTGTCTCTTTAAATGCGTCGTATGCCACTTCCATTAATTTATCATCTAAATTGGTAATAGTACATCTCCCTTCATGATAATCCACCACCATATCAGGGTATTCTTCTCTTGCTACCGCTAGTGAAGGGTCGTACTCTTTACTGTTAATTTCGTTCCAAAAATATAGGTATAGGTCTAGGTACTTCCTCCTTCTCGGATTTACACGTAGCAAAACCCATTTTTACTTCAGAGTGTATATTAAATCTTTTAATTTGTTCGTAAAATATTAAACATATAGGTAAACAGCAGGCGTAATATTTATATTTTCGAAATACCGACACCATAATTTCTTTTACTTTATCTTGAGGAATAGTTTGTTCTGGGGTGGGGAAGCACTTTTTAGAATATTTCTTTTCACAATTATTGCAATCAATCATTTTTGTAATGCAGATGCATCCAATCGCTTTGAATTTTACAAGATAAATCAATTTTTTTATAAAAATTTATATTAATATCAGATATCAGTAAGTATAAACAATGATTTTCGATTATCATTTGAACATAATGAGTTAAGAAAATTTCAAGTTGGATAGCAAATAAACTGTATATTAACTATTCTTATTTGATTATCCCCATATCAACAAGTATATTGACAAGGTACTGATAATCTTTCCCCAATAATTTATTAATACGTATCATATCAACAATCATGTTAGGATCTATGTTTTCATATTGTTCCAACCTGTTTTCATCTTTTGCAGGGACGATCCTCGGTAATGGAAATATTTTTGATATATTTTGATTTTTCCAGTTTGAATTTGTATTGACCGAATTTTCATCATCATCGGTGTTTTCGTCATCATCGGTGTTTTCATCAGTGTTTTCATCACATTCCGATCTATACTCATCTTCTGTAGGAATGATCTTTGGTAATGGAAACATTTTTGATTTATCATATTGATATTTCCAACTTGAATTTGCATTGACTGAGTTTTTATCTGTGATTTCATTAGGTTATAATTTGCACTCATTTCCTATGGTCTTCGGTAAAGAACTCCTGTGGTATTTTCTCTTTGGTGGAAACAATTTTGATATAATATTCTCATACATTCAAGAATTGTTAGGTTTTATACGAAGTTCTTTTCCATAATTTCTCATGTGAGCATTGGTTTGCATCAATATACGCTTATAAAAAAGTATATCCTCGTCGTTAAAATCCTTGGGTTCTCTCTTGGTTAGTAACTCGGTTAGGCCTTTCGTCAACGGGAATTTATTTCCATTAATATTAAGTACATCTTTTTCAATTGAAACAAGTGTTTCACCAATCATAAGGCCGGTGTTTACATGTCTTAGCTCATAGCTATTAGATTCAATTTCTAGTAGAAAGGACATGTTGTCATCACAAAGGTCTCTATATAAACAGCCCACCTTTACATTTATTGCTCTTTATATATATTTTATGGGTATTTGATACCTAGTTTATGAGTATCTGGTGACTGATTCATGATATTTTATGGACAGTTCATAGTAATTTCATGGACAGTCCATGAACTGTTCATAAGTATTTATGTAAGCTGTACGTAAAAGGTCGAGTACATCTTTTTCAATTGAAACAAGTGTTTCACCAATCATAAGGTCGGTGTTTACATGTCTTAGCCCATAGCTATTAGATTCAATTTCTAGTAGAAAGGACATGTCATCACAAAGGTCTCTATATGAACAGCCCACCTTTACATTTATTGCTCTTTATATATATTTTATGGGTATTTGATACCTAGTTTATGAGTATCTGGTGACTGATTCATGATATTTTATGGACAGTTCATAGTAATTTCATGGACAGTCCATGAACTGTTCGTAAGTATTTATGTAAGCTGTACGTAAAAGGTCGAGTCTTTAGAAAAAAAATGCAACTGCACTATCAATAGTTATTCTTGTATATCTTAAAAAGAGCTGTACTGAAAATTTATTACTATTTCAGACGCCAAAAGAAGTGAAGGGGAGGGGCGGCGGATATTCAAAGTTGAATTTGGTTGAATCGATCAGGACGAAAGCAGACTTGTGACATAAATTTTGTTGTTTTGCTTCGCTTTTCAACTGACCAATATTGTTATTATATATAACAATCCACATCTTTATTATGACGTAAAACATACTTACCTCGGTTTTAAAAACGAAACGAAATATTTCTGGCACTACTCTTGAAACCATCCTCTTCTCCGTAATCACCCCGTCATTAAAGAAGAAACCGAGTCTACAGACCACCCCATTTTAACAATCTACAGAGGAAGGAAGGTAAGAAAATAATACTCAAAATAGTTGAAAATCTTTTATTGATCAAAGTAAATATCGAGTGTACATATCTCAATACATAGAAAATACATATATTACTAGAAAATATACAGAAGTGGCATATAAATATTCACTTCTTCATACTTATACTCTTTTAAAGAAATGAGAGCATATTGTCATACAAAATTAATACATAACTAACTTAAATATTTTACATACTACCCCTACCCATATGATATAATGTAAAAAAAGTATACAGATTTATAAACATATATTTACATTCAAGTTCTAAATACTGTGTTTCATATATTAATAATAATAATAATACCATAAGGTATTTCAGACAGAGAGATAGTGAAATACACGAATACGAAGTAGGATAGATCTAAGGGGCAGGGTATGCTCTCGATCTACCCCAGAAAATCAGTTAACAAACTCAACTGAGTTTAAAGACACATAATAATAAATAGTTTTATAGAAAATGTGGTATACAATAAAATATATAGTTATAAAAATAATATTGGCGTAATAAGAGAATTGTTACATAAAGAACTTAGGTTAAATATAAAACTATAAAGTAAGTGATTCTACAGTCTTGAATTTTTTATACCCATAGGGAACAGAACTATGGTCGTCAGAGAATTTTCTTTTGGTCGAGTTAGGTTTGTAAATTTTTGTTTCCTCTCTTGTCACCACCTCATGCTCTTTAGTTCTCCGAATATTCTTCGAGGTAATGTAAATGGGTTCTGAAGGTTTTAAAACTATTTCCTTGATGGAATCAAAATTTATAAGCTGAGAGGCTGTGTAATTAAGGGAAATACCCTTTACTTTACATTCAATTTCTTCTTTCTGATTTTTGGTAGAGAATACCTTGTATGCGTAGTTTTTGGGCCCACCCGACACAAATTCTGTAATATAACTACCAGCCCCATAAGCCTCAAGCTCGTCCGTCATATCTCCGATAAATTCTCCCGTGGGTATGTCATAATTTCCCTCTCTTGAAACATATATAACAGAGTCTGTGTCATAATACAATACCCAGTCTCCCAACTGCTCTAGATAAGAGTATAATTTCAGACGAGCCTGCGTGGTAACATATGCTGCTATTACTACGTTAACTGTTGTTAAAGGATCAGCAACTTCTTCCCTATGCTCCTAATTAACAATGAGTGTATCTTCATTTATGGGTAAGACAGCATTAACATATATCCCAGGGTTCGATAACATGCTGAAGAATTCGCCGGAATCGTTGACAATCTTAATATTTAATAATATTTTTTCATTTTATTTCCCCTTCGATTTTAGTAATATCCTTTGGGCACTCACTCCCTACGTAAACCTCGGGATGACCTATGGAGAATTTGCCGTATTTGCACACCCAGGGATAGAGGCTACAAATATCGACATATTTTATTTTCTCCCCCGGTTGACACTTGTAATATGCTCTGGTGTTTCCCGTTCGACCTCCATAAGAAGCATCTCGTGGATTTAGAGGGACCAGAATTACCAGGGGATGTAAATTTGTGTAGGAAGTAAGTTCATCATTTTCCCTTAACATTTTTCTGAATGCACATTCCCACATTTCCACAACCTCGCACTCTAGTTCACGAAGCCGCTCTGTTTTAGCTACTGTCTCTTCATATCGTGTATTTAAAGTTGCAAAAGGGTCGTCGTGGAGGGGTTCGTCTCTACTGTGTTTGAAACAGACCGGACATCCGTGGTAATAACATCCATGAAATTCAAAAACTGTGTTTGTTTCCTCAGAAGAACCGTCAACTTTTACCCCGTGAACTCTGGCTTCTTGTTGTTTAGCAGCGTGTCTAATATTAATTCTCCGCTGTTTTTCTTCCCAAATCAACCACTGAATGGCAATTTTGCTTTGGTTGTCCCGCCACCTATATCCGCCGTTAGGAATTATTCCTATTGTATTTGGTTTTAAGAAATTTCGGCGAAACACCCTGTTGCAGCAGGATGCTATGGTACAACCTCTGTGAACGGACAAACATCCCCGGTTTCCATCAGCTGTTGTCGAAATTTCAAACATGCCTCAGTCAAAATATTTACGTCCGAAATACAGTATTCAACGAGGTCTCTTTGCATATCGAAGTTGTCATCTTTATGTTCCTCGTACCATGACAAGAATTTTTCACGTTCGCCGTCCTTCATATTGTCAGGGTCGTAGAATTCCGCAGCAGGAAGTGGGCCTACATAGTTGGCGTTGGCGGTAGTGTTAAAGAGATGGGGGATGTAACCTTTTTTGAACGCGTCTCCGAGTCCAAATGCTTTAGGTAGCTTAGAGAGTGCCACTGGGAAATAATTTAGGAGTAGTATGCTAATGAAAGAACAACCGGATCGGATCACTGAACATTTGTGTTCAACCAATCAAAACCTATGACAGACCTGCCGGAGCAAAGTGTTTGTGTTCAAGGTTGTGGTCAATGACCTGTCTGGGAATCAATTAAAACTACTGTTCCCACAATAACATCTGGTGTACACGTGTTAGATAGCTGGCGGTGATTCATAATTCACATCTGGCGAACAGATGGTACATGCAGGTGTTATCTGGTGGTGGCGACTTATAATGAACAGATAGCGTCAAGATATCTAGTGGTATGAGTGGGGGGGGGGGGGTCTTATTATATAAACCTGGAATTTTTTTTTTTTTTTTGTGGCACTGTGGAGCTAGTCCAATCAGCCAGAAACAAAATATTGAAGGTAAGACCAATACTTAAATACAGATTTAGAATGGATATTTAATTTGTATATGCTTACTAGTTCTATGAATATTATAGACCGTATAAACACCAAAGCGGTGTAGTTAAATGGATTTCATCAGATGTGGAAAAATACATTTAAATGGAACTTGAGACAATTGAAGGAAAGTAGACAGGGACACACGTTTCTCGCCTAGGGGCCGATCAAGGCATTTTTAATGTTCTTATACAAACAGGGTAAGGCCTCGGTAAGAAAGGAGAACAACATGAGGTTAGACGATAGGATGTATTACACAACCTAAATATTTCTATATTTTAACTCCAGTTCTACTGAGAAAAGTAATTATATATTTCAGTATTTCTACTTTGTTTAGACACAAAACATGTAGTAAGTTGAATGGAGCCATGACTCCGCTTATGATTAAATTTGTATACAGGGTGTTGCATTCATTCATATATTTTTGGCAGTTAAACATTAAATGATCTAAGTTACCCTCGGTATTACAATATTCACATAAACTGGATGGAATTAAATTGAGTCTGGCAAGGTGTGCTGGATAACATCCATGTCCAAATTTTAATCTATTTATAATGGTTATGTACTTACGGGGAATATTTAGATCGTCGTGCCAAAACTTTATCGGTATTTCCGGATGAATAAATGAATATCTTGTAGGAGATGTAAAGCAAAACTGTCGCCAGAGGTGAGCCCATTTTTTTTTCATATTTGTCTTAAAAACATTAAAGCAATCATTCAAACTTATATCATCGGTTATGTCGGATCCAAAGTAGATACTATTTTTAGCTAATGTATCAACCAGTTCATTATATTGTAAACCATTGTGCCCTTTAGTCCATACAAACGAGATAAGCCCACCATTTGCTTTCCATTTGGCCAAGAGTAATTTAATTTTTGTAATAAATGGGTCTAAAATAGTGCTTGGGCTATAGCTATTTTTGATGACTGTTAGAACGGAGAGTGAGTCAGAGAGGATGACGGAAAACGGTATATTTTTAGACATAATATATTTTATGCCCTGTAGTATAGCAAAGGCTTCTGCAGAAAAAATCGACATATAAAAAAGAAAGTTTATACAAGGCTTGGGCATTTTCTTGTGGGCTGTAATATGCACATCCTGTGCCTAAATGAGACTTAGAAGCATCCGTATACAGAGTAATCTGATAAGATATATTTTCTAAGGAATGCAGTAGAATGCAACGACTTAGAGTGTGATTTTCACTATAATTTGGAATTATAACCAAGTTATTATCAGATAGGTCAAAGTACTCGTGTTCAGGGCAAGAGGGATATGAGTTGGACAGGCGGTCAAAGTATTTGCTAGTTTCACGGAAGGCGGAGCATAACGGGGGAGAACCTTTTTTTACCCAATATTTGTTGCACAGATCAAAATTACTTAACTTACTTAATTTTTCAACTAGTCTGGGATCTAATAGGAGTGATTTTGTGATAAACTTTTCTGATAGAAAATCTCGACGCAGTTGTAAAGGAGGTTCTAATGCTTCAACATGTAGAGGTTCAATAGGGGTTGAATTCATAGCACCCAAGCAAATTCTTAGGCACTTATTTTGGACAGTATCTAAACGCTTCAGAAGTTGTTTACTAGCAGAACCAAGAAGGATACCACCGTAATCCAAGATAGATCTAATATATGACTTATAGAACATGAGAGCTGATTTTTGATCCGCCCCCCACCACGTTTTACAGGTCATTCGAAGAAAATTAATACCCTTGTCACATTTATTGATAATATTTTCCACAAATGGTTTCCACGTCAGTTTTTTGTCCATGGTGATGCCCAAATATTTGACTTCATTTTTAATCACAAAATTAAATTTTCCACATTTAATAGTTTGAATACTGATATTATGTCGGGAGAAAAAAGTCACATTGGATTTGGACTCAGAAATTTCTAGGCCATTTTTCAAGAACCAAAGTTCGAATCGTTTCATACTATTGTTTAATTTTAATGTGCAGCGATCCAATTTATTTGCATCGGCGTAGATGCAAAAATCGTCGGCATATTGGATAACATTAATTGATGTGTCGATTTTGTGTATGTCTGCAGTGTAGATATTAAACAATAGTGGACTTAATACTGATCCTTGAGGAAGACCTACTGATACAAAACGTGGACCAATTTTTTCGTTATTGGCACTTCTGACATAAAGTTCTCTATTATATAATGTGTTAACAATGGTGTGAGCAATGTGATCTGGAATGGAGAATTCTGACAATTTGTTTCTTAGGATATGTAAATTTACAGAATCATATGCTCCTTGTATGTCCAAGAAAATGGCACCTAGATAATCGTTTTTTGAAAAGCATAATTGAATATCTGTCACTATGTTTGAAACTGCATTTAGAGTACCTACCTTGTTTGAAACCGAATTGGTTTTGTGGAAGGGACTTATTTTTTTTAAACCACCACTCTAGTCTACTTTTTACCATCCGTTCAAAAGTTTTTAAAATACAGGAAAGTAGGGATATAGGGCGATAGGATTCGGCTTTATTAGGATCTTTGTTTGGTTTATTTATAGGTATAATTACTACTTTTTTCCAAGATTCTATTTGTTCCCCTTTCACCCACACATCGTTAAAAATTTGCAGAAGAAATTTTTTTGCATTTAGCGGCAGGTGTGCCAACATTGAATAGTTGATTTCATCAAATCCCGGAGCAGAATTATTCGTTGTCTTAATAGCCCAGTCTAGTTCAGTTAATGTAAAGGGTCTGGAAATGTCATTATTATCATTGGGAGTGTTAACCGATACATGTTCATCAAGATTCTGGTTAGCTGTAGGCGGTGATACGTTAATAAAAAATTCTTCCAGCCATTCGTAATTATGGCATTTTTTCTGTTGAATGGGAATTCTTTGTATAATTTTTGCTTGTTTCCATAATTCTGTGGCGGGAGTATTTTTATTTAGTTTTGCAATCCATTCTTGCCAATTATGTTTAGCTTTCTGCTTAAAAAGTTTTTTTACTTGTGCGAATGCTTGTTTACATTTTACAAAGTTGTCATAAGTACTATTAGATTTATAGGAATTTAGCGCTATTTTTCTTTTATCAATAGCTCTTTGGCAATCGTCATCCCACCATGGCGGGGGTGGACGCTTTTTCATTTTAAATGGTTTATTTAGTGGAATCGCAACAGCGGCTGCCTGGTTTATTTTTTCATTAAAGAAGATGTATTTTTCTTCAGCATTTAACATGTGTGGTACATTAGAAAAATTTAGGAGAGCATTCTCTTCGTATAGGGCCCAATTTGCTTTATTAATGTTCCATTTGTACTTTGGATATATGACATCATTGGAAATGTGTGTGGTTTTAAGTTCCATCAAAATAGGGAAATGATCTGATGATAAGGTATCGTCGGTAACGCTCCACTGAATTTTATTAGCCAAGCCCATGGTTGTAAGAGATAAATCTGGTGCCGATACGTTGGTGTTAGGTGCAGTCAGTCTTGTAGGTGAACCATCATTAAGAATTACTAGATTTAATTCGTCCACAGATTCCATGACAAGAGTACCTTCTTGATTGTTTTTTCCAGACCCCCATACTCTATTTTGAGCATTGAAGTCGCCTCCTATAATTGCTGGGGCATTGCCATAATTAAATATACTTTTCCAGTCCGATTTTCGTGTAATAATGTTAGGTGGTCTATAGATTGATAGAACAGTAAGTTTTGTATCATTGTATGGAACTTGGATCCCACATACCATTATATCACTATTGAAATTATCTGAAAACTTTAATTCTTTAAATGAGATAGATTTTTTAATAAATATTGCCGTACCGGCCTTACCATCTAATCTGTCTGTTCTTATGATATTGTACCCTTGAAAAATGATTGTTTGTCCTGGTTTGTACCAGGTTTCGCTTATTAATGCGATATCAATATTATTAACAGATAAAAATTGCTGTAAGTTATTTTTATTGCTCACAGCGGAACGTGCGTTCCACTGCATTATTTTATAATTTTTTTGGAGGGGATTGAATGTGCTAGCTGTTAATAGTTATATTGTCTAACATTGAAGATATTTCGCCTTTTAAATACTGACTATTTATATTCTTTAGATCATCTATATGACTAATTTTGGTAAGCATATTATGAAACAAATTTATAATATTTTCTGTAATTTTATCCTTATTTATCCCATATGTAGGATTGTTTCGGTTAGTAGAGAGAGGCTGGGATGGTCCCATTACGAATGGAAACATTGGCGCACATTGTGGCGTGGGTGTTGATGGCGATTGAATTTTACGTTTCTTATTAAAACTAGATGAGCGTTGGCCGCTGGTACTTGGTAAATTCGGTTGGGATAGGAAGTGACCATTACTAGGGTTTTTTCTGTTTTGAGTTCTTTTTTCTGGAAGAGTGGGAAATTCCTTTATGTTATCTAAAATACTAAATCTATTATCTGTTGTGACAGACATAGAAAACGAAGATTCAATATATTTTTTTGCTTCCAAGAAGGACATATTTGAGCTGGCCATTTGTTTTTTAATTTTTTGTTGTTTTATATAATGGGGACATTTATTTGAAATTGTTTTATGTGAATTATTTTTGCAAAATAAACAATATATTTCATCTTCCTCGCAAGTGTGATTTTCAATTTTTTCTTTTCCACAGTGTCCACAGAGAGCTTTTGTGCTACGACACTGATCTGCAACGTGTCCATACCTCAGACATTTAAGGCACTGAGTTACCCTTTGTATAAAAGGCTCGACAGGAAAGATAACACTATTAATTATTATATGATTCGGTAAAATATTTCCCTCAAAGGTTAATACAATCATTTGTCTAGGAACTAATGACGTTTTTCCGTCTATAATTGTTTTTCTTTTTAATCTCGTAATTTCTAAGATATTACCTTCACATTCGATATTTTCTTTTAAATATTCTTCATTAAAATATGTATCTACCCCCCTTATTAACCCTTTTCTTATCAATAAATTGTTAGGTATAAAAGCTGTCAAATTCTCTGTTTGTAACATTTTATTGTTTACTAAATCGTTAGCATCTTTGGCTGACTTGAGCCCGCCTTTAACGCGGTTTATACCAATTCGATCAATGGAAGTAATAACATTTTTTAAATTTAACTTTTTATGTAATATGTGTCCCACATATAGCGGGTGTAAACGGCCTATTTTCTGATTGTCAGTTTTTTCAATGAAAACATAAATACTTTGGAAATTATAATACTTATCTTTAGCAATATTAAAAAACTTTATGTTTCTTTGGGTAGTAGTTGTATACGCTGCTTGGCTGGAGCGGTCGATCGGTTCAGCTTCGTTCATGGTAACATCAGGCGTATGATTCACATTTTGATCCACTGAATATACATTATGGGACGCACTAGCATCCTCGTACGTGAGGTCTAGAATTTGCACATTTTTACACACATTTATAGTTTTTTCTGTCCCTCCCTCACCCTTGGGAGGTATGAGCATGTTAACACTATTTTTTAATTACCATCCGACGGTATTAATTATTAATAATCAGTACCACTATTTAAATGGGAATAAATGAAAATTAATTAAAAACTGTTAGCACTCTTTATACACGTGTAGACACTTGTACACTCGAACGCGAACTGTGAAACCTGGAATTAAAGCAGAATTTATTAGTTATGTTTGAATCGAGTGATGTAGTGGAGACAAAGCAGTGTTGTGTTTGCCGCAGACTAATTAGTAAAAGATACCTCTCCAGTGATTCTTGGCTGAGTAGGCCTAAACTGATAATAAGTTATTGTACGTATTGTAACCAGACAAGACCAATTAAACTTAATAGGTTTTATGAATACGATCCTTTCCGTATTCTAAATTCGCCGATTCACGAAACGTTTTAAAATCTCCATGGTTACGCAGTTCATTCAGAATGGGCTATTCTTACTGGATAAGAGTGAAATTTTATGATGAAAATAAAATACTTATACACCAAGAGATGATAGAGAGCTATAAATTCCGATGTGCTAATAAAAAGTTTGATATAAAAGATAAAAACTATTCTTTCATCAGAATTACAGGATGTTATGAAGAATGCGAGTGTGTTTATTACGAACTCGACGACAATGAGAAATCGACATACTATTGTCATTCTGAATGTAAACTCGATGATGATGGGAAATGCTCTAAACATCTTACAGAACCTCCTATTTGTAAATGTATTGATAGTGATTTAGACTAAGATGAAACATAAAAATGTTGTAATGTCATAGAAATAAAAGAACTAAAATATATTGCATGTTTTATTTTACAGCCATACCATACCATACCATACCATACCATACCATACCATACCATACCATACCATACCATACCATACCATACCATACCATACCATACCATACCATACCATATCATACCATACTATACCATACTATACCATACCATAAAAAACCATACCAGGTAATACCAGGTAATACTCATTGTAAAAAAAGAAATCATTCATATACCTCATGAAGTGCAGAAGATCTGGGATGAGAAAGTGTTTAAAAACAAGCAAAGGTTTTCAAGTAAATTATAATGAATGGTAAAATATATAATGTCAGGTGTGGGATTCGAACCCACGCTCAGGTACGGAACCATACGCTAAAGTGGGGCGTCTTAGACCGCTCGGCCAACCTGACTTACATATCTCTTTATATATTCATTTGGGTGTTTTATTCTACTAACTTAGAATTTATAATAAATTAAATTTATAAGAAAAGTATTTTCATTCTTCCCCCTCTCCTATATATAATAGAATATAAATTCAAGTTAATTTAATAGAACATTAGTGTGTTTATAGATATTACGATGATAACCTCGCAATTTATAGTTTTACAAGCCATTTGGCATGGAATTCTCTACATACAACAATCTCACAATAATAAAGAGGTCTTTATTTGTTTCAATAGCAACAGCACAAGAAATTATAGTTGGCCTTCAAAATGGAAACGAATGATACCTTCCACAACAATTAATGACTCAGTCCTTACATCTTCAATACCTAAAAATAGTACTGTGTACAAACTACGACTAAGGCAGAATGATAACTCTACTAAAGAAACAAAGTGGAATCAACTATTCAGTAAATGTCCCCCACCACTAAGCGCTGATAGTACAAAAACAGATTGTAAACTAGAATTAGGCGCAGTTTCTTACCTGATCTACTACATTGTGCTGTGTTCCTCGTTGTTAGTTATTGAATTGATTGCCGGACTTATACAGACAATATGGATCCAGAACTGAGCTATTTACACTGTCTAGCAAACGTATTAATAACAGAACACAGGCATGGTAAAAATTTATATGACTTTACTGAGGAAGAACTTCGGAATTTTCCATTAAATTATCTGATCGACAAAGCTGGCCCCATGGAACTTCTTTGCGCATGGGTCAAGTTACCAAATGAATATAAAAAAAATTTCAGGCTAACGATTCAATTACCTTGTTTCATACACCACAATCGTCCTGAATGGAATGGTCACGTGGATGGTCCACCAGAGCCACAATACAGATGTCAAGTATGTAAATGGGGTCTTCAAAGATGTGGATTATATTAAATAATTGTAAATTTTATATATTTATGCGATATTTATTATAACCATGGCGGAAAAGAATAAAAAACAATTAATAATGTATATGTGTTTTATTTATAAGTAAACAACAATGTATGTGTTTTTAATATAAATTACAAACCTAATAAATTACAAATCTAATAAATCGAAATCAAAATTATCTAAATCTAAATTTTCCCATTCTGATTCAGACTCATCCAAATTAACACTATCCCATCCTGATTCTGGCTCTTCCATGTCCAGGCGTCTAGCGTACTTCAGCAAAATGTCTAAATTTTTATCACTACTGTCAGGAATTAGATGATGCCCCCAAGCCAAGGTTCTTACATCACCAGGTATAACATACCTTTTATCATCAGCAGACGATAGAGCTACTTTATTTTTAAGTTCAGTGTGAATGGTATGTAAAGTAGATTTAAATATAGACATTTTACGGAATATTAAACCTCCGTTTTCGACAACCTGGACATAGTCTGAAAAATCTATTTGATGTTTAATAACACTTTTAGAAACACCCTTCGCCTTTTTCATTACATCATCGGCTTTAACACAGTACGCTTTCGCACCAGTACCATAAAAGCTTTCTATTGGTCTTCCAGCGTATTCGTCCTTCATTTTCCCTACCACAGACTTTGTTTTGGGCATGTTATGGATGTTAGTTGCATTATAATTTGAAGTATCGAAAAAATGAATGTTTCTCTTGATGTCATCATAAACATCATCTGTATATATTTCTAAAATTAGACTGTCGGTGTCTGTGTATAAAACGATTGCGTCCTCTTCATACATTGATTTAATGTAACCGTATAGAAATTCGTAGATAATAGTCTTTGAAATATCCAAAATGGAAAAGCCTACGTAGAGCGGTTTGTCATACACAACTTTTAATTTTTCCAACTGAACAGCCACTAAATTTTCATCGAATACAGAACAGCACCTAATACACCTTTTTTTATTTTCCCAGCACGAGCATAGTTTAATGTTTTGTCTTTTATCAACGTTTTCCATAGTTTTGCCAAAAATTGAATTCACCATCAACTTGAATAGATCCTTTTCAAATTCGTTTTTAGCAGAATTTCGGAGATTTGTGTTTAAATCAATATATGGCTTCAACCAGGGTGATTGGGAAAATTCTATTATCCTACGCACCTTCTTTAACACGTTGGCTGATATGAAAGATTTTTGTGGTTTCAACTTTTATGCCGCACATGCCTCCGGGGACACGTGATTGTCCTTAATGTATGTGCGTCACATGCCTCCAATGGCATGTGTACCAAGGTAAGTGTTTAGTGCCCTCTAACAGTAATGGGTAACATATTACAAATAATGAATGTAGAAGAGCATTATTGAACTAGCAATCTATATTCAGTAACAACAGCACATGCCTCCAGCGCCTCGTGTAGCACAGGACATAATAACAAATTTGCCATAAATTTTCAGGTGTATGTGGACTGTTGGTTGAATAACAGTTAATTTGAATTTATTATTTTTTTATTGAATCTAAAAAATACAACTGTTAAAGAAAAACTAATTGTGGGCCGCATTAAAACATGACAAACAGTAACCAGGTTGTCCTGGACAATCTAAGCAATATGAAATAACTCGGCGGACTTTTTTGTCAACTTCACGATAAGCTAAGCCTGATGCTTTTAAAATTTGACGACAGCCCTTACATGGTTTGCGTCGTTTTCTTCCAGACCCTTCCGGTTTAAAAAAAGTATGAATTCTTTTCTTAGGAAGTTTTGGTTCTTCGGGGGGTTGAACTAACGAGTAAGCCAACTGTCGTCTAAATTCAGTGATACTTAATTTTGTTTCTGAGCACATATTATAAATTATCAAGGCATTGACGACAGATGTGCCAAGTACAAGTTCAAATATGACCTTCCTAAAAAAAAATATATGTATATATAGATAGTCGTTATGAAACTGTTAGAAGTTATATACCTGTACCATTTCATGCTTCTACGTAATACTGTGTGGTACGATGACATCTGATCAGAATAGTCCACACCCTTTTTAGCAGCATTATAGTCAATTACACATTTCGGTTTAACAATATCTTCGCCCTTTCTATTTTTTTTCCTGTTGGAACTAGACGTGTATTGTGGGATGGAACGCTTGTGATCATCAAAACCTGTCGCTTATCCATCCATTTTATAATTTTCACCCCATTTTTTTCTTTTCCAATAATTTCGCCTCGCTTCATCTTTTTGGGTTCATCTTCACCTCGCTTCATCTTACTTTTGTTTTCATCTGGCTTCACCTTATTATGTTTTCTGAAAACAGTAGGTAATCCTTTTCTATTCCCTCTTAGTGTTCCACAGTACATTATGTTTTCTTGTAATAAATTTTTAACAACAGAATAGAAATTATCAGCAAATAATATATTACCAGTTTTATGTTCAACACTTTGAAGTAGTTTGTGGACAACTGATTGAGAATGTCCCAAATCGGCATCTGTTCCGCCTTTTCCGGTATAAACGATAATATTAAAAGTATAACCCTCTGGTGAGCAAAGTTTATATAATTTCACGCCATACTTATGGGTTTTATTTGGGATATATTGACGAAAATGAAGTCTTCCTCTAAATGGTACCATAAATTCGTCAATAACAAGAATGTTACCAGGGTGCATTACTTTCTGGAAATTTTCAAGTAGTTTTGAAACCATCTTTTCTATTTTACACAATCGATTTGATGTATCACAAGTTTCATTATTCACAAAATGGATCAATTTTAGTAATAGTAGGTACCGATCTCGACTTATAATACTTGAAATAAATTTATTATAAAATATATTATCTTTAGACCAGTACAGATTTATATGTGGAACTTGAGTCAGACCCATAGCTATTGTTACGCCCAAGAAGGCCCGTATTTCATTTTTATTCGTTGCCGTCCACAAATTTAATCTAGATTTTCTCGAAGGATGAGTATTTAGTTGTTGAGAAGCATACCTGTTAATTTCAGTAACAATCAAGTCCAAAACTTCCTCTGTGATGAAATAATTGAATACATCTATCGGTTTCTTTATTTCAGATTTATACATATCAGAGACTGTATTTTTTTTAGTAATAAATGCTGTATCCTCCTCATCCTCACCCTCAACGTCTTCTAGGTCATTCCATTCATCCTCATTAAATTCAACAGCTTGTTCGTCATTATTAGTGATGAGCACTTCTTCATCTAGTGTGGTCTGTATATTAACATCGAAATCATCATAATCACTTTCAGATGATGCTGGAGAATCCGGAATGTAGTTTTTATCAAGTAAAGAATCGTCGCTACTATAAGGATCCTCTACACTCTCCAGATCAGATAAAAATTGAGATTCGCTTACTCCCATTTGCTCTCCATTGTCCCCAGTAATTTCCATATCCACTTGACTTTCATTAAAAGTTTCCATTTGCTTTTCATATTCACTCATTTCCACTTGCACTTCACTATGTCCTTGATTTACACTTATCACGTCATTCTCTGTACTTTCTTGATTAATAGTTTCCATTTGCACTTCGTTTTCACTCATTTCCACTTGCATTTCGTTACGGCCTTGATCAACACTTATCACGCCATTCTCTGAACTCTGATTCAATTCTAATACATTTCTCTCACTCTTGTCTTTTTTATTTCGTTTTGCTTGTTACTTTGCAATTTCGACCATAAATCTCGACCTGCTAGACATATTTCTTACTACTCTTTCCTCTTACGTGCAAAGGAATAAACTAAATATCCGTTATTGTAATGCAGCTATACAAGAATTCAACAAGTTCGGCGCATGCCCCAGAAGGCATGTGCCGCCCACAATTCAGGAAATATTAGTTCCGTGCTGCGCGCGTCTCTAGGGGCATGTTTCTTAGTATTACTATCATTTGACAGTAGTCGGAAATTCCTACCTGTTGCATTTCACTAAAATCGGCAGAAAAATAACGATTTTATCGCATCCGCATGGAGCTGAATTCTATTTGCTTTTGGTGCAGCACTGAACTTAAGACAGACACATGCCTCCGGGGTCCTGTGACGCAGCCAACGTGTTAATTTCATGCCGTATTTCAAACATTGCTTCAAATTTTTGTAGTGAATGATATATTTATATTTATTTCGTAAGTTCGGAATTAATTTGGCAGTTTTACTTTTGGGAGGAATCATTCTCTCTGGACAGAATGGTAAGTCGTTATGATCACCGTGCAAGTCTGATGGATATTCCAAGTCCACTTCTAGAACACAACCTTTTGGCGAATTTTCTCCAATTAGGGAACAATCAAAATTTTCGACTTCTTCTTCTTCCTTCAACCACCTAAAATCACCTGTGGGCAGGTATTCTTCCATTGCGGATCCATATAAATTTGTGGTGTCTAGGTACATGATATATGACGTTGGTTTAATGGAATCACAGTTCGGTAAAAATTTATTATTTGCCACAGCCTTTCTTTTACTACATTGAGCCACGCCTCCTCAAATACCTTTTCTAAAGAAATGCACAGTATCTACATCGGTTAAAAGTTCAAGTCCAACACCTGTGTGACGTAACATCGCATCCCAGCTCAAAGAAGGTGCCGTCAAATAATGAGCTGGATCTAATTTATACTGTTCCAAACACACTTTCCGAAAATTTTCAAACACATCGGCTAATAATAAAATGTCTGATTTTAGATATAAGTCTGCGTACTCTCCCAACGTTTTACATTTGAAGGTATTCCATACTTTATTGGCTCGCTCGTAATCATCGTCGGAAATGGCTTCATTTGTTAATTCATTGTAAAACTTATATTTTGAAGGTAATTGTGTTTCTTCCAATTTTTCAAATGAGTCTACATAATTGTAAGGAAAAACACCTTTCTGTCTGATTAAACTGAATTTTTCATCATCTTGAAAATATTTTCTAATCTCAGTACACTGATTCGATTCTAAACTCTGGCTCAATTTATCGAGAGATTTGGATAAAAATCGAAAAGAGTCTACAAATTTCAATCTCAAGTATGTGTCCGGTTCTTGGGGATTTGGGGATTTTTCCACAAGTATTGATTTAGAGAATGATATATACTTCTCTTTGGTTTGTGCAATCACTGAAATACGCTCCTTCTTGCACGCCAACTTCTTAATAAATATGTGACTATCATAGTTTGTTCGATTGTGGAAGAAAACTGGTATGAATTTTGACACTTTATAGTTCAAATTACAGACAGAATAGGCAGCAGCTCTGAATTTGCCACTTACATGGCAATGGTCTCGAACTCTGGTTTCACAAGTCTTGAATGGTTTCTTGCAAATGTGGCAACATATGGCGTTTTCAAATTCAGCTTTCTCTTGGTCCGTCTTTTTAACATGTTTTAAGTGGGTATTATATAAGTCTAGAGCTGTTTCATCCAACTTCTCAGCGAATACTTCAGCAGCATCAAGTCCTCGATATGTCACAAATTTTGAGTACTTATCGTCGAAATTGCATTTCACATAAAAAGCGAAAGAATAAGGCTGGTGTTCAGATACTTTAACTGTGAATGATTTGTCTTTACAAGGTTCATTATGGTCTATGGGTTTCAGCAAACTCTCGAAATCGGCATAAATCATGAATGAAACCGGTAATTGTCTCTCAAAGTTTATAAATTTAAGAATATTTTCAGGCACAGATTCACCATATTTATGAATTCTCAATTCTGTAGATGGCAGTTTCGTGTATGTATGGTTACAGTCATTTTCTTGATGCATTCTTAGCTGGTTTATTTTTCTGAATGATTGTAGACATCCATCACAAATATGTAATCGACCATCATGGTTTGATTTTTGTTTTGAAACTAGCCTTGACAAATTTTGTACAAGGCAATAATGATTGTTACCTGTATCATCTGACAAAAGTAGTAAATTAACGTGTGTGGCTTGCCGACATGATGTAAAATGTAATGGTCCAACCACTTCAGTAATAGTTTTCCCATCTTTGAATTCAGATTCGAGACCAAACACATTGACGGAGATATTGTTCATTTTTTCAAACTTGGTTATATCTTTTAGTTTCATAGGGAATTCTAAGCCTCTAAAATCCAGTAAAATATCGTAATGTGGATATGAACTTGTTTTCGTTAGATCACCTTCTGCTGGAAATATGGCTGCATTGATAGACCAAGCGAAACAAGCACCATCCTTATTTTGTATATTTAAGACGGCTCTCTTTGCTTCTATAAATTTTGGCAATTTAATATATGATGAAGCCGACATTGGTGTAAACTTATTTATGTTTACGTCAAGAAACATTATACGCCTCAGTGACCATCCTGAGTCCTTTTCTTGGAATTCTGAAGCTTGGTGTGTCATTTCCTCTCTAAATTCTTCGAAGATCTGATGCAAGTCCGTTGATATAGTGATTATTTTATTCTTAGTATTAAATGACTTAATATCAGATAATTCTTTTTCTGGTATTTCATAAAGTCCAAATATTTCAAAATTAATCTTGAAGGTCCGGTATTTCTGTGAGTATTCATCAATTTTATCCAAAACTTTCTGTTTAACTTCTTTCAGAAAATCAGAATAATCGATATGACTTCTATGACTGCTAAAACGGTAACTAGCGATCCTACTTTTAAATGCACAATGAAGTTTGTCAACACCATCCTCCAAATTACATACAATAGGTCGATTAATTTTTTTTCTATCGATCATAAACAAATCGTTCAGGACAGGACATCTATTATTAATAATATGCCGTTGCAAGTTCGAAGATAATGAGAAGTTACTTCCACAATATTCACAAGTTTTTAAACCACTCGAAGAATTTTGTTTTCTGCTAGGAATACTCTGCTTTCTATTAACACCACTTGTAGAAGATATATATATCAAGCTTTTGTTTTTTATTCGACGGCTCACAGGTCACACGTTTTCCATTATTTAGAACTGGACAATATTGGCGAATATGCCGAACTAAGCTGCTCTTGTTTGAAAGAACTTTCTTGCAGTGTTCATGTTGTAGAACTCTCCAAAATCGTCCTAAGTTGAAGACATAATCAAAATTCGACTTAGGCAAAAATTTCATTTAAAGACATTTTTGGGAGTCTGCAGAGGCGCAGATCAGTCCACAAGGACCGTTTTGGGTTCTATAAGGCGTTGGAAATGACCAGGCGAAAATTCGAAGAAACACCGAATTTTCACTTAGGAAAAATGTTTTTGGTTCAGAATATCAGAGTAAAAGTATATAATGACAAAGATTTATGAATAGTATACTTTTTCAAAGGTATCATAAATTGGACTTTGAAAAATAATATTTTTGGAAGGGCGTCAAAATTTGGCCCAGGAATCGATTTATCGAAAGTACGCCAAAGTTTCACTTGCAGACTAATTTTTCAAAACTGCGTTGAAATTTGGCTTGAAGATCGATTTTTCAAAAGTACGCCAAAATTTCACCCGCAGATTAACTTTTCAAAAGTACCTTGAAATTTGGCTTGAAAATCAATTTTTCAAAAGTACGCCAAAATTTCACCCGCGGATTAACTTTTCAAAAGTACCTTGAAATTTGGCTTGAAAATCGATTTTTCAAAAGTACGCCAAAATTTCACCCGCAGATTAGTTTTTCAAAAGTACTTTGAAATTTGGCTTGAAAATCGATTTTTCAAAAGTACGCCAAAATTTCACCCGCAGATTAGTTTTTCAAAAGTACCTTGAAATTTGGCTCGAAAATCGATTTTTCAAAAGTACGCTAAAATTGGTCTTAAACTGGATTTTTCAAAAGTACCACGAAGTCAGTTTAAAAAGTACCACGAAAATATACTTTAAATTATTTTTTATTTTTTATTCCTCAACCAAAGACATTGACCTTTGAGGTACGATCATTGAAAGCACAATTCTAAAGTATGAGCATAAAATTTTAACGATGCACTGCATCCAAAAGGCAAAATAGAAGATTTTGTCAAAGCCGGCGTAGTGCCGATAAGCAAAAATTGATAAAAATCAATGCACATGTACAAGGCCGGTTTCTCGCATGGAAAGAGTTTGGATTGACCCAGCGGCTCGCAATTTGGTCGAGCGCGTTGAGTAGTCCAGACAAAGCGATGGTAGAAAAGCCAATAACGGGGCTTTTCAAATGACAAAGTTATAGAGGAAAACGCCTTGTGCATAAAAATCCAAAAATTCAATTTTGCCTAATAGTCGCTCGAAGGTGAAACGCTGCCAAATCGATATTATTAATCGACTGTGATAAGGGTTAGTAAGTCGTGGACTGATCGAACGCCACTCAACTTATGCAGTAATAAGTCCTCTGAATGTGTTTGAGTACGTGAATTTCCACGATACAAGAACTTTAAAGCTAGGTAGTCTCTAGCGAAACTAAATTCATTTAGTAAAACTTTTTTAAGTTAATTTCAGTCAGCCTTAATTATTCATTTACCCAGAGTCTGAAATGATTCTAAAAGCTCGCATTTTGATTCTGAGAAGGTACGTATGAATCTTTTCTACCTAATCGATCGTTAGCGCGAGCGCTCTCGCTTGTATGGTCTGAAAGTCACTACCTTGATTGGGGAAGGCACGATTCTTTCTTGAGAATTTTGTATAACCAATTCTGTTAAATAAACGGATTCTTTGAACTAATGTTTCTTAATTGATCTTGAGGCCTGTTGACGGTCTATAATCCCTGGAACTTTCGTATAGAAAACCGGATGTGTCGAGTTAATTCGCATTAACGTTCGACCTTCTGGTTGTTTTACGGAGGTTCGATAGGGATTTTTTTATGCGTTTTTTGAGAAATATATTCCGTTATTAATGGACCAAAACGTGATTTTCGCGTACCAAAACTAATCCCTCCGCAGAGAAATTCTTCGGTTGGGATTTTTTTATGCAAAAATTCAGGAAATTAAGAGGTGCCTAAACCCCTAACGAGGGAATTCGGGTCCAGAGAGAGCGTAGTTTCCGATCTGTGGTAGTGCAGCCTTGGTCCCGCTTTTCGGCTACCGAAGTCATCTTATCTCGAACCCGCCTGGGAGGTAGAAGAACGGGGTAATACGCGACTGGCGCCCCCTGAGAAATAAATTGGTGTCGCGTCATTTTGACGCCCGGTAGTGCGTTCTTCTACATGGCGCCCAACGTGGGGCGTTGTTAGTCAGCAGGGCTTTCTGGAAAGGATATGGATGAATCAACGCCTTTCCAGTTTTACGACGAGCCGACATCTGTGATGGACAACGTCTCTAGAGGGTTAGAGAGGCCGTGCGCGGAGGATGTACTGGGTAGTTCGGGGGTTGGCCCGAGTACCACTGAAGGAGTCATACAGCCCTCCTCAGAACAAGTGTTCGCCCAAATGGCAGCAGGTCTTGCCAAAGCTCTAAGCGAAGCCACGCACGAGCATAAGTATCGGTCGAAGCATCCAAATGCGGAATTTCATGGCTTCGAACACGAAGACCCTGAAACCTTCATTCATCATATGGAGGAATTTTTCGTCCGAGTACGAATTACGCAGGATAACGACCGTCTGTATAAAATATCAGAACAGCTCAAAGACGATGCTAGGAAATGGTTCGAACAATACCGAACCCTAATTACCACGTATCCTCTATTCCTCGAGCGGTTCAGAAGCCGTTACGATTCAGGTGAAGTACTCACCGAAGCAGTAGCTAATTTATATGGCAAGAAACAAGATGCCGAGGAAAATACGTCAGTATTTATTTCCAGGAAGGTATGCCTCTTCAACAGGATCGATCCGTTTAAGCCGGAGGCGATGAAGGCGGCTACCATCTTCAATCAGTTGAGACCTGATATGAAAATGCTCCTAAAGAGTGCCGTCATACTAGATACAAATACACTAGTGACGATGACCGAACAAATGGCCAAAATCATGGATGAGAATAAAGAATTCGAGATTCTGCAGAATGCAAAAAAAAGCAAAGACCGAGAAGCGTCCACCTCTACCGCTTCAGCTCAAGGGAATCAGCAATCGAGCAGTAACTGGAGAACGGAACCCTCCGCATTAACGAAGCCGTCCTCCAGTTCCTTTGGTGCATCTAGGACACCATTCAATGGATCTCAAAGAAGAGATAATCCGCCAGCACCAAGGGTGCATTTTGCAAATAATATTTCCTCGCTGCCTAGAGGGGATATACCGAGAAGGGGTACTGGAGACGTAAGGAACTCCCGAGTCCCGTATCGCCCTTGCAGATATTGCCCAACGGAGCAGTGGCATTTTCATGCAGAATGCCCAAACAATCCCTATCGTAATATGAATACGGGAAACCAAGCGGGGGTCAGAGGCGATGGCCCAGGCCGAACTGTACCAGCCCCGCCTACCAGGCCCCAGCAGGCTCGAAGCGACCCTCGGGGAAGCTCCGAAGCAAGAAGTTTAAATTAAAAAACTTCGATGACCTTCCTGACCTTAATTACCTGTTTAAGGATCAAGAAGTCAACCTATCTCCCCACCGATTCACTCCATTAGAATCTATCAATCAAACCAACGACGCTTTCCCTCTGCCTCGCATTAAGATTATAATTAATAATCGAGCGGTTAACGCTTTATTGGATACAGGTTCGACAAGGAATATTATCCAACCGAAATTTTTGAACGACATTGATCAACTTACAGCTCCCCAAACTTTTGTTATGGCTTGTGGCGATGGTTTAGTAGAATCCCTCGGGACTACGACCATAAACGTTAATGTACTAGATGTACCCTTTCAGACCACGTTTCAGGTCATTCAGAATTTAAATGAAGAGCTCATTCTGGGAGCCCCGTTTTTATATGCTCACAATGTCGTATTCGATTATCAACGTAAATGTGTCTACGTCGGCACTGAAGAGCGAATAACCGTCTTCTGGAATCAAGCGGCACATCAAGCAAGGAAGCAATGCCGGCTTCCCGAAGAACTGATCATCGGAAACGATAATTTAAAACCTCTATTCGAGGAATTCGCTGAATTGTTCACCGCGGTGCCTACCCAAGCTACCACGGTGACAACGAAACATAAAATAAAAGTTAAAGACGACCGCCCATTCAATATCAAACCCTACCCTATGTCTCCTACTAAGAAAAAGGTTATGTACGATCAAATTGAAGAGATGCTGAAAGCCGGGGTCATAGAACCGAGTACCGCCCAGTACAGTTCGCCTCCCATTATAATTGAAAGGCCCGGCAAGAAGCCTCGCTTCTGCATTGATTATCGTCACTTAAATGAAGTAACGGAAGACGAAGCATCCGTCTTACCAAAGATATACGAGAGTATAAAGGATCTAGGAAACGCCAACATATTTACGGTGTTGGACCTCAAGAGCGGATATTGGCAAATCCCTCTTGAGGAGTCGTCAAAAAACTATTCTACGTTTACAACATTAGATGGAGCATCTTACCGATTTAACGTGATGCCTTTCGGATTGAAGACCGCTCCATGTACATTCCAAAAATTTATGGCAAGAGACGTATTGACCGGCTACTTGCATCATTTCTGCAAAGTATATCTCGATGATATTATTATCTACAGTGAAAATATAGAACAGCATGTAAACCATCTGAGAGCCGTCTTTGAACGCCTGCGTTTGCATAATTTAAAGGTGTCACCGGAAAAATGTGTGGTAGCCACGTCAAGCATAACCTATCTCGGGCATCAAATAAATGCCAACACCACTCAACCATTAGAAAAACACATATTACAGATACAAAATTATCCGGCCCCTACGACGAGGCGCCAGCTTCAGAGTTTCCTTGGTCTATGTAATTGGGTACGTGAATATATCCCTAATGTTGCAATAATTACAAAGCCCTTGACCCGACTACTCTCGAAAGACTGGCGCTTCAAGTGGAATCCGGAAGCCCAAGAAGCCTTTATTTTACTAAAAGAAGTATTGAATAAACCTCTAGGACTGCACCGGCCAGATTTCAATAAAATGTTCATACTGCAGACGGACGCATCCTTAATAGGATTATCTGCAGTATTATATCAATTGGGGGATAATGACCAGAAGCACATCGTCTCTTATGCTAGTAATACGTTATCTCCGACGGAGAGAAAATACCATATTAATGAATTGGAATGTTTGAGCGTCGTTAATTATATAAGGAAATACAAAATATATTTGGCAGACCGTCCATTTATAGTCAAAACCGACAATCGAGCTTTACTATGGTTAAATAAGCATAAGGACGAGAAAACGAAATTTACACGTTGGTCATTATTACTTCAGGAATACAGCTTCACCATAGAACACTGTCCCGGTAAGGAAAATATATTGGCTGACTATCTTAGCAGAAATCCTCAAGGCCCAAACGTCGAAGCAGACGACGAAGAGGAGAGAATGTACCCACCAAAATTCTCGTACAAGGAACGAATATCAGTGATTACCACATTGGAATTAAACGATCAGGTCAGAGAAGCGCAAACGCACTCCAGAGATATCCAAGACCAAATTGAACGATGGAATACTCTAGTGCGACAAGCAGATAAAACCGAGGCAGAGGTGAAATTCGTCAATACAAGACAAGTGATAGGCGGCACACTTTGGACGAGAGGCGAAAATGTTATAGAAAAATTATACGTACCAAAACGTATGGTCATGAGAGTAATATCTCATTTTCACGACCGACCGGAAGTAGGTCACCCCGGCCGCGATGAAACTGTTAGAATCATCTCGGGCCGCTATTATTTTAATAATTTGTCGAGACTAGTTAACAAATATTTAAATGAGTGCATTATTTGTAATTCCGTAAAAAGCAGACAATCACAACCGAAGGCTCCTCTCAGAAGCCATGCTCCATCGCATCCGTTCGAAGTTCTAAGCGTCGATGTAATCGGACCGCTTCAGCGAACCAAAGATGCAGATAACCGATATATATTAATGGTAGAGGATGTATTTAGTAAGTGGGTCGAAGCCAAGGCATTCACCCAAGTCAGTGGAAAAACAATAGCACAATTTATCGAAGAGGAACTAGTGGCGAGATATGGCGTTCCGAGGGTCATCATTTCCGACCAGGGAGGCCACTTCAATTCCGGCTTTTACGATACGTTCTGTACACGTAACAATATTGAAAGATTCTTCACAGCAGCTTACCACCAACAGGCCAATCCAATAGAAAGGAGGGTGCAAGAAGCTAAGAAGATCTTAAAAACCTTATTATATGGTTCACCCAACGACGAGTGGGATCGACATGTTAGTCAGATGGCATATATCTTGAGAACAAGAAAAAACGCCGCTACGGGGCATACGCCCAGTTTCGTAGTGCTCGGCTATGAATTACCGCAGATTGGTGATTGGAATATGTTCGCTTATAGACAAGAACGTCGTAATCAAGCGGACGTTCCCCGCCTTGAAAGAGTCAAGGAGATTCGTAAAAATCAAACAAATTACCAATGGCGTTACGCGCCCAAAGTGGCGGTAACGCCGGTCGTATATAAAGTGGGAGATATGGTAATGACTAAAAGGATCAGGAAGGATCATACCTTCACACCATCGTGGAGTGGGCCACACAAGGTTTTAAAGAGATTGTCCAATGAAGTTTACCTCATTCACAAGGGGGTAACTTCGACGAGGTTACATGTCGATGCCATCAGGCCGGCACCTAAGGGAGACCCCGATGTTGAATTGGAATTGTCTGAAGAATCAGAAGATAGTCCGGATGAAATTCATCTTAGTGACGACGCTTCCTCATCAGACAATGAGATCGCGCCCAGGTCAGAGCGACGTAGCGATACCACACTAGTTCAAATCAATGTTCCCGCAAGTGCTCAAGATGAGCCGGATGTAATAAGTCGAGATCCCGAAGATGCTCGAGATGAGCCAGATATAGAAGAGTCACCTCTAGATATTTCTGAGGTCGACCACGGCTAATAGCCGTTTTCGCTTTTTTTTTATATTTTTTCTCAAAATTCTAAGTAGCGATTTTGACCTATATGCGGTCGAATCGAAAATTTAAAGTCTACTCCATGAGCAGACATGGAAAGACGGCGAACCCGACGCAAGAGCGCGATCCGGTAAGCCTAGCTTCTCAAGAGCGAGAGCCGCCAAGTTCGAGTAATGGACGTAGGCATAAGTACGAATCAGTACGAGTTTCGGAAGCTGTTTTTCTTATGCAAGAAGACAACTTCTATTTTAATCATTTTAAGTCAACAAAATTAACGTATACCTCAAATGGAAACTACGAGTTTCAGAAGCCGTTCTTCGCTCAAGAAGACGCTTCAATTTTTTTTTTATACTTTTTTCACAAGTCGTGATGACCGCACGAGTATCGTAAGCCGATTTAATCTACCTTACGAAGTAGAAACTACGAGACGAGTTTCAGAAGCCGTTCTTCGCTCAAGAAGACGCTTCAATTTTTTTTTTTTTTTTATACTTTTTTCACAAGTCGTGATGACCGCACGAGTATCGTAAGCCGATTTAATCTACTTTACGAAGTAGAAACTACGAGACGAGTTTCAGAAGCCGTTCTTCGCTCAAGAAGACGCTTCAATTTTTTTTTTTTATACTATTTTCACAAGTCGTGATGACCGCACGAGTATCGTAAGCCGATTTAATCTACCTTACGAAGTAGAAACTACGAGACGAGTTTCAGAAGCCGTTCTTCGCTCAAGAAGACGCTTCAATTTTTTTTTTTTTATACTTTTTTCACAAAGTAGTGATGACCGCACGAATATCGTAAGCCGATTCAATCTACCTTACGAAGAACCAATTTCTAACCATTATAAGTTAACAAAATTCATGTTAGAAAAATATTTCATTAAAAACAACATATTGTGTTTGTTAGTCGACGCGTCCCAGTCGACGACTTGCTAAAAAGTCAATCTAGTTGCTGAACTGCATTTTCCATGTGCAGAAATGGAAAGATGACCCAGCCTGTCGCAAGGGCGCGGCATGGTGAAGTCTGGAACTCAAAGGCGAGGACCGTCCAAGCTGCGGCATGGAGATATAGACAGCCTCTTCTAGAAAGGGCCGAAGTCAAGCAAGAGCGAGACCAGGGCGAAAAAGCGAGTGCAACGAATTAGTGAGAGTGGACGCTAATCAAAATTGTGCTACGCTTCGCACCTCGACGCGGGTGTAATTAAGTTGATAAAAATGTTGTATCAACTTGGCGTATTGTTTAAAAAATGTATTTATTTTTTAAGTTAGATAGGCGAATCAGCCGTCTGCCCCAATTAAGGCCGTTATTTTTTTAAAAAACATCTGTACATAGGTCAGACCGTCAAATGAAGGCATACAGACATACAAGTGAATATGGAAATTAAAGGCGATCGATGAGTAGAAAAGATTCAACCAAAGGAGGGGAGTGTTGTAGAACTCTCCAAAATCGTCCTAAGTTGAAGACATAATCAAAATTCGACTTAGGCAAAAATTTCATTTAAAGACATTTTTGGGAGTCTGCAGAGGCGCAGATCAGTCCACAAGGACCGTTTTGGGTTCTATAAGGCGTTGGAAATGACCAGGCGAAAATTCGAAGAAACACCGAATTTTCACTTAGGAAAAATGTTTTTGGTTCAGAATATCAGAGTAAAAGTATATAATGACAAAGATTTATGAATAGTATACTTTTTCAAAGGTATCATAAATTGGACTTTGAAAAATAATATTTTTGGAAGGGCGTCAAAATTTGGCCCAGGAATCGATTTATCGAAAGTACGCCAAAGTTTCACTTGCAGACTAATTTTTCAAAACTGCGTTGAAATTTGGCTTGAAGATCGATTTTTCAAAAGTACGCCAAAATTTCACCCGCAGATTAACTTTTCAAAAGTACCTTGAAATTTGGCTTGAAAATCAATTTTTCAAAAGTACGCCAAAATTTCACCCGCGGATTAACTTTTCAAAAGTACCTTGAAATTTGGCTTGAAAATCGATTTTTCAAAAGTACGCCAAAATTTCACCCGCAGATTAGTTTTTCAAAAGTACCTTGAAATTTGGCTTGAAAATCGATTTTTCAAAAGTACGCCAAAATTTCACCCGCAGATTAGTTTTTCAAAAGTACCTTGAAATTTGGCTCGAAAATCGATTTTTCAAAAGTACGCTAAAATTGGTCTTAAACTGGATTTTTCAAAAGTACCACGAAGTCAGTTTAAAAAGTACCACGAAAATATACTTTAAATTATTTTTTATTTTTTATTCCTCAACCAAAGACATTGACCTTTGAGGTACGATCATTGAAAGCACAATTCTAAAGTATGAGCATAAAATTTTAACGACGCACTGCATCCAAAAGGCAAAATAGAAGATTTTGTCAAAGCCGGCGTAGTGCCGATAAGCAAAAATTGATAAAAATCAATGCACATGTACAAGGCCGGTTTCTCGCATGGAAAGAGTTTGGATTGACCCAGCGGCTCGCAATTTGGTCGAGCGCGTTGAGTAGTCCAGACAAAGCGATGGTAGAAAAGCCAATAACGGGGCTTTTCAAATGACAAAGTTATAGAGGAAAACGCCTTGTGCATAAAAATCCAAAAATTCAATTTTGCCTAATAGTCGCTCGAAGGTGAGACGCTGCCAAATCGATATTATTAATCGACTGTGATAAGGGTTAGTAAGTCGTGGACTGATCGAACGCCACTCAACTTATGCAGTAATAAGTCCTCTGAATGTGTTTGAGTACGTGAATTTCCACGATACAAGAACTTTAAAGCTAGGTAGTCTCTAGCGAAACTAAATTCATTTAGTAAAACTTTTTTAAGTTAATTTCAGTCAGCCTTAATTATTCATTTACCCAGAGTCTGAAATGATTCTAAAAGCTCGCATTTTGATTCTGAGAAGGTACGTATGAATCTTTTCTACCTAATCGATCGTTAGCGCGAGCGCTCTCGCTTGTATGGTCTGAAAGTCACTACCTTGATTGGGGAAGGCACGATTCTTTCTTGAGAATTTTGTATAACCAATTCTGTTAAATAAACGGATTCTTTGAACTAATGTTTCTTAATTGATCTTGAGGCCTGTTGACGGTCTATAATCCCTGGAACTTTCGTATAGAAAACCGGATGTGTCGAGTTAATTCGCATTAACGTTCGACCTTCTGGTTGTTTTACGGAGGTTCGATAGGGATTTTTTTATGCGTTTTTTGAGAAATATATTCCGTTATTAATGGACCAAAACGTGATTTTCGCGTACCAAAACTAATCCCTCCGCAGAGAAATTCTTCGGTTGGGATTTTTTTATGCAAAAATTCAGGAAATTAAGAGGTGCCTAAACCCCTAACGAGGGAATTCGGGTCCAGAGAGAGCGTAGTTTCCGATCTGTGGTAGTGCAGCCTTGGTCCCGCTTTTCGGCTACCGAAGTCATCTTATCTCGAACCCGCCTGGGAGGTAGAAGAACGGGGTAATACGCGACTGGCGCCCCCTGAGAAATAAATTGGTGTCGCGTCATTTTGACGCCCGGTAGTGCGTTCTTCTACATTCACACTTCATTGTTGTACAATAAATTATACAGTACTGAAGAATGTGCTTTATCCCAGCATTATATATCGTAAAATCAGTCGTAGGGGAGGGGGACCGTTGCCATGGCAACAACTGCTTACCACATGGTATTCTAGATCACATCTGGCAAACAGATGTTACGCATCTGGCATAAATCCTCATTTGATGACTCATAATGAGCATTTGGCGACCAGATGGTATACATCTGGTGGACATATTTAAACTTGTTTGTAAAATAAAACACATGGAATATGTTTAATTTGTTTTATTTCTATGACACTACAAAACTTACTTTCATAAAGATAAAATACATTTGATAGAGAACACATACATTTAGATTTTAAATGGTAGAAACATCGAGGTTCAGAAAAATTGAGTGGTGGATATTCTTCTAACTCGTATACTGGTGCTAATGAATACTTTTCTATGTATGCAGCTTTTTCTTTTCCTTTTACATAAATCTCTTCATCACATTCGGTTAACTCTCGGATAGTTTTTCCAAAATTGAAATAAGGAGTGTTTCCTTCATTCCAATGTAGACCATGGTAATTATTTGTTAACCAGTTAACTTGCTTTTCTAAATCAGGTGGTAGGCATTTTATAGAAAATGGTGATTTGAAAATATAGTGTGCTGTTTTATAACCATCATGTGCGGCTAGTTCCTTAACAATAAACTTATTTTTTTCTGCTTTGAACCCTCGTACATCCAAAATTAATGGCATATTTTTATATTTGCCAACTTTCTTGTCACAAAAATTTTTAAACTATATAGTTCAACCGCTTTCTTTAAATCTCTAATTTTTTTCTGATGCTCTCTCAACGCGTTTCTGTACACTTAGAGTTCATTGTAAACTAACTCGGCTACCTACATCGATGCTTCTTAAGTAGGCTACACCTGCCTGACAATTTTTGTTAGTGGATTATACCGGAATAGACGATCATGCAAAATTAAACAGTATGCTGTGGTATTGTAGAAGAACGCACTACCGGGCGTCAAAATGACGCGACACCAATTTATTTCTCAGGGGGCGCCAGTCGCGTATTACCCCGTTCTTCTACCTCCCAGGCGGGTTCGAGATAAGATGACTTCGGTAGCCGAAAAGCGGGACCGAGGCTGCACTACCACAGATCGGAAACTACGCTCTCTCTGGACCCGAATTCCCTCGTTAGGGGTTTAGGCACCTCTTAATTTCCTGAATTTTTGCATAAAAAAATCCCAACCGAAGAATTTCTCTGCGGAGGGATTAGTTTTGGTACGCGAAAATCGCGTTTTGGTCCATTAATAACGGAATATATTTCTCAAAAAACGCATAAAAAAAATCCCTATCAAACCTTCGTAAAGCAACCAGAAGGTCGAACGTTAATGCGAATTAACTCGACACATCCGGCTTTCTCTACGAAAGTTCCAGGGATTATAGACCGTCAACAGGCCTCAAGATCAATTAAGAAATATTAGTTCAAAGAATCCGTTTATTTAACAGAATTGGTTATACAAAATTCTCAAGAAAGAATCGTGCCTTCCCCAATCAAGGTAGTGACTTTCAGACCATACAAGCGAGAGCGCTCGCGCTAACGATCGATTAGGTAGAAAAGATTCATACGTACCTTCTCAGAATCAAAATGCGAGCTTTTAGAATCATTTCAGACTCTGGGTAAATGAATAATTAAGGCTGACTGAAATTAACTTAAAAAAGTTTTACTAAATGAATTTAGTTTCGCTAGAGACTACCTAGCTTTAAAGTTCTTGTATCGTGGAAATTCACGTACTCAAACACATTCTGAGGACTTATTACTGCATAAGTTGAGTGGCGTTCGATCAGTCCACGACTTACTAACCCTTATCACAGTCGATTAATAATATCGATTTGGCAGCGTCTCACCTTCGAGCGACTATTAGGCAAAATTGAATTTTTGGATTTTTATGCACAAGGCGTTTTCCTCTATAACTTTGTCATTTGAAAAGCCCCGTTATTGGCTTTTCTACCATCGCTTTGTCTGGACTACTCAACGCGCTCGACCAAATTGCGAGCCGCTGGGTCAATCCAAACTCTTTCCATGCGAGAAACCGGCCTTGCACATGTGCATTGATTTTTATCAATTTTTGCTTATCGGCACTACGCCGGCTTTGACAAAATCTTCTATTTTGCCTTTTGGATGCAGTGCATCGTTAAAATTTTATGCTCATACTTTAGAATTGTGCTTTCAATGATCGTACCTCAAAGGTCAATGTCTTTGGTTGAGGAATAAAAAATAAAAAATAATTTAAAGTATATTTTCGTGGTACTTTTTAAACTGACTTTGTGGTACTTTTGAAAAGTCCAGTTTAAGACCAATTTTAGCGTACTTTTGAAAAATCGATTTTCGAGCCAAATTTCAAGGTACTTTTGAAAAACTAATCTGCGGGTGAAATTTTGGCGTACTTTTGAAAAATCGATTTTCAAGCCAAATTTCAAGGTACTTTTGAAAAGTTAATCCGCGGGTGAAATTTTGGCGTACTTTTGAAAAATTGATTTTCAAGCCAAATTTCAAGGTACTTTTGAAAAGTTAATCTGCGGGTGAAATTTTGGCGTACTTTTGAAAAATCGATCTTCAAGCCAAATTTCAACGCAGTTTTGAAAAATTAGTCTGCAAGTGAAACTTTGGCGTACTTTCGATAAATCGATTCCTGGGCCAAATTTTGACGCCCTTCCAAAAATATTATTTTTCAAAGTCCAATTTATGGTACCTTTGAAAAAGTATATTATTCATAAATCTTTGTCATTATATACTTCTACTCTGATATTCTGAACCAAAAACATTTTTCCTAAGTGAAAATTCGGTGTTTCTTCGAATTTTCGCCTGGTCATTTCCAACGCCTTATAGAACCCAAAACGGTCCTTGTGGACTGATCTGCGCCTCTGCAGACTCCCGAAAATGTCTTTAAATGAAATTTTTGCCTAAGTCGAATTTTGATTATGTCTTCAACTTAGGACGATTTTGGAGAGTTCTACAACACTCCCCTCCTTTGGTTGAATCTTTTCTACTCATCGATTGCCTTTAATTTCCATATTCACTTGTATGTCTGTATGCCTTCATTTGACGGTCTGACCTATGGTACAGATGTTTTAAAAATAACGGCCTTAATTGGGGCAGACGGCTGATTCGCCTATCTAACTTAAAAATAAATACATTTTTTAAACAATACGACAAGTTGATACAACATTTTTATCAACTTAATCACACCCGCGTCGAGGTGCGAAGCGAAGCGAAGCGTAGCACAATTTTGATTAGCGTCCACTCTCACTAATTCGTTGCACTCGCTTTTTTGCCTTGGTCTCGCTCTTGCTTAACTTCGGTCCTTTCTAGAAGAGGCTGTCTATATCTCCATGCCGCAGCTTGGACGGTCCTCGCCTTTGAGTTCCAGACTTCACCATGCCGCGCCCTTGCGACAGGCTGGGTCATCTTTCCATTTTTGCACATGGAAAATGCAGTTCTGCAACTAGATTGACTTTTTAGCAAGTCGTCGACTGGAACGCGTCGACTAACAAACACAATGTGTTGTTTTTAATGAAATATTTTTCTAACATGAATTTTGTTAACTTATAATGGTTAGAAATTGGTTCTTCGTAAGGTAGATTGAATCGGCTTACGATACTCGTGCGGTCATCACTACTTTGTGAAAAAAAGTATAAAAAAAAAATTGAAGCGTCTTCTTGAGCGAAGAACGGCTTCTGAAACTCGTCTCGTAGTTTCTACTTCGTAAGGTAGATTAAATCGGCTTACGATACTCGTGCGGTCATCACGACTTGTGAAAAAAGTATAAAAAAAAAATTGAAGCGTCTTCTTGAGCGAAGGACGGCTTCTGAAACTCGTCTCGTAGTTTCTACTTCGTAAGGTAGATTAAATCGGCTTACGATACTCGTGCGGTCATCACGACTTGTAAAAAAAAAGTATATAAAAAAAAATTGAAGTTTCTACTTCGTAAGGTAGATTAAATCGGCTTACGATACTCGTGCGGTCATCACGACTTGTGAAAAAAAAAAAAGTATAAAAAAAAAATTGAAGCGTCTTCTTGAGCGAAGAACGGCTTCTGAAACTCGTAGTTTCCATTTGGGGTATACGTTAATTTTGTTGACTTAAAATGATTAAAATAGAAGTTGTCTTCTTGCATAAGAAAAACAGCTTCCGAAACTCGTACTGATTCGTACTTATGCCTACGTCCATTACTCGAACTTGGCGGCTCTCGCTCTTGAGAAGCTAGGCTTACCGGATCGCGCTCTTGCGTCGGGTTCGCCGTCTTTCCATGTCTGCTCATGGAGTAGACTTTAAATTTTCGATTCGACCGCATATAGGTCAAAATCGCCACTTAGAATTTTGAGAAAAAATATAAAAAAAAGCGAAAACGGCTATTAGCCGTGGTCGACCTCAGAAATATCTAGAGGTGACTCTTCTATATCTGGCTCATCTCGAGCATCTTCGGGATCTCGACTTATTACATCCGGCTCATCTTGAGCACTTGCGGGAACATTGATTTGAACTAGTGTGGTATCGCTACGTCGCTCTGACCTGGGCGCGATCTCATTGTCTGATGAGGAAGCGTCGTCACTAAGATGAGTTTCATCCGGACTATCTTCTGATTCTTCAGACAATTCCAATTCAACATCGGGGTCTCCCTTAGGTGCCGGCCTGATGGCATCGACATGTAACCTCGTCGAAGTTACCCCCTTGTGAATGAGGTAAACCTCATTGGACAATCTCTTTAAAACCTTGTGTGGCCCACTCCACGATGGTGTGAAGGTATGATCCTTCCTGATCCTTTTAGTCATTACCATATCTCCCACTTTATATACGACCGGCGTTACCGCCACTTTGGGCGCGTAACGCCATTGGTAATTTGTTTGATTTTTACGAATCTCCTTGACTCTTTCAAGGCGGGGAACGTCCGCTTGATTACGACGCTCTTGTCTATAAGCGAACATATTCCAATCACCAATCTGTGGTAATTCATAGCCGAGTACTACGAAACTGGGCGTATGCCCCGTAGCGGCGTTTTTTCTTGTTCTCAAGATATATGCCATCTGACTAACATGTCGATCCCACTCGTCGTTGGGTGAACCATATAATAAGGTTTTTAAGATCTTCTTAGCTTCTTGCACCCTCCTTTCTATTGGATTGGCCTGTTGGTGGTAAGCTGCTGTGAAGAATCTTTCAATATTGTTACGTGTACAGAACGTATCGTAAAAGCCGGAATTGAAGTGGCCTCCCTGGTCGGAAATGATGACCCTCGGAACGCCATATCTCGCCACTAGTTCCTCTTCGATAAATTGTGCTATTGTTTTTCCACTGACTTGGGTGAACGCCTTGGCTTCGACCCACTTACTAAATACATCCTCTACCATTAATATATATCGGTTATCTGCATCTTTGGTTCGCTGAAGTGGTCCGATTACATCGACGCTTAAAACTTCGAACGGATGCGATGGAGCATGGCTTCTGAGAGGAGCCTTCGGTTGTGACTGTCTGCTTTTTACGGAATTACAAATAATGCACTCATTTAAATATTTGTTAACTAGTCTCGACAAATTATTAAAATAATAGCGGCCCGAGATGATTCTAACAGTTTCATCGCGGCCGGGGTGACCTACTTCCGGTCGGTCGTGAAAATGAGATATTACTCTCATGACCATACGTTTTGGTACGTATAATTTTTCTTTAACATTTTCGCCTCTTGTCCAAAGTGTGCCGCCTATCACTTGTCTTGTATTGACGAATTTCACCTCTGCCTCGGTTTTATCTGCTTGTCGCACTAGAGTATTCCATCGTTCGATTTGGTCTTGGATATCTCTGGAGTGCGTTTGCGCTTCTCTGACCTGATCGTTTAATTCCAATGTGGTAATCACTGATATTCGTTCCTTGTACGAGAATTTTGGTGGGTACATTCTCTCCTCTTCGTCGTCTGCTTCGACGTTTGGGCCTTGAGGATTCCTGCTAAGATAGTCAGCCAATATATTTTCCTTGCCGGGACAATGTTCTATGGTGAAGCTGTATTCCTGAAGTAATAATGACCAACGAGTAAATTTCGTTTTCTCGTCCTTATGCTTATTTAACCATAGTAAAGCTCGATTGTCGGTTTTGACTATAAATGGACGGTCTGCCAAATATATTTTGTATTTCCTTATATAATTAACGACGCTCAAACATTCCAATTCATTAATATGGTATTTTCTCTCCGTCGGAGATAACGTATTACTAGCATAAGAGACGATGTGCTTCTGGTCATTATCCCCCAATTGATATAATACTGCAGATAATCCTATTAAGGATGCGTCCGTCTGCAGTATGAACATTTTATTGAAATCTGGCCGGTGCAGTCCTAGAGGTTTATTCAATACTTCTTTTAGTAAAATAAAAGCTTCTTGGGCTTCCGGATTCCACTTGAAGCGCCAGTCTTTCGAGAGTAGTCGGGTCAAGGGCTTTGTAATTATTGCAACATTAGGGATATATTCACGTACCCAATTACATAAACCAAGGAAACTCTGAAGCTGGCGCCTCGTCGTAGGGGCCGGATAATTTTGTATCTGTAATATGTGTTTTTCTAATGGTTGAGTGGTGTTGGCATTTATTTGATGCCCGAGATAGGTTATGCTTGACGTGGCTACTACACATTTTTCCGGTGACACCTTTAAATTATGCAAACGCAGGCGTTCAAAGACGGCTCTCAGATGGTTTACATGCTGTTCTATATTTTCACTGTAGATGATAATATCATCGAGATATACTTTGCAGAAATGATGCAAGTAGCCGGTCAATACGTCTCTTGCCATAAATTTTTGGAATGTACATGGAGCGGTCTTCAATCCGAAAGGCATCACGTTAAATCGGTAAGATGCTCCATCTAATGTTGTAAACGTAGAATAGTTTTTTGACGACTCCTCAAGAGGGATTTGCCAATATCCGCTCTTGAGGTCCAACACCGTAAATATGTTGGCGTTTCCTAGATCCTTTATACTCTCGTATATCTTTGGTAAGACGGATGCTTCGTCTTCCGTTACTTCATTTAAGTGACGATAATCAATGCAGAAGCGAGGCTTCTTGCCGGGCCTTTCAATTATAATGGGAGGCGAACTGTACTGAGCGGTACTCGGTTCTATGACCCCGGCTTTCAGCATCTCTTCAATTTGATCGTACATAACTTTTTTCTTAGTAGGAGACATAGGGTAGGGTTTGATATTGAACGGGCGGTCATCTTTAATTTTTATTTTATGTTTTGTTGTCACCGTGGTAGCTTGGGTAGGCACCGCGGTGAACAATTCAGCAAATTCCTCGAATAGAGGTTTTAAATTATCGTTTTCGATGATCAGTTCTTCGGGAAGCCGGCATTGCTTCCTTGCCTGATGTGCCGCTTGATTCCAGAAGACGGTTATTCGCTCTTCGGTGCCGACGTAGACACATTTACGTTGATAATCGAATACGACATTGTGAGCATATAAAAAGGGGGCTCCCAGAATGAGCTCTTCGTTTAAATTTTGAATGACCTGAAACGTGGTCTGAAAGGGTACATCTAGTACATTAACGTTTATGGTCGTAGTCCCGAGGGATTCTACTAAACCATCGCCACAAGCCATAACAAAAGTTTGGGGAGCTGTAAGTTGATCAATGTCGTTCAAAAATTTCGGTTGGATAATATTCCTTGTCGAACCTGTATCCAATAAAGCGTTAACCGCTCGATTATTAATTATAATCTTAATGCGAGGCAGAGGGAAAGCGTCGTTGGTTTGATTGATAAATTCTAATGGAGTGAATCTGTGGGGAGATAGGTTGACTTCTTGATCCTTAAACAGGTAATTAAGGTCAGGAAGGTCATCGAAGTTTTTTAATTTAAACTTCTTGCTTCGGAGCTTCCCCGAGGGTCGCTTCGAGCCTGCTGGGGCCTGGTAGGCGGGGCTGGTACAGTTCGGCCTGGGCCATCGCCTCTGACCCCCGCTTGGTTTCCCGTATTCATATTACGATAGGGATTGTTTGGGCATTCTGCATGAAAATGCCACTGCTCCGTTGGGCAATATCTGCAAGGGCGATACGGGACTCGGGAGTTCCTTACGTCTCCAGTACCCCTTCTCGGTATATCCCCTCTAGGCAGCGAGGAAATACTATTTGCAAAATGCACCCTTGGTGCTGGCGGATTATCTCTTCTTTGAGATCCATTGAATGGTGTCCTAGATGCACCAAAGGAACTGGAGGACGGCTTCGTTAAGGCGGAGGGTTCCGTTCTCCAGTTACTGCTCGATTGCTGATTCCCTTGAGCTGAAGCGGTAGAGGTGGACGCTTCTCGGTCTTTGCTTTTCTTTGCATTTTGCAGAATCTCGAATTCTTTATTCTCATCCATGATTTTAGCCATTTGTTCGGTCATCGTCACTAGTGTATTTGTATCTGGTATGACGGCACTCTTTAGGAGCATTTTCATATCAGGTCTCAATTGATTGAAGATGGTAGCCGCCTTCATCGCCTCCGGCTTAAACGGATCGATCCTCTTGAAGAGGCATACCTTCCTTGAAATAAATACTGACGTATTTTCCTCGGCATCTTGTTTCTTGCCATATAAATTAGCTACTGCTTCGGTGAGTATTTGACCTGAATCATAACGGCTTCTGAACCGCTCGAGGAATAGAGGATACGTGGTAATTAGGGTTCGATATTGTTCGAACCATTTCTTAGCATCATCTTTGAGCTGTTCTGATATTTTATATAGTCGGTCGTTATCCTGCGTAATTCGTACTCGGACGAAAAATTCCTCCATTTGATAAATGAAGGTTTCAGGGTCTTCGTGTTCGAAGCCATGAAATTCCGCATTTGGATGCTTCGACCGATACTTATGCTCGTGCGTGGCTTCGCTTAGAGCTTTGGCAAGACCTGCTGCCATTTGGGCGAACACTTGTTCTGAGGAGGGCTGTATGACTCCTTCAGTGGTACTCGGGCCAACCCCCGAACTACCCAGTACATCCTCCGCGCACGGCCTCTCTAACCCTCTAGAGACGTTGTCCATCACAGATGTCGGCTCGTCGTAAAACTGGAAAGGCGTTGATTCATCCATATCCTTTCCAGAAAGCCCTGCTGACTAACAACGCCCCACGTTGGGCGCCATGTAGAAGAACGCACTACCGGGCGTCAAAATGACGCGACACCAATTTATTTCTCAGGGGGCGCCAGTCGCGTATTACCCCGTTCTTCTACCTCCCAGGCGGGTTCGAGATAAGATGACTTCGGTAGCCGAAAAGCGGGACCGAGGCTGCACTACCACAGATCGGAAACTACGCTCTCTCTGGACCCGAATTCCCTCGTTAGGGGTTTAGGCACCTCTTAATTTCCTGAATTTTTGCATAAAAAAATCCCAACCGAAGAATTTCTCTGCGGAGGGATTAGTTTTGGTACGCGAAAATCGCGTTTTGGTCCATTAATAACGGAATATATTTCTCAAAAAACGCATAAAAAAAATCCCTATCAAACCTTCGTAAAGCAACCAGAAGGTCGAACGTTAATGCGAATTAACTCGACACATCCGGCTTTCTCTACGAAAGTTCCAGGGATTATAGACCGTCAACAGGCCTCAAGATCAATTAAGAAATATTAGTTCAAAGAATCCGTTTATTTAACAGAATTGGTTATACAAAATTCTCAAGAAAGAATCGTGCCTTCCCCAATCAAGGTAGTGACTTTCAGACCATACAAGCGAGAGCGCTCGCGCTAACGATCGATTAGGTAGAAAAGATTCATACGTACCTTCTCAGAATCAAAATGCGAGCTTTTAGAATCATTTCAGACTCTGGGTAAATGAATAATTAAGGCTGACTGAAATTAACTTAAAAAAGTTTTACTAAATGAATTTAGTTTCGCTAGAGACTACCTAGCTTTAAAGTTCTTGTATCGTGGAAATTCACGTACTCAAACACATTCTGAGGACTTATTACTGCATAAGTTGAGTGGCGTTCGATCAGTCCACGACTTACTAACCCTTATCACAGTCGATTAATAATATCGATTTGGCAGCGTCTCACCTTCGAGCGACTATTAGGCAAAATTGAATTTTTGGATTTTTATGCACAAGGCGTTTTCCTCTATAACTTTGTCATTTGAAAAGCCCCGTTATTGGCTTTTCTACCATCGCTTTGTCTGGACTACTCAACGCGCTCGACCAAATTGCGAGCCGCTGGGTCAATCCAAACTCTTTCCATGCGAGAAACCGGCCTTGCACATGTGCATTGATTTTTATCAATTTTTGCTTATCGGCACTACGCCGGCTTTGACAAAATCTTCTATTTTGCCTTTTGGATGCAGTGCATCGTTAAAATTTTATGCTCATACTTTAGAATTGTGCTTTCAATGATCGTACCTCAAAGGTCAATGTCTTTGGTTGAGGAATAAAAAATAAAAAATAATTTAAAGTATATTTTCGTGGTACTTTTTAAACTGACTTTGTGGTACTTTTGAAAAGTCCAGTTTAAGACCAATTTTAGCGTACTTTTGAAAAATCGATTTTCGAGCCAAATTTCAAGGTACTTTTGAAAAACTAATCTGCGGGTGAAATTTTGGCGTACTTTTGAAAAATCGATTTTCAAGCCAAATTTCAAGGTACTTTTGAAAAGTTAATCCGCGGGTGAAATTTTGGCGTACTTTTGAAAAATTGATTTTCAAGCCAAATTTCAAGGTACTTTTGAAAAGTTAATCTGCGGGTGAAATTTTGGCGTACTTTTGAAAAATCGATCTTCAAGCCAAATTTCAACGCAGTTTTGAAAAATTAGTCTGCAAGTGAAACTTTGGCGTACTTTCGATAAATCGATTCCTGGGCCAAATTTTGACGCCCTTCCAAAAATATTATTTTTCAAAGTCCAATTTATGGTACCTTTGAAAAAGTATATTATTCATAAATCTTTGTCATTATATACTTCTACTCTGATATTCTGAACCAAAAACATTTTTCCTAAGTGAAAATTCGGTGTTTCTTCGAATTTTCGCCTGGTCATTTCCAACGCCTTATAGAACCCAAAACGGTCCTTGTGGACTGATCTGCGCCTCTGCAGACTCCCGAAAATGTCTTTAAATGAAATTTTTGCCTAAGTCGAATTTTGATTATGTCTTCAACTTAGGACGATTTTGGAGAGTTCTACAACAGGGGCCATGTAGAAGAACGCACTACCGGGCGTCAAAATGACGCGACACCAATTTATTTCTCAGGGGGCGCCAGTCGCGTATTACCCCGTTCTTCTACCTCCCAGGCGGGTTCGAGATAAGATGACTTCGGTAGCCGAAAAGCGGGACCGAGGCTGCACTACCACAGATCGGAAACTACGCTCTCTCTGGACCCGAATTCCCTCGTTAGGGGTTTAGGCACCTCTTAATTTCCTGAATTTTTGCATAAAAAAATCCCAACCGAAGAATTTCTCTGCGGAGGGATTAGTTTTGGTACGCGAAAATCGCGTTTTGGTCCATTAATAACGGAATATATTTCTCAAAAAACGCATAAAAAAAATCCCTATCAAACCTTCGTAAAGCAACCAGAAGGTCGAACGTTAATGCGAATTAACTCGACACATCCGGCTTTCTCTACGAAAGTTCCAGGGATTATAGACCGTCAACAGGCCTCAAGATCAATTAAGAAATATTAGTTCAAAGAATCCGTTTATTTAACAGAATTGGTTATACAAAATTCTCAAGAAAGAATCGTGCCTTCCCCAATCAAGGTAGTGACTTTCAGACCATACAAGCGAGAGCGCTCGCGCTAACGATCGATTAGGTAGAAAAGATTCATACGTACCTTCTCAGAATCAAAATGCGAGCTTTTAGAATCATTTCAGACTCTGGGTAAATGAATAATTAAGGCTGACTGAAATTAACTTAAAAAAGTTTTACTAAATGAATTTAGTTTCGCTAGAGACTACCTAGCTTTAAAGTTCTTGTATCGTGGAAATTCACGTACTCAAACACATTCTGAGGACTTATTACTGCATAAGTTGAGTGGCGTTCGATCAGTCCACGACTTACTAACCCTTATCACAGTCGATTAATAATATCGATTTGGCAGCGTCTCACCTTCGAGCGACTATTAGGCAAAATTGAATTTTTGGATTTTTATGCACAAGGCGTTTTCCTCTATAACTTTGTCATTTGAAAAGCCCCGTTATTGGCTTTTCTACCATCGCTTTGTCTGGACTACTCAACGCGCTCGACCAAATTGCGAGCCGCTGGGTCAATCCAAACTCTTTCCATGCGAGAAACCGGCCTTGCACATGTGCATTGATTTTTATCAATTTTTGCTTATCGGCACTACGCCGGCTTTGACAAAATCTTCTATTTTGCCTTTTGGATGCAGTGCATCGTTAAAATTTTATGCTCATACTTTAGAATTGTGCTTTCAATGATCGTACCTCAAAGGTCAATGTCTTTGGTTGAGGAATAAAAAATAAAAAATAATTTAAAGTATATTTTCGTGGTACTTTTTAAACTGACTTTGTGGTACTTTTGAAAAGTCCAGTTTAAGACCAATTTTAGCGTACTTTTGAAAAATCGATTTTCGAGCCAAATTTCAAGGTACTTTTGAAAAACTAATCTGCGGGTGAAATTTTGGCGTACTTTTGAAAAATCGATTTTCAAGCCAAATTTCAAGGTACTTTTGAAAAGTTAATCCGCGGGTGAAATTTTGGCGTACTTTTGAAAAATTGATTTTCAAGCCAAATTTCAAGGTACTTTTGAAAAGTTAATCTGCGGGTGAAATTTTGGCGTACTTTTGAAAAATCGATCTTCAAGCCAAATTTCAACGCAGTTTTGAAAAATTAGTCTGCAAGTGAAACTTTGGCGTACTTTCGATAAATCGATTCCTGGGCCAAATTTTGACGCCCTTCCAAAAATATTATTTTTCAAAGTCCAATTTATGGTACCTTTGAAAAAGTATATTATTCATAAATCTTTGTCATTATATACTTCTACTCTGATATTCTGAACCAAAAACATTTTTCCTAAGTGAAAATTCGGTGTTTCTTCGAATTTTCGCCTGGTCATTTCCAACGCCTTATAGAACCCAAAACGGTCCTTGTGGACTGATCTGCGCCTCTGCAGACTCCCGAAAATGTCTTTAAATGAAATTTTTGCCTAAGTCGAATTTTGATTATGTCTTCAACTTAGGACGATTTTGGAGAGTTCTACAACAGTATCACTGGGAATATTTTCGCTTGTTTCGAATTCAATGCGCATAACGACAGATCCCGATTGAATAGTTTCTTTTTGGCGAGAACAGTCGATGTGTGTTATGGGCGAAATAGATTTGAATTCTTCAGGTGTGAATATAGGTTCATTTCCGGTTTCATAGTATGAATCTTGAAAATCCGAGAACATTTCATATAATGCCGCACATTTACCGTCTTTAAAGTCTAAATATAAATCTTTGTAAGGATATCTTTCAGAATTTAAAAATACTCTTATATTTGTTAGATTACAGTTATCAAATGTACTCATATTAGAAGTTACTTTATTCTTTTTATTAGTTTGGAAGGCCACTACAACATATCGAGGTGTTTCTAACTTCGTGGTTGTTTTCACAGGCCAAGTATGTCTTGTAGTCTGAGAAAGTGAGGGATATTCTACAAGTTCCTAACTTCGAAATGAAAGTAATAATTCGCCATTTTTATCTAAAATATTAGTTAAAGCCAGCTGCTGTGGTATTCCCACAGAAACATATGGTACTCTCCAATAAATCTTATCAATATTAATTTTAGGTTGCTCTGTATCATCAACACTAGTTACAGCATCTAAATCATTACTACTTCGAATTAAGACCAGTTCTTGTTTCATATTTAATATAATTTGTTTGTAATCTTCGAAAAAGCCCATTAACATTTTAAGTGGAATGCAAACATTAAATTTATTACTATTCGGTAATATGGTGGCTTTAGGAAACCAACCAGCATTTTGAAGTTTAATACTTTCATCTGAATTAAAAGATAAAAAGCCCTTAAGAGTAGATGTTAGTCCCACATTCCGATTTGAATCAATGACAACACCATTTAACTCGTATCGAATTTCTCTAAAGAGATAACTGAAGGCGTTATTTATCAATTTTAACTTGGTAGCTGGTGATCCATCGTTTTTTGTTAGACTTCCTTCTAAGTATAGATGACTTTTACATGGTAAAGTATAAGCATCCAATTCTTGGATTGGAATTCTAATTTCATCATTATAATCAAATTTCCCTGCTAGGAAAGGTTGATAGTTGCGGTACTCATAATTAGAAACGGAATTATCTATGAGAGGTTGTTGTGTAACATTTAAAATATCCATTATATAAGTAATTCAAAACCGAGAGATTTTAAGAAAAGTTTATTCTCAGGTGTTACTAGACTAACGTTCTTCCTATTACTGGCTAAATGTTTGTTTTTAGATCGCCTTTATAACTGCGCTTAGCCACTACACTTGGAATGTGATATTTATTATAGCGGACCACCATCTTTTAGGATAACTTTTTTAAATGTAGTCTAACCGTGATGGTTTCTTTACGGAAATTGACAAGTTTGCCGTCTTGATCGAGTGCTTTAATGGTAATTGAGTTGATTGTCCTAACGCTTACAGGGAAGTACAGAATGTTTAGAGGCGATTCCACTATTTTATATCCTGAAGCAACGGTTGGGAAAAACTGGTGTATTATGTGAACTGGTAATCCATTAGAATAAGAACCAGTGGCAATATTACAATCAATACACAGAGCATTAACCTTAATGATTTGTACTGGAAAGTCAGATTCGTTTAGTTCATTAGCTTTAAGAATCCTTTTCTTAAATCCCAAGAGACGTCCTATAGAGTTTTCAGATGTAAAATCGATGTCAACATTTGTCTTTATTTTAACCGTCGAAGTAATACGATTTGGAACAATATTAATATAAGCAGGCTTGTGAATTATTTTTTGCAGATAATTATTAATATCGCTAATTTCATAGGCTCCAACAGGAATGGTCGTGGTAATAGTTCCTTGAGTGAATTTGTTGTTTGTTTCATCAATGTTTGGTATGACATTAAAAGTCTCAAAGTTTGTTAAACCGATGACGTAATCGGAATTATCCTCTAAATATATAGGTGGATTGAAATCTGCTGTTAAGATAGAGGAATTTCCCGAGAGTGAAAAAGTTAGGGACATGTTGCACAATTCAATAGTATACACATAATAAAGACATTTCCTTTATTTACATTCATTATATAAAAATTTCAGACATAATTGTCCACAATTAATTGAATTATACTTCTGAATTTGATCATAATTATAATTAACCTTATTCAAGCTACTATCGCTATAGAAATAACTTATTACTTTTTTCGGTGGTCTTAAGTTTCCATAACTATCAAAATAGATTATTGAGTTCTTTTTCTTCACATACGCCGTTCAGTGAGTGCCAGGTCCGGATGAATCATCTAAATTAATTATACCACATTCATTTTTTCTTATCTTCATTGGCAACGCATCTTTCATAAATACACCACGAAAGTTTGGAATATGTAAATCTTTAACGTATTTCTTTAATTCTATATTGGTTAATGCTCTGCGAGGTAGCTTTATTGTAAGTTTTTTTTAAAAGGTGCTAGGTATAATCCCATGCCTTTCTTGTAAGGTCGTAAGTATAATCCTTTTCCTATTGCAGCCTGCTCCATAGCTATGTTGTGTCTTTTATCTTCCTCGAGTTTTTCTTTTGCAGCCTTTGCAGAATTAACAGCTTTTGCAATTCCTGCAGCACCATCTCCTATACTTCCTAAAGCACCTAATCCAGCAAATATAGGTAAGAAGAAAGGTAGAAAACCACCTGTTTTTGGTATAGGAATAATTCGTTTCTTTGGTAAAGACAGTTTTGTTGTTCCTATTGATGTTAAAGCTTGTTTGGCGACTTTAATAAGATTATTAGAATTACTACTTTGAATGCCACGTCGCGCTCGTTGTACTGCATTATTAAAACTTAACGTATTCTTACGCACCCCTCTACCATGTTTCCGATTGGGGCGTTTCTTTCTGCGTAAGCCCATTCCTAGTTTAGTTTTTGCTTTCATAGCACCAGCCACACTTAATGCGGTAATTTTTTCACCAACTGAAGAATCACCTGCTTTAAATCGCTGATAGGCTTTTTCTGCCAACACGTTATCTGCTTGATGTCTGCTCGTTAAATCCTTAGAACGTGAATATGCGATATCATGCTCCTTACATGCCTCGTCTAATAGGTTGACGCCAGTATCACCTCTCGCAAGTCGTTTAGATAGTTTTGTTCCTGGGCCACAATAGTTATAATCTGGTATATGTAATTCGAAAGGTAGGTTATTAATAAGACTATTAAAAAAGCCTGACCCTGTCTTTGCACGTTTTCGTTTACGATTAACTGTTGGTGTGTTGTGTACAAGCATTATATAACCTCTCGAAGGTTCTATATGTAACTGATTTTTCGACAATGTGCAATCTTATAAATAGTGCGGATGAATGATTGGTGGTACAGTTCCTTATATACAGTTTTACGATGAAGATTGAAAAGCAAAGTGTTACGTTACCAATCGTTAACCAGGACGTGTCTTCATTGGAAAATAATTATCAAAAGCATGGTAAACTATTTGGAGGCTTATCCAAGAGAGCATTGGTCGTTGGAAGTAGTGGCTGTGGAAAAACAAATTTATTAGTTACGTTGCTTTCACATCCCAATGGACTCCGATTTGAGAATGTTTACCTTATTCAAAGTCCTTATACCAACCAAAATATGAATATTTGAGAAAATTATTGAAACCCATGAAAGAAATAGGTTATTTTGAGTTTAATGATGGAGAAGATGTTTTATCAGCTCAAGAGATCAAACCAAATTCGATTATTATCTTCGATGATGTAGCTTCTTGTAATCTAAATATTATGCGGGATTACTTTTGTTTTGGACGTCATAAGAATACTGATTGTCTTTATCTATGTCAGACATATTCATCCATTGAGAAAAAGTTAATTCGAGATAATGCTAATGTAATAGTTATGTTTCATCAGGATAATACAAACCTCAAGCATATTTATGATGATCACGTAAGTGTCGATATGTCATTTCAAAAATTCAAAGATCTTTGTTCTTTATGCTGGCGAGAACCATATGGATTTGTAGTGATAGATAAGGACTGTGCAATAGATAATGGGAGGTATAGAAAAGGATTTGATAACTACATTACACCATAAGCTATATAATACATAAATGTGTTGAGTGAAACACAGTGTTTGTCAATATTTCACAGTGCAAAGATGGATAAAAATTAGCTAAAGAGTTAATAAAAACTAGAAAATCAGTGAGACAAAAATATCTGTCCCTAAAATCTGATATCGCACAGTCAGAAGCTCAGCTGGAAAAAGGTTATAAGCCCATTACCGAACCATTACAAAAATTTTTACAAAACATAAAATCTGAAGTAGTACTTAAAAAAGAGCCGGACGAAACTGAACAAACCAAAACTCCTAAACAAAGGTACAGCTCTACACCTAAAAAATCACCAGTTAATATTTTAAATAAATATATGCCTGCATTACCTATGACAGGATTTACTTTTTTGGAGGATACTTATCAATTTGATCCAATTAATGCACAGAATTCTGCTGTTGTTGATGAGCAGAATAGTAGCGATTTAATTAATGAGGAGGTTGAAAGAAGTCGCATATACATGCAAGAATTGTCAAAAACCAAGGCTTACGAAGAATATCTTGATGCATATGATCCCTTACCTAGAACATATATTGATGAGTCCATACGAGGAGATGAAGCGGCAAATGATCGCACATATGACGTAACGCATGATCATGTAACTGAAAAATTTCAAATAGGTGATTCCGAATTAGAGATTGTTGGTAAAGACATAAAAGTGAAAAATATAGTATATCCTGGCACCGTTGGACTGTATGAATTACTGTTTAAAAAAAGTCCTAAGGCGTTTAATCAGACAGAATTAGATCATTATATGGATATATTAAATCGTACTAACGCCTATCGCAGAAATTTCGATCCTAACGAACAAATTCAGAACAAGAATACTCAAAAATATAGAACTATAATTCGACCATATTTAGTAGATAAAGGTATACTGAAATCTATGACGAAGACTTTTCAAAGGACATCATCATTCTCCAAACCAGTACCTCCAAATACTAGATCTCAAAGTAATATTCGTCCTAGAACTCAATCATTTAAGCAGCCTACAAGAGGTGGGATGCTGGACTTGTCTAACAAAAAAATCGATTACGTATATTATGATGATCCCAATGAGTTAATAGATAGATTAAGTCTTTTAGTGGCTTCCCAGATGGCCGGAAATGATGGACATAAAATTGAAATTTTTTCCACAGTCTCAGAATTGCGTGAATTACGTATTATTAAATAATGGTCACATATCATCATCTGTTCAGTATAAATCTAGCCAGTAAAGGTAACACAATGCCTATAGATAAATTTGGTAGACATATGCTTGCGTACAATATTAAACCTTATCCCACGTCATCGTTTTTAACTGCACCTACAGATGCTAGTACTTTATCTAGCCTGTGTCTCATACAAATTCGAGGTGTGGCACAGAAAATACCAAAGAATCTTCGAACTTATACATTTTACGTATTAGATGATGGTACTGTAACATATACGATACCCATTTCAGGTATAATTGAAAGCATAAATTTACCTAATACCGTTACAATGTTTTTAAACAATGATAATTATGATCCAGACAATAAAAGCTTTAGTAAAGGAGATAATCTTTCATTTTCGCTTCCACAAGTAGATCCAACGCCTGCGCTTTTTGTAGAAATTGTACTTCGCTGTCCATTAGTGAAGAATGAGTAACATAAAGTTAGAAGTAGTTAATGAATTACATAAACCAGCCAGAAAAAATTTTCGAGGAAGACATGTGATTATTAAAGGACTAAATGACCTTATTCAAGCTGATCTGGTTGAAATGATTCCGTATGCTAAAAATAATAAAGGCAATCGATATATTCTTGTTGTTATAAATGTATTTAGTAAATTTGTATGGGCTCGACCAGTTAAGAGAAAAAGCGGAAAAGATGTAACAGATGCAATGCAAACAATTTAATTAGAAATGAAAATCAAGCCGAAAAACCTTGAGACAGATATGGGTAGAGAGTTTTACAATAAACCATTTAGAGAATTAATGAAGAAATTTAAAATTAACCACTACAGCACTTTCTCCAATTTAAAAGCTAGCATAGTAGAACGTGTAAATCGTAGTTTAAAAAATTTAATGTGGCGACAGTTTAGTTTACAAGGAAACTATAAGTGGTTAAATCTTTTACCAGATATAGTTAAACAATACAATAACGCAATCCACACAACGCATAGAAAGCCGATAAACGTTACTGAAAAAGATGAAAAATATTTATTACAACGTGTCTATGGATATTTAAAGACAGTAGATCCCCGTAAAAAGAAATTTAGTAAAGGTGAACATGTAAGAATAAGTAAATACCGAGAAGCTTTCTCGAAGGCGTATACTCCCAATTGGTCAAATGAAGTTTTTAAGATATGGAAAGTACGCATACAAATCCCACCACTTACATTTTGGAAGATCAAGAAGGAGAACAAATTGAAGGAGGCTTTTATGAACACGAACTCCAGAGCGTTAAATATCCAAATATTTATTTAGTTGAGAAGGTTTTAAGAAGAAAAGGAGATAAGCTATATATAAAATGGTTAGGCCTAGACAAGAAGCATAATTCTTGGATAAATGAGAATGAATTAGTGTAAACATGTAAATATTTGTATGTACTAAACTTAAATAAAACAAATTTCATTTATTATATGTTTTTGATTTCAAATCTTTCATCAAATATTTTACATCTATGATTTTTATCTAAAATAGGGTTAAGTATATAGGAGGCTTCCTTGATTCTTCTGTGAAAGTGCAGTCTGTCCACCACCATAAATTCCCAATATATTTTTCTAGATGAATTGTATGCGTCGCTCCATGTTATAAGATGATGAACTTGATTATTTTTCTCGTTAAATATTACTTTTTTCATTGCAACCTTTTACTACATTCCCTTTCAAAGATCTCTGGATGCATATAAATTAATTCCAAAATCATAGAAACGTTTTCGCTGTTTGGATTATGTTTAAGTATATTTAAACCATTTTCAAAAACATTACCACTCTGGTTTTGTAGTCCATCTTGTAGAATCTTGAAGTAATTTGTAAATTGTTGGCTTTTAATCATTTCCAGTCTATACTTCACTAGCGGTTGAATTTCATATAAACAACACATCGATTCATAGCCCAAGTATATGTAATTATTTTCCTTTGAAATTTTTATTACTAGAGCAATAAAAATTTCAAAGGAAAATAATTACATATACTTGGGCTATGAATCGATGTGTTGTTTATTTGAAATTCAACCGCTAGTGAAGTATAGACTGGAAATGATTAAAAGCCAACAATTTACAAGAAATTTATGGAAAAGTTATCCTCATGTATTGCATCCGTTTTTCCATTGTAATACAGGTAATTCATTATAGTTCCTTGATGAGATAGAAACCTCTTCCAATCGGCTTCATCGAATATCATTTGATCGCCTTTATTTCCTGACAGCTTTACACAGGCGGTGAAAGAAGAGTTGTATGATAGTCCCACCAAAGCAAATTTACATGCTGATTTATTTAACTTAAATTGACGTATACCAATCACTACATCCTTTGGAATATTATCTTTGGATTCACTTGATAACGTATATTGATTAACTGCACTTGCTGTATATTGTTGAGGTACATATTCGGAGAAACTGAAGGACGCAGACATTTTGAAGACTAATACTCTTAGATATGTGTCGTGAGTTATATATTCTAACCCCCACCAGATTTCAATGCCAGGGAGGGGGGCTTAGCGACCGGAAGTAACATCTGCTTAGCAGATGTACATCTGTTCCATAAATACAAGCAGATGTGCCACCTAACTTGTCTAGACAAGTTAATGAAACCAGATATATATCATCTGTTTGCCAGATGAGTTCAGTCGTGGGAATAGCTATTTGCATTGGTTCTCATGACCGTGGATTATTGACCCCACCTCTTACTGTGCTGCGTCTCCAGATGTCGGTATAACATCTGTTCGTTAGTTGTGGATATTATACCTTACTTTTTATTTGTAGTGGGGGATTTGCTTTTAAATAGCGCAAGGTTTTATGAGATTATTTAGTAGTACTCTCTGATATATTAAAGTAAACAGCTATGAATACAGAATGTGATAATTTTCGAAGCTATAATCCTTTGCAGGGTATAGAAGCGAAGAATATTTTGAGGACTGCTTCTTCCGTAATTGGAAAGTCTAAAAAAGCCAAGAAGGAGTTCCGACTTGCGGAACGAGAAAGACTATGTATGCTTGACGAAGAAGAACAACTTCAAAAAGAACAAATTGAAAAAGTGCAGAAGAGAATTTAAGGTCCTAAGACGAGAAGTGATTAATCATGGATACCGAACAAGTTTCTTTTTCAGACGATGAGGGTTTACAACAAGACAGCCTAGAACTTGATGTTAAAGTAAATAGAAGTGCGTCAATAAGCAGCTTTAAATTTTTGAATTATAACTCATTTCAAAAAGTATGTTTAACCCAATACATCCTAGTTTTGGATGAAGACAATCTGTGTTTTAGCATGTTTCTACGAGGTAATTTCGGGGTTGAATTTAGACATTGAAGGTCGACATGTTACTCAGCACTTCACTGGTAACGTTAATGAACTAATTGAAAAATGTGTTTCTTGCATTACTTGTAGCTTAAATCTGTACCAATTCTGTTTGGTCGAATTTTGTGCTATATGTATTAATAATTGTATCTAAACTTTAAGATTTAAGTATAATCTATGTTTTTTTTCTATTAATTTAACACCCTGTATATATTTCAATCATTTTACGACAATAAAATAGAATTAGAATAATATGTATTTTATTTCACGCCACCCTGTACATTATTCAGCTATTCAACAATATTTTTAAACTGTTTTCAGTTTGACTATGCAAGTATTTCACCGTCCCTCGTAAGAGCAGCTTTATTTATATAAATTTTAAATTATGATGCAAAACTATATTTTAATTTAAGAAATTACTGGTTGCATATTATCCGATTCCTTATATAACATTGGCAGAACAAACGGTCTTATATGCTATCTCATATCAAAACCTTTTACAGAGCTGTATATTCTAATCTATTTATAGATAGACAGTTAGTACACAACGGTTTCAATTTAAAATTCACTTGCAAAATGTTAAGAACATTTTATGTATTATTTGTTAAATACATACCTGATCCATGTCGTTAATGTGTTTACCTGCTGATAGATAGACATTATGTGTTTTTCGAGTGTTCTATTCTGTGCTTCTCTGATATATAATGCGAATATTGTTTTTGTGAACTAATATTTGGTGTTACCTAAGGGAGTGCGGAGTGATAATAAAATTCTTGTTTTTTCTCCACATTGGATTACATTATTCGTGAGGTATGTTTTTAAATGATCACTAGGTATATAAATAATCTTGTAAAATGAAAGGAAAGATACCACATCTTGAAATTGTAATTGTTTAGACACATTTAATGAATTTTTCTGTCTTTATTTATTTTCTTTAATATTCGAAGTGGAAAAAATATAATAATTTTGAGCACTATAAGGTTTAATTTTCTTTTAGGAACATTTTAGAATTGTGCACATATTAACTTAGATTTGATACTCCATTTACTTTTCTAGTCATATTTACCTTTTTGAAAATGTTTAGTTAAAACAAAATTAAAAAATAATTAAAAGTTTCAAATATTTATTATACAAATAAAACAAGCACTTTAAATATCTATAAAAATGTCTATTAGTCTTGGCGTAAATTATCAATAAATGTTGGAACTTGGTTTCCAAAGGAAATTATTCGGTCCAAATGTTTTAGGGCTGTTTCCACACTCTTAATTTTTCTTTGGTATTTGTGAAGTTTTTTTAACTCTGATTTTTTAGTTGTTTTTGCTGAAACCATTTGCCTGGTAGTTTTCACAAATCCCGCTACTTGCTGCATATACTGCTCGGTTGTTAAATTTTCTTCTACAACATCCTGTACATAATTAAAAGTTGTGTTTTGGGATTCCTCGTCGTCTGTTTCTTCTTCTTCTATTTCACTAATATCCTCATATGGGGTGGACATGACATTTTGCCTGGGCTAAAGTAGTTGGTTGGTTTTGTTGGATTGTTGGATATTTTACTTAGGCTGGAGTAGCTGCCTGATTTTTCACCTCTTTTAGATCCAATTGGCTTCAGTTTGCTGAACGATCCATCAAGTACTTTAATTGAATACGTGCTACCAAAACTTGTATTGAATTCTTCATTAATTGCTTGGAATTCCTCCGCGTCCACCTCTTTCTTAAGATGAGAAAGTAACTTTATAGACTTTCTCGGTCTGTCAACTATTTTTGAAGTACTTGGCGCGTCACTGCAAATCTTCGTTTTCATCTTGATGTATGTATTAAGATTGTTTTAATAAACTTTGTTTAAAATATTTTCTGAATAGATATATATAGTGTCGATCCCACTAATTTAGATTTTCATAACAGCCTGTGTTATTGCTGTAAATTATTTGCACATCCTACTTAAAATTCTAGAACCAATCAAACGCGAGTAAGTACTTATTTTTAAGTAGGAATTGTTAAACCCACTTTTAAACGTAAAAATCAAATGTGCAGCTTTATGCACATAGCGGGAGGTCAGAAACTCTCTGTAGGTATGTGCATTGTTGACGAGAGAGCAAAAACTATGCACTCCTCTAAGAAACTGATCATATTTTATCCACTATATTTAATATAGCAGGATGTTATTTTATATGTTTTTTGGTTGAAATATTGCGGTGTGAGGTCCCTGTTCTCAAGTTTAAAGTTATCACATGTGATACCTCCACGTAGACGGCTGCAATACTTATTTGAAACATTAAATATTAAAATTAGCCTACATATATGATGAGAAATAAACGTACTATTTGCCAGACGATTTAAACCACATTTGCAAATATTTATAGAGTATATACTGTGTGTGTGACAATTTTTTGTTGAACATTATTTTTACTATACATTACTCCCAAGCACACATTTTTTAATTGATTCCCACAGGTCATTGACCACTACCTTGAACACAAATACTTTGCTCCGGCAGGTCTGTCATAGGTTTTGATTGGTTGAACACAAATGTTCAGTGATCCGATCCGGTTGTTCTTTCATTAGCATACTACTTTTAGGGAATCCAAAAATTTAATGTTCTCCACAGTCATCATAATTATTTTTGACCCACGCATTATTGGTTCGGGTGTAAGGTCTGATTTGGTTAGTATACAATTTAAAATAAATTGATGGTCAAAGGCCTGTCCGTTGTGCGCTATTACTACCACTTGTTTAAATTTTTTCCTCATAGTAAGCAAATGGTGTATAAATGAGGCTACAGGGTCAGCCCCCTTCACAACCTGTAGTCGGACTCCACATTTCTGACAAAAATTTAAGTCAGTTTCTTCCATACATTTGTCGCACCGTAGGCTAAACACACATAAATTTGGCTCATGGAGAAGGGATCCATCTTCTTCCAATTTTTCCTGCCTCGTCTCCAATTCATAGAAAACAAAGAGAGTGTCCTTTGTTTTTGGCTTTCCAGTGTCTGGTTGCATAAAACAGAGATGGTCTTGGGGTACATGGGCATTGCATATTTTACAATATATTTCTCCGCAAGTATGTTTCCTTCCACTCATAACTGTTTTGAAACACTGTTCGCATCTTCTTATTTTCTTACAAACGGTGCTTTTTCCCATAGACCCTGCCTTCTTATGGTTATCGTCCTCTGAACGATCTCTTACAATCATTACAATTTATCTTCAAAGTCTGAGAAAAGCTGGCGATTGCTGGCAATAGGGACATGTACCTCCACATCTGTGTTTGTTTCTGTGATCGTAGGGGATGTGACATTCCTCACAAAAATAAGAACAGCAAAAGGCCGCGGTAAGAGAGTTTATTACATTATAGTGTCCCTTGTGAAACAGTAAATTCAATGAGGGGCCTTCTGCAGAGCCCTTGAAAATAACGTCAATAACGGTCACGACCCTTAGATCCATACCTGTACACTACAATTTTATAGTTTTCAAAATATTGTTGGAACTTTTGCAGTTCTGGTATACTACACCCCGTCTCTGGTACAACGACATCAGCGTCGGTACACAACTGAAGAGCTCTTTGAGTCTGTATCTTACCGACGTCTGTACGCACTTTGGTTTTGTCCTTGTCTTTGGTCACATATGCGATGGCTACCACTAGAGCTCTGGGTAAACACATATTGTCTTTATTGTTTATTACTATTATTCCCCTACGCATACCACATTCTTCCTCGAAAGTATTGTATTTTCGGGCCCTATTTTTTCCTTTTCTTGCTGGCATCTTCACTGAAGTTACGTCTAGGCAGAAAGTTTCTGTATTGAGGCCGAAGGAGTTAGACTGGTAAACACTACAGATTACGTCCCATACATCGTCGAATGTCAACTCTTCCACAGGACGAAAACGAACCCATCCACTTCCTCTTTTGAATTCCTTTCCGCAAAAATTAAATCCCACCTTATCTCCTGATTCAAGTTCTTCGGTTCCTCTGACAATCACTTGATTGATGGCATCTCATATCCATCCTACAGGCTCCTCATCCTCTGGTATTGGTTTGATTTTAAATTCCAGAGTACGACCCTCAAGATTGAAACGCCTAATCTTCTTGACAAAATCTTTAGATATTATGAATTTTTCCATTTTTATCTGATTCTCTTCAGAAACAACTGATTCGAGCGGTAAATATTGAAAACTGATTAGACGGCAAGGTTATACCTGAAAATAGATCACGTGGTCAGAAATTCTATCACGTTCGAAAGTTCAAAATCTACATATCAAGAGCTTTAATTTAATATAACATAAATCACCAATAAGAATAAATATAATCCTTGACGCAAAAAAACAATGTAAATTAATTTTCACTAATCGAAAAATAGTAGAATTAAATGTTTCATTCTCTAAAATACATCTAAAATGATATTAAGTCAAATCAACAGGTTTCGAGGTTTAATTTGATATGCGACATGTATTAAACTTACCTTTTCAATAAAATGGTAGAAGAGAACAATAAAAGCGGATAATTGTAGATAACAACACTAAAGAATAAAAGTAAAGATAGTCGGTTATCGATAAACTAACAACCACTCAGCGATTTCTTGTTTTTATATCAACTGTAAATTGCGATAAGGACACCTCCTACTCTAGACCCTAAGAAGGCCCTCCATTAAGCTAAAACTGTGCACGTTTCCCATATGAATCAATGTATTTTTACATAAATCGTGTAGTTTGAAACAAATTCCTATTTAATTACACGTAAATCGAAACACACTTTAATATCCATTTCATTTTTTAGGAGCAATACATTAATTGTTGGTTCCAGGAATGACCAAGAATCTAGTGATGTTATTTGCTGAAATATTGTGCAATGTTATGCAACACAGATGGTTTGATATCGTGGTTAAGTTACAGGGAAAAATGTATGTATTTGAATTTTTTATTTTTCATTAACGTCTTGTGTGTAGATTAAATATACATTTCGATTTAAACATTTGAATATTTTATTTGTATTGATATAATGTTGGTATTTTTCCAGCTTGCTAAATATTTTATTTGGTATATGACAGTGTTTCTGTTACTGATAGCTATTTACGAGAGCTTGGAGTTTTTATTGTCATTATGCAATAATGTAATTATTTGATAAAATATTTTCAAACTGAAGGTTAAACTGTTTCATTTAAGATTGAAACGATAATTGAAACAGAGGGTTCATTCATATAATATAAGAAAGAAAGGTACCTACTGTTTTAATACTTTGATTAGTAGGTTTGTTTTAATTATAGTATATTTTTTTTATAATCTAAAAATATTATCATCATAGTAAGGTCCTATTAAAATTTTTGTTATCATTAGAGCTCTAATAGCTAAATAAGTCTAAGTTTCTATGTAATGTTATTTTTCCTGAAACTAAATTAATATACAGTGTGTTTCCTGAAAGGTTTTATGTAATGATTGCATTTGGAACTGAATAGAAATTAAGTAAACTAGGTAATTTGTTGGTATCTTGAACAATCATTGGTTCATGTTTTTGGAGAAAATCTTGAATTGATAAGAAATTCTTTTGAAACTTGAAGAATTTTTTAATATAAGCTGTCGAATGAAAAAATGATTTTAAATTCAAATATCGGTCTTAAATACTTTTACATCCTCAGAATTAAAAAATATTATTCTAAACATGTTAATACGAAAACGCTTTTTTCACGAAAAATATGAGTTACAATCTCATTGGTTAATTAATTCATTTAGAGGTCATTTAGAGGTCATTTTTTTCGAGTTATAGGTGGGTATCAATAATTGAATGTGTCTTTTTGTCATAGAACATTTTTGGTTATCATAATGTTTTGTGTGACTAGTGCTCGTGCTATCAATTGCTAATAACAATTTTTGATTACTAGCTAGCCGGACCCAGTGTACAGAAGATATATAGGTACTCTTGAATTTTTTGTTTGTCTCTAAAAATCTTTTAAGTTACTTCATTTTCTTCATCTTATACATAATTTCACTCTATAATCGATGAATTAAAATACAGATCATACATATGTTAGTGATAGCCTCTATGACCTTAACGGAACGAAATAAAATTACGTTTGGTTTCATTGTTAAATGTGACAGACGTTTAAAATGCTACTTTGAACTTATATTCGTCTTATTGATTATATCAATTTTTCATGAAGTTGAAATAGACGGATTTCGCTAATACAGTAGACATTCAATGCGCATGCTTTTCTTTGTGTGTGACGTCATGCATTGATTCATGTATACCAGTATTAATCGACTTGAAGTGAGGTACCTCGATAGCCCAGAGTGTTGAGCATTGTGCTTTCAAACCGGAGATCGGTGGTTCGAATCCTAGACGGTGGCTGGATTTTTTCATAAAAATAATTACAATAAAAATATAAATTTATGATGTGACCATATATTAGTTGCATAAAGTGTAATACTATTACGTATATCTAAAAATATAATTACTGATTCATCCAGAGTCGCGTGGTTGGGTATTCAATAACAATTAATGATAAATAAATATTATCACGTGACTTCTATATAGGAAATTATAAATATTCAGAATTTAAATTAAAAATTAATTAACAAAAAAATAAATATTATCACGTGACCCCCAGGAATTTTATAAGTATTCAGAGCTTTAAGGAATGATTGATAGATGGCGCTGGTTTTATGAGAAAAACGAGGTGACGAAAGTGAAGGTTATGTTGGCCCCACTAGGTTAGATTCCTGAGTTAAATGGGGCCTCGAGAATGACGCAGAGTGAGGTTATGTTGGCCCCACTAGAAAAGGGGACTTGAGTTAAATGGGGTCTCGAGAATGACGCAGAATGAGGTTATGTTGGCCCCACTAGAAAAGGGGCCTTGAGTTAAATGAGGTCTCGAGAATGACGCAGAGTGAGGTTATGTTGGCCCCACTGGAAAAGGGGCCTTGAGTTAAATGGGGCCCCACTAAAAAGGGTGCCGGAGGCGGAGCCCTACGCGGCCCCATTTTGGGGGGCGGATCACGCTCACAACCGCCGCCATACCTACTAACTAATATTGTTAAAAATACAATATCTTTTGAAGATTATCAAAAATGTTTAGAGACCAAAAGTGAAATATTCCGCAACCAAAGAACCATACAATTTCGACTACACAATGTATACTCAGTTGAGCAACGTAAAATAGCCTTGAGCCTGCATGATGATAAGCGATACCTTCTAACGGACTTTACTGACACGCTACCTTGGGACCACTACTCAATTATGATAGAATAATTTTTTATGCTTTTACTGCATGTATTCATAATTAGCTCTTATATATTTTTTTATTGTGCATTTATACTAAATAAAATTTTAATGTGTCTAATGACCTAAAGTAAAATGTATTCCCAATTGTGCATTTATACATACTGTTTAAAATAAAGAAAATTATAAAACTATTTCTGTCTTTTATTTCTAGTTAGTAGGGAAAAAAACAACACTTGAATCATTATATATTTTATTCATGATATAAATATTTTCAAAAAAGAAGTAATACTTTGTCTGCATATAATAATACATTTATCAAAATTAACTGAACAATCAGTATAACATACTGTATGCTTACAGGGCTTAAAAACAACAGATAGCTCATTTTCTAAACAAATTTTACATAACAGTTTATTACAAGTTTCAACTTGCTCAATTTTTACGTCCGCCATCTCTACTGATGCTGGCATTTCTCTTATCACCGGGGATGACGTTACATTTTTTCTTTTTTAAGCTGATTAATTCGCATTTGGAATTAAAGCGGTCGTGCTCTACCCATACATCGTCTCCAGAACTCCAATTCATTAAACCCACACCACAGTGAAAACATATGACTCGATCACCTGTGCCGGCATAGTAGAAACCCACCTTAGCTAATGCTCTTGGTTTTTGACTTATCTGAGGTGGCCAGCAGTCCTCAAATATTTTTAATCAACTTTCCAAAGTTATTTTATCTGAATAAAGTCTATGAGACATTGGCCGCACAATGTCCACGCGAATTTATAAACATAAAACCTACATATAAACACAAACAAACAGGTATGCAAAAAACTAAATTGAACTAAAATTTGTAAAAAAAGATATAACTTATATTAAAATATCGGGATATTTCTCTAATACATATTAAAAAAATAATTCAAATTTTGTTTATTTTTCTCTTAAAACTACCCTGATACCCTAATTAATACATGTCTAGCTATACTTGTGAAAATAAGTTATCAAAAAAAAATATATACTTTTCCCACGAACCAAATGAACTGACGCGAAGACGATGGGATCACACTCTTTTCAAACATTGTTTTTTCTTTTTCCACTTTGTATTGTTCCTACCAGTTTAAGCGACAACCCACCCCAACTTTTTAATTAAAGTCAGATAACTCAACCAACTTTTCCAGCATTAAGTTGTATTTCCTTCTTGTCCCTTGTACTTGTCAGTTATACTGCGTATCGCAAACAAGTTCACCTATATAGACTGGCGCGAAAAGGTCAATATTGTAGCAGCCACATTCGAATAGTGCACTCGTGTATTCTTAGTTCATTTTACCACATACTGCTCCGATGGTTTGGTTTATTCGACTATCAACCTTGAATTAATCATTACCGAGATGGCTACTGGATTTACAACCTAATTTGGGACAGCCAATGTGAAACCCATTCGAGAACCGCAAGCACTTCAGAGTTCAACAATGTCTTTCTGCTCACTTGAATTCCGCCATTTCATTTAGGTCTTCTTCGGGAATCGCACTGGATTGTGTAGATGATGGTATGGTTGGGGTGTTGTGCGTCAACATGGGGTAACCAATATTGTCTTCTAGTCTGGGTCCTGGTGATACAGAGGTCCGTAGTGATCCGGCTCGTCTCCGTTACATATGAAAAAAAAACCGCTGCCCAAGGAATCACTACTTCCACATCCAAATTTTTTATCTAAGTCACTCACAACGAAAAAATTTTGTATGTGAAAATAATTGATTATGGAACTTTAATAATATAATATTTGAAATCCTCTACCCCAAAAATCCATAAAACGATACCCCACATCGGTAGCGGGGTGGGGGTGGTGATAGGGGGTGGTAGTGGGGGTGGATGAAGTAAAAAAACATTTTGAGGTTTCTGGTTCTTGTACACACCCTAAATCACATTTTTTTTTCATCCCCTTTAATAATGGGGTGGGGGTGGTAATGGGGGTGGCTAATGCCAATTTTTTTTTTTGAGACCTCAGCTTCTCTTGTATATACTAAATACCGATTGTATGGACTCTTACCTGCTTGATTTACCTATTTTCCCCAAATTTACCCCAATTTACCCCCCAACCCTTCGACGGAACAAGACAAAAATATAATCTAGTTCTAGATCTTGTTAAAGTACATATGTGTACCAAATTTCAAGTCAATATCTCAAACGGTGCCAGAGTAAACGTGCGCACAAAAAAAGTTACAGACAGACCGACAGACAGACCGACAGACCGACAGACCGACAGACCGACAGACCAACAGACCGACAGACCGACAGACTGACAGATCGACAGACCGACAGACAGAAATTTTTTTTTCGCTCAAACTTAAAATCTCGACGTTTCGTGACATTCTAAGCCTATTCGAACAATAAAAATTTTAAAAAAATTTTTTGTCGTTACTATACTTCCACTGGATGTGGAAGTAAAATAAAGATCTAGGTTAGCGTCAGTTCCTATCATTTGCCTAATATATGATTTTCAGTTAATTTTTTCCAATATTACTATTACAATTTTTTTTCAATATGTATCTAATTGACATTGCACAAATTTTATTACGTTTTTTTTTTCACCTGTTTCACAATCTACCAAAATTTCCCACATTAATAAAAGTTCTGACAATTATTGTTAACGACTGTAAGATAGTTTTTTTAACCACACTTCAAAATCCTTTTTCTGAGAGAAAATTACAAAAATGTAATTAATTTCCCAAACTAATTTCCCAAATTAATGGCGTTCCCCAATTATTTATAGTACAGAGCAGTAAAATTATTTCAAAAAAAATTTTGTATTTAAATTTCGATGAGTGATGTTTCAAAGAAAAATTATATTAAGGTTTCAGCAATGTTTTATATGTTTCTTCTTTCGTTCTTTCTATCAACCAACCAACTTGTGGCTAATATCGCCTTTTAGTATGGTTATATTTATTATGAGCAGCAATCGAGTTTGTATAGATGGAAAATTGTTTTAAAGGTACATTAATTCTTTCAATAAAATCTTAAAACCAGTGTCCGATTAACAGAGTTATTTATCTGACACCCGTGCTTGCTAGATGCAGCTTAAATAACCTAGCTAGTCTTTTCCGATTTTAATGTTTTCTGACGATTGCCACCCTTTATTTTTTGACATAGAATAATATGTGCCCATAATATAAATGCGTTTATTTATTTATTTATTTATTTATTTATTACATATTTCTTGGAATAATGTGATTGATTGATTGATAAATCGAACTTTCTCCCAACCAAAATCTGTAAAAGATAAAAAATATTAATGAAAATTATTTAGATACTTTCCCTGTTGCCTATTATAATTAATTTATTTAAACATTTGCGGATGAAGACAAGGATGCCGCTGAGTTATTAAGCTTATTAATTTCTTTTAGGGAACAATTTAATTCACGGTCAGATAACAAATATTTCACCTGACCTTGGTCCCAATTTCCAAAACAAATTACCGTGGTTCATTTGTCACATGCTCATCTTCTGGTGGGAGAGATTGCAATTCTTCACCTCTTGTATTTCCTTGTTTTTTAGCGCACCTTATCTTTTTATTTTTAACATAAATTTGAAACCCTCGGATTACCGCGTATGCTACCATAATTAAGAAAATGCCACACATCATTCCGAAAAGTGCATGGTGTTGGTCTGGTATTCCATTATCCGCCTGCACCGGATTAGTGAGGGCTGGCATCATAACTGCGTATGGGTTTCGATGAAAGATAACGTTCAGTAAACCTGCAAACAACAAAGAATTCCATATGAGCAGCACTAGGTAACATGAGTTCCATATGTTGTCGAGAAGGAAGGAATATTTATCTGATGAATGGAATCTAGCGCTTCGTTCACCAAATTATTGGTTGATGTTAAATTTAAATGAGGTACTGAAAGTGTCCAATTTGTGTTGAGGCACTCTGACATATTATTTTTGGGAGGATCTGATTTACTTACTAGGTTCAGGACATAGGATTTGAGATTGGACCAAGCGGCGGGAAGTAGGTGTACAAATGAGACGTCTTTCTTTTTGTGTTCGGCGCAAGGAAATCTTTGAGGAATCAATTCCTCGTCCCCGCTTATTAACTTGCAATTGCAGGGAAGTTGCAATTTCAGTGCTTCACATTGCTCAGAATTGGTTTAGTCAAATTCGTACATACTATAGCCGTGGATGCTGGGATGCGTTAGTATGTATTGTTCTTCATCTATCTCTGAGATCACCTTTGAGGTGACGTATGGCATTTCATGGGGCATAGTTGTGTGAGCTCCTCCACTGTGCTACCATGGAAAAGTTTCTTTGCGCATGCTGAGCCTTGCAGAATGTCCCCTGAGAATCTAGGAAGGTAACACAATTTATCACGGTAGGGTTTGCAGTTATGCAGTCCCATTCCAGAGATTTGTCTAATATTTTTCAACGTGTGTTCCGAATGTTCTTTAACTGCTAGAAATAATTTGTCATGTTCAATGACACAACTTTGATTGTGCCATGCGAATGGGGCTGTTATCAGTTCAAAGAGGTTCCACGAATGGCCTGTTTTAGTAACGGGTACCTTTATCTGCACTGTAATTTTGTTTTCTGCGAATTTACAGTCTGTTATTGGTAATTGATAATAACTTGCGACTTTTGTTAACGGTATGGCTAATCCCTGGCCTTTATTTTCTAATTTCCATCTTAATATTTTTAAGTCTTCGGCTAGGATTGTGGGATTTAGGATAGCTGCAGGTATCTGATTCATTTTACACGAAGTGATAATTCCTTCCTTTTTTAGGACTCGAGTGATTTGTATTAGTTTTTTCATATTCTCTAGTTAGAAGTTCAGCGACGATCATAATACTTCCTTTTGCTCATGTTCTCTTGTTGTTATGCCATTTTGCAATGTGGATACGTACTCATCCAGCGTCTACTTGTTTTTTCCATTTCCATGAACTTTTTGGACTCCTCTGAGATTGCCCTGGCTCATTTTAAATATATTACTTTTTAAATCATTTTCATCCATTACTAATGCATCCAATTTGTGTTGCGTTGCCACCCCGCAGCACCAGTTCAGTCCATCTGCTATAAAATCTAATGCTCGTCTTCTTCTCCAAGTTACTTGGTGCGCTCGAGAAATGTTACTTAGCAGTTGCAAACTCCCACTGTTTTCCAAGGGAGATAGTTCGTTTTCGATGGCCTTATTTATGTCGTTCATGTATTTTATTGTAAGACTCCCTACTGTCATAGTTTAGACCCAAGCACGCAACTTTTCGTGTTGTTGTACCTATCTTCGCTGGCCACGCAGCAACATATGTTAGTGGAATTGTCGCTTCATATCCTGTAGCCTCAGGCAAGGGTTCCCAGAAAGCTCCTGCGGATACCTCCACATACTGTCCCCGCGTTATCCCTAGCGCCAGTAGCAATATGGTGTGGAACCTAAAACAGTAACCCTGTTTAGGTTTAGTTTTTCGTTTTGTCTAATGCTTTTTTTTATGTGCACATTTTTTCTCTCTTTTTTTTAAGGTAAGTTAAATAAACGCGGAACGATTTTCTCACACTTTTGTTTTGGTTGTGTAGTTTTCGTTATTATTGGCTGTATCCTGCTGAAGATAATAGTCGGTTTACGATGTTAGTATTTCTTGTGTTATTTCTCGAGGATTTCATTTTTTCCTCAGATGTTTCTTCCTGTGCTTTAAGCTGTAGATTTTTCGACTGATTAGAATTCGTTTTATCATCCTCTTTTGTATTTTCCTCAGAGATCGGGGCTCGCCTACATCGTAGATTATATCTCTTTTGGAAAATCTCCTCACTTTCTCAAGAGGGAACATTATTTTCCTTTTCTTTATTATATATTTCATCCTCTTCTAATGCATTTGTATCTGATCGGTCTGATACTTCCTGCATTTCTGATTTCTCTTTTTCTATCTCATTGGTGCTTTTTTCTGTTTCCAGAAGAGTTTTGCACATCTCGTTTTCTTCTTGACCATCTTTTATTTCGTTGGTGCTTTCTTCTGTTTCCACAGGAGTTTTGCACATCTCATTTTCTTCTTGATCATCTTCTATTTCAGATATAACATCTGAGCACCAAGTATCATTCCATTCCAAACCATTTCAATAACTTTTCACTTCGGCCTACTTTTGCCGAAGTGGGTTTAAAAATTTTCACCTTCTCTCCGACTTTGAATTCCAGTGTTCTGTGTTTTTTATCAAACCGAACTTTATCTGTCGCTTGTCGTTTAATTATACTTTGTACTGCTTGGTTTCTAACCGCTAGTGCCTTTTCTCTTATTTCGATAGCGTCAGTTACACATTTTGTTTGTATCAAATTGGCTTTCATGGGTAGTATTGGCTCTCTGCCATGTACTAGCATAAAAGGTGAATATTTTGTAGTATCCTGATGAGCACTATTGAAAGCAAATGTTACATGCGGTAGCTAGTCACTCCAATCCGTTTGGCTAGTGTTCGTATACATGGCCAAGGAGTCTGCCAATGTTTTATTCAACCTCTGTGTAAGACCATTGCAAGCTGGGTGATACGCTGTTGTGAATTGGGGGTTCACTCCCATCATTCGTAAAAGTTCCTGTACTAGTTCCGAACGAAATTGAGCTCCCCTATCGTTTAATATGGCTTTTGGGGCCCCGTGGCGTAAAATGATATTTTGCAATATAAACTTTGCCACTGAACCAGCTTTTCCGCTAGTAAGCGCTGCCGTTTCTGCATATCTCGTAGCGTAGTCAGTAGCTATAACAATCATTGTTTTTCCATCCTTGCTTCGGCGAAAAGGGCCTAGAAGGTCTATTCCTACCTTTTCGAATGGTATCCCTACCTGGATTGGTTGGAGTAGTCCCGCTTTCTTTTTAAACGGTTGGCCCTTCCTCGCCTGGCAGTCTTTACACCCCTTTACATATGCCTCTATATCATGCTGCATTCCTTCCCAGTAAAATCTATTTCTTATCCTATAAACAGTTTTAGTAATTCCCGTGTGCCCACTAATTAGCGACGCGTGATGCTCAAATAGAACTTCTCCCACTAGCGCTCTTGGTATCACCAGTAGGTACTGAAGTAGCTCTTTTGATTGAATCACTTTAAATAGTGCTCCATCTTTTAACCGGAAATTAACATATTTCTTTTTCCGTTGCGTCGGACTGGGATTTTCTAATGCATCCATAATTTTTTGCAGTTTATCATTTTTCTCTAATGTACCAACATCTTGTGGTACCATATAGTCGGGGAGCCCTCCCTAGCTGTGCGTGCATCCCCCGCCCGATCCTTGGGGAAGTTTTTCTTAAAGATTTAAGACATGTTCTAAAAAAAAAACTGGCTGTACTTTCACAATGGCCGCCATATGTTAAAAAAACCGTTGCCAATGTTGTTTTTGCCATTTAACACAAAAACTAAAAAAGATGGATAAAAACTTTCTTCACAAAAAACAACGTGCATAAAATTTTCTACAATTTTGTTCCTATACAATATTTTGATAGGAGTTACCTTTTCCAGATAAATAAGTCCAAAATTAAGAAAACATGGAAATTCATACATTGGTAAATCACTTAGAGGAAATAACTCTGGCAATTATTGTAAAGCGTATAATATAACTTTGTATTATTAACATAACAAAAATAAAATAAACTGAAAAAATTAATAATGATAATAATATAATTTGCAGACTTTATCTCGAAAACGGTAACAATGGTATCTGGAAAATGGTAACTCATATCCAATTATTGTATAGGAACAAAATTGTAGAAAATTTTATGCACTTTGTTTTTTGTGCAGAAGATTTTTCATATTCATTTTCCTTCGTTTTCGTGTTAGCTTTATTTGTGTTTAATGATATTGTATCTTCTTAATTTCTGTTTTCTTTGTTTTTCTCATAAATAACTTTTCATCTCTCTTCTTTAGATATTGTCTTATATCATTTAGGCATTTTTGGTGATACAATTTCTTGTAAAAACCATCTCTGTAGTTTCTTTTGGCACGGTGGGCTCTGTTTCTCCGATACCCATATTGCTTTTTATGAACAGTTGTCAGTTGATTTATCTGTCGGATTTCTGTTCCTATTGGGAGTTGTATCGTGCTTTCATGATACTTTAAAGAGAAAATTTTTTGTTGTAAATCTATAATAGCCCTATGTTGGTTCAATAACTCCATACCTAGTATCAACGGGTAAATTTTCCACTACTTTCACTTCGCATTTTGCCCTAAAATTGTTAATTTTTATTGTGACTGATGTTTTTCCTAATATATGGAAGTTATGTCGTTTTCAAAATTCGAGTTTCTGTATCTGATATCCAGGTATTTATATTTTTCTTATCCATAACATTTAGTTCGGAACCAGTGTCCATGATAGCTTTTACCATAATATTGTTTACTAAAACTTTCAGGACAATGACAATGACATTTTCCTCGTCTGCGATGAGGACGGCACGGGGGTTTAATTTTGCCTGTCGTTTGGGTGCATTCCTGTTCTCAATTGGTTAGGGCAGGATGCTGCGAAATGACCTACTCTATCACATCTTATAACATTTTGGCCTGTTATCGGCTGTCCTTGTTTCCGGTAACCGTCTTGTGTCTGCCTGTTGCGGGGTCCTCTGCGTGAGTTTTCATGATCCCTTGCTCCATGTTGATATATTCTGTAATTATCCCTATTGTCATAGGGCAAAAACTTAAAAATTTTATTGATATAAATTATCGCTTATCGATAATTTATATGGTTTCAACTTCCTAATAACCTAGCCAACAATATATATAATTGTAAATTAAATTATATCTTTCATCTTCTTATTAACCGACCATCAGCCAAATAATAATAAAAAAATAATAAAGCACTAGACTCAGGTAGACCAACGCTGGGTGTATTTCTAGATCTAGCAAAGGCATTCGACACTGTGAGTCATACACAGCTGTTAGATGCTTTGGAGGATATTGGTTTTCGGGGAATTACCCTAAATCTCATGAAGAGTTATTTATTTGAGCGAAAACAACTCGTTCAAATAGATAAGACAATGAGTAGTGAATGCACAATAACTTATGGTGTACCACAAGGAACGGTTTTGGGCCTCTTATTATTCAATATATATATAAACAGTCTATTCACACTAGAATCCACAGGCACGATCATTAGTTTCGCGGATGATACAGCAATAATATACCAAGGTGAAAATTGGCAGAACTTAAAAGAAACCTCTGAAAGCGATCTAAAAAATATAAAAAATTGGATGGACCATAAATTACTTACAATAAACTTTCAAAAAACAAAATACCTACCATTTACATGCTACAATAGGAATGTACCATTATACACGTTCTTAAATATTGACGAAAACACAAAAATATCGCAAACGGACACAATAAAATATTTAGGTATTACTATGGACAAGCATCTTAGATGGAATCATCATATACAAAATGTTACCCAAACACTGAGAGGTCTACTATATAGATTTAAATACTTAAAAAACATACTAGACGTGGAAAATTTAAAAACCATTTATTATGCCTTAATTGAATCTCGTCTCCGATATGGTATTATTGGATGGGGAGGAGCCGTCAACGAATATTTAAAGAAACTAAATGTTATTCAAAAAAGATTCCTAAAAATAATCTTTGCTAAACCAAGTACTTACTCCTCAGATGATATCTATAAAGAATCCAAAATTTTTGATTTGCGTCAATTGTATTTTATAGCAATAATAAATTCACAACACAAAAATAAGGATAAATTAGTAGAAATAGACCATAACTATCACACTCGACATAAACTCACATCTTATAGAACACCGTTTTCATCTAAGTCAATAGGCCAACGTCATGCCACTTATCTTGGTCCGAGACTATACAATATACTACCGATTGAAATAAAAGCATGTCGATCCCCATTTTGTTTTAAAACAGAATTAAAAAAATTTGTATTAGACTTTAATAGAACCGAATTACAGAATTTAATAGAAATGAGGCTCTGAACATACGCTACCGAGACGATACTGATTTTTTCAATAAAAAATCGCATTTTACAGCCGTAAGTCATCTATTTTACATCTATTTTACATCTGTTTTACATCTATTTTATATATTTATGTATATGTAATTCTGTTTTTTTTTTTAACGTTAAGGAATATTAATATGTTTAGCTTTAGGAAAAATTAAATAGTTATTAGATACTAAAATACCTACTTAATTAGATATGTAAGAATATATCGTATGTATATGTAATGAATAGTTTGTCTTGAAGTTTAATTATATTATAAGTAAATGTAATTGAATATAAATAGATTTTACAATATTTTCAGTAATGAAAAAAATTATTGGTACCTAAACCGCGGACAGCCTTGGCTTTGCGGGTTACCTTAGTTTATTTGCTTGTCAATTGAATCTATTGTGTACTTTTCTTTTCTCTGTACAAATACTTAGTAGCTAATAAACAATTATTATTATTATATATCCTTGCCTGAGGGCACACATAAACAAACATTCATGTTGACAGTACGACTGCTGTCAAGCAAATGCCGAATCCGCCAATATTCTTGGCTATAGATGTCGGTCTCGGATGACTGGGGCCGGGCAGGACTATAGCCCTTTACCTACATACATCACTGTAGACCGGGGACCAGCCTCGTGCAGGGCGGGCGAGCTTACTTTACTTCGGCCTCACTCACAAATGTGCGCGGTGCAGAAGATTTCGGCCCACCTCCCTGGGTCCTGGCTCATTGGACCTTGCTGGCTAAGGCTTCTTCTGGCGTTCTTCTGTCTTGATCTTCTTTCTTCGCCAGCTTGTCCCCCCCGGGGGGTAGTCATCGCTCAGTTGGGTGTTTTTTGGGTTTTTGGCAGGAGTGACTGCTGGTACACAGAATGCCAATTGACATCCTGTCATCCGGATCGTCGGTAGGGTAAGGATGAACTGTGTAGCTCGAGGAAGAGCAGACCTAAATGCTTTGGTAGCATTTTCGGTCTTCCCGGAGCCAGGGTGACTACAGGTACTGGACTGATTTTGTCCGGTACCCGCAAGGGTCTTGGGTGGGTGGTTGGGTGATCGTCATGTCTCTTCCGTGGGGTGTCTTCATCGGACGGTGGTATGTTTTATACTCACCCGTTATTCAGTATCTGCACCTTCGGCCGCTTGTGCCTCGGAGCATTTGCTAGGTCATAGTCAGTAGCCTCCCTGACCAGTGGGTTCTCATGCTCCTCAGCAACGGCGTACATCTTCCTGGCTCTCTCTTTGATGATTTCAGTGACTAGGTACTCCAAGTCCCTGAAGATGTCCTCGTTGCGCACGAACCAGGGTGCGTTGATTGCTGTTCGGAGGGCGACGTTCTTCACTCTCTGGATCTGTTGAAGGTAGCTCTTTGCTTGGTAGCCCCATGCTATCGAAGCGTACGTCAGTTGAGGCCGGATGAGGGACCTCGTGAGCTTGTTCATCGGATAGATTAGGGCTCTCGTCCTCCTGGCCTTCTTGACGATGGCCTCCGTGTTCTGTCTCCATGTTAGGTCTTTGTCCATGATCACGCCTAGGTTGTTGACGGAATCGTGCCATTGGATGTCTTCACCAAACATGAAAACGTGACCTGTGGGTTTTGTTTTCTTACCTTCTTGAAGAGGACCGCCTTGCTCTTCTCAGCGTTGACGGCTACCTTCCATCGGTTGCACCAGTCCTCTAAGAGGATGGCCGCCTCCTGGACGTTTCTAGTGGCTATCCTTGCGTTCCAGGATCTGGCTGTCGGGGCTGTGTTGTCGGCGTAGAGGGCCATGGAGGTCCTCTCCGTCCGTGGTAGATCGGATGTGAAGATGGAGAACAAGTGCGGGGAGAGCACTGAGCCTTGGGGGACTCCTGCCTCCATTGTTCTGCACGTGGACACCTTGTCCACGATCTTCACCCTCATCTGTCTTCTGTGTAGGTATGATCTCACTAGCTTGACGAGTGCAATGGGGTAACCCATACTCATCATTTTGGCTAGGAGACCCTATCGAAGGCTTTGGCGATGTCCAGGAACAGCGCTGCCGTGACCTGTCTCTAGTTGAACCCCTTAGTGACCTCCTCGGTGAGGCGGAGCACTTGGAGTTCGATAGAGTGCCCTGTCCTGTAGGCAAACTGTTCGTCAGGGAGGATTTCCACTTCTACTGTCTTCTCAGCTATCCTCTTGAGGATGATCCTTTCGGCTACCTTGCTCATTGCTGGGAGGAGATTGATTGGCCTGTAAGAAGAGGGAAAGATTAGATTCTTACCTGGCTTCGGAATGACTATGACATCGGCCTTCTTCCACCTGGAGGGGAAATGTCTCAATCTCAACATTGCGTTGATGATGTTGACCTTCGCTGCTACCCTTTCCTGGGTAGCTTTTTGAGGGCGATGTTCCCAATGCCATCACATCCTGGAGCCTTCCTGGGTTTTAGGTTCCTTAGGATCTCCTTGACCTCCTCGGGGGTGGTCGGGAGGATGTGGTCGTCATCTGGCAGGCGGTTCATCCGGCGTACCCTGCGCTCCACATCGTCCACCCAGTCCTCGTCCTCATCATCGAGCTGGTTTTCCCTACACTGCAGTTCCAAGCTGTCGGCGAATGCCTCGGCTTTTTCCTGGCGAGTGTAGACAATACCATTCTCTCCGTGGATCGGGGGCATGGGTGTCCTCCGGTTGCGCAGGGCTCGCTGGGTGGTCCAGATGCTCCTGTCATGTGTGTCCAGTGACTCCAGGTGGCGCTGCCATCCTTCTTGTCTGTGTTCCTGGAGGGCAGCCTTGACTCTCCTGCTCAGGATATTGTACTCTCTTTTGTCTTCTGGGAGTCTGGTTCTCTGGGCCCGTCTCTTCGCGCTTCGTCTATCCCTTATCAGCTGCCTGGTATCCTCTGGGAGGTTTGCCATCGGCGCTGGTGCTCGTCTCGTGTCCGTTTCGGTGGTACTTTCCCTCAGTACCGCCTGGATCAGGTTTTCCAGGGAGGTGATGGCCCTCTCCACGTCTGCCTGGGTTTCTAGTCTGGGAATTTGTGCAATGTCAATCTGCAGTGCTGCACGGAACAATTCCCAGTCCGTCCTCCTTTTGATGAAAGTTGTCGTGTTCTTGTTGTAGAACAAAATCGTCCTAAGTTGAAGACAGAATCAAAATTCGACTTAGGCAAAAATTTCATTTAAGGACATTTTTAAGAGTCTGCAGAGGCATAGATCAGTCCATAAGAACCGTTTTGGGTTCTATAAGGCGTTAGAAATGACCAGGTGAAAATTCGAAGAAACGCCGAATTTTCACTTAGGAAAATATGTTTTTGGTTCAGGATATGAGAGCGAAAATATAATGACAAAGATTTATGAATAATATACTTTTTCAAGGGTACCACAAATTGCACTTTGAAAAATAATATTTTTGAAAGGGCGTCGAAATTTGGCTCAAGAATCGATTTATCGAAAGTACGCCAAAATTTCACTTGCAGACTAATTTTTCAAAACTGCGTCGAAATTTGGCTCGAGAATCGATTTATCAAAAGTACGCCAAAATTTCACTCGCAGATTAATTTTTCAAAACTACCACAAGGTCAGTTTAAAAAGTACCATGAAAATATATTTTGAAATATTTTTTATTTTTTATTCCTCCACCAAAGACATTGACCTTTGATGTACGGTCATTGAAAGCCCAGTTCTAAAGTATGAGCATAAAATTTTAGCGATGCACAGCATCCAAAAGGCGAAATAGAAGATTTTGACAGAGCCGGCGTAGTACCGATAAGCAAAAATTGATAAAAATCAATGCACATGCACAAGGTCGGTTTCTCGCATAGAAAGAGTTTGGATTGATTTAGCAGCTCACAATTTGGTCGAGCGCGTTGAGTGATCCAGACAAAGCAATGGTAGGAAAGCCAATAGCAGGGCTTTCCAAATGACAAAGTTATAGAGGAAAACGCCTTGTGCATAAAAAACCAAAAATTCAATTTTGCCTAAAAGTCGCTCGAAGGTGGGTTGCTGCCATATCGATAATATTGAACAACTGCATAGGAGCAAGTAAATCGTGGACTGATCGAACGCCATTAAACTTATGCAGTTATAAGTCCTCACGAATGTGCTTGAGTACGTGAATCTCCACGATACAAGAACTTTGAAGCTAAGTAGACTCTAGCAAAACTGAATTCATTTAGTAAAACTTTTTTAAGTTAATATCAGTCAGCCGTAATTATGAATTACAAATAGTCTCAGACTTCTCTAAAAAGCTCGCATTTTGATTCTGAGAAGGTATGCATGAATCTCTTCTACCTAATCGATCATTAGCGTAAGCGCTCTCTCTTGTATGGTCTGACAGCCATTACCTTGATTGGGGAAGGCACGATTCTTATCTTGAGAATTTTGTATAACCACTTCTGTTAAATAAACGGATTCTTTGAATTATTGTTTCTTAACTGATCTTGAGGCCTGTTGACGGTCTATAATCCCTGAAACTTTTGTATCGAAAACCGGATGTGTCGAGTTAACTCACATTAACACTTGACCTTCTGGTTGCCTTACGGAAGTTTGATAGAGATTTTTTTATGCGTTTTTTGAGAAATAGAGTCCGTTATTAACAGACCAAAACGTGGATACCACGTACAAAAATTAATCCTTCCGCAGAGAAATTCTTCGGTTGGGATTTTTTATGCAAAAATCCAGAAAATTAAAAGGTACCTAAACCCCTAACGAGGGAATTCATGTCCAGAGAGAGTGTCATTACCGATCTGTGGTCCATCATCCGGCTATCGAAGTGCATTTTTCTCGAACCCGCCTGGGAGGTAGAAGAACGGGGTAACACGCGACTGGCGCCCCCTGAGAAATAAATTGATGTCGCGTCATTTTGACGTCCGGTAGTGCGTTCTTCTACATGGCGCCCAACGTGGGGCGTTGTTAGTTAGCAGGGCTTTCTGGAAGGGATATGAATGAATCAACGCCCTTCCAGTTTTACGACGAGCCGACATCTGTAATAGACAACGTCTCTAGAGGGTTAGAGAGGCCGCTCGCGGAGGATGTACTGGGTAGTACGGGGAGTGAGTCCGATTCCCATTGAAGGAAACATGCAACCCTCCTCAGAACAAGTGTTCGCCCAAATGGCAGCAGGCATTGCCAAAGCTCTAAGCGACGCCACGCATGAGCATAAATGTAGGGCTAAACACCCGAATGTCGAATTTCATGGCTTCGAATACGAACACCCTGAAACTTTCATCCTCGAAATGGAGGAATTTTTCGTGCGAGCACGAATAACTCTGGACAAGGATCGTCTGTATAAGATAACCCAGCAGTTGAAGGATAATGATAAACAATGGTTCGAGCAGTACCGAATCATGATCACTAGTTACCCATTATTCCTCGAACGGTTCAGAAACCACTATGATAATGGTGAAATATTCACACGAGCCATAGCTAATTTATATGGCGAGGAACAGGGTGTCGATGAAGACACGACGGTATTTATTACCAGGAAAGTTTGTCTCTTCCATAGAATCGATCCATTTAAACCGGAGTCGATGAGGCGACTACCATTTTCAACCAATTATGGCCCGATATCAAAATGGCTTTAAGAAGCGCCGTAATTTTGGATACGGAGACGTTAGTGTCGATGACCGAGCGGATGGGCAAAGATATTAAAAAAAAAGAAGGATTTTAAGGCTCTGCATGGTGCCAGTCGTGGCAAGGACCAAGCATCCACATCTACTTCTCCAGCTCGAATAAATCAACAAAATTCTAGTAGTAACTGGAGAACCGAACAGTCGGCTCCAGGACGTCCATCCTTCAATTCTTTCAGTGCATCTAGAGCACAATTCAATGGGTCTCCACGAAGAGATAACCCAACGGCACCTAGGGTGCATATTTCTAATAATATAAATTCACTACCCAGAGGGGTATACCGAGAAGGTATAGGTATGGAGACGCAGGGAACTCCCGAGTCCCGTATCGACCTTGCAGATATTGCCGGACGGAACAGTGGCATTTCCATTCGGAATGCCCGAATAATTCCTTTCGTAATAAGAATACGGGAAACCCAGCGGGGATCAGAGGCAATGGCCAAAGCCGATCTGTACCAACCCCACCTACCAGGCCCAACCAAGCTCGAGGCGACCCACGAGGAAGCCCCGAAGCAAGAAGTTGAGATTAAATAACTTCGATGACCTTCCTGATCTTAATTACCTATTTAATGACCACGAAGCCAACCTATCTCCCCACCGATCCATACCATTCGAATCTATTAATCAAACCAGCGACGCTTTCCCTCTGCCTCGCATCAAGATTATAATTAATAATCGAGCGGTGAACGCTTTACTGGATACAGGTTCAACAAGGAACATTATCCAACCTAAATTTTTGAACGACATTGATCAGCTTACCGCTCCGCAAACGTTTGTTATGGCTTGTGGCGATGGTTTAGTAGAATCCCTCGGGACTACGACAATAGACGTTAATGTACTAGATGTACCCTTTAAGACCACGTTTCAAGTCATACAAAATCTGAATGAAGAGCTCATACTGGGAGCGCCATTCTTATATGCCCATAATGTCGTATTCGATTAACAACGAAACTGCGTTTACGTCGGCACTGAAGATCGAATAAATGTCTTCTGGAATCAGACTGCCTATCAAGAAAGGGGACAATGCCAACTTCCCAAGGAGCTGATTCTAGAAAACGACACTTTAAAACCTCTGTTCGAAAAGTTCGCGGAATTGTTCACAGCGGTACCCACCCAAGCTACCACTGTGACTACGAAACATAAAATTATGATTAAAGACGACCGCCCGTTTAATATCAAACCTTATCCTATGTCTCCAACTAAGAAAAAAGTTATGTATGACCAGATAGAAGAGATGCTGAAGGCCGGAGTTATAGAACCGAGTACGGCCCAGTACAGTTCGCCTCCCATTATATTAGAAAGGCCTCGCAAGAAGCCTTGCTTCTGTATTGATTATCGTCAGTTAAATGAAGTAACGGAATGTGAAGCCTCCGTATTACCCAAGATATACGAGAGTATAAAGGATCTAGGAAACGCCAACATATTTTCGGACTGAAGACAGCTCCATGTACGTTTCGAAAATTCATGGCTAGAGACGTATTGACCAGTTACTTGCATCACTTCTACAAAGTATACCTCGATGATATAATCATCTATAGCGAAAATATAGATCAGCATGTAAACCATCTGAGAGCCGTCTTTGAACGCCAGCGTTTACATAATTTAATGGTGTCACCGGAAAAATGTGTAGTAGCCACATCCAGTATAACCTATCTCGGGCATAAGATAAATGCCAATACCACTCAACCTTTAGAAAAGCACTTTCTACAGATACAGAGCTATCCTGTGCCTACGACAAGTCGTCAGCTTCAGAGTTTCCTTGGCCTATGTAATTGGGTATGTGAATATATCCCTAATGTTGCAATAATTACTAAGCCCTTGACCCGACTACTCTCGAAGGACTAGCGTTATAAGTGGAATACGGAAGCCCAAGAATCCTTTATCCTACTGAAAGAGGTATTAAATCAACCTCTAAGACTGCACCGGCCAGATTTCAATAAAAATACTGCAGACGGACGCATCCTTAATAGGATTGTCTGCAGTATTATATCAATTGGGGGATAATGACCAAAAGCACATCGTCTCTTATGCTAGCAATACGTTATCTCCGACGGAGAGAAAATACCATATTAATGAATTAGAATGTTTGAGCGTCGTTAATTTTACAAGGAAATACAAAATATATTTGGCCGACCGTCCATTTATAGTCAGAACCGACAATCGAGCTTTACTATGGTTAAATAAGCATAAGCACGAGAAAACGAAATTTACACGTTGGTCATTATTACTTCAGGAATACAGCTTCACGATAGAACATTGTCCCGGCAAGGAAAATATATTGGCAGACTATCTTAGTAGGAATCCTCAAGGCCCAAACGTCGAAGCAGACGACGAAGAGGAAAGGATGTATCCACCAAAATTTTCACATAAGGAGCGCATATCAGTGATTACCACTTTAGAATTAAATGATCAGGTCAAAGAGACACAAACCCATTCAAGAGATATTCAAGACCAAATTCAACGTTGGATAAATCTGATGCATCAGGCGAATAAAACAGAGGCAGAGGTGAAATTCGTAAATACACGACAAGTGATAGATGGTTCGCTTTGGACAAAAGGCGAAAATGTTAAAGAAAAATTATACGTACCCAAACGTATCGTCATGAGGTTAATTTCCCACTTTCATGATAGACCAGAAGTAGGTCATCCAGGCAGAGACGAAACCCTCAGAATCATCTCAGAGAGATATTATTTCAACAACATGTCTCGTCTTATTAATAAATATTTAAATGAGTGCATAATATGCAATTCCGTAGAAAGCAGACAGCCACAACCGAATGCTCCTTTCAGAAGCCATGCTCCTGCACATCCGTTTGAAGTCCTAAGCGTGGATGTAATAGGACCGCTTCAGCGGACAAAAGATGCAGATAACCGTTATATACTAATGGTGGAAGACGTATTCAGTAAGTGGGTCGAAGCTAAGGCATTCACGCAAGTAAGTGGAAAAACCATAGCACAATTTATAGAAGAAGAATTAATGGCGATATATGGCGTTCCAAGGGTTATCATATCAGACCAAGGAGGTCATTTTAATTCCGGTTTTTACGATACGTTTTGTATGCGTAACAACATAGAAAGATTATTCACAGTAGCTTACCATCAGCAGGCCAATCCTATAGAAAGAAGAGTGCAGGAAGCTAAGAAGATATTAAAAACCTTATTGTACGGTTTACCTAACGATGAATGGGATCGTCACGTTAGTCAAATGGCATATATCTTAAAAACAAGAAAAAACGCCGCTACGGGACATACACCCAGTTACGTAGTACTAGGCTATGAATTACCACAGATTGGTGATTGGAACATGTTCGCTTATAGGCAAGAGCATCAAAATCAAGCGGACATGCCCAGACTCGAAAGAGTCAAAGAAATTCGTAAAAACCAAACGAATTATCAAACGCGTTACGCGCCCAAAGTCGCGGTAACGCCTATTGTTTATAAGGTGGGAGATATGGTGATGGCTAAAAGGATCAGGAAGGATCATACATTTACGCCATCGTGGAGTGGATCACATAAAGTTATCAAGAGGTTATCCGATGAGGTTTACTTTATTCACAACGGGGTAACTTCGATGAGATTACATGTCGATGCCGTCAGGCCAGCACCTAACCCCGATCCCGATGTTGAATTGGATTAAAGAATCAGAAGATAGTCCGGATGAAGCCCATCTTAGTGACGACGCTTCCTCATCAGACAATGAGATCGCGCCCAGGTCAGAGCGACGTAGCGATACCACACTAGTTCAAATCAATGTTCCCGCAGGTGCTCAAGATGAGCCGAATGTAATAAGTCCAGACCCCGATGATGCTCGAGATGAACCAGATATAGAAGAGTCGCCTCTAGATATTTCCGAGGTCGATCACGGCTAATAGCCGTTTTTGCTTTTTTTTATATATTTTTTTCTCAAAATTCTAAGTGGCGATTTTGACCTATATACGGTCGAATCGAAAATGTAAATTATCAAAATCCTATGTAGTAATTCCATCCTTGAACGGATGAATTAGCGGTATTAAGTCTTCCCCATGAACAGACATGGAAGACGGCGAACCCGACGCAAGAGCACGATCCGGTAAGCCTAGCTTCTCAAGAGCCAGAGCCGCCAAGTTCGAGTAATGGACGTAGGCATAAGTACTAGTCAGTACGAGTTTCGGAAGCTGTTTTTCTTATGCAAGAAGACACCTTCTATTTCAATCATTTTAAGTCAACAAAATTACCGTATTCCCAATGGAAACTACGAGACGAGTTTCAGAAGCTGTTCTTCGCCCAAGAAGACGCTTCAATTTTTTATTTTTTTTAATGCTTTTTTCAAGTCGTGATGACCGCACGAGTATCGTAAGCCGATTTAATCTATCTTGACCCTATAACAAAAAGTCAATCTAGTTGCAGAACTGTTCCATGAGCAGAGATGGAAAGATGACTCAGTCTGTCGCAAGGACGCGGCACGATCGAGTCTGGGACTCAAGAGCGAGGACCATTCTAAGCTGCGGCATGGAGGTATAGTCAACCTCTTCTAGAAAGGGTCATAGTCATACCGGATCAAGACAAGAGCGAAGACGCGAGTGCAACGAATTAGTGAGAGTGGACGCTAATCGAAATTGTGCTACGCTTCGCTTCGCACCTCGACGCGGGTGTAATTTAAGTTGATAAAAATGTTGTATCAACTTGGTGTATTGTTTAAAAAATGTATTTATTTTTTAAGTTAGATAGGCGAATCAGCCGTCTACCCCAATTAAGGCAGGCACTTTAAATCTGTACCATAGGTCAGACCATCAAATGAAGGCATACAGGTATACAAGTGAATATGGAATTAAAGGCAATCGATGGGTATAAAAGATTCAACCAAAGGAGGGGAGTGTTGTAGAACTCTCCAAAATCGTCCTAAGTTGAAGACAGAATCAAAATTCGACTTAGGCAAAAATTTCATTTAAGGACATTTTTAAGAGTCTGCGGAGGCACAGATCAGTCCATAAGAACCGTGTTGGGTTCTATAAGGCGTTAGAAATAACCAGGTGAAAATTCGAATAAACACCGAATTTTCACTTAGGAAAATATGTTTTTGGTTCAGGATATGAGAGCGAAAATATAATGACAAAGATTTATGAATAATATACTTTTTCAAAGGTATCATAAATTGGACTTTGAAAAATAATATTTTTGAAAGGGCGTCGAAATTTGGCTCAAGAATCGATTTATCGAAAGTACGCCAAAATTTAACTTGCAGACTAATTTTTCAAAACTGCGTTGAAATTTGGCTTGAAAATCGATTTATCAAAAGTACGCCAAAATTTCACTCGCAGATTAATTTTTCAAAACTACGTTGAAAGGACCCCGCAGAAACCTCAGGTAAATTGGCTCTCATTCAAATTGTCTGAAATTGAGATATGTTATAGTTTATGAGGTTCTGACCAAAAGTTCTCATGAGCCCAACCCAAAGTAATGATTAGATTTTGACTTATACTACGGGAGCCCACCCTGAGTACCCGTGCCCCCCCCCCCCCCCCCCCCCCGATCCTTTAGGACAATGTTTTTCATAAAGATTAAAGCCTAAGGAACAATTTAAGACATGTCCTAAAAAAAATTGGCTTGCACTTTCAAAATGACGTCCTTTAAAAAAAAAGAATTTGCAAATATGGTTTTTGTCATTTAACACAAAAACTAAAAAAGATGGAGAAAAACTTTCTGCACAAAAACAAAGTGCATAAAATTTTCTACAATTTTGTTTCTATACAATATTTGCATAGGAGTTACCATTTTCCAGATATATGATTCATTTCTTAAAATAAAATATAAAATTCAATATAAAACGTAACACTACGGAAGCCCACCCTAACTATCCGTGCACCCCCTGATCCTTGGGGACAATGTTTTTCATAAAGATTAAAGCCTAAGGAACAATTTAAGACGTGTCCTAGAAAAAAACTGGCTGTACTTTCAAAACGGCGTCCGTTCAAAAAGAAATGCAAATATTGTTTTTGTCATTTAACACAAAAACTAAAAAAGATAGAGAAAAACTTTCTCCACAAAAAATAAAGTGCATAAAATTTTCTACAATTTTGTTCCTATACAATATATGCATAGAAGTTACCGTTTTCCAGATACCACTGTTACCGTTTTCGAGATAAATGTCTGCAAATTATAATATTATTATTATTATTAATTTTTTTCAGTTTATTTTATTTTATTTTTATGTTAATAATATAAAGTTATATTATACGCCTCAAAATAATTGTCACAGTTATTTCTTCTAAGTGATTTACCGATATACGAATTTCCATGTTTTCTTAATTTTGGACTCATTTATCTGGAAAATGGTAACTCCTATCAAAATATTGTATAGGTACAAAATTGTAGAAAAGTGTTGTTTTTTGTGAAAAAAAATTTTTGTCCATCTTTTTTAGTTTTTGTGTTAAATGACAAAAACAACATTGGCAACAGTTTTTTTTAACATATGGCCGCCATTTTAAAAGTAAGATGCCCTACAATTATATCTTAAGAATATAATCCTGATAAAAAAGTTAAATCACAACATAAAGAAAAATTACAAATATTAAAATATACCTATATCTTGTGTAATCCCCAAGAGAGGCATTACAGATTTTGTTGGGCTATCAAACGTGTTTGAGCGTGTCTGTAATGTGTCTGGACATGTTTAGAATATAGAACGTAAATGAAATAAAATAAAATGTCACGCATGGGGTGCTTGATTAATGTGTCCCTTTTCCTCTTACAATTAATATTTGTGTCTATCTCATTTAAACCATTGTTGTTTAGTAGTAAAGCTCTTTCAGCAGCGTCTAATATTTGATATAGAAAAGAAGTTGATGGATATCTGATATTTTGTTGGTGCCGAGCAAAACCAAGATACTTACCATAAAATACTGGCAATATGACAACATGCACCTAATGTCCTTGTTCTTGATATCCAACTACAGTAATACCCGTCAATTGGATTCTCTTCGTCGTAATTGTGTTCTTGTTCTGTAAAAAGCTCGCATTTTGATTCTGAGAAGTTATGCATGAATCTTTTCTACCTAATCGATCGTTAGCGTAAGCGCTCTCGCTTGTATGGTCTGAAAGCCATTACCTTGAATGGGGAAGGCACGATTCTTATCTTGAGAACTTTGTATAACCACTTCTGTTAAATAAACGGATTCTTTGAACTATTGTTTCTTAATTGATCTTGAGGCCTATTGACGGTCTATAATCCCTGGAACTTTCGTATCGAAAACCGAATGTGTCGAGTTAACTCACATTAACACTTGACCTTCTGGTTGTCTTACGGAAGTTTGATAGGGATTTTTTTATGCGTTTTTTGAGAAATAGAGTCCGTTATTAATAGACCAAAACGTGGATACCACGTACAAAAATGAATCCCTCCGCAGAGAAATTCTTCGGTTGGGATTTTTTTATGCAAAAATCCAGAAAATTAAAAGGTACCTAAACCACCCCTAACGAGGGAATTCATGTCCAGAGAGAGCGTCATTACCGATCTGTGGTAGTGCAGCCTTGGTTCATTATCCGGCTATCGAAATGCATCTTATCTGGAACCCGCCTGGGAGATAGAAGAACGGGGTAACACGCGACTGAGAAATAAATTGGTGTCGCGTCATTTTGACGCCCGGTAGTGCGTTCTTCTACATTCTCACCGACCGTTTCTCCTAGTTCTAGGAGAATTGGGTTGTGCTCGGTGGAACCATCCATCATGGCAGTGATTTCGGCTTCGAGGGTCACCTCCTTCAGCATGGCAATGTCCAGTACATCCGGCCTGTGTCTACCATTGTCATGAGTCGGTCCGTCCGGCCCAAGGACCAATAGGTTGCCATCGTGTTACCCCAGGAATCGCAGTAGCTCTCGTCCTCGAGTGTTTGTTATCCTACTGGGCCACCGTCTGGGTCCTCGGGGGTAGGACCGCCTCCAGGTCTGCATCTCGCAGTATGACTTGAGGTGGCTGGTAGCAGGAGACCACTCTGATGTCGCCATTTCGTGCCCTGGACACTACTACGGCTATGGCCTCCAGGTTCTTTGTGTCTGGGAGCAGGACCGGGTGGTGTGCGATGCTCGTCTTAACAAACAAGGCTACTCCTCTCATTGCTATTCTGCCCTGAAAGTTCTTCCTGTATATGTGGTAGCCGGGGAAGTGGATAGCCTGGTCCTGTCGCAGCCTCGTTTCGCCTGTGCGGTGCATCTTCCCTGGGCATGGCCGAATCGCTGGCAGCGGTGGCACTGCGCGATTTCCAGGGCGGGTCTCTGCCTCTCGGTGCGGACTACCAGTGAACAGCAGCGGTTCACAGATAGGATTTTTTCCTCACTGTGGGGGACCTGAACTAGCATCAGGGGGATCTCCTGTTTGGTCCTCCTGGATGTCATTCTGTGGATGGTGACTGGGGAGTATCTTTGGGTTTGGAGGTCCTCCTTGACTTCCTCGCTGGTCACTTCGCTTGGGATGCCTCTGATGACTACTTACTCTCTGTAGTCTGTCTTCCGGCAGAGCGTATGTCTGATATTCGCACTTCTCCTGCGCGAACATCTTCGTCATTCGCCTGTAATCGTCGGGCGTTTGGGGCTCGATGGCGATCCCCTCTCGCACGGTCCTGGCTTTGACGAATTTGATCCCTGTCTCATCCAGCCTCTGTCTGACTGCGGACCACGTCTCTGCCTTGCGGAGGATCACAGGCGGGATCTTTGGGGCCTTGTCCCTGGGGGGTTGCTGGCTGGGGGCCTCCTGTCCGGCCTGGCTGAACGTTAGGGCATCCTGACTGGTGCGGTGTTGCACCCGGGTCTCCTGGACCGTCTTTTTTGCCCTTGTCCTGATGACAAGGGTGAATTCGCCGTCACTGTCCTCAGTTTCGGCTTTCCTCTTTGGGGCCTCTTTTGGTGCGGGTTGCACCACGGGGGCCCGAGGCTGGCCCTGGGTCTGGGCCTGGGGCTGTACCAAAGGGGCCTGGGGCTGAGTCTGTGCCTGGGGCACAGTCTGCGGCTGGGGAGCCCTCTCGGCTCTTATGGCTGCCAGGAGTTCAGCGTGCTGGACTCGCTGCGCCTCCAACTGCTTGGCCACGTCAGCTCGGAGTTGGGCCATCCTCTGGCTCATTCCGCACAGCTGCGCATTCAGCGTGTTGTTTTCTGCGATGAGCCTGCCGATCAGCTCATCCCTCTCGTCCGCTTGGTCCATGGGCCTAGGGGTCCCTCTTTGAGGGTGTCGTCTTCTCCTTGGTCGGGCATACTGTCCTCCACAGTATTATCCTCGCTTCGTGAAAAGAAATGTGTGTTATTAATGTTTAAAAATAATGGGAGAGGAAAACGGGATAGGAAAAATAAATGGTGTCTCCAGTGAGGGAGACATTATTTATCTTTTTTTTTTATACTAGCGTCTTAAAAAAGACGTCTAATATTCCTCCTCTTCAACTATATAACGCTCAGTGAACGCTACACTCTGCACGCTGCACTTGCTGTGGGGCTGCCACTTCACTGTTCACTTGTACTGAAATTGCACTACTACACTAGGTGGTCTGCTTGCTTCGGAGTCTGGGTGAACTGACTGCCGGCTGTGACAAAAGCCCGTATCTTTATGTGTTATGTCGCTCCGCCAAGTCCGCCGCCAATATTCTTGGCTAAAGATGTCGGTCTCGGATGTCTGGGGCCGGGCAGGACTATTGCCCTTTACCCCAGTACATCGCTGTAGACCGGAGACCAGCCTCGTGCAGGGCGGGCGAACTTACTTTACGTCGGCCCCACTCACAGTTGTGAGCGGTGCAGACGATTTCGGTCCACCTCCCTGGGTCCTGGCTCGTTGGACCTTGCTGGCTAAGGCCTCTTCTGGCGTTCTTCTTTCTTCGTCTTCTGCTCTTCGCCAGCTTGTTTGCCCCCCGGGGGGTAGTCATCGGTCTGTTGGGTGTTTTGGGTTTGTGGCGGGAGTGACTGCCGGTACACAAGATGCCAAGAGGCATCCTGTCATCCGGATCATCGGTAGGGTAAGGATGAGCTGTGTAGCTCGAGGACACTGCATGTCATATTTATATGAAACTGCGCAGCCCGTTTAGGCTCCGCCCCTTTGCAAATGCAAGCGTCTGGCTCGGTGATTGGTATGACGGCAGTGCAGAAAGTCAACGACTGAACGTCACTCAGTCTCAGTCGTATCCAGGCAGCGCTGGTGTGTGGACGTACTTGGTACATTTAGCTTTTGCATTAAAACTTTATTATTCATCGCTGCCTTTCTCAAGTTTAGACGATTTGCACTCAAAATTAAATTATTTCTTTTACAAAACTAGGGAAGTAACTCTCGGCTATAGTCTTTTCCAAAGTTGGCCCAGGTGCCTACGGGCGAAGCAGAGGATATTGTGAGGAACGAAGAGGACATCAAAGAGGAATCGTGTGCTCATACCCAGCAGACCCAGCCATCCAATTCAAACCCAAGTGCCCAGTGTTCCTCGTCAATCCAGTTCCTGAACCTTGACATAGACACCTCCAACGCCTTTCTAAGTTCTACTCCAAACACCGCCATCCCAACGTCAATTACCAGTACCAGTCCCAGTAGTGTCCGCTTCCGAGGTCACTCAATTAATCCAGGCCCAAGCCTCACTCTCTCAAGGGGTGCACATACGGTGATTCCTTCTGGGGCTCACCGATAACCACGTACTGGTTATCAGTGTCCTGGTGGGAAGCGTACCACGTCGGGTGTAAATGCGGTGAACAAGGGCGAGAACCTTTGAGACTGGCTTGTAAGCCATTGGGACGAAGTAGAGTCAATCAGTAGGGAAAGATCAAATTTAATCAGTTGGGGATCGACAGCCGGTCGTACCATCGCAGGCGACCTTCAGCCGCAGGGCGTCCGTGAAAGGACTTAGTTTCTTCCATTTTGCCGGCACAGCCGTTTCTAGGCCCGGCTGTGTCACCACAAGCAACAACTCATCTCAGGTATCTCAATGACGCTCCATGGACCGCTCAATGGAATACTCAACGACTCCACTACTCCCACATCCGTGGGAGGAACCACTATCTACACCTCTGCAGACAAGTACTGAATTTATGGCGCCCAACGGAACCAACCCGTTGGTACCTAACCATGTCAACAACCTTTTCCCCTAGACCTGAGCATCACTCAGGTCCATGGACAGTGCCACCAGTGGGTATAGTACGCTTGGGCAGGCCCCAAGGCCAGCACGGGCCCCAGCCTCTGGTGTCGCTTCACGACGTCGCCGGCGCCGGGGCCGTTCTGTGTCACGCCGGGTCCAGCCCTCGTGGACACTATTACGGTTGTGATTTTCTGTCCAGCCCCTCTGTTGATTACTATTACGTCCATGCTCTTGATTAAAATGTGGAGGGTTTTGAGTGTTGTTTGTATGGTAGTTTCTTGGTTTCCATGACAAATTTTGAGGTTGGTTATACCGTGGAAATTTTTATACGTATTCTGGTTTTGGTTGTTGACCCATTAGGGCGCCAATATTTGTAATTTCTAGGTTGCCCTTGAGCTGACCTAGGGACCCACTGTGTATCATCTTTAGATTCTTGCAACGTCCTTTTGGGAGCTTTGTATATTGTAATTGCAATGGCTTTCAATTCTTCCATAGATGTGGGCGGTTTATTTGGCGTATGCGTTAGCCAATAATAATGGTAAAATGCTTCGTCTTGCAATCCCTTCTCGAAAATATTTGTAAATTCCTTTATATTTAACGACTGGTCGTAGTCATAAAATAGTGTTTTCAGTTCATAAAAATAATCTTTTACTGATTCAGTTGACTATTGTTTGCGGTTTTACACCTTTTCTTTTAATGAACTGCTTGCATCCGAATCCTCGAATTCTTTCAAGAAATCATCGAGTATATATTCCCAAGTCTTTTGCAGGTTTTTGGCGATTTTCGGCATAGAGTCTATACCATAAATTTACAGCTCCATCTAAAAATGATCCCAAGTGGGTTATTTTAACCTTGCTAGGGCCAAGGGGGTGCAAATGCACCCCAGGCCTATATTTTTCTTTGCATTTTTTTGCAAACATTTTTTTGGGTACCTACAATTTTATTAGCTTCTTATTATTCGTCCTTACATAATCTGACAAAATATTAGAACCGGCAGAACTTCATGTGTCGAAAAAAAAAAAAAAATTTAGCTCAACAATCCAGAAAGCGCTTTTCCCGATTTAGCAGTGAAAAATGAAGGGAGATGAGCCGAAGAGGCGGTTGCCTCTCAAGGTCGTTGCTTCCTCTGTCCAAGATCTCGAGATCGAAAATTGAGAAAATATTGCCTAAGCCGCAAGAAATTTGTCTGTCCAGAGCACTCGAATCCAAGAAAAGTGCAGTTGTGATAAGTGTGCTGGAGAAAATTTATCCTAAATCACTACTTGATGTGTGTTAATGATCTAAAAATGAATTTATATTGTGTTAATTATGTTGCAATGAATTAAAAAAAAACTATTACATTCGATTTTTTTTTCTTCACACAATAATATAGGTGGGGTGCACGTGCACCCCGTTTTGACCGATACGTTATTTTTTGAGTTTGGCCATAGCAAGGTTAAGGGTATCATCCCATGCATTCGCAATTGCAGCTCTCTCGTAATTTTTTATAAAATTACAAGCGCTGCCCTCGCATGGATGGAATGTCCGCGGGCTTATGAATTATGGAACATCTGGGGTTTTGGTAGCTGCCAGGGCGTCACAAATTGACACATTGGACATCTTGTGCTGGACTTCTTTTTGTTGCTCTTGAGTGAGGTTATCTTGTTCTTCTTCTCCGCCCTGTTGCTGGATCCCTTTTATTGTCTCGTTTTTACATTTGTCTGTATTACTCATATCCAAATTTTGATTTTCTATTTCAGTGTCTTCTTTTTCGATATCTACTTCCTCCTATGTAGTAGGCGACTTAGGTTGTGACCGCAGAAGCGAAGAAGATGGTTGAAATTGGTGTATCTTTTGTTTCCCCTACGTTGAATAATTCGGTGCTTCGATGTGCCGGTTTAAAATTTATAGGCTGTTCAGGATTCTGGATACTTATTTTGGACTTTAAATTATATTGCCCCTTACCGGCGCTCATGGCGTAACCACATTTTTATTTAAAATTAATTAAATAAGGATTATAGTAAATGTAGAAAAAAAAAAATGTTTATTTTTCAGCTGCTCCTCAGGTATGAAAATATCTGCCACCTGAAAATCTTATGCTAATGCATCTCATAAATAAAAGTTATAAACGAATTTTTGTTAAATTTTTTAAATTTTCAATTTATTACTGATAAAAATATATACAACCAAATTTTAATAAATGCCAGTATCAAATCCACAAGAAATATTGTATATTATTTAATGCAGGAGAATACATGTAAATCGTATTTTTGGGCCACTCTGTGTACCTACTAGGATTAATTATTAAACTGTTTTTCTTAAAAATCAAAATCAATAAAATGGCGTATTATTAGTATAATTAATATTAAATTTGTCAATGGCAATGAGGTTTTATTTCTTACACATTATTTCAAATTCGTTTTGCACCGCCACTGTCCTCTAAAATGACTATTTCCCTAACAAAATTAATTAATAATCCTGTATCATCTAATTAACGAAAAATTAATTTTTCAATAATCTGTATAATTTTTTAAATTTTCAATTTATTACTGATAAAAATATATACAACCAAATTTTAATAAATGCCAGTAACAAATCCACAAGAAATATTGTATATTATTTAATGCAGGAGAATACATGTAAATCGTATTTTTGGGCCACTCTGTGTACCTACTAGGATTAATTATTAAACCGTTTTTCTTAAAAATCAAAATCAATAAAATGGCGTATTATTAGTATAATTAATATTAAATTTGTCAATGACAATGAGGTTTTATTTCTTACACATTATTTCAAATTCGTTTTGCACCGCCACTGTCCTCTAAAATGACTATTTCCCTAACAAAATTAATTAATAATCCTGTATCATCTAATTAACGAAAAATTAATTTTTCAATAATCTGTATTATTTCATTGGTTACTTGTTCATAAATACTTTCCTAAGACTCATATGCCACACCTTGCAGCATAATAGAGGCAGCTAATAGAGGGGTTTAGAAAATATATTCACGAAAATATGTTTTTTCTCATAAAATCATTAAAAAAAAATTAAAAATCGAATATTAAATATTTTGCGACCCTAAATTACCTTTGAATTTGTATTTCTAATAAAAAAAAACATAATATTAACCCTAAATACCTTAGCTAGCTTTTCAAAAAGGTGGCGCTTAAATATTGTCCCTACTAATATTACGGCGTATGCAGCAAAACGGGAAAGGAAAAGGGAAAGAGAAGGTCAAGCAAACATAAGAGTAATTTCACTAATTATAAACGATAATCAGACGTCAGAAATACCCAAAATGGCATCTCCATTAATTTGGCTTAATAATGTTTTTATTAAAAATTAAATCAGTAAAAACTAACGATTCGACGACATCACTAAACTAAATGTAATATAATATTTCTTTAAAATTAAATTAGTTAGGCACCTCCACTAAATATGGCTTACTAGCATATATATTTTTTATTTTAATTAACCACACTGATAATTTGGAGCTCCTATCAAATGCGACGCCTTTACCAAAAATAGTTTAACAAAAAAATTAAACAAAATCGGCGCTTCCATCATATATGTCACGCCCAACCCTTCCGTAGGGCCTCAGAATCACTTTTAACTATTGGGGACGTAGCGGACGTGACACTAGTAGAACCCTCGCTTGCTTAGCCCCGTCTTGTGAATGAGAAATAAAACACTCTTTCCCAAAAATAATATAAATTGTGTATTTATTTATACACACAAAAAATTATAATACAAAAGTTGTACTTACTTAGTCCTATCCATCAGCCCTTGCACACTATTTCAAACCACTCTTCAAAAAAACCCTTGCGGGACCCTAACTCTCTTCGACGCCCGTTACCCCCGAGGTACCGTCACCGAATCTCCGTGTTACAGTGACCCAGTTGTCAATAATCGCGAGCCCGCGGATTCCTAATGCAATCCTCTATTAACCAATTGCCGAGTCAACGATTATTTGAACTCGGTACAGTAACCTGATAAATAAATAACTATAACTAATTTTTTGTAATTAATGAAATATGAATTATGTTCCCAATTGTAAAATAATTTTGAAAAATAATTTTGAATACTAATTTTCCATTTGACAATATAAACATTTTAAAATGCAAACATTCGCGTATGCAATGCATTTGATTAGAATGTGGTAATAAATCACATAAATTTAACATTACATTATCTGAAGACAGTTCATAATTAGATTCACATAGTATATTATTAGTAACGTTTAAAAAATTATTGTAAAAACTAGCAAAATCTAAACCATTTAGTACATTTATATTTGAATTGATAAGTCCACTAAGTTGATAAATTCACGCACAATATCGTCACATATATATATATATATATATATATATATATATATATATATATATATATATATATATATATATATATATAATCATTAGCCACTTTCAACATCTTAGTACCCATAAATGTCTATGTGTTGATAATGTAATTTGAAAACTGCCTCACCGCAATCTCCTCGTCCCCCTCATCACCAAATCCACTATCAGCATCGAAGTAGTTGTTGGAAAGTTGTTTAAGGTAAGTAATAAAATCATACCATTCTTCAGCATCGAAGAAAATGTTGTGGGTTTTATTGACCTGCTCATTAGCTGCCATTAATATTTTTACAACTGAAACATTGTTTCTTGCACTACTTAATCCAACTTTTATTTTATGTGTGGAACTTTTCATAGCGAATACACTTTCATCAATGTACTTTTCTTCATTTTGAATTTCAACTCTATACAGTTCGGTCATTCGATCAATTTCCTGCCAATGACCGAAATTCTTAGAAAACGTGGGACTAGGTGTGTTCGATGCCATTTTTTACAACTAACTGACACGCTTGCTATATTTCAAATAAATTAGCTACAAGCACAATGCTTCCGGTTAACAAAAAAGCCCCCCTGCCGAGCTGAATTTGTTAGCGATTTCCATAAGAATCAATATTAAATTACCTATATCGAGAGATTTGAAACATTTCCCCATTTAAATACATGTAAATCGAAACACATCTCAGAGTATATTTGTGTTGTCTATCCAACTATTGTGAGATTTATCTAAACCTAACCATTTAACAAAGACTTTATTATTGTCACGCTTACGTAATACTTTTTCCACTAAATAAACGTCCGAGTATTTAGCCTTTTGAAGTTCTTCAGCATAAAATCCCCCACTGATAGTGTTTCCGCGCAAATCTTGAAGAAGATAAGTGATGGGATTAGTAATGGACACTTTAACGATTTTGAATAATTCCGTTGTCCAATTTGGTGTGTATCCTTTTTCAAACACATGTTTATATTTACTAATACGAACAAGGTCCCCAACTTTAAATTTTCCGGGATCTGTTATCTTAATAAAGTTATAAGAGGAATTTAAAACTGCTTTTTCATTTTCCTTGTTTATTTTACATGGTTTCATGTCCGTAGTTCGATGACGTTGCGTATTGTAATTATTGGTTATTTGAGGTAGTATGTCAAGCCATCGGTATGTTCCATTCGAACTAAAGTATTTGTATAATTTTTCCTTTAGCGTTCTTATAACCCGTTGCGCAATTGCAGCCTTTTTCAAGCTGAACGTACTATAATGGTTAACGTTGTACTTTTTCATCAAGCTGTTAAAACCCCTGTTATAAAACTTTGTACCTTGATCTGGCTGTAAATTTTTAGGCGATCGTTTACTATCTTTGAATATTTCGCCAAAGCTTGCGTTATCTCCTTTCCCGATTTAGTTTTTAACGGTTTGGTCCAAATAAATTTTGAGAAACAATCAATCATCACTAATATATATCTAAAGTTTCTATTTGTGTGCGCATGACCCATTACAGCCAAATCCATCTACCAAAGACCATCTAAACCTTTTATGATGGTACGCATACGTTTGAAATTTTTTCTAACTGGTTTATGGAATTCGTTTACCAACTGAATTTTTTCTTTTGAATATTCCATGATAAGAGGCACTACCCACCAGTGTTATCAGTGAACTGACGTACTGCTATACTGTCTAACTAACTGTCTAAGATTTACTACATCTGAATAAAGGTGTTTTATCTCCCCTTCAATATTTTTTGTTAAATTTTCTAATGACAATATTTTAGCTGTCAGATCTGAGTTTAACATTTTATTCAAGTTAAATGTGTTTAACTGTACAACACCTGTGGTTAAGTTAGAATTTTTTTTTGACAAATTAGTAATTATTATAGTTCTCTCATTCGTAAGTATTTGTATTTTATTCAAAAACTCATTTCTTAAATTCCCAACTTCTTGAGATATAAGTTTCTTAAGCGATTCGTTGAAACTCTTGTATTTATCTTCCAATTCTCGAATAGCATCTACTGAAGATATTTCAATACTTGCTAGATTTTGCACTTTATTCAAAAGCTCATTTCTTAAATTCCTAACTTCTTGAGATATAAGTTTCTTACCCTAACCCTTGTATTTATTTTCCATTTCCAGGGGCGGCTGGTGAAATTTCAACAATTTTTTTCTCGTCTGTGGCGCATGGGACCCATACGAAATATGGGAAATAACATCTAGAGAAGCACTCCTCTAACGACCCCTAAAAAATTTTGAAAAAGCAGTTTGCGAAAAATTTTTTCAAAATTCGATTGACCCCCTTAGGGACTCCTGCTTAAAATTAATTTTTTTTGTCATATACATTTTACTTTTCATAAAAATACAACAACAGGTTTTGAAGTTTATGAAAATATTTCCATTACTAACTGAGATACAACGAATTGAAATTTTATCATTTGTTAAATTGTAAATTACAAAATTTCAGTTAATAATGAAAATATTTTCATAAACTTCAAAACCTGTTGTTGTATTTTTATAAAAAGTAAAATGTATATGACAAAAAAAATTAATTTTAAACAGGAGTCCCTAAACTTGGGGGGGTCAATCAAATTTTGAAAAAAATTTTCGCAAACTGCTTTTTCAAAATTTTTTAGGGGTCATTAGAGGAGTGCTTCTCTAGATGTTATTTCCCACATTTCGTATGGGTCCCATGCGCCACAGACGAGAAAAAAATTGTTGAAATTTCACCAGCCGCCCCTGCCCATTTCTCGAATAGTATCTCTCGAAGACATTTTAATACTTGAATGGAGTTCCTTTTATAGAGATTTTAGACTATCATCTACATATCTTTTCCTTGTATGAAATCATTTTTTTAGAGATTCTAGACTATCAGCTACATATCTTTTATTACAAACATCATTATCGTTAGTAGGTGGCTGAATATTACTAAGTTTTAGATTTTCCACATCTATATTTCCATCCTCGGTGAAGATGAAACCATGTCGATAAGGTGAAAGTAAATGGGAACTACTACTACTTAAAACACTGTCACGGTCTATATTAGACCTACCGAACTTGTTTAGAGGCATATTGTAAATGCCGTTAATTAGGAAAATCGTAAATATTTAAGCAATAACACCTATCCCACTAATTTCCGATAATATACTCAAAATCTCATTATCGTGAGAGTCTGTGTTTCCAGCACTCTTTGAGGCCATTAAAAGTTTTAGTCTGTCAACAAGTTCATTTACATCATCCCAGTAAACGTATTGTATTGGTTTGTCATTGTACACAGCAGCAGCCATGCCAAATCCACTTTTCGAAGGATATGACTTACTCCTAGGTTTTGAACTAGGTTTTGGATAATATAGAGGTCTTATTATGCTAATTGTTTTCAATATACGATTAAGAGATTCATCTTCTTCAGCCTTTCCAGCTTTAAAACCAAATATTTTCGCCGGATTGCCCTTGACACTTCAGTAATTTTATTTTTAAGTAATTTCTTCTTTTCTAAATCATGTTTCTGTGGCTTGACTTATATTTCTCTAGAGATATTTTTTTATACTTCATTTTTATACCGATCTGTACGACTTTTACAGCTACAGCTCTTACAGCTACAGCTTTTACAGGTCTTGCAGCTACAGCTCTTACAGGTCTGTATCCTTCAACGTGTAGAACAGTAATAACATTGTATCACGTATCATATGCATATATACTGATCAAATCCTTTACGATATCGCCCCTTGCTTAAATCAAAATCTTTGACTATTACTAATACTCCATATTTGTCATTCCAACATTCAGCACATAGTTTTTCAAATTTTTCGAAAGTCATCTCCGGAGTCACGTAATCATCATAAACATGTTTAAGGTTCATGCGGTCCTGCTTGAACAAAATAATACAGTTACAATTGTCCCTCACCAAATGATTTCCAATATGTGTATAGGTCTGACAGAGATAGAAACAGTCGACAAGCTTATGTCTACTATACTGAACTAGGCTCTTATTTTATCCTGTTTATCCCAAGCCACATCATCGAAAATGAATATGGAATTAGTTTTAGCCTCAGAAGTATCGATTATATCTTCACTATATGTATAAGGAAAATAACTTCACTTTTTGCAGCGCATCTTCCAGTAATTTATATTTGGGTTGGTATTGAGATTTGGAATAGACGTATACATTTTCAAACCACAAACCATTAGGATCGAACAATAAACTTAGTAAAATATTCATCTTGCCGGCGCCACTCGGTCCGCATACAATCGTTCTTAAAGTGCTAGGGAATAGTCGACCATGTTTCTTTTCTGCTACGGAATATTGTGAGAAAACGTCCAAGTTCTCCATTGACAGTGACACCCGTTGCTTAAGAAGTCGCACCGTAGACTTCGATGTTGAGTAACCGCTTTATATAACACCTTGTATTTATATTATTACTAAAAATTAGTCTAAATATTGATGTTGAAACAGGGTAGTGGAGGAGCTGTAAATTCCCTGATAAATAAGTTGCCATTTGAAGCGCATCTACCTGGGTATCAGTATTGTGGTCCAGGCACTAAGTTAGAAAAACGATTAAAGCGAGGCGATCCAGGCATTAACGAACTTGACCAAAGTTGTCGCGAACACTATATAGCCTATAGTAAAAGTTCTAATTTACAAGATCGTCATAGAGCAGATTACGAACTTGAGCAGCGCGCTTGGGAAAGAGTTAAGTCAAAAGACGCTAATTGACGATTTGCACGAAAGAAAGTTTGGTAAAAAGTGTCATGGCGGACAGTATATTGGTATCACTGTAATTCACTGCACATGTTGACCAACTCGTATAATTTCCAAACTTTGCAACAATTAAATACCTACAATGTAATAATCATAACATTGTTCTCATTATCTTTAATGTTAAACCTACTTCTATTGAATATAAATCATCTTTATTAGGTTGTTTCGTAGTCTACAATATTTTAAAAATGTCGGATTATGAATTTTGTCAATCACTGCTGCCAACTGACGATTTGCACGAAATAAAGTTTGGTAAAAAGCGTCACGCGGACAGTATATTGGTATCACTGTAATTCACTGCACATATTAACCAACTTATCTAATTTCCAAACTTTGCAAATCGTCAATTGGAAAGAAAAAACTGCTGCTTGGGCTATCGTTAACACCATGAAAGTTAAAAGAAAAACAGGTATGGATACTGCTGCTGCTGCTGGCCGCCTTCGTATAGGGAAAGTTGTTGGTTTTCAAAAGGCCATGAGCAAAGTTAAAAAACTATTTAAGGAATCTAATAATAACAATTTAAGAAAAAATGTTAGTATGGCTGTAAAAGTAGCGAGATTAGCCGTCAAAGATGCTGTTGGTCGAAAAAAAATAACTCCACGAATACTACCTTTACCCAAGAGCGGTGGAATTTTGCCGTTAATACCTATATTTGCTGGACTGAGTGCTCTAGGGGCCTTGACAGGTGGCGTTGCCGGAGTCGCTAAAGCTGTAATAGACGCCAACGCTTGGCGCACCACAGGGGTACGTCGGGTGGTAACTGTGACCGGAGGGCTTGCCTTAACTGGCCGACCCACGAGGAGGAAACCTCTATAAAGGAACCGACAGCAAAGTCGAAAAAACCTGCGGACACCGGGCGACCTCCGCAGTATATAGCCTTGCCTCCGGGATGGGCGTCATCCGGGGGTCGACCGAATATCGACCCGACTCGTGGGACGAACTATGGAGAAATTAAATAAAACAGATGATAACCGAAAAGGTGAGAGAAGAATGGAGGAGAAGAAAGCTGCCACGACCAAGGGCACACCTGAAACAGGAAAACATGCAAGAAAGACCACTAGCATAAACAGACCTATTATGGTAACCTTGACACCGGTGAAAACAAGCTCAGGAGACAAGGAGAGCGATCCCTTCAAGAGGCGGGACAGCATTGCCAGGTCCCCAACAAGATCCCCAGCACACCCGATCAGTAAACTCACGAGGAGCAACTCAGTCGATGAGGAGAGCAGAAAACGTAAGGCGCATGATACCTCTATCGGCAAATACGACATCGAGCCGTACAAGAGGAAGGAGAATGCACTGTCATTTACATTGAGAGAAGCTCTAAATGCTATAACCGGGCAGGTAAAGCGGTTGGAAAAAGTGATAGACGTAAACCCGAACACAAAACGGGAAATAAAGGAGCTTGTGATCAAGCTGAAAAAAAGCATTGATATCATCAATAGAGATTCCATCACACAATGGTTGGAGGATAATAAGTGGGAGGCGGTCGAAAAACAAATTTTCGACATAGATACTCAGACCGAAGACCGCGGAGATTCTAAATCGGACATGGTGGTAGATGTAACACCAGAGATGAAAGAAATAGGGACACATACTGATCCTATGCAGACGGATATCCCCATACCGAGGGTAAGAAGTGCTAAACTAGCCGAGGAAGTACGTAAGGCTATCAAAGAAGGGAAAAGCTTTGATGACTACAAGGAGTTGGTGGAAAAGATCTGGCCTCCCCAGGTATTCGAAAGGGTTGAAGAGGCAGAAGGGAACCCGTTATGGGAGCCGAAGGAAAGCGATCTGGCGCTCTGCATTCAAGGAAATGAAGAGCTGAATAAGGGAATAGGGAAGCAATTTAAGATGAGATTTCCCGAGTTAGCCGAGATGGACAATGACTCGCCGGAGAAAGAAGGAGTCATGCATATTAAGTATGAGACCAGTTCAACAGTGGCAACCTAGAAGAGGGAGGTTAAGGGACGCTTCCTATATAGGATAATGATGGACAGCAGCGAGGAAAACATCTACGGCAATATACTACAATAGAAAGAATGGCTGGTGGACAATGGCCGAACAAGGGTAGCTTTACCTCGTACGGAATGTAACTGGAGTAGGATAAAGAAGATGATGGAGTTTATAATGTCCGACACGGACATCAAAGTAATTGGATACTCTCCACCAGGGAAAAGGGGGGAGAAGCAAGATGGAGATACTCTGCACAAGGAAGTCACTGTGACTGAGAAGGTGAAAGGAAGAGAGCATATTAGGCAGAATAAGGAAAGGCAGGTACTGTCCTCGGAAACTACAAGAGGTAGAGGAGCAAGGGGAGATAAGGGTGTCCTGTTGGTCAGCGAGAAAGGAGCGACTTACAAGGATTTCCTGAACAAAATTAAAACAGTAGATGTAAAGGCGTTGGGAGCAGACATCACAGCCTTGAGGAGGACGAAGGGGGGCGAAATGCTTATAGAAGTCAACGGAGGGAGAGGGGCCACAGAGCCGCTAAAGAACGCCATTGAGAAAGTGGAAGGGGTGGCGGTAAGGATGAAAAAGGCGGGAACGGTAGTATCTATAAAGGATCTGGATGCGACCGTAACCAAGGAAGAGATCGTAAAGGCGATAGCAGAGGAGACTAAAACAAAGGAGGAGGATTTAGTAGTGGAAAGCCCGAGGTTGGCATTCCGAGAGAACCAGGTGGCTACGGTAAGGGTACCAGACAATGCTGCAAGAGAGCTCATACTGAAAGGAAGCCTGAGAGTTGGATGGCTTAGATGCAGGGTGCGCGAGCGAGCTGAGATTCGAATTTGCTACAGATGTTGGAGACACGGGCACACAAGGGAGAATTGCAAAGGCCCAGATAGATCAAAGGCCTGTCTCAGGTGTGCAGAGGAAGGGCACCAAGTGAAGGAATGTAGAAACGCGGCATTCTGCCCCATCTGTAACAAGGAAGGGCATCGAGCCGTTTCAGCGGCATGCCCGCTAAATAGAGAAGAGTCAAGGGGGGCAAGACGAATGGAAGATGGTAGCGGGGCATCTTCAAAGTAAGGCAGATAAACTTCAATAGATGTCGGGCCGCCCAAGATCTTGTATGAGCGGTAGGAAGGAGGAAAGGGGAGGACGTACTGATTATCAGTGAACCGAACAAAATGATGTCGAGCAGATCGCGACCCAACTGGTTTACGAATGAGAACCTGGACGCAGCCATCGGGCTGATTAATAACAAGATCAGCTTCTACAGGAGCGGGAAGGGCCGAGGGTTTGTATGGTTAGAGTTGAAGGAGGTGTATGTAGTCAGCTGTTACTTCTCCCCAAATAGCACGATGGAAGAATTCGAGGAATCATTATCAGATCTGGAAGAAGTAGTTAGAGAAATGAGGAACAACACCCGGAAGGAAGTCATCGTGGCAGGAGACATCAAAGCCAGGGCCCAAGAATGGGGAATGAGGGAAACGAACAAAAGAGGCAGGCTTGTGACCCAATGGATCTCTCAGCTTGATCTCCTCGTGATGAACGACGGAGACGAACACACCTTCGTTAGAGGAGACAGCGGCTCCATACCCGACATCACGGTTGCCTCTGCGGGGATCGCGGGAAAAATCACAGGGTGGAAGGTGGCAGGCGACGAGGAGTCATTAAGTGACCACAGGTATATCTGCTTCGATGTAGGCGACTTCTAGGCCGACAGGATGGAAACTCAGCCGACTTGACAGACCAAGACTCCAAAGAGCTATAAGGGAGCAGGTAGGACATAACCCCAACCATACTGACGCAACCCTGTCACAGGCCATCACCAGAGCTTGTGACGAGGCCATGCCGAAGAAAAGGGCAGCAAGGGTACATAGAGGCATTTACTGGTGGAACGATGATCTAGCAAGACTCAGAGATGTATGCATCGCTGCCAGGAGACAGTATTCCAGGAGAATCCGGAGACAGAGCAGGCAGGATGATAATGAAGCCTCCTGACCCTACAAAGAAGCAAAAAAGGCGCTTAGAAAGGCGATATCCGATGCAAAAAGAAAGAAGTGGCAGGAGCTGTGCGCAAGCATAGATGAAGATGTATGAGGTGACGGCTACAAAATAGCCATGCGCCGATTGAGAGCACCCCCTCCAGCGATTCCACTGGAGAGGATGAGGGAGATAGCTGACGCGCTCTTTCTCCACAGGGAGGAAGAAAGGTGGGATGACATGGACGTAGCGGATATCCCCCTATTCACAAAAAATGAACTGAAGGGGGCAATCGAGAGGCTAAAGAGCGGGTCCGGATAACATCTCCCCGAAGGTGATCAAAATAGTCGTCGAGGAATCGCCCGAAGCAGTTTTAGGGGTCATGAATCGAGTGATGGAGAGAGGAGACCTTCCATCCAGATGGAGGAAAGCGAAGCTCGTCCTCATTATTAAAGGGAACGGAAAACCTGAAGAACCATCCTCCTACAGGCCCATCTGCTTGTTGGATGCCTTGGGAAAGGTGCTGGAATACTTAATCCTGGAAAGGTTACAGCTAGAAATTGACCGAAGGGATGGTTTGTCGAACTACCAGTTCGGATTCCGCAGAGGAATGTCGACGGTGGATGCTGTGACCCGCATCACGAACAAGGCAAGAGAGGCCATGGAGGCAAAGAGAATGTGCTTAATCGTCAGCCTTGATATCAGGAATGCATTTAACACTGCAGGATGGGGAGCCACTATAAGCAAACTAGAGAGATTGGAAGTGGCACCTTATATCATTAACATCATTAAGAGTTACTTCAGGGATAGGCAAATAGGGATGGACGCAAATAATACCTTTGAATGGAGAAACGTGACCTGCGGTGTCCCACAGGGTTCGGTACTCGGGCCAACCCTGTGGAACATTATGTTCGACGATGTCCTACGGATTCCCCTCGCAAATGGGGTCACCCTTACGGGCTACGCCGATGATCTTGCCCTAACTGTGACTGAAAACTGGACGGTGCTAATCGAGGAGAAGGCGAATGCCACTATTGAGAGAATAGAGGAATGGCTGCGGAGCGTAAAATTAAAACTTGCCCCGAAAAAAACCGAAGCAGTGATGATCACAAGGAAAAGAACTGTCCAGCCTGTCACTATTAGGGTTGGACAGATGGAAATTAGACCGGGGAATGGGCTTAAATACCTCGGAATCTGGCTGGACCCGAAACTAACATTCAGGTGTCACATAACAAAAACGGCGGAAAAAGCGGGGAAATCGGCAACCGCTCTGGGAAGAGTGATGTGCAACACGAAGGGGCCAAAGGCCAGCAAAAGAAGAGTGCTTTGTGGCGTGGTACATTCAGTTATATTATATGCCGCCCCGGTCTGGGGATACGCCTTAAAAGAAAGGGCTAATGCCAAAGTAAGCCTGGCAAGGATTCAACGGCAGATGACACTAAGGGTATGCAGCGCCTATCGGACAGTCTCGTACGAGGCAGTGCTGGTAGTAGCAGTAGATTTACTGGTCAAGGATTTACTGGTCAATGAAAGGGCAGAAGTGTACGAAGGAGTCGAGAGAGGAACCACCAGGGAAAGACTGTTCGAAAGATGGCAGAACAGATGGGAGAACGCCCATAAAGGAAGATGGACTCACCGCATGATCCCTACAGTCAAAGAGTGGGTGGAAAGGAAACATGGAGACGTAGGGTACCATCTCACGCAGGCCCTCATAGGTCATGGCTGCTTTGCCGACTACCTGTTGAGAATAGGAAAGCTGGACTCTCGAGAGTGCGCATATTGTGGCGAAATAGACGACGCAGAGCACCCAGTCTTCCACTACAATAGATGGGTGGAGGAGAGACGAGGCACAAATCGTCTAGGGCCAGACGAGCTTGTGGAATTCCTGCTGCAATCTGAAGATAATTGAGCAAAGGCCGAAACAGCTATTACACGGATCGTCGTGCATAAAGGAGAAGATGAGAGGAATCCCAACCTATACCCTCTGCGCAACTAGAGGGAATACAGGGAACAAAGACAGGGGAAAAAAACAACATCTATACATCAAACAATGACTGACGTGTATCCTGAAGAGAAGCGAGAGCGGTTCCAGACAGACCGACAGACAGACCGACAGACAGACCGACAGACAGACCGACAGACAGACCGACAGACCGACAGACAGACAGAATTTTTTTCGCTCAAACTTAAAATCTCGACGTTTCATGACATTCTAAGTCTATTTGAACAATAAAAATTATAAAAAAAATTTTTGTCGTTACTATACTTCCACTGGATGTGGAAGTAATTACCCAGTAAATATAAAAAAAACATGTATTTAGAAACACTTTTAAATATTTGTAAACTGCAAATATCTAAAAAAAAACAGTATATAAATATAAAAATATATAACAAAAGTATATCTTATTCCTCCATAAAATAAAATATCAGATTCATAAAATCAAGTTGGCAGTTGTTCTCAAAAGTGGTTAACCATTATAGTGTGAGATCCCAGAGCTGCCAGACCTACGTCATTTTAGCAAAGCTAATATTTTGACAACGAATAGTGTAATATCTAGTTAACAACGTATGCGTATTTGCTAGCTTGAAAGCGGGGCGCTTTTGCAGAAAACAGGTACAAAAGGTACATACAAATTTTAACACCTACGTTAAAGTGTGATAGCTGATTTAGTTTTCAAGTGACACGCTAACGACATCATGTAAGCGTCAATCTCCGAATCTTAAGGTCCGAGGTTCAATCCCTGAGCATTCTCAGTTTTTTTTTTTCAAATATAAGTACTAAGAAAGAAGTTATGGCCAAAAATAATAAATATTTCCCTATTGGTTGTCTCTTTCTTGGTAATCGCCACCTTAAGTTAATATTTGTTGAAAAAAAAAAGCTGAGAACTCTCAGGAATTGAACCTCGGACCTTAAGATTTGGAGGTTGATGCTTACACCATGTCGTTAGCCTCTCACTTGAAAAATAAATCAGCTGTCATACTTTAACGTAAGAGCGAAAAATTTTGATGTACCTTTTGTACCTGTTTTCTGCAAAAGCGCCCCGCTTTCAAGCTAGCAAATACGCATACGTTCTTAACTAGATATTACGCTATTCGTTGTCAAAATATTAGCTTTGCTAAAATGACGTAGGTCTGGCAGCTCTGGGATCTTGGACTATTAGGTATATTATCTTGTCTTCTATTAACAAGGAAGTTTTAAGTGAGCGATGAAATCTTTCAATTAAAGAATTCCCTTGTGGGTGATATGCAGTTGTACGTATTCTATGAAAACCTAAAAACTTTGCAAATTCATTAAATAATCTTGACTCGAATTGTACTCCTTGATCAGTCGTCACCGTCAAGGGAACACCGAATCGACAAACAAAATTTTGAAATAAAGTACGCGCAACTGTTTCTGCTGTGATGTCGCGAAGAGGGTACGCTTCCGACCACCTAGTGAATCGTTCAATCACCGTAAGAATGTAAGAGTTACCTTTGGATGGAGGTAATGGTCCTACCAAATCTATATGGATGTGGTCGAATCTGCTTTTCGGGATGGTGAAATTTCCAAGAAGACTTCGCGTATGTCGGCTGACTTTGACAGCTTGACAGTTAATGCACGACTTTGACCATAAATTGCAATCTGTGTTCATTTTCGGCCAAAAATAGTTATTTGAAATCAACAGTCTAGTGGCTTTAATACCAGGATGAGATAAGTTGTGAAAAATATCGAATATCGTTCGTCTGTAAACAAGTGGAACAAAAAGTCTAACTTTTGTACGCGAAACATCACACCAAATAAATTCATTTGAATCTGGAATTTGTATCTTTTTTAAAATGAAATTGGTTTTAGCTAGTGATGATTTATCTGACAATAAATAGTTGAGATTTGAATCTTTCTCCTGAGCTTCACTAAGCAACTTTAAGTCAAAGTTAACATTAAGGAAGAGAGAATTTTTAAGTTGAAGTGGTAAAATATCTTGTTTTAAAGAAGAAGTGTCGTAAATACGTGACAAGCTGTCAGCTATTACGTTATGTTTTCCTTTAACATGTTGTATTTTACAAGAAAATTGAGCTATGTATTCTAAATGACGTATTTGACGAGGAGATCTTTCTGATTTTGTGAATAAACCGTTGATTAGAGGTTTGTGATCTGTAAAACAATTAAACTTTCGACCTTCAAGTATAAATTTAAAATGTTTAATTGCAGTATATAATGCTAAAAGTTCTTTGGCGAAAACCGAATAATTGGTTTGTGCTATGGTCAATTTGCGGGAAAAGAATGCTAACGGAGCAAGAAATCCCTTATTATCTTTTTACTCTAAAACTGCACCCATGGCAAGGTTAGAACAATCGACTGAGAGAGATAAGAGAGTATCGTCATTATTGCAAGGATGAGCTAAAACTACTGCATTACTTATAGCGTCTTTGGCTTTCGAAAATCCATCTAAACATTCATCGGGCCAACTATTTATCTTTGTAATTTTATCATGAGATAAACTGTTACAAAGAGAATATAGGGGAAGTAAAATTTCAGCAAAATGAGGTATGAAACGATGATAAAAAATTACCATACCTGAAACGTTGTAGTTGTTTGAGAGTTGTCGGTAAAGGGAAGTTATTAATGACTTCGACTCTCTCAGTTGATGGTAAAATACCTGATGAAGAGATGTGATGACCTAAAATGGTTAAATTGTCAACTCCTAAGATACATTTAGTTGGTTTAATGTTTAATCCGTATGTTTCTAATCTTTTGAAAACTATTTCCAAATGTTCCAAATGTTGTACATCTGATTGACTTGCGATTAAAATATCATCTAAATAGACGAAAACGAAAGGTAAGTTGACAAGTACTTGTTTGACCGGCATTGCGTAGGCCAAAAAGCATGCGGGAAAATTCAAACAGTCCGAAAGGAGTTGCTATGGCTGTCTTATAAACGTCATTTTCAGCGACAGGTATCTGATGGTACGCTCGCACTAAATCAATCTTGGAGAAAATAGTGCAGCCGTGCAACTGAGAGCTAAAGTCATGAATATGATGTAACGGATATCTGTCTGGAATAGTAATTGTATTTAGTTGTCGATAATCTCCACAAGGTCTCCAATCATTTTTCTCTTTTTTGGCTATTAAATGAAGTGGTGAAGAAACTTAAGAAGATGATGGTTTACAGATACCCAATTCCACCATGCTGTTAAATTCTGTTTGAGCTATTTTAAATTTAAGATTGTCTAATCTACGAAGTCGTGAAAAAGGCAAATTACCTTCAGTAACTATATGATGTACAACAGAATGTTTAATAGGTAAATTGTAAAAGTAATTTGTTATATTTATCTGTTAAAGGAAATAATTTAAGTGTGTCTAATCTATAATTGTCTAAAGGACTATTTTTAATAAAACAATTAATTGACAAATTAGTCTTGTTATCAATTATTCGAGCTCCCTTAAGATCGACAACTAAACCGAAATGAGACAAGAAATCTGCTCCGACGATCGGAATGTCAATGTCTGCAATATTGAAAACGAAAGGAAATAATCTGTGTAAGTTTAGATTGACTTTTTAACAATTTCTGTATGTAAAAATCGTTGAACCATTAGCCGCGGTTAATATCGTATCAAAATTATTTTTTAAATCTATGAAAGCATTACGTAGCACCACAGATAAATCGGCTCCAGTGTCGATTAGGAAGTTCAAGTTGTTAGATCTGTCGTAAATAAAAAGTCGACGTTTGTTGCCAGAAAAGTCAAAGTCAGACGTCATAAAATTATCAAATTGTTTACAACTTTTATTAGATTTGCACCATTCACCAGTTTTACTTTAAAACAGGCAGATATATAACTTACTGCAAATCAACTACGCCACATAACTTGCTTTTATCTTTTTGGGCTTCCTCTTTACATTCAGATTTAATTTTCCTTGTAATGAAGCATTCTTTAAATTCCTGCTCCATTACTAAGATTCCGGATTTACACACGACACCAATGTGCACACGGCCCGAAAATCTACCAGCTCCCGTCTAGAGGCGCGGATTTGCACACGACACTAAACTATACGCAGTACTACGTCACCAGTAAGCGAGAATTCTCGGATATAAAAGCCCGGCCGCAAATCAACATAATTCAGAGTGGATAATTCTGCCAATCTGTCTACAGCGTGCTGAGCTGGACATATTACAGTTTTGTACATCTCCCGACGCAAACACGACGGAACTAATCTGGGCCCTGATTAATCTCCGAACCAGCTACCCGACAACAAACCGTTACATCCTGATAGTGGTTTTTTCTGCAATACTTGTACTAATTGTACTTGTCTTCTAAACTATTTTTTACGTTTTCGTCTCCTGTTCGATAAGTTACAAAAAATAAATTTTTTCGCTTAAAAATCTCCCATACAAAGAATAGCTTGCTTTTTCATTAGTTCTTCCTCGAGTTTCTAAATCTCGTACCTGTAGTACATCTTTCTCAAAGGACGATCTGGATGAAGATACGAGTTGGTTTATATCTTTATATTCTTGGAGTTGATTTCGGGTAATTATGTCTGAATATTCTTCTGGCTTCGAGAATAGAAATAATTTTGCCTCGTCTCCAGTTAATCCGATTACATAGATCTCATCACGAAGGTCAAGTGTATGTCGGGGTCACCAAATTTATAGCGATAATGCTATAATAAAATTAATTTGATGTAAATATACGTACATTTGAATTATTTAATACATCTTTTATATATTTGATTTTTGTGTATCTAAAAGTATATTATTTTTTGTTATTCATTGTTTCTTCCTTGTTTTTTCTCGACTCCAGGAACTTCTCGTTTGCGAGTGAATGAGTCGCTATAGTAGGCTTTTACAGACAAGAATTTATAAATGTTGCACCTGCACTATAAATTTTGTAATCTGTAACACTGTTCAATAGCAAATAATATGTGTGGTTGCACCCAGGGCACCTCCACGTGCTGACGGTGGGCAACGGAGTTGTCTCACTATCCGGCAAAGTCCCTGGGTCACGGCGATCATGCCGTTATGGCAACCACACGTAATAGTATTAGGGATCCTCAGAATCGGCGGCTGGTCAGGGTGAGAAAGCGGGCCCACAGGCGTCGTCATCAAGCGACCGTTGCAATTAAATCATCAGAAAACCAGATAACTAGACATTCAAATAGACGAATGGTTGGATACAGAGTTAGGAAAATCATACGAAAAACAGATGGGTTTGCTAGCAGCTAGGAATATAGAGACAGACAAGAAGCTAGATAGATTGAAAAGCTTACGTAAGCGAGTAGACAACATAACTGACAGAAATGTCAATCTGTTGACGACAGATGTCTTAATATAGATTTATACTCAGTGATAAAATAAACCTATACCTAAAATTTTTCAGTTTCTTGGTTTTCAACACTCTTGTTTTAATTTGATCATCATATGGCCTTAAAGAAACTTTGAGATGAAATAACGACAAAATTGAACTCAGTGATCCGAAACACATAAACATAATTTTTTTCAAATTTTTTATACCACTTTTCTCAGTTTGACCTTCAAATGACCTTGAATCCGATGTGATAACCAACAACCACGGATTCGAGCTCAGCGATTCAATACCCATGTAAGCATTTTTCCAGATTTTCTAGCCGCTTTTTCTCAATTTGACCTCAAAATGATCTCAAAATGCCTTGAAATGACCTATAGATGTTTTTGAAAGGTAAAAATAACAGAGATTTGAATTCAGCGACCTCAGAAACATAAACATAAATTTTTTCAAATTTCTCACAACACTTTTTCTCAGTTTGACCTTCAAATGACCAAGTACCTGACGTGATGAAGCTTAACCAACCTCGGATTCGGAATCAGCGAGATAATGATTGCCGATATTCAGGGATTCAGTTTACCCGATTTTTATCCGAAAGAAATAACATTTATTAGTGGGCGACAAACAGCTCATTACCTGTTGAAAGCCCCATTTCCAGCCAACACGTCAGGCCATCAACTGCGAAAATAGATAAAATATTTAGAGCGTTTTCATCATGGTCTGAAATATGATAGTGGTTACATAGACTATAATATTTTAGATGATATCCCATACAGCACACCAAATAACGATTACGAAGTGTTCGCATTGTGACGATGTATCTAGATGCAGACACAAGGTTACACAATTCTACGATGTAAATGTGCTACGTTTACACATTGTAGGCAAACACGTATGCACAAAGGTTAAACGTCCGCCTCACAATGTAGCCACAGTATACCATTTACATACACACAAATAATTTGATCCACAGTGTGTTATCGGATGCACAGTGATTGACTTCCTAATGTGTCAGACGAATGACGTCTTATGCTAGACGTTAATTTTTTCAGGTTATATTTGGTAATCCCCCCACAGGTTTTTAGCAATGGGAACATATAAAACTACATACTAGTTAGTAAGTCTACTTGATAAAAATAAAGTAATTAATGCATATACGTTTTGTCCTATGAATTTATTTGTTAGCCATCCGTATATTTTATTTACATCTAATATTGTTTACCATCACTCCAATTTCTTCTCACAAGGGTTGCCTGTAAATTATAATGTTTATTAAGTTATTAAATTCATTTTTACTTACCTTTGCCAATTGCGGTGGGTAGGGATCGAACCTACACGTTTCTGTTGTCCGTATTACAGTACTGACGCAAAAATCAAATCAAATCAAACAATACTTTATTTAAATTAAATTATAAATGTGTCTCCCCGGAAACTGTCCCGGAGCCAGCCAGACATACACGGCGCGCAGCGCCGTGGTGAGTGTAAGACTGGGCGGCGCAGGTCCGGTTTGACTAAACAATAGTTAGTGAGGGGGTTAGAGCTCCTGTTTAAAAGGTATAAACTTAAAACTAACAATAACTTTTTAAAAACATGATATATGAAAATATCTAAAAATAACTAAAGTAGCACAATAAAATTATCGATTTCGCGCACATGAGCGCGAACACTTTGAAATTTTGGTTGCTGGCACGGGAAAACAAAACTCAACGAAAAAACCCGTTCGAAGCAATTCCACCCTGGTGATCTTCCTGCCAGGAAAATGTGGTGAAATGAAAGTTAAGGATTAAAAGGGTTAGGATTTTTATAAATTTATCGGCCTAAATGGAATTTGGAGACAAAAATGGACAAAAGAACAGAAAAGGATGAACGAGAACAAAATAAACAAACAGAGAGGGAATAGAAACATATTAAAGATGTAAGTAGAGACATATTAAAGATGTAAGTAGGACAAAGTTTAGGATAGTGATAAGTTGTAGTAGTGGAAAGTTTGGCTAAGGGAGTTGCCGGAAAATAGGCAACGTCTGGTATGGTAGGGGGTGTCTTATATCGAAAAGTATGGCATTATGCTGTCTAATTCGGGTTATGTTGCGGGTAAGCGGACTATCGCCCAGTTTGAATTGATAGAATTTCTGGGAGATTTCTTGGACGTAGTCCGCTAGTGGGATTATGTCGTGACATCGTGCGTATAAATCTCTGAGGGAGGTGTACCTGTCTGAACCAGAGATGAGGCGCATAAATTTGTGTTCTAACACTTTAAGTTTTCTCATTGTCGTGGCCGGTATGCTGCACCACACCGGCGCCGCGTATGTGATTGCCGGCCTGATCACCATTGTGTACAACAGTTTTTTATTTTGTCGGTTAAGTCCGCTACCCCTGGCCAGGAGCGGGTACAGACTCCTGGACATGAAGTAGACCTTACGTATAGTTTCGTTAATGTGGGTGTTAAACGTCAGTCGTTTGTCCAAGTTAACCCCCAAATACTTCATGCACCGTTTGATTGGAATTTGTTGACCCCTGATCGAAATTGGTGTTAGAATTCGGTTCTCTGTGAACCGGCGCGTGAAGAGTATCGACTCGGACTTCTCGGCGTTGATCCGAATCTTCCACTTGCCGTAATATGCCGTGGCACGAGCCATGTGCGCTTTCAGTAGCATGTTAGCTGCTTGTGCGTTGTGCGAATGCGCGTACATGGCTGTGTCATCGGCGTATTTGGCAAGGTTCGTATTCGGGAACTCCGGGAAGTCGGAGACGTACAAATTGTACAGTTTCGGTGACAGGCACGACCCTTGGGGGACGCCCGCGCGAATGTCCCGCCGAGTTGATAGTTTATTATTCACCCTGACCTGCAGCGATCTATCTGTCAGGAAAGAGTAAATAAGTTTTATTATGTGCATGGGAAAGTCCAGTGCGTTTAGTTTGTGGAGCAGCCCCGAGATCCACACGGTATCGAAAGCTTTCTCAACATCGAGGAGCACCATGACGGTGCTCTTCCCGAGGTTGTATTGTACCTTGACGTCATTCACGATCCTGACGATCTGCTGCACAGTGCCCCTGCCCCGCCTGAAGCCGAACTGGCACTCATCGTCGATGTGGAGTTCATCCTGAGCAGAGTCTAGTCTGATCAGGATAACCTTCTCAATCAACTTGGAGATCGCCGACAGCAACGAGATTGGTCGGTAACTGCCGGCGAGCTTCGCGTTCTTGTTCTGCTTCAGGATTGGCACGACCACGGCGCATTTCCACTGGTTGGGCCAGTGTTGCAGTCGCAGGATCGCGTTGATAATGTACGTCAACTGTACAATACCTTTCCTCGGGAGATATTTAAGTAACTTATATTCGATGCCGTCTGAACCCGGGGCTTTGTTGTTAGGTAGGGTCCGTAGGATCTTGGCTACCTCCGAGGGCTTGGCCATGACTTTTAGAAATTCTGTTCGTGTCAATTGGACGTCATGGCCAATTAGTTCGTTAATGTCATTTTCAATGCGGTCGTGTTCAACATTGTTCGGTATCAGTACGTTGTGTATGTCCTGAAAATGGTCAGCTAAGTCATTCGCCTTCTGCGAGTCCGTCATAGCAGTCTGTCCGTTTGGTTTTGTCAGGGCGGGTATGGCTTCCCGCGTATTTTTCATTGCCTTCGACAGTTTCCACAGCGAGTTGTCCTGAGGATTCAGCGCTTCCAGCCTATACCGCCATTTCCGGTTTTTTGCGGTGATGATAGCGGTCCTGATCTGCCTTTGCAGTCTACCCATCTCGGCCTTGGCGCCGACATCACGATTTCGCTGCCAAAGCCGTCTTAGTCGGTTCTTTTCATGGATGTCTTGTATGACCGCTGCGTCGAGTCGGTCTTTGAATGGATTTATAGTTATGGTTGTTGCAACACTCTGTTTAGCGACCTGCAGTACCCTTGTGAACTCACCCACAGCATTTTCCAGCTCGGCGACTGTAATGATGTTGTTTGTAAGTGTTAAGTGTGTATTAATGTGTGTCTTATAGAGACACCAGTCGGCGTCCCTATAAGACGTGACTTTGCGTGTAATGTCTTCCCTCGACATATTTTCCAACTCTAGAAAGATTGGATTATGGTCGGATGTGAGTTCCTCCAGCGCCACCGGTAATGTGGAGTTCCTCACATTCTTGTTGACCACTATGTCGAGGGTGGAAGGTGTTGTACCGTTATCTGGAAAATGCGTATGATCGTCCGGATACTGCAGCACGACGTTACGATTACTGACGTAATCGTACAGAGTGTTGCCGTTCGCGTTGTTGGGATGGCAGTTCCATGCGCGATGTAGTGCGTTAAGGTCGCCTATGAGCAAGCATCGCGGGCTTGCGTTCAGCAAATTCTCAAGACAACCCGCCGTGAAGCCGTTCAAGGGCGGGTTATACGCGGCAACGATGCTCATGCCGCCGTCCAGCGTCACACATACGTTCTCCACGGACGTGTTCCGCAGAGTACGGTGCGTGTGGGCAATGTCTGTCTTTATGAGCACAGCCACGCCGCCTCCTCTGTTAATGTCAGCTCTATCTTTTCGTATAGTCGTATACCCTCGGACGTGTAGTTTGTCCCGTCGGTTAAGTTTCGTCTCATTCAGAAGCATAATGTCGATTTTGTGCCTCGTTAAATAATTTATAAGAAAGGGAATTTTGTTACCTATACCATTGGCGTTCCATGAAGAAAGTTTTAGCCTAGAAGGCATCTGCAGGAAGACTCTGGAAGAAGGATACCACGATCTGGAATTTACCCAGGGAGGAAGTACACTTCTCGAGCTCATCACTGAGTTCAGTCATCCGTGCCAGTATCATATCCAAATTTACCAGAGAAGCTAACCTCTCTGTCTGTTGTTGTAGCCGGCGGAATTGGTCCATTCCCAATTCCATTGAGTTGGACGGCTGGTTCTGCCGGTTCGTTAATGATGGAGGAGGTGGCCACTCTGGGTTTCTTGCCGCCGCTGGTCTTGGCTGCTGCTGGCTCTGCTGAGCTTTTTGCGTCCATGCGTTCGTCTTAGGCAGTGGTGCCGCCACATATTTCATCTGAGGGGCCGGTGGAACCCTAGCCGTCCGCTGTTCAATTTGTCCTATGCGCCTTCTGTACACGATACAGGCCACGCTATTGGCGGTGTGGGCTTCGCCGCAATTGCAGCATTTCGCCGGTTCGTCCTTTGACTTGACGCATACCTTCGTCAAATGGGCACCGGTGCATTTAACGCAACGGGGAGCCGCGTGACAGTTTGAAGTAGCGTGTCCCCACTGCTGGCACCGATGACATTGAATAATAACTTTCGAGTTAACCTGACGTTCCCATGTGACGGAGGTATGGTCCAGGCAACGGACCCGGCTTTGCAATTCCTTTAGCGTGACCTCGTTCGACATGATTATCATGTACAGGGGGTTGCGCGTTCCTCTCATGGTATAAATGTCGCGGACGACAATTTTATGCACTTGTTCTAGTTCCTCCTTCAGATCTTTTGTTTCCACTTCGTGGTATACACCACTGACGCTTCTACCAACTGAGCTATCGTGGTGATTGTTATTTCGGATGCTAAAAGCAGTATTTATAATGTGTATGAAGTCTTCATTATGTGTGAAATTGAATTTCTAGCCTTATTTAAAATATATGAAAATCTTTCAAGTTCTCTTTTTTTTCTATTTTTTACGTGTTCCCAAACCTGAATTTTTCGAGTTACTAGTATTTTTATTTATTTATAATTATTAAGAACTTATTTAATTTAATTAAACTGTCACCAGTGTCACCTGAGTTAAGAATTAAAGTTTTAAGTTGAAGTACTTATACAAACCTGGGAAACGTGTTGGAGAAAAAACGGTCAGGTATAATATATCATTTACAACATAAATAGAATATTTAATGGTCTAAAACAGACCTAAAATTGAAAAGAAGTATATTCGTACATCGGTTTTATAAGCAATTATTACCTTGAAAAAAACAACTGAAAGTTTTTTCGCAACTATTTTAACAAAAAAAAAAAAAAGACAGAGTGAGCACGGATCGAACCGCGTACCTCTTGCCTCGCCGCCTAATGTTTAACTCACTCAACCACTGACTTCTCTTTGAATAACTGCTTAAAGACTTTATAGTAGAACACGCAACGACTAGATTTTGCTTTTTAATGCATTTTAATCTAATTTTATTATTAAAAGAACTCGATATCTTTAAAACTGCCGAAAACAAACTCTTTCGAATATAAATTGTTTTGGATATTGTTAAAAAACAAAAATGCCTGCTGTATGTGTGGCTATGACCACTCTTATAGAGGAAAGAGGACACACGAGATACACATGGCTGGTATGCTCACGCTGACGCTTTGCGCGCGCACACTGTTCCATGCTCGAATAGTCGAATGTAGACACGACAAGACACAACTAAAAAGTGTATATATAGTTATTTGTATCATGTATATATATCGCACTTTTATGTGGTGTATGCAGTAGGCACAAGTATTATATAAAGCATCACACATACATATGACTTAAACCTTGTAGGCATCTTCTACGGACGTCAAATTGCAACATTCTAATGATCCTTCTTTACGTTATATAAAAATGTTTAGAATCTTGAGTGCATACAGTATACAATTATTAAACGTTGTATCACATAAATCTGTCAATATAAACATAAGTGTATCTCATATGTGTACGTCAGTACTAGTTTAACAATTAGATCTACCTTAACATATTTTGTTTCTCATGTATATATCTTGTAGAGACGTAATTACAATTGGACGTGCTGTTTGGGATATTACAGAAGCACTTACTGAATAGTAATATTGATACGGTGTATGTGAAAGGGCATCAAAAGCAGCAGTTTCTCGAAAATAAGTTGTATGAACTGGAAGAAATCATACCTAACATTATCAACGTAGAGAATACGATTGGGGTGCCAAATTTTATTATAGATATACTTTATTGCCTTAATCATTTGAATAATAAATCAATGTGTAGTTTAAGAAATTGTACTAAACTTTATAATTGGCTGTATTCCATTTTACCACAATAAAAAAATATTATAAATACATGTTTTTTTTTTCTTTCTTTCCCCCACCCTTTTTAGATATTAAAAGTGAAAATGCAAATAAGTATGAATTAGTAAATAGCAGGATGTTTTCACGTGCATACCTACATATTTATTTTTGTAGCGCTGTTATGTAGTGGTGATTATTTTGAGTCTTCTGTACACACTAATAATGACGCTGTAAATATTAGTCATCACATTGATAACACATCCATACATGTACAGTACAGCAATCTTCATAGAAAATATTCTAGTGTAATTTTTTTACGAAGATTATCCACCTACAATCAGCGGACTAATTCATCTATTATTTCGGCTACTCCAATACCGGCAAGAGCCCCACGCCCATATTATCCAACTCAAGTAAATCATATATATGATGATGAATTACAGCTATGTCGAAAACTGTATAGAGATCTGGAAATAATATTATTGGATATCAGTACTAGATTTATGAGAGATTTAATCATGTGCGAAAATAAATTAAAATTGAATTTGAGTGGTTGTGATTGCAATGAAACCTCTGAAAATTTATAGTATATTACGTAATGAGTGTTGTAAGAAGCATATTACGCACGAATGGAAAAGTTACCACGATGCCGCGTAGCGGCGAGTGCGCATTTCCATGAGTGCGTAATTGCTTTACTCGAATTATGTACTATACTTTACATCATATTTATTTATTTATTTATTTATTTACTAAAATCTGGATTTAGTTTACTTGTCAACAATATTATTCAACAAATATTATATGTCAGTTTTGACTGCGTTTGAAAATTATGTAGGCGCATTTGTTTTTTTAAACCCCGCGTTAGTGATATAAGCCACCTAGAATTGCGTGTCCCGTGCGGTTTGATTACCGTGCGATTTGTTTACAATATGTAAAGTTCAACTTACATAGATGGCAGGTAGTGTGTTTTTTACTATTTACAGTAGTGATCGTAGGTAAAGAATCTTACTCACTAATACTACAAATGAAATGTCGGAACTAAGATCTGATCTCACTATATGTTTAGCTAACGCCGAGGGCTTGGAATTTGAACGAGATAAATATATAGCTAAATATATGGAGACCAAGCGATTACCTAAAGCAGAAAGTTTAATTTCCTAAAGCGACAGCACATTACCCCCACTTATAACACTACTGATAGGGGTTTGTTTGCAGTGGCAGTATTCTTCCTGTATGCAGGAACTGAGACGGACTGAAAGTAAACTAAATATTTGTAAAAATAATTCAGTATCGAAGTAGATCTCATAGCATCATGTCAGAGTTAATAGTGAGGTTAGAAAGACATTGCAAACAGTTGAAAACGTTAAAAGAGCATATAAAACTTTATGAGCAAAAGCAGTGTTTGTTCTCCAGTTTCCACAAATTGGATATAAATTCTCCACCGAAAATTGACGAATCAATATGGGATCGAAAAGTATTTAAAAATTTAACACGTTTTAATACATCGTCAGAGAGAGGTTACCAGAGTCGCTGCCGCCGCATTCCCCCCACTCCCATATAATATGTGTTTGCTGGAAAAATACCCTCATATCATATATATGTATGGGTAAGACTGGATTTGGTTTATATCACGTTAGTTACACAGTTACACAGTCGTAAAATAGGTTTTTCTTACTGGATAAGAGTATATTTTTACGATGAAAATAAAATACTTATAGACAAAAGGTGGATAGAGAGTTATAAATTCCAATGTGCTAGTGAAAACTTTAATATAAAAAATAAGAACTATTCTTTTATCAGAATTAGGAAGTTTCCTATTTTAGAAATATCATGTATATTCAACCTCATTTAGTAGTCTTTCAGATAACTAGTCAAACAAAAAAAAATTATCTAGATATCTGAAAAACTCACGAACTTATTCAGTCTCTTATTTGAATACTTCGCCTCGGCTGAAGTCCACCGTGACGTCACTATACATAACACTCTGACTTGCCATGCCAGTGGCCCGCCGTATGTTCCCTTTATTTAGTGTATGTGCTCGATTTTCTGAAATGTCACAAAATGTCACTTTCGATTCGTTCGTGCCGGGCCGAATTTTCGAATTTCGCCGTGCAATTTACGATCAGGTTTATCTGGAACACTTCCTCTTTACGTCGCGACATCATACGGCCGTCCCAATGGTGTTTTTCGAAAAATATGAATGTGCCAAAATTGCATGTTTTAGCAATTTTTTCGGCTCTCAAATGCAAGCTGGCTATAAACTTCCGGTGCCTGCCAGCGAGTATAAAGGTGCCCGCGCCCGCTCGATGTTGGCGGAATCATGTATTGTGACGTAATCGAGCCTCAGCCCAGATGATCGCAGCATTTTAAACTTGGAAGGACCATAACTTTTTTATTTATAGAGATAATTTTAAAAAAATAAAAGCTTTTAAAAAATTACAGATATTTTTTAGATTTTTACGACTATTTATTACGAGAAAATGAGAAAAATGGAAACTTCCTAATTACAGGATGTTATGAGGAATGTGAGTGTGATTCTTACGGATTTGACGACGATGAAAATAAATCAAAATATAATGTAGTTGATGGAGATGATGGGAGTGATGAAGATGATAGAAATGATGAATATGATGAGAGTGATGAAGATGAACAGCCTTGTGAATGTATTGATACTGTTTTTCAGCAACAAAGAAAAAATGATAGCTAGATCCATTTATATATGGATTTTCTAAAAAAATGCTAGTTTACTGAAGACAATGGCGCTGTTAAGTTCACAGTTCATAATGCAGTACTGCAAAATATCCTGTACATACATCAACCTTATGGTTGCCGAGAAGTCTTTATAAGTTTCGATGAAAATGATAGGAAAAATTATAGCTGGCCATCAAACTGGATATCGATGACTCCATATGTAGCTAACAATGCTCCTACTTTTACAGCCGTTATTCCAAACAATACAATTCAGTACAAATTAAGAATACGATTTCAAGATAATACAATGGGCGATACCTTTTGGAAAAAATTTAATTACGCATGTGCTACCGCCACCCCCTCTGCTCCACCTACCAATTTCAACACAAATTCTGAAAATCTTGGAATGGAAGCGGTGCCTGGTTTGCTGCATTACATTACAGTTTGTTCTTCTCTCCTAATTATAAAGTGTATAATTAAAATTATTAGGGAAAATGTCAATGTGGATGAATAGTATTTTACTGTGTTTAATTTAAATTATAATAAATAAAATATAAATGCAATTTTTGTTTAATTTATATCTGGTTTTGTGTGTATGTCGAAATAGCTCAGTGGGGAGAGCGTTAGAATGAAGTTCTAGAGGCCCCGGGTTCAAATCCTGGTTTCGACAAATATACTTTTTTTGCATTTATGTATGCCTATGTCTAGTAGCTTGCTTCAAACATCACCAAAACCTACAACCAATCTCTCTCTGTTCCCTCTATTTGTTTTTACCTTTTTTGTTCCTTGTCCATTTTTGTCTCTAAATTCAGTCGCGACCAATAAATTCTTAATAAACCAAAATTTCACATAACATTACACACTTTTAACTATCCACGACACTTTCCTGGCGTCAGGAAGACTACCAGGGTGGAATTGCCTCAAACGGGTTTTTTCGTTGAGTTTTGTTTTCCCGTGCCAGCAATTAAAATTTTTAAGTGTTCGCGTGTGAGCGAAATCGACAGTTTTTTCAGTTTTAATTTTAATTGTTTTTAAGTACTACGTTGCATGATGTTGTTAAATTTAAGCCTTTCTTCATTAGGCAGGATTTTAACTCACCAAATAATTTTTGTCACCGCCAAACCGGACCCTCCCCGCCAAACCTCACACCCACCTCGGCGATGTTTGCCGTGGTTGTCTGCCTGACTTCGGGCCGGCCTCCGGCGCATATTGTATCCTGTAACATTAATAAATGCTTTGTTATTGTTGTTGTTAGACTGAAGTTCTAGAGGCCCCGGGTTCAAATCCTGGTTTCGACAAATATACTTTTTTCTTACACACTCAGTACTATAATTCAATAATTCAGTCACTTTTGATCACTTTGTTTACTTCTTTTAACCTTCTGACCTTGCTATCTCTACTAAACTACTCTGTTAACTGAACTGTACTTAAGTCCGCTCACTGAACTAAACTAAACTGTCCTCACTCGGCTTCTCCAGACCTTTATATAAACGAAGATGAGGGCTCCAGAATATTCTCAACTTTCTAGTAGGCTCTCTTCAATATCCAGATTCTGAAACCGCGCGCCATCTCTGGGTCGATTGCCAAACTAACTAACTTCTGTTACTTATAGAACTTGTAGGAAACTTACATAGATCTCTGGAGGTAGAAGATGTAACACTGCCCCCTCCTAGTCTTGTCAACGTACTTAGCCAGACTATCTAAGTGTATGATTTTCATCTTCGACTTTTTACTTTTTTAAATTTGATAGACGTCATTGATTCTCGTGATGACAGAGTACGGTTCTTCCCAAGGCGGTTGTAGCTTCGGGGATCTCTATTCCTTCCGCTGTGGGTTTTACAGCCAAACCAGATCCCCCACCTTGAATCCTCCTCTACTGGCATTACGATCATAACGAGCCTGTGTTCGGTTACTAGCTTTGGTAATCTGCTCTCGGCCATCCTTCGGCCGTTCTCGACTTTCATCCGCATAGTTGCTTGTAGAAAATTGTTTTGGCAGCACAATTCTTACATTTGCGACACCAAGCCTCCACATCCTGACGACTATTAACTCGTACTTTACTCAGCGTTTTGTTTACGCCAAAGTATCCGCCGGACGTTCTAGTATGCACTTCTCGGAGTACACGACACCTGGAAATTACTAGACGCATGGCGACTTGCTTACCATCCGGGCTTTCCTATGCTCTCTTCAACAGTCCATCTAAGACTCTAAGTGAATGCCATTATGACCATAAAGCCTTCAATCCTGCTCCTTTGTTTAAAACCTGAAATTCTCATTCCGGTCTGGTTCGTTTTTCTTTCGCTCGCAATATAGGCCCAATTTCTGAATCGCCCAGTTGCTTTTGTCTTAGAGCATTATTTGTTCAATTGTCTGGAAGATCTACCTTGACAGTGTTGACTTCAACTATGTTCGGCAATTTTTCACACGAAAGTAGTGCTTGCAATTTTCCTTGTATGGTTTTCTGGATAGTGCAGGAATTTTCACTGTCTGCGTTGTTAATAGCCTTATTTCTTGGCATTGGTCCTTTACTGTTGACAGAATAAATTGTTCGTTCCCAATCGTTAAGACACGCTTTCCAATAAATCCATAGTTCCATAATGTCCAGTCCCAAATTGAAGTCATCTGTAATGTCTGCAAACCCAGGTCTACTTCTCCATGAACCGTAGCCCTGTCTGCCGTAGTTGTCCGGACGATCACTTCTTGTTAATCTTTATGCCCGATATAAGTCCTGGCCGTACTATTGATGACGTAGTACATGTGTCGATGGTAAACACCCATTTCCTATCATTTACACAGCCATGTAATAGTAGACTATTCGAAATTCTTCGAAGGTGGGAATTTTTTATTTCTCTGGGGCATCCTGTCCTTCAGCCAGCACCACCCCAGTGGCTTTTACTCCCTCGGGGCTCCACTGTCGGCAGTCTCGCTTAATATGCCCTAATTTTCCGCACTGATAGCATCAGATACTTCCACCTTGGCTTGGCTTTCCACCGCTTTGTTGCTTAACCTGCTCTCCCAGAGAATCCAGTTTGGCCAATAATTTACTGAACATTTTAAGCACATCTCTCAATATAGTGACCATGTCCTTTTGGTCCAAATATGCCGCGTCAACTGCCAGAGCACGCACATCTGACCGTGGGGTGTCTTATTGGCAGCCTCTACTTTAAGCTTCGCTAATAGTTTGATGCCGCGATATTCTAAGAACTCGCCTGACCTCTTTGTCCCTTTTGCCATGTAAAAAAGCCCCCACGACTAATTGTTTCTGAAATTCTCTAGGTGCACTCGGATATGCCAGGTGTGCCAGTCTCTCTGTTGCAGCTTCGAATTATAATTCTTGTAAGCTTTCCCCTGTAGACGGGGAGCCCTCCCTAGCTGTACGTGCACCCTCCTATCCTTAGGGACAATATTTTTCATAAAGATTAAAGCCTAAGGAACAATTTAAGACATGTCCTAAAAAAAACTGGCTGTACTTTCAAAATGCCGGCCATATGTTAAAAAAACTGTTGCCAATCGATGGTTAAAGTGCAAAATCTTGTAAGTCGTTTTGGGTTAATTTTACAGGAGCAAGAAAAAACGTTTAATATTTTACCTATACTACATATTTAACCATTTATGGAGTATTGTGGATTTACCTTTTATGGTAAAAGTTGAGAATGTATTAATTTAAACTTTTTTGGCGGAAAAAATACTTATGAGCTTTTGCATCTTAAATATTAAAGGAAAAATCGACTCAGGATGTTTTAACATACTTAAACATTTATTTCAAAACATACTATAATAATAGTATCAAAGTAAAACGTATTCTCAAAATATTTAGACTAGGCCCATAAATAGGAAATCCATCTCTATAAAGTGCAAGAAGCATTTCATGTAACAATTGGGGAAACAACGTTTTTAGGGTATTTCGACCCCGCTGAGTACGAATCTGCCTACTGCCAAAGCGAAAGTTGGACCGGAAGTCCGGTATCCAAGATGGCGACCAAAACTCTGTCTCCCTATATCTCCCTTGTCCGTTTGCTAAAATAATGATCTAAACGTCTGCTTAGGGGTTTTCTCGGATGCCAAACACATTGCAATGCTAAAAATTTACTTACCTTGAGTTTGGAGTGCATGGGTTCCAAGATGGCGCCCAAGATGGCCGCCGAAACTTTGTTGTGTTTATGTGCGCTCCGTGCGTCTTGTTGTATTTGGAGTGTAAAATTTGTCAGATATATAGTTTTTAGTGGTTGAATGTGTACTACTGTGTGTATGTTACGTGTTACGTGTTACAGGATTCCGACGTCTGTTTACTGCTGATCTATCACTTCGACAAAATGACTAGTTCTAAAGTGTGGACGATGAGTGGCACAGCGAAAGAAAGGAAGTATCCAGTCCATGAGATCTGCAAAATTCTTCCCAATGATCCAAAAAGGAACGTCTTGGCGTTCCACGCTGTCCTGGGTTGCGACTCGACATCTCAACAATAACAAAGAAAGCAGCGTGGAAAGTCTTCAATGAAACGGCCTGCCAGATTCTGTATGACTAGGGCACTCTGCACTGACTCCCTCATCAAAGGCCAATGTAGAGAAATTCCTGGTACCGCGCTACAAGATTGGTAGAGTTTTTTTTTTAGGTGTTTCAGCAAGTCCAACTTCGCTTTATTTAATGTTAAAACGTTTCTGCTTGTCTGAACAGGTAGGCAAAGACGTAACCAGCGGGGATGAAGATAGACATCAGGTTTTCGGTGTTGTGAAAAGCCGGCAGCCTTACCTCCAATAAGCATGCGCTGCGACTACACCTCCTAAGATGCCATTACTAGGTAGAGACATGATGGCAAGCGGCGGCATACTGTGAGTAAAACCAGTTGCTTTTCGGCACTGGCAATTCAAAAAACGTTTCAGGTGAACTTGTGGGAAAATGTTCATCATGCCCGACCGGTGGTGATGGATCCTGAGTCATATGGGTGGAGGCTTCACCAAGACCAGTACATTCCCATCATTATGACCCTTGAGCCCGTCCCCAAAGCCTGTACGGATATTCTAGCCTGTAATTGTGCATCCCAGTGCCTGAGTACAATGTGCACGTGCAAGAAGAACAGACTGACTTGCACCAAGTTGTGCCACCGCTCTCGACAATGTTTGAACTCTTTAAATGGTTGATTTCTTATCTTCCTTGCAACCTTGCCATACGCTAAAAACACTTGAATTATTGTTTTATCTCCTTTGCAATCTTGCAATAAACAATGTTTGAACTCTGAAATTGTCGTTTTCTTATCTTCCTTGCTTACTTCCGAGCAACAAAGTTTCGGCGGCCATCTTGGGCGCCATCTTGAAACCCATGCACTCCAAACTTAAGGTAAGTAAATTTTAAGCATTGCAACGTGTTTGGCATCCGAGAAAACCCCTAAGCAGACGTTTAGATCATTATTTTAAGCCCACGGACAAGGGAGATATAGGGCAACAGAGTTTTGGTCGCCATCTTGGAGTAGATACACAAATAGAGTACGACGCCACTTTGCATGGAAAGCATAGTAATAGAGTACGAAGTCACTTAGTAGGGGGGTGAAAAGTTTTGAGATCACAGTGACAAGCTACGTCATTGTTTATTTAAATCAAGGTAGCAATGAATGCCTTATTGGGAAAAGTAGGTCGCAGTGACAATGTTCAGGGGAAAGTATTCTTTACGTAAATGATAACCATATTGGGAAAGGTCATGATGATAATGAGTCCGTTTATTGAATGCGGGGAACAATGGATTTTTCTAGGTTACGGAATGAATAATGTTTTTATTAACAGATCTGTATAATAAATAAAACAATGTGTTTATGCATAATATATTTTATTTTAAGTTGAGTTATTCATCTGTACTTTATCAAAGTCAATAATAACTGCATCCTTATTAAACTCTAAAAACTCTAGAAAACAGTAACTTTGCTCACACTTATTTAAATGACATAAACTTTTTAATTTATCAATATATGTCTCCTCGTTACAATTATCGAAATTACTAATATAAAGTATAGTATTATTATAAAAGTTCTTAAAATCTAGATGATGTAAAAATTCTAACCTATAATTAATTAAACGTTTAATGGTAATAAATTCTTGAATACATTCATCGTCCATATAAATAACACTATCACCACTTTTCAGTAATAATACGTGTTTATCCATAAAAAGTTGACTTGATAATTTGAAATTTTCAAACTTCACTACAGTTTCAATAAACGTCTTTTCTTTATCATTATCGGGTATAATATCAATATTTGCAATGAAGTCATACCAATCCAAATCTAGAAGCGAAATGACATCCGTTGAACTGTTAAGTATAACAGATGGTTCGAAACCCCTAGCAGCACTTATACCTGTCGAGACTTGCTATGTAGACTTTGGTAATAAATATTTCACTTCATTAATCAGCTGTTTCTCCTGTTTAATTTGTTCTGCATACTTTAAAAGAATACTATCCACGTATTTCCAATAAGGCGATGAGCATGATGACTCATTTTCAATACCAGAATCTGACATTATGACTGTCTTCACTGCTACTTAAGAATATACTAATTGACAAAATTTATGTAAGAGAGTAATATTACACTATTTCCTCTTTATTTATCCATGAATTATGTGATTTATCTAGACCAAGCCATTTAACTAAAACCTTACCCCCCTTCCTTCTTATCACTTTTTCAACTAAATACATATCTGGATATTTAACTTTCAATAGTTCATTTTCGTAGAAGGCACCGCTAATTTCTTCTTTATTTTCATCTTCTAATATATATGTAGTTGGAAGAGTTAAGTTAATTTTCTTAATTTTAAAAATTTAATTAGACCAGTTTGGAGTATATCCTTTTGTAAATACTGTACGATGTTTGCTTACTCGAACAAAGTCGTTAAGTTTAAACTTCTGAATCGGATCAATTGCCTTTAGATGACTATACGCAGAAATAAGTATGTTTTTTTCATACTTTTTTGTTACATCTTTAGGTTTAAATCCAGTTGTACGGTGTTTTGTATCGTTATATTTGGAAACGATGATCGGTAAAATACTTAACCACTTATAATTTCCTTGTAAACTGAATTGTTTCCACATCATGTTTTTCAAAGTTCTATTTACTCTCTCGATGATGCTAGCTTTTAAATTTGAATAAGAACTGTAATGGTTAATATTAAATCGGGACATTAGCTCTTGAAATTTTTTATAAAATTCTTTCCCCATATCAGTTTGAAGATTCTTTGGCGATTCCTCAACTTCTGACAGCACTTTTTCCATTGCATTAGTAATATCAATTGCTTTTTTACTTTTTACTTGCTCAGCCCACACAAACTTTGAAAAAGCATTGATTACCACTAAAATATATCTATGTCCTTTATTCAATTTAGCGTAAGGAATCATCTCCACTAAATCAGCTTGCCATAAATCATTTAAACCGTTAATTTTAACATGCCTTCTTTTAAAATTTCGTCTAGCAGGTTTATGTAACTCATGTACAATTTCTTCTTTAATACTGCTTACTTTAACCATTATGAACTGGATACTTTAAAACCAGCTGCATAAACATCTTTTCAGATTTCGATTTTTTCGATGTTACAAATATTAGATCATCATCTTGTTTTAATTCTCGACCCTCCAAATTCAGAGGGTTTACAGCTTCACCATTTACATGAACTGCTATATCATGCGGATAAAATTGAGATACCATATATATAATTGCCGTTTTTAAAGGAAACTTATACGTTATCGCTCCATGATCTAAAGTATAAGCATATCCTCCATTCGAGGGGTCTAGAGACCAAGGACTTGTTGCACCATTTCCTCTAAACGTTAAAATAATATCATACGATAAATCTAATGTTTCCTGAAGACGGTCAAAATAATATTTACTGATATGCCTACCGAATTTATCTACTGGCATGGTTGAAATGCTACTTGTAAACTAAAGTATATTTTTTATGTAGCAGATACTTATCTAATTATTTTAGCCTCCCTTAATTCTTCCTCGATAAATAAAATTTCATTGTTATGTCCGGTATGCCCTGCTATCTGAGGTGCAACCAAAAGCTTAAGCCTATCAACGAGTTCATTGGGATCATCATAATAAACATAATCTATAGGTTTATTTGATAAATTTAACATTCCTTTTCCTCCTCTGGTGGTGTTTTTAAATGATTGAGTTCTTCCTCTAGTTTGGGGGGGAGGAGGTTTATTAAATGAAGCAGTTCTTATCACCTTAGCAGTTTCAGATTTTTTTAAAAGACCTTTTTTAATTAAATACGGTTTGATTATTGTTAAATACTTGACAGATGTGGATCCTTGAATTTGTTCATCAGCATTATAATTTTTACGGTAGGTATTTGTTCGTTTTAATATATCCATATAATGATCTAAATCAGTTAAATTGTAACTCTGCGGTTTCTTCTTAAATAATAATTCATAGAGTCCAACTGTTCCCGGGTAAATTATATTGTGTACCTCTACATCCTTTCCTATTATCTTTAATTCAGAATCACCTATTCTAAATTTATCTGTTGATGTATCATGTATTATTCCATGTTTATGATCAAATTCATCCTCAATATCTCTAATAGACGCGTCTACATAATATCTTGGAAGCTCATCAAATGTATCAAGATATTCAGAATAACCTGGCAATCTTGACTCATCCAGCAAAATTTGACGACTTCGTTCAACGGCATCGTTAATTTCATCACTACTATTTGCATTTCCACTATTATTTGCATTTCCACTATTATTTGCATTTCCACTATTTAAAGTGTCATCGTTTAAAAAGTTATCCTGTATGAACGAGATACCTGGAATCCCAGTACTTGAAAAATTATCCTCTAAAAATGTAACACCATGAGTTGGAAGATATGCATTATATGGATTTACCGACGTCCTTTTAGGAGTAGAAGAATGTCTTTTTGAATCTCTATTCGACAATTCATCTTTCGGGTAAACGACATCAGGTTCCTTTTTTATCGATACTTCAGTTTTTAAATTTTCAATAAATTTTTTTAGAGGTTCTGTTATTGGTTTATAACCCTTCTCCAACTGCAACTGGGATTGGGCGGACTCAGTTTTTAACGCTCGATACTTATTCCTTACCGCTTGTCTAGTTTTTACTAACTCTTTAGCTAATTTCTTATCCATGTTTTTACGATAATTTCATAAAGTAGACTAGTTTATTTCAACGATGTATTTGGTAATATATTATTTTTTAGTTAAGAATGATAAAACTGTCGAATCCTTTTCTATATCTCCCAGATTTTATATCACAATCTTTATCTATAACTAAAAATCCAAATTTATCATTCCAGCAGATTGAGCAAATTTCAAGAAATTCTTGAAAATTCATATCAGTGTTAACATGATCATGATATATATGTCTAAGATTTGTATTGTCTTGCCTGAATATAATTAGTAGGTTGGTGTTATCGCGAATCAATTGTTTAGGTACGGCTGAATATGTCTGAGAAAGATAAAAACAATCTGTATTTTTATGACGTCCAAAACAAAAATAGTTTCGCATAATGTCTTGATTACAGCAGACAATGTCATCGAAAATAATAACTGAATTCGGTTTTATATTTTGCGGGGGGATTATTTCTTCACCATCTCCATACTCGTAATATCCAATTTCTTTCAGTGGTTTAAATAAAATTCTCAAATATTCATATTTTGGCTGATATAACGATTTGGAGTATATGTATACATTTTCAAATCGCAAGCCATTAGGATGTTCTAATAAACTAATTAACACGTTAGTTTTACCACACCCACTCTCACCAACCACTAAAGCACGTTTAGATCAACCACAAAAAAGATCTCCATGTTTCAGGAAGGTAGGTACAATTGATTTATCAAAATTTTTAATGGGTAGGGAGAATTTCTGCTTTTCTATTTTCATTTCAGCTCTTTGCTTTCTTCTCTGAGACTGTTTAGAAATCACAAATAAATATCTATTTAAGCATTATCTTTGAAACATACTTTACAGTCATTAATTGATTGTGAATGAATATAATGCTGCGGCACGGCAGCTCTCACCCTAATGGACGTCAAATTGTTAAGAAGAAAGGATCAGGTTTTTTAAACAAACTTATAGATAAATTACCAGTAGAATTACATCTACCCGGTTATAACTTTTGTGGACCAGGAACGAAGCTCGCTAAACGTATTGCTAGGGGCGATACTGAAATAAATCCATTAGACGAAGCCTGTAAAGAACACGATATAGCATATTCAAAGTTTAGCGATACTGAGAGAAGAAATATAGCCGACCGAGTGCTGGCAAGTAAGGCATCAGATAGGTTTAAATCTTCTAACGCGAGTATTGGAGAAAAAATGGCAGCACTGGGCGTTAGTGGAGTTATGAGTGCAAAAAGTAAGTTAGGTATGGGTTTACGTCGTCGCCGCAATCGAAAAGGTAAAGGTATGAATTTCAATGAGGCTGTAAGAAGAGCTCGTATAGGTGTTACAGGGGCCAATTCTTCAAACCTACATAATATATCAAAAATTGCACTTTCCTCTATAAAAAAAGCTAAGAAGAAGGTGGTTGAACCAAAGAAGAGAATTTTACCTCTACCTAAAAGTGGAGGATTTTTACCTCTAATACCCCTCTTTGCTTCTCTAGGGGCATTGGGCAGTATTGGGGGTGGTGCCGCCGGTATAGCTAAGGCTGTTAATGATGCTAAGGCTGCGAAGCAGAAATTGGAGGAAGAAAAGAGGCATAATCTAGCTATGGAGGCAAAAGCAATAGGAAATGGATTATACTTGAAACCATACAAACGAGGTTTTGGTCTATTTCTCGCTCCATATAAAAAAAACTTCCAATGAAGCTACCTCATCGAGCATTATCAAATTTAGATTTGATAAAGTATGTTAAAATTTTAAAATTGAAAAATTTTAGAGGCGTTTTTATGCGAAATAATTTACCGAAAAAGATTAATAAATATGAATGTGGCATTGTGAATCTCGATGATAAGGGCCATGATGGTTCTCATTGGACCGCATACAGTAAATCTAAAAATGATATCATATATTTCGATAGTTATGGGAACCTAAGACCGTCACTACAATTAATTTCTTATTTTTTTAGTGATGGTAGCAATAATAATGTTAAATATAATTATGAACAATTACAATCATTCAATTCCACAAACTGTGGCCATCTCTGTTTAAAATTTTTATATAACAATTGTAAATAAAACATTTTTCTTATTTTAAAAGTGTTTGTTTGAAGAAGAGGACATGTCCTTTACTCTAGCTCTATCCGGAAAGCAATCAATACTAAGTGCAAATTTCAATCCTCCTATATATCTAGAAGATAATGTAGAGTATGGTATAGGTCTTACAAATTTTGAAACATTTAATGTAATACCTAATATAGATGAAAGAAGTAACAAATTTTATTATGGTAATAATAATAGATATATAGAAATTCCTACGGGATCATATGAAATTACAGATATAGCTGATTTTTTAGAATCTAATCTTCATGTAGAAGGTGTATCTAAGTATTAAAGCTAATAATAATATGTTAAGGTCGGTGGTTAAGTGTTCAGAGAAAGTAATTTTTAACGAAAATTCGATAGGTAAATTATTAGGATTTAAAAATCAAGAAGTGCCAGCAAATACATCAGCATCTTCGGATTCTCCAGTGGAAATAATAAAAGTAAACGCTTTATGTATTGATTGTAATATTGCAACTGGATCGTATTTTAATGGAAAACCTGTACATATAATTCATGAGTTTTTCCCCACAGTAGCACCTGGTTATAAAATCGTAGAATCACCACTAAATATCATTTATTTCCCAGTTTGTGTTCAAACTATCACAAATATAAATATTGGATCAAGAAGGAGATCTAGTCAATTTCAGAGGTGAAACCGTCACAGTAAGACTACATATAAAAACAATAAATTCTTAGTCATGGTTATAAGATACAATAAAGTGCACGTCGTATGTAACAAAAACAACTCATTAAGAAATAGGCATTATAATAAGAAGAAAGAAAGAGTAAACATTAGTAGTAAAATTGTCGCCAAACAGTTAACACCAGAAAATCGTCTATTTCTACAATCTCTTGGATATCAATTAAACTCATAAAAAATGGATATATTAAATGTAACAGAACAGCTTTATGTGGATAATACAATAGTAAGCTCTGAAATACATACATATGAACCTTATTTACCCACAAAACTAAACTATAATGATGAAATAATAATACCTATACAAGAAGTCGATAAGTTTACTTTACCATGCGAAAGTTTTTTGTATATTGAGGGTAAATTAACGAAAAGTGATGGCAACTTCAGTGATAAATTAAAATTCGTAAATAATGGAATACCCTTTCTGTTTAAGGAAATTCGGTATTTGTTAAATGGAAACACAGTAGACTCAGTACGAGATGTGGGTATAACGTCGACATTAAAGGCATATGTATCATACAATGCTAACGATAGCGTTAGACTTCAAAATGCTGGATGGTTTCCAAAAGCGAAAGGCGCAGATAGTGTTTTAGTTGATGGCAAAGGAGGTTTCAATATTTGCATCCCCCTTAAAATGTTAATGGGGTTCTTTGAAGACTATAAAAAAATATTGATTAATGTTAAACAAGAATTAGTTTTACTACGTAGCAGTGATGATTTAAATACCGTAATTAGCACTGAAGCCGCTGATGTACCAAAAGTAGAGATAAGTAAATTGTCTTGGAATATACCTCACATTTCCGTAGGTATCCCTCAAGAGTTAGCATTAACAAAGCTTATTGATAATAATACTGATATAATATTAGGATTTAGAAGTTGGGAACTTGTGGAATTTCCAGAATTAATGGAAACCGGTAGACATAACTGGCCGGTGAAAACGACCACAGTAGATAAGCAAAGAGAGTTCTGGACCGGAAGTGACTTGGATGGCATGTGTCCATCGAGATCTGACCATGAGCTGTTGGTCATTGTCGTCGGAGCTGAAGAGTTCTTGTGGTGAAGAGTGAAGAGTGCCGCATTACGTGGTATGGGGGTGTGAAGTCTGTACCTAATGCCCTTCTGGCTAAGAAATATTTCAGCATGAGTCTGCAGATTTTTCATTTAGGTAAATTGAATATAAACGACGGTTGCTGGCTCCGAGACATAGGAGAGGAAGTGATAAGAAAACGGATATGTGATAAGAGAGAGTGTAACATTTGTATAGAAATGCAAATTAAATGAAATTTTTATCATAACCGCCGGTTAGGGTGGGCAATATATTTATTATTATTATATTATGGTGATGTTTGAATGTGAACATAGGCGTACATAAATTAAAAAAACTCGAATTTAATCAAATTCAGATATAAATTAAACAAAAATTGTATTGCTATTTCATTTATTACAAAAACATTATAATATTATTCATTCACACTGCTGCGGAGACATGACATTTTTCCTAATAATTTTAATTATACACTTTACAATTAGGAGAGAAGAACAAACTGTAATGTAATACAGCAAACCAGACACCGCTTCCACTCCAATATCATAATTTTGTTTTTCAGAATTTGCATTGCTGATGATGGTAGGTGCAGTACAGGGGGTGGCAGCACATAATTTTTCCCAATAGGTATCACCCATTGTATTATCTTGAAATCGTATTCTTAATTTGTACTGAATTGTATTGTTTGGAATGATCGCTGTAAAAGTAGGTGCATTATTAACTGCATATGGAGTCATCAAGATCCAGTTCGATGGCCAGCTATCGTTTTTCCTCTCATTTCCATCGAAACATACAAAGACTTCTCGACTACCATAAGGTTGATGTATGTACAGGATATTTTGCAGTACCGCATGTAAAATTATGAAATGCGAACTTAACATCACCATTGTTCTCAGTAAACAAACTATAATTTTTTTAGTAAATCCATATATAGGTGGGTAAAAATAATGTGATATAAATCATATCCTGTCTCGTATTATATGGGCGTTGGGGAAATGTGACGACTCTGGCGGCCTCTCTCTGATGATGATGTATTAAAACGTGTTAAATTATTAAATACTTTTCGATCCCATATTAATTCCTCATCTTTCATATCTAATTTGTTGAAACTGGAGAACATACACTGTTTATGCTCATAAAATTTTATATGCTCGTTTAACTTTTCCAACTGTTTGCAATGTCTTTCTAACCTCACTATTAACTCTGACATGCTGCTATAAGATTCGCTAGGATACTAAATTATTTTTACAAGTATTTAGTTTACTTTCCGTCCGTCTCAGTTCCTGCATACAGGAAGAATACTGCCATTGCAAATTTAACAAACTCCTATCAGTAGTGTTAGAGATTGTAGGTGGGGGTAATGTGCTGCTGCTGCTGAGGGAAATAAAACTTTCGGCTTTAGGCAATCGTTTGACCTCCATATATTTGGCTATGTATTTATCTCTTTCAAATTCTAATCCCTCGGTGTTAGCTACACACGCAGTGAGATCAGATCTTAGCTCTAACATTTCATTCGTTGTATTAGTGAGCAAAATTCTTAAGTTTTCAGCGCTTTCACAACTACTATCCAAATTCAATTTTAATTTATTTTCACATGATATTAAATCATTCATAAATCTAGCATTGGCATCCAATAATCTTATTTCCAGATCTCTGTATAGTTTTCGGTATAGCTGTAATTCATCATACATATCATTTGCATGAGTCTGATGATATGGGTGTGATAAATTTAATAAGCCTCTTGCCGGTAGGGGTTGAATTGTAGTAGTAGCTGATACATTTCTTGCTGGTGGGGCTTGATTTGGAGTAGTAGCAGCCGAAATAATAGATAAATTAGTCTGTTGATTGTAGTTGGACAACCTTCGTAAAACATTTACACTAGGATATTTTCTATGTAGATTGCTGTATTGTACATGTATCGATGTGTTATCAACATGATGACTAATATTTACAGAGCCATTATTAGTGTGTACAGAAGACTCGAAATAATCACCACGACACAACAGCGGTGCAACAAAAATGAATATGTATGCACGTGACAACATCTTACTATTTACTAATTCACACTGATTTGCATGTTTACTTTTAACATCTAAAAAGGGTGGTGGGGGAAGAAAAAAAAAATGTATTTATAATATTTTTTTTATTTTGGTAAAGAAGAATGCAACCAATTATAAAGTTTAGTACAATTTCTTAAACTACACATTGATTTATTATTTAAATGATTAGGACAATAAGGTATATCTCTAATAAATTTTGGTACACCAGTCATATTCTCTATGTTGATAATGCTAGGAATGGTTGATGAAGTTTCTTCCAGTTCACACAGCTTATTTTCGAGAAACTGTTGCTTTTGATGTCCTTTAACATACACCATATCAATATTACTATTCAATAAGTGCTTCTGTAATATGTCATCTAACATGGTATAGTCTATGTAACCACTATCATATTTCAAACCATGATGAAAACGCTCTAAATATTTTATCTGTTTTCGTAGTTTATGGTCTAACTTGTTGGCTGGAAATGGAGCTTTCAACAGATAATGAGCTGTTTGTCGCTCACTAATAAATGTTATTTCTTTCGGATAAAAATCAGGTAAACTGAATCCCTGAATATCAACAATCATTATCTTCATGGTGGCGTGTGGTGTAGACTGAGAAAACTTCTTAGTGAATATATCTTATATAGCACTCCTTACAATTCCACTAAGCGGTAAATATTCCACAACTCGATCGGGGATAATTATACAATATGCTCTAGTATCATTTGGAAACGCTACCCTGCTTTCGATTTCTAATTTGACATCGACAGTGGCTGACTTTATCGAATCGTTTCTTTTGGAACAGTCAATGACAAATAAGGCGCGTGTTTTGAACGCTACAAAATCTAATATGGGCTTTATGGGCGTGTTGTTTGAAGCAAATATTTTGGAAAATTGAGTGTACATGTGATAAGCATCGGAATAGTTTCGTGAAGTAAAATTTAATTTCAAATCTTCATACGGATAATATTCCGAGTTTATAGTCAGTTTTATATTAGACACATTAATATTATCAAAGTGTGTAATATCTACTTTCTTCTGATCTTTTCGTTTTGTTTGAAATGCCACGATAACATATCTAGGACTTTCTACGTTAGTACAAGTTTTAACTGACCAAATTTCTTTCACAGCTCCAGCCGTTAAAGAAGGCAATTCATGAATCTCCCACGTTCTATAGGGAATGAAAATCGGTTTATCTCTGTTTATGTTATCTAGCAATTCCAATTTTTTTTCATCATTTAAAAATACATGTTTAACTTTAAGTTGAATATCGGTTATAGTTAATTCAGCTACAGCATTGTCTGCCGCTACTTTATAACAGTTAGCGTCAGTTCGAGCTCTAACCAATCTTATAATCTGTCTTCCAAACATGAATCTCTTATAATCTTGAAATATCCCGAGCAAATGACTTAATGGAATTCTCAGGAAAAATGTTCCATTTACTGGATCATAAGTTACCAGCTGGCCCTCAGGAAAATTCCAGCCTGCTGGGCTAAGCGTGTTATCATCTTTATCATAGCACAGATAGCCTCTCACCAGACTCACAGTACCTGCGTCTCTCACTTTATCCACTTCTTTACCATTCAACTCATAACTAATGGAATCAAACATGTATGCCCCGGCATTATTAGTAAATTCAATAGTTCCATCACCGCTAGTTTTCTTCAACGTTCCTTCAATCAATAAAGCTGCATCATGCATTAATAATAAAGCATCTTGCTGATGAATTACAATTTCAATTTCATCATTATTTCTGAACGACTTAACGAACGGGTGATACGTTCGAGTTTCCTCTCTGTCGAAGGAATTATCAAAGTGTGGATCTTGGAATAACTGTAGTTCTTCCAACATGGTAACCCAGAGATTTTAAATACAAGATATTTGCTGACATTAAAGATGATGCTACCTTCTTACCTGAACACTTGACTGGTAATGAATGATGTTGATTTGAAAAATTCTTATTTAAATACTTTAATGGTTTAATTATTAACCCCATAATTTTTTCAATTCCAACCTTATAATAATTTCCTCACCTCTAAAATTAATAGGTTTAGAGTTTTGATCCAGTATCTCCAAGGTGATATTAGTTATTTCCCGTTTGTTATTTACTGGAAGGAATATTAGATTTTTTGGTTCTATGTCTATGGCATACCCCGGATTTACAGATGGGGCGAATTCAAAAATGGTATGTGATGGTTTGTTATTGTAGAATGCTCCTGTGGTAATATTACAGTCTACGTGGATCGTTATAACCTTCACTATCTCTACAGGCAAATCAGATTGATGTAAAATATTGGGTTTTAACTCGCGAGCTGAATAGCCCAGTAAACTGGCTAGACTATCGCTAGGTATAAAATTTATCTCGTGCTTGCTCCTAATTTCACACTTGAGTGTATTATTGTTGGGTTTCAACGAGAAGTATTCAACACCTTTCACCGGCGACGTTATTTGACTCTGTAGATATGCTTCAATATCACTTATTTCATAAGATCCAGTCGGAATCGAAATTACTTTTTCTTTACTTTTATCACCTAGCTCCCAATAGTAAAGCTTGTTATTTACACCTTCTTCGATATTAGGAATGCTATTATAAGTATGAAAACCAATTAGAGCTAATGCGTAATCGTACTGAGGATCCAATTCAATTGGATTATAAAAGTCTATGGAAAGAGTGGCACCTCGACCTCTTATCGTGAATATCTGAGACATACTGAATGAAACTTATGGGATATTACCGTTTTTATAAAGAAACTCTAAGCATAAATGTCCGCAATTGATTGTATTGAATTTTTGGTAACTATCATAATTAAATCGTATTTTACATTTATCACCAAAGTAACGTATTAGTTCTACTGGTGGGTTAAGCGCGCCAAAACTATCAAAATAAATAACATTGTCAGCACACTTTTTATATGCTACCCAATGCGTGCCAGGCCCTTCTTGCGTGTCGAGATTAATAATTGCGCTTTCATATGTTCTAGGAGCGTGAGGTAACGAGTCACGCATAAAGACACCTCTGAAGTGCGGAATTTTCAATTTTTTAACATACTTCATCAAATCTACATCAAGAAGGGCTCTATTGGGTAGCTTCACTGGGAGTTTTTTTGCTGCTTTTTCAGGTACAGCCCATAGCCCTTCTTATGAGGTTTCAAATACATCCCCTTTCCTAAAGCTATAGCCTCCATAGTTTTATTATGCCGCTCAGCCTCTTCCAATTTTTTCTTTGCAGCTTTGGCGTCGATGACAGCTTTTGCCACACCTGCAGCCCCTCCTGATAGAGCTCCTAGAGCACTCAGACCGGCAAAAATAGGAATTAGCGGTAAGAATCCACCGGTCTTGGGTAATGGTAGTATGCGTGGTGCTTTTATCTTTTTTCGACCACCTACAGCGTTCATAGCTGATTTCGCTAGCTTCAAGGCCATACTAGCATTTTTTCTTAGATTATTATTATTAGGTTTTTTAAACAATCTCTTAACAACACCGATAGTTTTGCGAAAACCGACTTTTTGCCTGCGAACCCCCATTCCCATCTTCCGTTTAACCTTCATAGCGTTAACAACAGCCCAAGCGGCCGACTTCTCTTTCAAATTAGCGTCCTTAGACTTGACTCGTTCCCAGGCACGCTGCTCAAGATCGTAATCAGCCTTATGTCTATCTTCTAAATTTGAGCTTTTACTATAGGCTATATCGTGTTCACGACAGCTTCGGTCGAGATCGTTAATGCCTGGATCACCTCGCTTTAACCGTTTTTCCAACTTGGTGCCTGGACCGCAGTACTGATATCCTGGTAAATGCGCTTCAAATGGTAACTTATTTATCAGAGAGTTTACTACTCCACTACCCTCCTTCAACATCAACATCTAAACTGATAATGAGTAATAATGTAAAGGTGTAGTGTATATATATATATATAGTAGGTATGGGGACGGTTGAGACTGGGAACTTTTTGAGGACCGTGGGAACTTTTTGAGGACCGTGGGAACTTTTTGAGGACCGTGGGAACTTTTGAAGAAAGATCAAAGCATACCTACTTATATATATATATATATATATATATATATATATATATATATATATATATATATATATATATATATATATATATATATATATATATATATATATATATATATATATATATATATATATATATAAGCTGCTGCACATCACTGAAAGTGTGAGTCTACGATGCGGCTTCTTAAACAGCGGTTGTCACTTCCAGTGGAGAACTTGGATATTTTCTCACAATGTCCAGCAACCGAAAAACATGGTCCATTATTTCCTAGCGCTTTAAGAGCGATTGTATGCGGGCCCAGTGGCGCTGGCAAAACGAATCTCCTACTAAGTTTATTGTTCGATCCTAATGGGCTGTGGTTTGAAAATGTATACGTCTATTCCAAATCTCTATATCAACCGAAATATAAATTGCTGGAAGATGCATTGAAAAAAGTGAAAGGTGTTGGTTATTTCCCGTATACAGATAGTGAAGGTATAATCGATCCTTCTAAGGCTAGAACCAATTCCATATTCATTTTCGATGATGTGGCTTGCGACAAACAAGATAAAATAAGAGCCTACTTCAGTATGGGTAGACATAGACTTGTGGACTGTTTCTATCTATGTCAAACCTATACACATATTGGCAAACATTTGGTACGAGATAATTGTAACTGTATTATTTTATTCAAGCAGGACCGTATGAATCTTAAACATGTTTATGATGATCACGTAACTCCAGACATGACTTTTGATAAATTTGAAAAACTATGCGCCGAATGTTGGAATGACAAATATGGTGTATTAGTAATAGTTAAAGATTTTGATTTGAACAACGGACGCTATCGAAAAGGATTCGATCAGTATATATGTATATGATACATCATACAGCTTTATTACTGTTCTACACGTTAACAGATATAGACCTGCGAAAAGCTGTCACAGACCTGTGAAAAAGCTGTAACAGACACAGATACAGACCTGCGAAAAGCTGTCACAGACCTGTGAAAAAGCTGTAACAGACTTGTGAAAAGCTGTAACAGACCTGTGAAAAAGCTGTACAGACCTGTATAAAAATGAAGTATAAAAAAATATCTCTAGAGAAATATAAAGTAGTAAAACCACACATACATGATTTAGAAAAGGAGAAGTTACTTAAAAAGAAAATTACTGAAGTGTCAAGGGCAATCAGAAAGAAATATTTGGCTTTAAAGCTAGGAAAGGCTGAAGAAGACGAATCTCTCAATCGTATATTCAAACCAATTGTAGAACCATTACATGATATTAAAATAAACACATCTAAAAGCGTAGCGGCGGCGGCGACAGCAGCAACGGTAACACCTGAACCACTAACCGAACGACGGATACCATCACCACCATCAGTAAACTTTCTACCTGATGAGGAAATCGGTGAAGTCTTTCTCGAAGAAGAAGAAGAAGAAGTACCAGAACTGTCATTTGATGAAATTAAAGAACAATACGATAATCTAGTTAAACATAATAAACCTGTTATAGATGAATATCTGGAGCAATTTCCACCATTAGCGAGATATTACATTGAAGGATTTTTCACAGATAGTAATAGTTACGATACAACATCTGGTGCTCGTTTTGATTTTCTAGCAAACAAATTATTTATGGGTAATAATGAACTGAAAATAGCTCATAATAACCTTGTGATCGACGATAGACCATACCCGGGTACTAAAGGGTTATATGAATTGATATTTATGAAAAACCCCAATGGGTTCAATGAAACTGATTTAAAAAATTACAAAGAAATTCTAGATTTAACCAGTGCTCACAAACGCGATTACAATCCGCAGGAGCAACGAAGGGGGCATAGGCACTATAAATATACGAGTGTAATAAAACCTCTATATGTAAAACCTCGATATGATCCAAGAATTAGGAGTAAGTCACAAAATGCTCCTTCGAAAAGCGGATCTGGCATGGCTGTGTACAATGAAAAACCAATAGAATACGTTTACTGGGATGACGTAAATGAACTTGTTGATAGACTAAAACTTTTAATAGCCTCAAAAAGCGCTGGAAACACAGATTCTCACGATAATGAGATCTTGAGTATATTATCGGAACTGAAGGAAATAGGTGTTATTGCTTAAATATTTACAACTTTGCTAAGTATCATCATTTACAATATGCCCGTAGACAAGTTCGGTAGGTCTAATATAGGCCAAGATAGTGTTCCAAGTAGTGGTTCCTATTTACTTTCGCCTTATAGGCATGGCTTCATCTTCACCGAGGATGGAAATATAGATGTGGAAAACCTAAAACTTAGTAATGTTAAGTCACCTACTAATGATAATGATGTTTGTAATAAAAGATATGTAGATGGTAGCCTAAAATCTCTAGATAAGGAACTCCATACAATTATTGAAATGTCTTCAATAGATGCTATTCGAGAATTTGAACATAAATACAAGAGTTTCAACGAATCGCTTGAGATCATCAAGAAAGATGTTGGGAATTTAAGAAACGAGTTTTCAAATAAAATAAATATACTAAAAAATGACAGAACTATAATAATTACTGATTTGTCAAATGCAATTTCTAACTTAAAATCGGCTGTACAGGTAAATACATTAAACTTGGATAAGATATCAGATCTAGATCTATCTGCTAAAATAACATCGATGGAAAATTTTATAAAAAATATTGAAGGGGAGCTAAATCAATCTGCTAAAATAATATCGATGGAAAATTTTATAAAAAATATTGAAAGGGAGCTAAATGAATTTAGAGATACCGTCGTAAGACAAATGTCTGAAGTTTATTTAGATATGGCCAATCTTAAAAAGAAAAAGTTAGTTCACTGATAACACTGCTGCTGGTGAGTAGTCATGGAGCATACAAAAGAAAAAATTCAAGTGATAAACGAACTCCATAAACCAGCTAGAAAAAATTTCAAGCGTCGGCGTACTATCATAAAAGGTTTTGATGATCTTTGGCAAATGGACTTGGCTGTAATGGATCACGCACATGTTAATAGTAACTTTAGATATATATTAGTGATGATTGATTGTTTTTCGAAATTTGTTTGGACCAAACCTTTAAAAACTAAATCGGGAAAAGAGATAACGCAGGCTGTTGGTGAAATATTCAAAGATGGTAAACGAATACCTAAAAATTTACAATCAGATCAAGGTACTGAATTTTATAACACTGGTTTTAACAGCCTGATGAAAAAGTACAACGTTAACCATTATAGTACGTTCAGCATTAAAAAGGCTGCAATTGTGGAACGTGTTATAAGAACGTTAAAGGAAAAGTTATACAAATACTTTAGTTTGAACGGAACGTACAGATGGCTTGATATACTACCTCAAATAACTGATAATTACAATACGCAACGCCATCGAACTACGGGTATGAAACCATGTGAAATAAACAAGAAAAATGAAAAAATTATTTTAAATTCCTCTTATAACTTTATTAAGATGGCGACAGATCCGAGAAAATTTAAAGTTGGCAACCTTGTTCGTATTAGTAAGCATAAACATGTATTTGAAAAAGGATACACTCCCAATTGGACAACGGAATTATTTAAAATCGTTAAAGTACAGATTACCAATCCCATCACCTACCTTCTTCAGGATTTGCGTGGAAATCCCATCGCCGGTGGATTTTATGCCGAAGAACTTCAAAAAGCTAAATATTCGGATGTTTATTTAATAGAAAAAGTATTACGTAAGCGTAGCAATAAAATTTTTGTTAAATGGTTAGGTTTAGATAAATCTCACAATAGTTGGATAGACAACACAAATATACTCTGATGTGTTTCGATTTGCATGTATTTAAATGGGGAATTGTTTCAATTGACTAGAATTATGTGATTTAACATTGGTTCTTATGGAAAACACGCACAAATTCAGCTCGATAAGAGGCCTTTTGATTAACCGGAAGCATTGCTGGTGCAGCTAATTTATTTGAAATATATCAAGCCTGTTACTGTTAGTTAGTCGTGAAACATGGCATCAAACACACCTAGCCCCACGTTTTCTGAAGATTTCGATCATTGGCGGGAAGTTGATCGAATTACCGAAAAGTATAGAGTTGCAATCCAAAATGAAGAAAAGTACATTTATGAACGTGTATTCGCCATGAAAAACTCTTCATATAGAATAAAAGTTGGATTAAGTAGTGCACGAAACAATGTTCCAGCTGTAAAAATATTAATGGCCGCTAATGAGCAGATCAATAAAGCTCATAACATTTCCTTCGATGCTGAAGATTGGTATGATTTTATTACTTACCTTAAACAACTTTCCAATAATTACTTCGATGCTGATAGTGGATTTGGGGAGGATGAGGAGGCTGCTGCGGTGAAGCAGTTTTCAAATTACATTATCAACACATCGTCATTTATGGGTGCTAAGATGTTGAAAGTGGCTAACGATTTTGTTACGTTTTATATATGTGAAAATACTGTGCGTGAATTTATTAACATTAGTAGGCTTATCAATTCAACTATACATGTATTAAATGGTTTAGATTTTGCTGGATTTTACAATAATTTTTTGAATGTCACCAATAATATACTATGTGAATCTAATTATGAACTGCCTTCAGATAATGTAATGTTATATTTATGTGATTTATTACCACATTCCATTCAAATGCATTGTATTCGTGAATGTTTACATTTTAATAGAGCTAAGGTTATGAATGATTTAGATAGAAAAATGTTTATATTAAATGCTTGAATAAATATTTTCAAATAAATACCATCTTATTATTTATCCCAATTCAGTAGTTATTTGACTGGTATATAAAATGGATGTGCAGTATGAGAAAAGATTAGAAACATTTGAAAATTGGTTATCAGAATTTCCAAAGTCTACTCTAGCTCTAGCTGGTTTCATTTATGTTGGTCAAGAAGACATAGTTAAATGTCCAATATGTGAAATTGAATTATGTAATTGGTGTGAGGGTGATGATCCCACAGTAGATCATTTGAGATGGAGCCCCGACTGTGCGTTTTTTGAAAATGGTGAGGATAATTCGTTATTTATTAAGAGAAGACGGACCCCGCTTTATTCAGATAAAATGACTTTGGAAAGCCGCTTAAAAACATTTGAGAACTGGCCCCCTCAGATAAGCCAAAAACCGAGAGAATTAGCTGAGGTAGGTTTCTACTATACCGGCACAGGTGATCAAGTCATATGTTTTCACTGTGGTGTGGGTTTAATGAATTGGAGGTCTGGAGATAATGTGTGGGAAGAGCATGCCCGCTTTAATTCTAAATGTGAATATAATCAGCTCAAGAATGAAAAAAATGTAACGTCATCACTAGCGATAAAAGAAATGCTAGTATCAGAAGAAGCACAGGATGTAAAAATTAATCAAGTTGAAACTTGTAATAAACTGTTTGTAAAATTTGTTTAGAAAATGAGCTCTCTGTTGTTTTTATGTCCTGTAAGCATACAGTATGTTGTAGTGATTGTTCAGTTAATTTTGATAAATGTATTATATGTAGACAAAAAATCACATCTTTTTTGAAAATATTTATATCATAAATAAAGTATGTATGATAATGAAGTGTTTTTTGATTTTTCCTAATTCCTAGAAATAAAAATCAGAGTTAAATTTTATAAAATTTTATTTTAAACACATAAAAAGAGCTTATAATGTGCAGACAGTAATAAGTTTTATAAAATATTATTTTAAATACAAAAGAGCTGCAATAGCTACTACAATAGTTTAATCTTAACAATAAGCACATTCTATTTTAGTTTGATTTCGACATAAAGCAGTATACGCTATTAAACTAAGTTTTTTTGGATTGTAGGGTTTATTTATATCAGATCTGCGTGTGCGAAAAAGGTATTTAAAAAACCGTTCAATTTTTATTGTTCTAAGGAAAAGATCAGTACCATTTCGAGGAAATTTTATCATTCTTAATTCATCACGCTCATTAATATATATACCTACTTTACATACTTCCATATCAAAGTTTTTTAAGATGTTAAATACAAAATTTTCATAGTTACAGTCAAATTTTCCAATAGAAATTTCATTAATTCTTTCGGTTTTGTAGAAAAAATGTGATGTGGGTGTTTTTATTGCATATGGTGGATAGTCTGAGTTTTCTACATAAATGTCAATATCACCATATGCATCGGTTCTATTAAGTAAATATACAGCAAAACCACCTGCAATACAACATTTTTTATCCATCATCGTTCTTCCAGTCAGTACTTCGAGGGTGACTTTAAACTGCATCTTTTTCACTTCATTGCTAAGAAGATGTGTAAAAAATGGTTCGCTGATAAAATTGGCATGGTGCGGCAGTAATTCCATGTTTACCCTTACGTTTCAACTAAAAACAATTTATTCTATCATAATTGAGTAGTGACCCCAAGGTAATGTATCTGTTGAATCCTGGATTAAATATCTTTTATCATCGGAGGGGTTCAAAGCAACTTTAGTTTGCTTAACCGAGTAGACTTTATGTAAATGTGATTGGATGGTTCTTTGGGTTCGGTACAGTTCGGTTTTAGTTTCCAAACAGTTCTTATAGTCATCGAATGAAATTTTATTTTTTACAATATTAGTCTTTACCTCTTTAGATTTTTTTATAACATTTTCCCCTTCAACTCTAAGCGCATACATCTTTGACCGTAAACCTACAAAATGGGTCATTATGCTACCATTTAACTCATCTTTCATGATCCCGGGAATTTTTTTATTAACTAAAGGGATATTGTATCGGTTGTTTGGGTGGATAGTCACTAGTATCGAATTTAGCAATGTTTTCTTTTATAATTTTCTCATAAACATCTTCACATTTTATGTCATAAATAAGGCTATCCGTATCGGTGTACAGCAATTTACAGTCATCATTATTTTCAAATTTTTGCAACATAAAATTATAGTGAAAATCATATATACAAGTTTTCGATATATCTAAAATACATAATCCGATGTATAAAGGCTTGTTGAAAAAAATTTCAGACTTATTTAATTCAATAGCCACTAAATTCTCGTCAAATATAGCACGACTATGGAAATTGGGGCTAGCGATGTAATTTTTAGCACCATATCGACCCTCCCATTTCGACACCAATTTTACAAGCCGATGCTTACGAATATTTTCCATAGTCTTACCAAAAACTGCATTAATTAGTAACTTATATAGATTCTTTTCAAATTCATTTTTCGAACTTGCGCGCAGTTTTGTATTTAAGTCTATGTACGGTCTTAGCCATGGAGATTGTTTGAACTCTAATATACGGTGAATTTTTATAAGTTTAATCCCCAAGGATAAAGCTTGCTTTAAATTTCTATAGTGTATTACATATCGGGTTTTATGGTAGAGTGTCGTCATCAGTTTTGGTAATTTTGATCCCGGCGGCACTAGATGTTCCGGACAGAGAGGCATATCGTGTATGTTTGTCGTGTAGATGTTCCGGGTACTCTAAATCAACTTCGAGAATATATCCGTTTTCTGAGTCGTCTGGTACATCTATCACATTAAAATTTTCAAAATTCTCCACCCACCGTAGGGCAAAAAGGCTTCCATGGCCCATCCATACATGTTATTTATATCAAGATATAATAGATAAGAACTAGGTTTTGAACAATCATATTCTGACAAAAATTGATTGTTAGCCTTAGCATATCTATTACAGCACTGACTTACACCGCCTCGAATACCACGTTCAATAAATAAAAGCATGTCGATGTCCTGTAAAAGTTCCAACTCTACTTTTGTAAACTTTAACATACAATGCCACGTATAGCCCGGTAGTGTATAGTAATGTGCCGGATCTAATTGATAAATATTTAAACATTTTTGTCTGAAATTTTCGAAAATATCTGCCAATAAAATTACATCAGTTTTTAGATATAAGTCTGAATATTCACCTAGTGTTTTAATATTAAATTTTTCCCAAACATTCCGAGCATGTTGGTAATCTTCATCGCTTATATTAGAGTCATTTAATTTATTGTAAAAATGTTCTTTTGCCGGCAACTCAGTTTCAGATAATTTTTTAAAAGAATCTATAAAATCATATGGGAAGACGCCCTTTCTCGTAAGCATATTAAACTTTTCACTATCTAAATCACTAAATTCTTTTTGCAAATTTGTTAATTCCCCTTTTGTTAAATATGATGATAGTTTATCCAGCGATGCGGCCATAAATCGGAAAGAATCGATAAACCGAAATTTTATTACCGAACCTTCAACACTTCTTGTGAACGATATGTATTTTTCCTTATTGATTGGCAATAAAGTGATCTGACCGGTTTTTGCAAGATCTTTGATTAGAAAATGAGCGTCATATCCAGATAAATTATGAAAGACGACCGGTACTATAAATGATTTTTTAAAATTTAAGTTGCAGTTTTTATGCATCGGCCCGCGGTATTTACCTGTGAAATAGTTGTAGTCACGTACTTTCTTATCTTCAGGTTTAAATATTGATTCGCAAATATGACAGTGAGTTGATGCAGCGAACTCTTTTTGCTGATGTTCAGAAATGTCCATTGATACAATAGTCTTTAATTTTGATTCGAGAAATTCACCGATATTCTCTAATTGTTTTGAAAACCACTCTATACAGTTAAAACCACGATTGCTGCAATAATACGATAAGCTATCATCATACGAACATTTAAAATATAATCCTGCGCTGAAAGCAGTATGTTTTTGGTATTTTAAAGTTTTAGTTTGACTAATTTCGGAAAATGGTTCTAGCATTGATTCGAAATCGCAGTACAATATGAACGGTACAGGCTCTTTATAATTATAATTTTTGAACTTTACAATTTTTTCCTTTGGAAATGATATTTTACATTTATTAACATTTTTACAGTCTACTGTGTGTAAATTTAATTTTGCTTCACTAGAAAAATAATTTAAACATATATCACAAATGTACAGTTTTCCATTACGTTTACTCATTTGACTAGACACAAGTCTGGAAAGGTCTTTTATCCAACAGAAATGATATTTTATTTCAAGATTGGAATCATCATCAGTACTTTTTTCACGCTCATCTGTATAGTTATTTTGAATCATTAATAAGTTTACATGTTTTTCTAATTTAGTTTTAGTTAAACGAGCTGGTACTGAATGAAAATTATTTCCAAACAATTTTAGCATATAAATATTAACAGAAATGTTATTTTGTTTTTCAAATTTTGTAATTTGTAGTAGTGACATTGGAAGTTTAATATTTTTTGAATTCAAAATTTCGGAGTAGTGGGGGTACGATGATATTCTATCGGAATGACTGTCAACGGGATACAAAGCCGAAATTATAGACCAGGCAAAGCATGCTTCATCATAATTTTTAACATTGACACATGCATGTTTTTTAGCTATTTGATTAGGAAGTCTAATGAAAGATGAGCCGTTACCCATTTCAACCTTATTAATATTTATTTCTAAACTTATTATTTTTTGTAGCACAAATCCCGACTCTTTTTCCTGGAATTCCTCTAATTTATTTAAAATTTTATCTATAATATATTCCTGAAACCACAACTTTAAATCAGTGCTGATATCAATTGAGGCATTTTTAGTGTTGAAATATTTAAATTCCATTTCTTCTGACTTAATATTATTTTTAATGAATTCCCCACAAAAACATGCATTCACTTTGATTGTCGGCTGTGATTTGAGAATATTATTTATTCGTGACTTGAATAGAAAGAAGGAATCATCAAGGAACTGTCTCATATCTTTATGTATTAAATTTATTATTAAACCTGAACGTATGCGACCTGAAAATACCGAATTTATATCCTCCCATTTAATTCTAGAACTTCTATTTACTCTACCACTCAAACCCCATCCAATGTAGCCTAAATTTTTTATTAAAATTTTAACTTTTTTTAAATGTCCAATATTTGTATGAATTTTTCTACGAATTCCAATAGAATTGCGATTTTTTAATGCTTGGTTAAGCAAACTTAAATGCCCTTTCACTAATTTTAACCATTTTTCCCGACCTATAACATTTTTACACTCACTCAAAATTTTTGTTACATTTTGAAACTTCTTCACAATTTCATCACTTAAATTACATATATCCATTATCAAATTTTATCTAATAATACAATACACTTCTTGCAAACTTCTATGCTCGAGAGTTTGAACTCTAATGCTGCAGTAAACTTAGGTTGAATATTTATAAATAATTGTTTTACTTTTTCAATGTTTTGTGTATAATCTAACCCCACAAATTGATGAATCAATCGTTTAAATAAATTTTCATTATATAACAAATAAATAGAAATATCTACTTTCGAGTATATTGTATTATTATTATAAAAAAATGCGTGATTTTCAACAAAAAAGCGAATTTTGAATTTCTTTCTACAAATAATGCACTTATACATACTAAATTATTACAGCTCCTAAATTATTGCAGCTCTTTATGTGTATGGATCCGCCCACAGTCCCTTTTAGAATTGTTGTGAATCAGCTAAAATTAAAAGAAAAATGGCATTTAATAAATATCTTCAAAATGCATAATAAATTACTTACATGCACTTTGAGTCCAACTTTCGGTTTCAATAAATTCGAATGTTGTTCCTAATGCAGGCTTATTAACATCTTTTTGACCTTTAAAGATCAGGCTGTATTTTCCTGCTGTGAAATTCTCCAAATTATCCTTCATATGGGGAACCACTCGTTTTGGTAAAAATGCTGTGCTGTCACCGAATTCTAATAGAACCGTTGTTCCAAATTTGGTTTTTATTAGCTTTGCTGAAATTATTGGAACAGGTGTATCTAGTGGGAGGTCCGTTAATTTGATGGTTGGCTTTGTATCTAAAAGTGATACGGCATTCAGTTTATTTAAGTCCATCTAAAAATATTTTTTGTATTATATTGAGATAAATTGCAATAAAATAAATTAATAGAACTTACGTTAAATCAGTAATGCGCACAAACACTTGCTAACAAAATTATTTATAACTTGGAAAGTAAGTGATCTCAATCTCAGTTTATGCTTTTATACTCGTCGAAATCTACATCAGTACTAAATGATATTTTCACATAACCAACTAATGGAATATATTTATCAACTTCCTTCAATTAGCTTTGTCATCACGTGCACTTTGTGGCTATGTAGGCAGGTTTATCATCTTTCCTGTTTCCTATGAAATAACATATCAACGCTTTCTCGTTTTTATTTCCTTGCGATATAATTAATTAACGGTCACTTTTATTGAGATTGGACTTTTTGCGGATGTCCTATGGGGAGTTTTATTTCCTTTGTAAATAACATATCAACGCTTGCTTGGTATTATTTCCTTGTGATATAATTTAATCAACTTCCACATTGCACTTTTTACGAATGCACTATAGCTGATTGCAAAAATAAAGAACATCCATATTAAATCTTAGTTTTATAAACAAATTTTACATCGATCACGCCGCACATCGTTCTAATAGTAAAATGAATGAATTCGGAAAGTGAGTTAATTAGTTAGTGAGTTTAGTTTTATAACATATAAAATTTTTATTATTTTTCAGCGATTTGGATTTGGACTTGGTGCATAAATGTGATAAGTGTTATGAACAGTTCGGAGATCTATGTGTGTGCCCATTTGAAGAGTATGTACTATTTAATGTTTCTTATATTCATTTCAATATGCATTTTTTTTACTAGAACTTGGCGTGAGGCCTCCGAGTTTTTTATGCTGACCACCGCAAGTCCACCACCCTCGCCGGTGGATTTAACCATCCCCAGCGAGGATCATCCGCCACCGCTAATCCCGATCGCTTCTTTATTAATAAAAAAAAAAAATCTGAATGAATAGCATCATACAATAAATGAAATAGAAATACAATTTTTGTTTAATTTATATCTGAATTTGATTAAAGTCGAAATAGCTCAGTGGGGAGAGCATTAGACTGAAGTTCTAGAGGTCCCGGGTTCAAATCCTGGTTTCGACAGTTTTTTTAATTTATGTACGCCTATGTTCACATTCAAACATCACCATAATATAATAATAATAAATATATTGCCCACCCTAACCGGCGGTTATGATAAAAATTTCATTTAATTTGCATTTCTATACAAATGTTACACTCTCTCTTATCACATATCCGTTTTCTTATCACTTCCTCTCCTATGTCTCGGAGCCAGCAACCGTCGTTTATATTCAATTTACCTAAATGAAAAATCTGCAGACTCATGCTGAAATATTTCTTAGCCAGAAGGGCATTAGGTACAGACTTCAGACCCCCATACCACGTAATGCGGCACTCTTCACTCTTCACCACAAGAACTCTTCAGCTCCGACGACAATGACCAACAGCTCATGGTCAGATCTCGATGGACACATGCCATCCAAGTCACTTCCGGTCCAGAACTCTCTTTGCTTATCTACTGACCACTAAGCTTGAAACACCTAGACATGTTATCATAGCCTTTCAAACTTCTCGGAGAAATACTGTCACTAAAGATATGAGTAAATTTGATAATTGTAATTTAAGAAATATTAAGGTATTTCTTAATTCTGAGAGATATCCCTATAATGATCTCTATCTAGACTTTAAAGAAAATAAATATGCCTCCTTATATGAAATGTTTGCGAAATTTAGGCAGTCATATTATGAGCTTCAAAGCGAGCCTATATTTACACCTACAGAATTTAAGGATACAGCACCAATAATTTACATCGATTGCTAACGTCAAAAAGAATCGATTCAATCTGGTCCTATTGTTATGAGAGTGGAATTTGAGTCCAGCGAAAATATTCCGAAGAATACCTCTGCTTATTGTTTAATTTTACACGATAAATTATTGATAAGTTATAACCCTCTAACGAAAATAGTTAAACAGCTTTAAAACAGAAGAGTTAAAGCATTTGCACCTTAGTATCAATATAATTTCGAAGGCATAAGCATGAATTTAGTAATAGATCTGCAGGGTTTTAAAATTGAAAATAATGAATTTATAGTAAAGGAATTAGCTGCCTATGATGGCGATAGGATATGTCATTATATTTTTAAACCACCTTTCTCAATAAATGAATTACCGCCACACTTACAAAAACAAGCGGGGTGGTTAATGGAAAATTATCATTGTATCGATTGGAATGATGGACATACTCCACTTCATCACTTTGAGGCTATTCTTGCAGAACTTTTGGGAAAAACAGAGAATGTTTATGTTAAAGGTAGAGAAAAAGCAGATTTTTTGAGAAAATATTCCTCCAAACCTATCAATGAATTTGAAGAGCGACCAACTATTACAATATCAAACTCACTTTGTTTAAATCATAAGAAAAATTTATGTGTGTGTGCCTTATTTAATGTGCAATACCTTTATAAAAACTTTTTAATGAAATAAATTTTAAAAGATGCTTTATGTTTTTATGTATAATTTACCCCCTCATGAATAATGCTTAATAAATGATAAATAATTTAGTAGATATATAAATGTGGATAGCCTACTTTAATGCACAGTAGAACATTAACTTTAAATTATGTCATACATTGAAATTTTCCCAAACTCCGTTCCAGAGAATGAAAATTATATTCGTAAATTTGAGCCTGCAAATCCACAATATATATTTTACCTAAGACGACTGCAATCATTTTGTTTATGGCCAGAGTGTGTGAAAAATAGAGTAAGAGATATAGTAAATTCAGGATTCTTTTACTCCATGGATAATAAGATTACATGCTTTTATTGCGATGTAAAATTAAATGTTGATATTGTATGGCAAAACGATTATAAGTTTATTAGTCATCATGCCCCGCTATGTATGTTTTTAAAAATGTATTGTAGTAATACAGTAATCGAGAGAACCTCGTAAAAATATGAATATTACTTTCGATTAATATTACGTGTTAACTTAAAACTTGATCATTCCTTTCAAGATGGTGCTTTTGAACAGTACATTTGTTATGCTCACAGCACTTGCCGATAATGTTTTTTACATGTATCATTATCAGCATATAGAAGAAGCATTTATATGTTCAACGGCGGCAGAAAACCAAGTGAAAAACGATACCTGGCCTGATATGTGGAGAAGGTTAACTCCCGGTGTACTACCCTACTCATATGTGAATGTTTTGGTATATGATTTTAATAATGAAATTTATAGTAGCAATGTTTATTATAAAGTAAAATTTATGACAAAAGTTGGGAGGAAAATGTATGATTCAGATTGGAAATTAATGAGTTTAGATAATAATGATAATTATACAAATACATTTTCTTCTGGGACTAAAAAATGTATTTCAATTGTAGTTTTACCACTCATTGTATTATTATGGACAATATAATATAATGCAAAAATAAATAAATAAAAAACGAATTGTTATTATATATTTTTATTTATATGGATGTAACTTTATAAATAAGTATATTAGTACTAGTAGTACTTTACATAAAAAATTTTATATATAAATATTATAACAAATCCCAGGTAGTGTTAAAATACTTATTATACTTTTTATATACAATATTTGCAGTTTTATTGAACTTAAGTATATACAATAATAAATGCTTATACAAATTTTCTAATAAATTCCAAGGTTATTCTTGTATAATTTTATAATGAGTATCGGTGCTATTATTCAAAAGGTAACGTTTATCATCAAATGGACTCAATACAACTTTTGTTTGTTCAATGCTGTATACCTCATGAGTATAAGATCTTAAAGACCGCTGTGTTTCACATTTCTCGGTTCGATATTTTAAACAATTCAAATAATCTTCAAAAGAAATATTTTGTTTAACTACATTATATTTAACACCCTTCGATTTCTTAGTGCATTTTTTTCCTTCATACCATTCATTAGTAATAAAGTTAGTATTTTTATCACAATTCCCTTCATCAATTAGGTAAGTGTACATTTTTGATCTTAGACCAATGAAGTGAGTCATAATTTTCGAATTATTTTCATCTTTCATACGACCCGGTACCTTCTTATTCATCAATGGAATATTATGTTTGTTATCTGGAGGATAATCGCTAGTATCAAATTGTGTTATATCCTGTTTAATTACCTCTCTATATACATCATCACATGCAATTTCGTAAATGAGCGAATCAGTATCAGTATATAAAAGTTTACAGTTATCAATTGGAAATTTATTTAACATATATTTATAGTGAAAATCATATACGCATGTTTTTGATATATCAAGAACGGCTACACCAATGTAAAGAGGCTTATTAAAAACTATTTCAGATTTAGTTAATTCAATAGCCATCAGGTTATCCTCAAAAATTGTTCTATTATGAAAATTAGGACTAGATATTAAATTTCGCGCACCATAACGACCTTCCCATTTGCTTATTAACTTAACTATTCTATGTTTCCTTATATTTTCCATGGTCTTGCCAAACACGGCATTATTTGCTAATTTATAATAATCTTTTTTGAACGGTGTTTTTGCTTCAGCACGCAATTTGGTATTTAAATCAATGTATGGTTTGAGCCAAGGACATTGCTTGAATTTTAATATGCGGTGAATTTTTACGAGAACAATTCCATTTGCTAGAGCTTGCTTTTTTATCATGTAGGTGCTCAGGGTAATGCAGATCTACTTCCAACATATAACCCTCGTCAGCTTCATCAGATATATTATAAACATTAAAATTTTCAAAATTTTCGAGAAACTCAAATGCTCCATATGGTAATGAGGACATATAAATTGTTAACGTCAAGATACATTATGTACTTAGATGGTTTATCTTTATCATAACTAGGCATGAATTTATTATTAGCTTCAGAAAAACGATTACAGCATTGACTCACACCACCACGAATACCTCGCTCTAAAAACAGCAATACGTCTACATCCTGAATTGTCTCTAATTGACATTTTGTAAATTTCAACATGCAGTCCCAAGTGTATCCAGGCATGGTATAATACCACCCTGGATCCAAACCGTATGTATCAAGTCCTATATCACGAAAATTTTCAAATATATCTGATAAGAGCATAATATCTGTTTTCAAATATAAGTCTGAGTAGTGACCCAAATTTTTAATATTAAATTTACACCATACCTTTTGGGCATGAGCATAATCTTCTTCGGTAATATTAGAATCAGTTAATTTATTATAAAATTTTTCAGGCTTTGGTAATTCTGTTTCCTCAAGCTTATCCATCGATTCAATGTAATCATATGGAAATATTCCTTTACGTGTAAGCAATTTGAATGCATCATTATCTAAGGTAGAAAATTCGCGTTTTAAGTTTTTCAAAAGACTTTCATCTAAAGTTCTTGCTAAGACATCAAGTGATGCACTCATAAATCGAAAAGAATCGATAAACCTAAATTTTATTTTAGTATTGGGGTCATATTTCGTGAATGATATATAATTTTCTTTATTAATCGGAAGTAAAGTTACTTTTCCATTCTTTGCTAAATCTCTAATTATAAAATGACTGTCGTAATTAGATAAATTGTGAAAGACTACCGGAATGACGTATGATTTACGATAATTTAAATTACACTGATTATGTACAAAACCCCTGAAAACTCCAGTAAAGTGATTATGATCCCGTACTATTCTATCACCCGGTTGAATTTTCTTTTCACATATATGGCACTTGTCGTCACCCTCAATCTCAAAATCAAAAATCATATTTTCAATATATTTTATTTTGGATTGAATAAATTTAGCAATATTTTGTAGCTGTAAATTAAACCATTCAATACAATCCAATCCCCGATAACTTTCAAAACGAGATAAATTATCATCATATGAACATTTAAGGTAAAACCCTGCACTAAAGGCTTTATGCTTTTGATATCGGTTCGTCTTTAAAAATATATTCTTACTTGATTTTTCAATTGGAAGTAACAATGCTTCAAAATCACAATATAAAATAAAGGGTACTTTTTCTTTGTGAGTGTAATTTTTGAATTCTATAAATTTATATGATGGGAAAGATATTTTACAATGATTATATTTTTGACAATCTGTGGCATGTAAATTGAGCTTTTCTTGATTTGTAAAGTAGTTCAAGCAACCGTCACAAATGAACAATTTTCCATTACCTTTTCTTAATTGGGTAGATACCAGCCTAGACAAATCTTTAATCCAACAATAGTGATATTCAATACTGATTTGCTCTTCATTTTCATTAACCGCTTCATAATCGTTTAATTTAGGGAAATATTTATTCTGAATCAGAAGTAAATTAACATGTTTTTCTAATTTAGCTTTGGCTACTCGAGCTGGAACTGTAGTGAAAAATGTTCTATCGTTTACTTTATTCAATTCTAAAACATATACATTTATTGAAATATTGTTTAATTTTTCAAATTTGGATATTTGTTTTATTCTCATAGGAAACTCTATACCAGCTAAATTTAAAACTGTTGAATAATGTGGATATGAACTAGTTCTGTCAGAATGATTTTTAAAATGAGCGGGATAGAGTGCAGATACTACTGCCCAGGCGAAGCATGCTTGATCGGTATTTTTAATATTTATGCATGCTTGTTTCAGAGAAATTTGTTTTGGTAGTTTGATATAAGAAGATGCCGAATTTCCCAACTCAAACTTGTTAATATTAATTTCTAAATAAATAATTCTCTTTAAAGCCCAACCACTGTCACGTTCTTGGAACTCTTCTAATTTAGTTAATATTTGATCAGTCACGTGCTCTTTGAACCAGTCACTTATAATTGTGCTAGCATCAATACTCGCATTTTTTGTATTAAAATATTTAAATTCTATCATATTCTTCTCAGCACTATATTTAACAAATTCTCCACAAAAACAAACATTCACTTTAATTAACGGCATGGTTATTAAGATTCTAGTAATTCGAGTTTTGAAGAGATAAAATGCGTCTTCAAGAAATTGAATGATATCTTTATGTTTCAAATTTATAATAATACCAGAACGTATACGATTAGAGAAAGCTGAAACTACGTCCTCCCATTTTACTCTATCACTACGTTTTTCCTTTTTACCTGGATATTCTAAACCATAACCTACACGTTCTTGTTTTTCAATTAAATCCTTCATCAGAATACGAAATCTTTTGAGATGCCCAATATTAGTTTGTAATTTTCTAAGAGTAGCATTGCAAATGTTACCATCACGTACAGCTATATTACATAGTCTAATATGACGATTAACATGTTTAGTCCATATCACAATTTCCTTATTACAAATATCTGATGATAACACACTGTAAGCTGATTTAAAATTTTTAATAATTTCATCACTCACCACAGCTATTGCCTCAGATGACATTTTCAATACCTTGGGATTTGTTAAATATTAAAGTAAAATAATTTTTATACTGTTTCCACTATTTCAAACTGGTGGGCAGGTTGAGGTTTACCAACTTCTTTCATCCCTTTGTATACTAGCGAATATTTCAGAGTCGTGAACTTTTTCAAGTTGGACTTCAAACAGTCGGTTGCTCGTTTTGGTAAAAACACAGCTTTGGCTTCCAATTCTACTAATACGCTCTCTCCAAATTTTCCTTTTGTCAGCTTTAAGGTAAGTATAGGGTGAGGAACATCCAGAGGCAGCTCTGATAACTTTACCAAAGGTTTATTTTCTATAAGACCAAATTGATTAAGCTGTTTTAAGTCCATTTCTACAATTTGGAAAATATTTTCAAACTCCATTGTTAAATAATAATCATACAGATTACTTACTTTTTGTTTGAGACGAATGTTAAACTGAGATACTCTGCTAACTTGCTGTTCAAAAGTTATATGCCAACTATATACATACAATTCAGCTTTTATACAGAAATAAACTGAAATTGTCCATTGTGAATGACGACTTTTAATCAATTGTTTAAAATGAATTCAGTTATTGAGGACATCTTAACCGCAAAGAAAAACAAAATGATTTACAAATCAATTTTTAAACTTTTCCCTTTTTGTTTCTAAAAGTCAAGTGAACTCATTTTACAATACTTATTAACTTACAATATCGGTAAAATAAGCAATATGGAGTTAGCATCTATTACAAACAGATATACCCCCCCAATAAACATCGACAGGTATTTTGAAGAAAAGTAGGTGAAATAAAATAGTTATTCATCAAGTTATAACCATACGAAAAATTTTAGCGATTTAGGCATTCCACCTATCGACTTAAAGTGTGAGAAACGGATAGAACCGAGCCCCAATTTAAAAAACCTGCAGTAATTATGTAAGTATTCGAAATATATTTTTTACTCATAATAATCAAACAAAACATTTTTTAGTGATTTAACAACACCACCTAAACTCATTCCTCTATTCACCAGATGGTGTAGTACGTGTGAGCAAATATTTCATATTTGTTACAGGATCAAGAGAAGAAGGAAACCGGTGTTTAAGCTAAAAGTAGATGGTTAGATTCATATTTATTTTGCAACTGTATTCTAATTATTTAAATTATTTTAATAATGTATATCTATTATAAATATAATTTTATCGCAAAGGTACCTAGTTTAAAGACATTATGTTTTATGAGTATGTTTCTAACAGTAGAAAATCCTACCATTGAAATTCTTTTTAATATTCCATCTACATTACAATTATCTCCCTGTATAAAAAGATGTTACGATGAAGCAGACTCATGGTATCAAATCGTCTTTGAATCAACTGCAAAAGTTCTATTTAATATCAGGAAACATGAGCTAATTTATTTTACAATGGAAAAGAAAAATATTGTACGTAAATTTATGTCAGAAAATATATCTTGGAATACCGTATGTATATGTCTACTTAACAAAACACGGGTAATGACTTTTTGTGATAATTTTATTTCATGTCATGGAAAATTCTCTTTTTAATATGTTAGTTATATTATAACATTTTATTCTATGGGGTACCTTATATAAGTTTCTACCTAATAACCCCTGTATACTTCCTATTTATAATAATCCTTACTCATGTTAGGTTACAGTTTATTACTAATTTTACTTACCCATTTTCAAAATAATTGCTAAAACAATTTATTAAGATTAATATTCAGTGATTTATACATCCATTATTAAGAAATCAAATTGGTAACTCATATATTTTTCTAAACAAAGTCACAACACAATCACAAGTAAACGTCATATTATTATTTCACTAGATACTTGCTAATAATTATAAACCACTAACAATGTAGCATATTATTTCTCTTGAATTATTGCCTAGAAAAACCCATTGTTCCCCGCATTCAATAAACGGACTCATTATCAACATGACCTTTCCCAATATGGTTATCATTTACGTAAAGAATACTTTCCCCTGAACATTGTCACTGCGACCTACTTTTCCCAATAAGGCATTCATTGCTACCTTGATTTAAATAAACAATGACGTAGCTTGTCACTGTGATCTCAAAACTTTTCACCCCCCTACTAAGTCGTACTCTATTTGTGTATCTACTTCTTGGATATCGGACTTCAGGTCCAAATTTCGCTTTGGCAACAGGCAGATTCGTATTCAGCGGGGTCAAAATACCCTAAAAACGTTGTTTTCCCAATTGTTACATGAAATGCTTCTTGCACTGTTCTTTTTTGAAAACGTGCCTAATCTATATTAGAAGTAATAGAACAATGGTTATTCATGTAAAAGTGAATCACAAAAAAAAAATTAAGGAAAGTATTTCTTGCATAAAACCACTAAACTATAATAAAAGAGCTGACAACGTGTTTCTATACATAAAAAAGGCCAAACCTCTAAAATAATCCAACCTAAGATTTTCCAACGGTTCTCTTTATTTCGGCGTCACAAATAATTTCTCAAAAGTCCATAAGCCAACTGGATGGGTACAATAGTTACAGCAGGTCAAATGTCAAGAAAATCATTTTTTCTCAAATATCTCGTAAATTATCGGTTTTACGTTAATTTTGTCTAGTATAGTTTTTGAGACATTGGTCTGAGAAACTTCGGAGCAAAGTGCACACGCCACTATTATACAACGTGATCTACCATGACATGCGGAAAATTTAACAGTAGGTTGTCCCTGTTGTAGAACTCTCCAAAATCGTCCTAAGTTGAAGACAGAATCAAACTTCGTGTTTATTAACGCGGAAATAAATCGGACGAAGGACCATTCAGCGTAATGCTGACAAACTGAACTAATATTAATAATTGAATTTGAAATACCTTGTGACCTCGTGTACTAGCGGCACTTCCTGGTGTTGTTCTCTTCTAGTTGGGCCCAACAAACTCCAGGTCTCCAGTATGAGAATATGGCAAGGTACACAAGACACTCGCGTGGTGATAAATAGCGGCTTTTATTATTTTTTAAGTTAACCGAAAAAAAATGACTTTTTTATATTTTTTTTGTAGCGTTGTTATTTTTGTTGATATGGAAATCAAAAACAAATTGAGTTATAGAAACAAAAAATGCTAGCATTGTTTTCTGAACATACCGCCCATCCAAATGGCGAAGCATTTGTAATAAAGTTTGTAATTTCCGTGGGAAACGTATTTATGAGTACAAGAAATATATCTAAAACTATGAAACTAAAACTAGGTTAAATAATAATACAAAACTAGTGAGGAGTAGGTAAGGGACATAGTTTTACAAGAGGTCTCTTAAGGACACCGTTAGCTGTTCGCACAGTAGCAACACGGGTCTGCCCATCAGGACTAGAGTGCAATTCGACAATTCGGCCAAGATGCCACGTTAGCGGTGGGACATTGTCCTGTTTGATGACAACAATGGTGCCAATATTGGGAGGTTTTGTAGAATCTGTCCATTTATGTCGTTGCTGGAGAGTGTGAAGATACTCGTTATGCCAGCGCTTCCAAAATCCTTGTTGAATTTGTTGCAACAACTGCCATCTGGACAAACGATTTATGGGTACGGAGATTAACTCCTCGTCGGGAGGAGTTGTTAATGAAGATAATGTTAAAAAATGACCTGGAGTTAAGGCCTGAAGATCATTTGGATCACTACTAAGCTGACATAATAGTCGTGAATTTAAAACTGCTTCGATTTGGTGAAAAACGGTATTAAGCTCCTCGTAGGTCAGTACTTGATCACCAATAATTCGAGAAATGTGATGTTTGACTGATTTGACTCCTGCTTTCCATAAACCACCAAAGTGAGCCGCAGACGCGGGATTAAAGTGCCACTTAATTTGCATGACTCCGGCGGCGTTTTGGGTTAATTCATTCAGTTGACGATTAGCGCCAACGAAATTAGTTCCGTTGTCACTGTAAAGATGAGAGCATTGGCCTCGACATTCAACAAATCGCCGTAATGCTGCTATAAATGAATCAGATGAAAGATCTGAAACAAGTTCAAGATGGAGACCTTTAATGGCGAGACATACAAATAAGCATAGATATGCCTTTTGAGTTTTACCACCCCGGCGTCTACCAAAAGTAATATGAAACGGCCCAGCGAAGTCTACTCCGGTGTGCAGGAATGGTTTAACTTCAGAGACTCGAGGAGTGGGTAAATCACTCATCAGAGGTGTATAGGATTTTGGATTATGTCGCGAACAACGATAGCAATGAGAAATGCAATGATTAATTGCTCGTCTAGCGGACAATATCCAGAATTGTTCAGCTAATAAAGCCTGAAGAGCGGTTGCGCCAGGATGCAGATACTTATTATGATACTGATTAATAAGAAGTTTAGTTAATCGGTGTTCCCGTGGTAATAAGATTGGATGTTTTCTCTCAAAGGATTCTTGAGAGTGGCGAAGTCTTCCGCCCACCCTGAGAATACCCTCCTGATCTAGGAAAGGTGCAAGTTTGCGTATAGGTTTAGCACAAGGGCTTTTTGAACAAATTTGCTTTATTTCATTAGCAAAGACTAATTGTTGAATATGTTTTATAATGATAAGCAGCGCATTATGTAGTTCCAAATTTACCAAAGGACCTCGAATTAAATCAGTTTTATCCTTTAAATAGCTGGTAAATCGAATTAAATAAGCTATGCTTCCTTGAACCTTTCGCAAAGAGGAAAATCGTGATAATAAAATTATTATGAAATCATGTTGTCCAGTGACAACGAGAGAGATTGTATTGGTTTCTAAGTCTACATCGGAAGGCAAGGTAGAAGATGAACTAATAGGCCAAAGTTCAGGCGGAGAGCTGAGCCACTTGGGACCCGCCCACCATGAAGAACATTTCAAGAGGTCATGGGGAAGATGACCCCGTGAGGCGCAATCAGCAGGATTATCGATACCATCAATATGATGCCAATTTTCCGGAGATATTTTTTCCTGAATTTGTGTAACACGGTTTGCAATAAACGTTTTCCACTGATGTGGAGAGGATTTAATCCAGGTTAATACGACTGTGGAATCGGACCAAGCGTAAATATTTTTAAAAGCAATGTTGGCATAGGTGTCACGTACAAAATAAACTAAATCTGAAAGTAACAGTGCTGCACATAATTCAAGGCGTGGAATTGTGATACGCTTAAGCGGAGACACCCTAGATTTAGCACAAACCAAAAAAATGCGTACAGAACCATCATTTTCTGTAACCCTAAAATATACCACACATGCATAACCAGTCTCAGAAGCATCACAGAAACCATGAAGGTCACATGCTTGATAATTGTCCGTTATAACGCGCCGAGGTAACTGAAGTTGAGCGAGACATAATACCTCACGCTTGTATTGTGACCAACGTGAACAAATCTCAGCGGAGGAAACCTCATCCCAAGACAATCCTTGTGTCCAAAAAATCTGGATCAAGTGCTTTGCAAAAAGAGTAAGCGGAGCTAACAATCCAAGTGGGTCAAATATGCGTGCGACTTCAGAAAGTATTGATCTTTTGGTACAACAACGGTCGATAGTGTCTATTTTGTAAGGTAGGGAATCATAAGTTGGATTCCAGTTCAAGCCCAACACCTTTTGAAAGTAATCAGCAGTGTCAAATGATTGACAATTAGTTTGGCGTAATGATGGGGGTATGGAGTCTAATACGATAGGATCGTTGCTAGACCACTTCCTCAAATCAAATCCACCACTTTTAAGAAGATCTCGAAGTTGAGATTGTAAAGTAATAGCTTCTTCAGCAGATGAACAGCCCGTGACTACGTCATCTACATAAATGTCGTTAAGTAACACTTTTGCAGCGTGAGGAAAATTATCTTTTTCATCTGAAGCAATTTGTAAAAGAGTGCGGATAGCTAGATATGGAGCAGATGATACTCCGTATGTAACAGTATTCAATTCAAATTCTTGAACAGGAGTGTTTTGAGAAAAGCGCCATAATATGCGTTGATAGGCTCTGTGATCAGATGTTACTAAAATTTGCCTGTACATTTGTTTTATATCTGCAATAAGTACAGTGGAATGGGTACGAAACCGTAAAAGTAATGATACTATGTCTTGTTGTAATTTAGGACCTGTTAATAAAGTGTCATTCAGAGAAACATTATTAGTAGACTTTGCTGAGGCGTCAAAGACGACACGTAATTTCGTGGTAGAACTTTCGGGCTTCAACACACAATGATGAGGAATATAATAACACGAATCAGAATGATTGGAAGCACTTTGACCACTCACAGGAGACATGTGTCCACAGTCAAGATAATCCTGCATGAAATTTGAATATTCTTGTTTTAATGTAGAATCTTTATTCAAGCGATTTTCCAGAGATAAAAAACGACGCATTGCGGTATTAAAAGAATTACCTAAAAGAGGAATATCTTCACGAAAAGGTAATGAAACGATGTATCTGCCTGATTTGTCACGAGTATGAGAATTGATAAAATTTTGCTCGCACTTAGTGTTCTCTGGAGAATTGAATATTTTGTCAGGTATACTTTCAAGTAAACTTCTTTAATATGGAATCAAGTTGTGAATAAACAGACACATGAAATGAGTTAACAACAGCTGGTGTAGAAATATGAATTTTTCCAGATAGTATCCAACCAAAGATGGTTTTCATTGCGATTGGTTCACCAGGACGACCATATTTAATAGCGGGTTGTATTATTTGTGAGTAGACATCAGCACCAAGCAAGATGTCTATTTCACTCGATTTGCTATAATCAGGATCAGCGAGAGGCAGGTTTTTTAAATGTTCATAACCTTGAGTGGTAATGTGACTAGACGGAATATCATTACAGATGACCGGCAAGACCATTGCCTGTATATTAAAACTGGGATGATGTCTAAACATCGGAGTGACCTGACAAAAAGTCATGCCAGTACAAGCGGGTGAAGAAGTTCGACCAATTCCTTGAATAGGAACGGAGCATTGCGTAAGCGGTAAATTAAGTCTGTTTAGACATTTCTCAGTTATTACTGATATTTGACTGCCATTGTCTATAAGAGCACGGCAAGTTTGAAAATTACCACTAGCATCACAGATAGATACTAAGGCGGTGGATAAAAGAACTGTAACTGGAGCAATAGCACTAGCAACAACTTGAGGAATGTCAGCAGCGGCGGCATTATCTGTAGAATTAAAAGAGATCGAGATCGTAGTTGCTTCACGTGGAAAATGTAGCATCGTATGATGGCGTTTTTGACAAACGCGACAAACAGACAGGGAAGCACAAGTCGAGAAACTATGTGTTCCAAAGCAATTTACACAACGTCTGCATTCTTTAATAAAGTTATATCGATCTTGAGGCGACTTATTTAAAAATAAATCACATTTAAAAATAGAGTGGTTAGCATTGCAAACAAAGCAAGATGCTTGTTGAGGTTTTGCAAGAGGCACTGCTGAACCAATATTGTCTTGAGAAGATGTTTCCACCACGAGAGACTGCTGTTTTGATTTTATGGGAGATTGCGTATGTTGCTTATGAGATAATGAAGGAGAAAATATTCCAGTGTTAGAAGTTGAATACTGAGAGACACCAGAACAAATATTTGACAACATAGTGCTAGACTCCAAAGCATTGCATTGATCGGTCAAGAATTTAATTAATTGTTCATATGTGGGCAACTCCGTAATGCTACGATGCATTTCAAACCGTTTTCTAGTATTGGGATCAATTTTCTGCATTAACCAATTAAATAGAGTAAAATCCCACAAGTCAATTTCATATTTATTGAGAGCAAAAATATTTTCAGAAAATATATTTAAGAGAGTACGAAGAGAACTTGCGGAATCAGGTTTAGCTTTTGGTGAATTAAGAATATTTCCCAATAGGTCGAAATAAGTATGCGTTTATTGTCATATCTTTTCTCTAGGGTTCCGAATGCAATATGATAATTATCAGAGGTTATTGGTAAATGTTTCACTAATTTTAATGGTTCATCAGATAAGGCACTTATTAAGTATTGGAATTTCTCTATGTTAGACAATTTTGTGTGATTGTGTATCAATGACTTAAACAGTTCATAGAATGAAGTCCATTCAATAGCATTACCTGAAAATTTAGGTATCTGAATCTCCGGTAGATGAACAGTATTTTTATTGCTTTCAACATCAACCTTTTGATTTGTTGTAACAGCAGATGCCATTTTGGTTAATTGTATGTCAACAGCTTGAATGTTATCATGCAAATCATCTATTTCTTCCACCAGTGAATTCAGTTGATCCAAATTTTCAACTGAGAGTTGACTCAATTTTAATGATTTGCGTTGTTCTTGAAAATCCTCGTAAATGAGGTTAGATCTTTTAAATTTTGCATAAAACATAGAGTGCGTTGAAGTGTCTGCCACAACGGCAGATGAGTATTCTGACACGGCGGTTAATTTTCTAATTACCACATTACATTCCCTGACAAAGTCCTCAATCTTCATTTTGTAAGTATTGATAAGCTTCTTAATAAAGTTATATTAACCAAATGTAAATAAAATTACAAAATAGTTCTATTATCAGTACTAACAAATACGTTAGAATGACAATATAATAACGAAAATATGTTTAGAGGAAACAAGAAAATGAATTAATTATAGCGGCAGATTCAATAAAAAACACCGTGTGCTAGTGTCAAAATGAATTTAAGCAACAAATGTCAGTTATGAAGTAATTAATTTAAAAAGGTTTTAGATGAATGTAAGGCAAAGCTGGTTTTCTTTTTTAAGGTATCGGCATCAAAAATGTTTATTAACGCGGAAATAAATCCGGCTCGAAGGACCAAAAATGTTTATTAACGCGGAAATAAATCGGACGAAGGACCATTCAGCGTAATTCTGACAAACTGAACTAATATTAATAATTGAATTTGAAATACCTTGTGACCTCGTGTACTAGCGGCACTTCCTGGTGTTGTTCTCTTCTAGTTGGGCCCAACAAACTCCAGGTCTCCAGTATGGGAATATGGCAAGGTACACAAGACACTCGCGTGGTGATAAATAGCAGTTTTTATTATTTTTTAAGTTGACCGAAAAAAAAATGACTTTTTTATATTTTTTTTGTAGCGTTGTTATTTTTGTTGATATGGAAATCAAAAACAAATTGAGTTATAGAAACAAAAAATGCTAGCATTGTTTTCTGAACACTTCGACTTAGGCAAAAATTTCATTTAAAGACATTTTTAAAAGTCTGCAGAGGCACAGATCAGTCCATAAGGACTGTTTTGGGTTCTATAAGGCGTTGGAAATGACCAGGTGAAAATTCGAAGAAACACCGAATTTTCACTTAGGAAAAATGTTTTTGGTTCAGGATATGAGAGCAGAAGTATATAATGACAAAGATTTATGAATAATATACTTTTTCAAAGGCACCACAAATTGGATTTTGAAAAATAATATTTTTGAAAGGGCGTCAAAATTTGGCTCAAGAATCGATTTATCGAAAGTACGCCAAAATTTCACTTGCAGACTAATTTTTCAAAACTGCGTTGAAATTTGGCTTGAAAATCGATTTTTCAAAAGTACGCCAAAATTTCACCCGCAGATTAATTTTTCAAAACTACCTTGAAATTTGGCTTGAAAATTGATTTTTCAAAAGTACGCCGAAATTGGTCTTTCTATTCTTGGCCAATTCTAAAGAATGAGCATAAAATTTTAGCGATGCACTGCATCCAAAAGGCAAAATAGAAGATTTTGACAAAGCCGGCGTAGTGCCGATAAGCAAAAATTGATAAAAATCAATGCACATGTACAAGGCCGGTTTCTCGCATAGAAAGAGTTTGGATTGACTCAGCGGCTCGCAATTTGGTCGAGCGCGTTGAGTGGTTCTGACAAAGCAATGGTAGAAAAGCCAATAACAGGGCTTTTCAAATGACAAAGTTATAGAGGAAAACGCCTTGTGCATAAAAATCCAAAAATTCAATTTTGCCTAAAAGTCGCTCGAAGGTGAGTAGCTGCCATATCGATAATATTGAACGACTGCGATAAGGGCTAGTAAGTCGTGGACTGATCGAACGCCATTCAACTTACGCAGTAATAAGTCCTCTGAATGTGTTCGAGTACGTGGCTCTTCACGGTAAAAGAACTTTAAAGCTAAGTAGTCTCTAGCGAACCTAAATTCATTAAGTAAAACTTTTTTAAGTTATTTCAGTCAGCCATAATTATTCATTTGCCCAGAGTCTGAAACGATTCAAAAAGGCCCGCGCTTTGATTCTGAGGAGGTGTGTATGAATCTTTTCTACCTATCTATCGTTAGCGTACGCGCTCTCGCTTGTATGGTTTGAAAGCCATTGTCTTGGTTGGGGAAGGCACTATTCTCTAATAAGAATATTGTACCTCCTAAAATTTGTTAAATAAACGAATTCTTTGAACGCTTGCATCTTAATTGATCTTGAGGCCTGTTGACGGTCTATAATCCCTGGAACTTTCGTATCGAAAGCCGGATGTGTCGAGTTAATTCGCATTAACCTTCGACCTTCTGGTTACGCTACGGAGGTTTGATAGGGATTTTTTTATGCGTTTTTTTGAGAAAACTTTGGGTGTAAAAGTCGTCATTAGCAGCCCAAAAAGTGCTCCACACGTCCCAAAATCAATCCCATCGGAGAGAAATTCTTCGATAGGGATTTTTTTTATGCGAAAATAAAAATTTTCAAAAGGTACCTAAACCCCAGAACCAAGGATTTCACTCCAGAGAGAGCGTCGGTTTCAATCTGAGGTAGTGCCGCCTTGGTCCATTACTCGGCTACCGAAGTACATCTTATCTCGAACCCGCCTGGGAGGTAGAAGAACGGGGTAATACGCGACTGGCGCCCCCCTGAGAAATAAATTGGTGTCGCGTCATTTTGACGCCCGGTAGTGCGTTCTTCTACATCCCCACCGAAAGGAGTTAAAAAAATGAAAAATTAAAAAAAAAATTACTTAATTTTTTTGTAGAAATGCGCCGCCAGTGACTTTAACTAATCTAACGTAATGCGGTACAACCGTCACAGCGGAGCGGATCTGGTTTTGAAATGAAACCAACTTTAAAAAAAAATTTTTTTTTGACAATTCGGTTACACGCGTTCTCTTTTATCATGTTGTCAACTTAGCTCAGCTTAATCACACAGGGTAGCGGAGGAATTCGCATTTAAAATTCGCAAAAACACGTTTTTCCACGAAAACTTTGTTATTATTGACCTGACGAAAAAAAGAGTAAAATTAAAAATTGAAGATCTCCCAGAAGCGCATAATCTGGTAATTTTTTTTCAAATTGGACGGTAACTTTTCGCGAAACAATTTTTTGAAAATACTCATTTTTTTGCCTTAACACTAATACACAAAAAAGTATTTCCTTAATTTTTTTACGAAAAAAAGAAATTAAGGGCATGAGTTTTTTTTGAGGTAGGTGAAATAGATAAGAATTGACGGAGCCGGAGAATTGGGCTGGTGGGTCAATTAGGGGAGGGGAGGGAGGTAGGGAAAGGGAAATTATTCAACCCCCTCGAACTTTTTTCCCTGTCGTGCGATTTTCAAAAACCAAAATTTAATTTGTTGTTATTACGTCTAATATTTGACAGAATAATTTTTTTAAAATTTTCTTCAAATAAACAAACTTGTGGGAAAGGAAAAACCTTTTGCATTTTTTTTAAAATGCGTTTTTGAGTACGAAGGAAAGGGCTCAGAAGAGAATTTTTTTACAGGTAAGCGAGATTTTTTTTATCTTTAATTTAAAAAAATATATATCTCAGTCCAAGCAATAGGAAGGCAGAGAGGGGGCATAATGCGTTTGTGGCTATGTCGAAAACTGCTAATTCTAGAAAAAAAAGTTTCAGATAAAAAAGTTACGTCCATCTTTTATCTTCGTTACTTCTCGATACACTTAGTATCTATTTCGAAAGATAAAAAAGTTTCCCGCATGTTACATCTGAGAATGCTAATTTTCGACATAGCCTTATAAAAAAATAATGCTTTCTACAGTTTTTAAAATTTGACCTACATATTAACACATTATGTTGACAAATATATAGTGATAACACGATAAACATTTGAGAGTAATCCATTGTGCCGTTTTTGAGTGAGAGCGAGTTAAGCGGAAAAATAATTGTTATATATATCCAAAACACGCATAAAACTAGAGAAATGCGCCGCGAAAACTCGTGACGGTGTTAAATAATTATTTATAATAAGTTTAATATTTGATGGAGGGTAGGCTGATAAAATATTAAGATGGATAAAAGATTTATATATCCGAATATTAAGCTCCGAAGTCCCTATCTATTTTCCTTAACCTTTTATTCCCACAAACGCATTATGCCCCCTCCCTCCTTTCCTATTGCTTGGATTACGATATGTATATATATATATATATATATATATATATATTTTTTTTTTTAAAGATAAAAAAATCTCGCTTACCTGTAAAAAAATTTCTCTTTTGAACCCTTTCCTTTGTACTCAAAAACGCTTTTAAAAAAAATGCAAAATGTTTTTCCCCTCCCACAAGTTTGTTTATTTGAAAAAAATAAAAAAAATATTAGACGTAATAACGAACAAATTCCATTTTGGTTTTTGAAAATCGCACGACAGGGAAAAAAGTTCGAGGGGGTTGAATAATTTTCCTTTCCCTACCTCCCTCCCCTCCCCTAATTGGCCCACCATCCCAATCCTCCGGCTCCGTCAATTCTTATCAATTTCACCTACCTCAAAAAAATCTCATGCCCCTAACTTCTTTTTTTCGTAAAAAAATTAAGGAATTACTTTTTTGTGTATTAGTATTAGGGCAAAAAATGAGTATTTTCAAAAAAATGTTTCACGAAAAGGTACCGTCCAATTTGAAAATAATTTACCAGATTATGCGCTTCCGCGAGATCTTCAATTTTTAATTTTACTTTTTTTTTCGTCAGGTCAATAATAAAAAAGTTGTCGTGGAAAAACTTGTTTTTGCGAATTTTAAATGCGAATTCCTCCGCCACCCCGTGTGATTGAGCTTAACTAAGTTGATAACATGATAAAAGAGAACGCGTGTAACCGAATTGTCAAAATTTTTTTTAAAAAAAGTTGGTTTCAAAACTCCTCTTTTTCTCGCCAGATCCGCTCCAGTATCAGTTTATCAGACTTGGGATTGACCCTACTGACAGCAAGGCTGGATAAGATAGAAGTGACTTTTTGGTTTTAATCAAAACTCTAAAGGCAGTGGCAGGGAGCCAGCCATGTCGGCATGCTTTGAACTCATTCGTAAAAGTGAACTGGTCCACTGGAATTCCAATTATCTTCAAAGCGTACCGACAATGTTGGCTCCCTGCCGCTGAATTGGCCGGCCGGCTTCACTTTTTATGCCAATTAAGGAAATGTAAACAATTCGAATACGTTCTTTCACAAGTAAGTTCGTCGACCTATTCAGGAGCAGGTCAGGACTTACTCAACATCAGTAGTGTATCTTCGCAAATTTACTAATAATTTAAAATACTAAATTACCTCAGAATCCTCTAAAATTTTGCAGGGGCTTTCGCACATTGAAGACTAGTACACCATTTTATTTTCCGCATTTCTTGGTAGATCACGCTGTATACGTACAGCGTTGTATACAGATAACAAGACCAATGAAAACAGAGAAATATCGATTATGCATATATACCCGCACAATTTCTGTCTAAGATGTCCTTGAAATGGACGCTTCTTCATAATAATAATAGTAAGGGCTTTTAGTAATAGCTTTCTAACATCCCATTGCTTTATTTCGAAAAGGAAAAATAAATGCATTTAAAACATTACAAAAAAGACCACATTTATAAGAAGCGTTGGCGGCATTAAAAATAAAAAACTGTTTGAAAAATTCGCTAATGAATAAGCCTGTGCAATTGTCGTCACTTCCACCCACAGCAGCAGCTACTCAACAACATCTATTCAGAGTATATTATCAGGTTCAGACTTGGCTGGGAACAGATTTAGATCCTCAGCAATAGGGTTGAACTTAAAACAATAATTTATTAGAGCCAATAACTACTCTGATTCCTTCTGCACCAGATGAACTTCTCAATTCTATTTTCTGCAATTGCAGAAGGTTGTGGTACCAATTGTGAATGCAGAAAAATAGGATTGCCATGTTCCGTAGTGTGTGGCTCTTGTCGGGGCCAGTAGTGTCTCAATACGATATCCGAGGATACAACCGTTGAATCTGAGTTCAACGATGATGAAGACGAACTCATTTCATATTTTCCGCTGAGATGGTTGTCGACGAAGATGAAAATATTGAAGAAGGGATAGACGGAGACGAAGAAGAAAAAGTCAGCAAAGACGAACCATAATCAACAAAATTATAATATAACTTGTAACCCATGGATTAGGCTTATAGGGGACATCATGTAAAAAAACGCGCCTTGCATTCTACCTCAAAGGTGGTGCGGAAACGAATGCAGCACAATGTCCGAGTTTTCTCAATAATCTCAAATACTATTGGTTCTACGTAAATTTTGTATAGGACGTTTTTTTATGCAGATTTATCTCACGAACAAATTATAATATTATTATATCCAAAATTAACGTAAAACCGATGCTTTACGAGATATTTGAGAAAAACCGATTTTCTTGACATTAGACCTGCTGTAACTATTGTAGCCGTCCAGTTAGCTTTATAGACTTTTGATAAATTATTTGTGATGCCAAAATAAAGAGAATCCCGTTGGAAAATCGTATGTTGTATTTTTTTAGAGGTTCATGTATAAAGTGACTGGGCTATATACTACTGCACAAATAAAACATAAAATCCTAGTAAGTCAGCAGAACCATATACTTTAATGCATAAACAAGGTTGTCAAAATCTTGGAAGTCGGACTAACTAGGTTTCTAATTTTAAGTTTCGAATGAGATAATTTTAGGAGCTTTTGATAGATGGCTCCACTGGTTTTAAATTTAAATACAGAGTTATCTGGTTTTGTAGTTTAAAGGACATCAATACCTGTAAACTGATGGCATTATAAAGTGAAAACTGCAAAAAAATCGACTTTTGAGGTTCTGCACTTTAACCATCGCAATGTTGTTTTTGCCATTTAACACAAAAACTAAAAAATATGGACAAAAACTTGCATAAAATTTTCTACAATTTTGTTCCTATATAATATTTTGATAGGAGTTACCATTTTCCAGATAAATGAGTCCAAAATTAAGAAAACATAGAAATTCATATATCAGTAAATCACTTAGAGGAAATAACTGTGACAATTATTGTAAGGCGTATAATATAACTTTATATTATTAACATAACAAAAAATTAAATAAACTGAAAAAAATTTATAATAATAATAATATTATAATTTGTAGACATTTATCTCGAAAACGGTAACAATGGTATCTGGAAAATGGTAACTCCTATTCAAATATTGCAAGGAAACAAAATTGTAGAAAACTTTATGCACTTTTTTTCTGCAGAATGTTTTTCTGCATATTTTTTAGTTTTTGTGTTAAATGATAAAAACAATTGCAATTTTTTTTAAACGGACGCCATTTTGAAAGTAGAGCCAGTTTTTTTTGGGGGGGGGACATGTCTTAAATTGTTCCTTAGGCTTGAATCTTTATGAAAAACATTGTCCCCAAGGATCGAGGGGTTGCACGGACAGTTAGGGTGGGCTCCCGTAGTATTATGTTTTATATTGAATTTTATATTTTATTTTAAGAGCTGAATCATTTATCTGGAAATTGGTAACTCCTATCCAAATATTGCATTGTAGAAAATTTTATGCACTTTGTTTTTTGTTTTTTGTGCCGAAAGTTTTTCTCCATCTTTTTTGAGTTTGTGTGTTAAATGACAAAAATAATATTTGCAATTTTTTTTAATGGACGTCGTTTTGAAAGTGCAGCCAATTTTTTTTGGGGGGACATGTCTACAGTTGTTCCTTAGGCTTTAATCTTTATGAAAAACATTGTCCCCAAAGATCGAGGGGTGCATGGACACTTAGGGTGGTCTCCCGTAGTACAGACTTTTGTGTCCGTGATTTTAGCTGAGCCTGGTATACTTGGGCAAGGTTTTTGTCGTCAGATCCCAGGTCCAAGGCAGCTTTCAAAACTTTAAAGTCCCTTTGTTTATCTACTGGGATAATCTGAAGTAACTCCGATGCTTGGCCTTTTCCTCATTATCCCAGTTATTCGCACTTGCAGCCGCTTCAAACTGTCTTATATAGGTTGTCCATGAGCTTTGGCCATCAAACGAGGGAGGTTTTAATCGAGAACCTGATGATGCTACTAGTCGACCTCCTTTCTCTCTTACCTGTCATTTAAGACGTTCTATTTCTCCTTCTGGGGCGACCGTAGAGGCGACTTCAATGTGAATGTCAGTCGATATTCCATTGAAGCAACGTCGAGCGCGGTTAGTACTTGGATGGGTGACCCATCTTGGGAAATACAGCGTTCTCGTCCCACCTTCTAGCGGCTTGTATATCAGTGTATATGCGGAAGCTACGTAATTTCAGACGAGGATTACGTAGTGGATATACCATCCCTCGGAGGGGATGTAAAGCAGGCGGTCCTTTGTCTATTAAATGTTAGGCAAGTAAAAGATCCCTTCTCTTCTTAAGGGAAGAGGTTCGGCAAAATTTCCAGGTTGGGGATAGCTCGTCTCCTGGCATCGGTGATAGGCCCTGGTAGCGGAAATAGGCCGACGTCAAATAAATAGATAAAAAAAAAAGGAAGGAGAAGTATTTACTTCTCCTTCGACCTCGCTCATTTTTCTCTCCATGTCACTTACTCCCCTTTGACTTGACTGACTTCTGTCTTGATTTCACTCTTTAGTTCTCCATTGGCGGAAATCCTGTTGTATTTTCCTTTGCTCATTGAGAATTTTTCTTAATTCGTCCTGGCATGGCGTCTTATTTGCTCCTCTTGACGTTTTATTTCCAAGTCTTCCATAATTTTTCTGAATTCATCTTTTTCTTCTTGACGTCGCCTTTCTTGTTCCTCTTTCTCCTCCTGAGGTCGTCTTTCTTGTACCTTTCCTCTTCTCAATGTCTCCTTTCTTGTTCCTCTTTTTCCTCTTAACGTCGTCTTTCTTGTTCTTCTTTCTTCTCTTGCTGTCGTATTTTCAGGTCCTCCATAATTTTTCTCATTTCGGTTTTTTCTTCTTGACGTCGTCTTTCTTGTTCCTCTTTTTCCTCTTGACGTCGTATTTCTTGTTCTTCTTTCTCCTCATGCTGTCGTATTTTCAAGTCTTCCATATTTTTTCTCAATTCGCCTTTTTCTTCTTGACACCGCTTTTCTTGGTCTTCTTTATCTTCCTGGTGTTGCTGCTCCATCATCTTCCTAAGCTCTACAAGTAGGTGCTGCATTAGTTTCTCGGATGCCATGCTTATTGTTTTTATAAGCATACGATGACTTTAATCAAATTTATTACACAGTATCTCGTCGATTTGTCCAATGGAACTTTCTAGAAAAATCTCGAAATGGCACAAAAGTGTCTTACTTAGAGTCTATGTTACTATCCAGTTGTTAAAATTCCACTATCTCCAGTAATTTCCAAACAGAATCTTCTAGAAATTTTCTCAAAGCAGCACAAATAAGTCTTATTTAGTGTCTATATCAATTTCCAGTTGAAATAATTTAATTATCTCCACTGATTTCCAAATAGAATTTTCTAGAAATTTTGTTAAACTAACACAAACAAGTCTTATTTAGTGTCTGTATCACTTTCCAGTTGAAAGAATTTTTTTTTTTAATGCCTTTGTTATATTAATGTCCTGGCGAAGTTTACCGAATGCTACTCTACCACTTAACCAGGACGGCGAGATGAGATACGGTCACCAATCCAAGTGACGGACTCGCTCGGCCATGTTTAACGCCAATTGAGGTCCAGTCACTGAAATCAGTACCGTACCTCACCTAACAATTCAATTATCTCCGAATGTTCTAGAAATGTTCGCGAACTAACATCTCTGTCACTATCCAGTTGAAAGAATTCTATTATTTCCACCAGTTTCCGAATTAGAATATTCTGGAACTTTTCCCGAAAACGCACTTTTCACAATTTTTTTAGTTCAAAATTAGTCCTTACACAACGTCCCATAAGTCTATTCACCGTGTCACCACTAATTCCCGAGAACACTAGAAACTTTCTCGAACAGTCCAGAAATCTTCTGTTATAATTCCGCTTCTGACACCAATTGTTACGTATTTATGTTGTAGAACCTCCCAGAGTCGACTTAAGTCGAAGACAAAATAAAAATTCGACTTAGGTAAAAAAATTCATTTAAGGGACTTTTCTATCGTAAATATAAGTCTGAAAGGATTCAGAGCCATAAACTAGCACAAGAGGGCCGATATGAGTTCGTTAAGACATAAGGCACGACCAGGTGAAAATTCGAAAAAACGCCGAATTTTCACTTACGAAAATATGTTTTTGTCAAAGCCATGAGAGTGAAAGTTTATGGTGGTCATGGAAAAATAAAAGTATAATAACTATGCTACGTATCAAAAAGGGTGAAATCGACAAATGTAGCGAAGGCGCATAGCGTCTATAGGCAAATATTGGCAAAAAATAGTAAAAATGGACAAGGCCCATTTCTCACATAAAACAAGTTTGAATTCACCCAACGACTCATAATTTGGACGAGTGCTTTGGATGATCAATACAAAGAGATGGTAAGAAAGCCAAAAAATGTAGGGCTTTCCAAATAATAAAGTTATAGAGAAAACAGTATTCTGCATAAATGACAACAGATTTACTAAAGAGTTGCTAGAAGGCGAAGCGATGTCATTTTCCCTTTATGAAACCTGCACGGGGATTATCAGCCATAATTACCACAAGTCATAAATTTTAAAAATGCTTGCATTAAATTTTAGGAGGGTTGCATGAATCTTTTCTACCAAATCGATAGTTAGCGCACGCTCTCATTTGTATGGCAGACTTGCAATTTGTTGTAGTCTGGTCAATTTCCTTATTTTTAAAATGAGGATGTATAGAGGGTTGCTTCAGAGAGAAATTATGTTTAGTAAATACTCTGCCCTCTACAAGCATACTTTTGAACATTTGCTGCCCATCTTAGGCTAACCAATTCGATTGTAGTGGACAGCGACCGCTAGATGGCGCGCTCTGATTTATTTTGCATGTCGCAGTCTTAAGATTGCGAATATGTACCAAGTCACTGGAAATCTCGTTGCCAGTCACTGCATGCCTACCTTGCACTGAAGAGAGCCAACAGCTCGAAACTGCAGTCTGCAAGTGGTGTGTAGTGGCTGACACGAGAGTTCCTTTAATTAGGAATAAGTCTTTCGGTCGGTGTTTGCTAAAATCGAATTACAGCGTTTCGTAGTAATATGTGATTATTACCCTTAACGCGCCAGACTTGCAATTTGTTGTAGTCTGGTCAATTTCCTTATTTTTGAAATAAAGATATATAGAGAGAAATTACGTTTAGTGAATACTCTGCCCTCTAGAAGCATCCTTTGAACACACACACACACATATACATATACACATATACATATATATATATATATATATATATATATATATATATATATATATATATATATATATACATATATATATATATATATATATATATATATATATATATATATACATATATATATATATATATATATATATATATATAGGTATAGACGGTATATTGTGTAGCCCGATATATCGATAGGTCGCTCATAAGCCCGGCATTTCCCAAGTGTATAAATTAACAAATTTATTAAATATAGCGATTGTTGTGCACATTGCCACTAGAGGTAGCTAATTATTATTTTTCCTTTGATTATATAAACATGGCATATTTCAGAGCCCGGATATATTTACCGATCCTTTCAAAGCCCGCTGTATATAAGAATATAGCTAGCGTTCGTTCTCCGTCCCAGCGATGTTGCCAATCTAACTGGGCCTCAATAGGTCATATTTTTATAATATATATTTCTTTGATGCATAGATTGTCACGAAGCACAAAATTATATGGCTAGGAGGACTTGCTATACTGCGCCACTATCATTACTCCTTACAGTAGAGACGCTATTGGAAGGCCATCTAATAAAGGAAATATATTCATTCTGAACGCCAAAATAATATACCGTTTTTTATTATTTATTGTTATGGATTTGAGGATACATTAAAAGAACCTAATAAAATATTGGGTGGTTTTGTATGCAAATAAACATTAATTACACAAGTTTACAAAAAAAAAGTTGTCTGGATCTGGGGTCAGACAATACGTTTCTTATGTATTTTTCGACGCTGAATTCGAATCTATTTTTAGTATTGCTCTATCACGTCAGGATTTTGAGATATCCTAACCTAAAAGTGCAAAAAACACGTTTTTTATGTATTTTTCGACGCTGAATTCGAATCTATTTTTAGTATTGCTCTATCACGTCAGGATTTTGAGATATCGTAACCTAAAAGTGCAAAAAACACGGTTTTTTGACATATTTGACGTTATGTAGCTTTGCGAATTTTTTTTCTCGCAAAACCATGTATGGGCTCTTAAAGAACAAGTCTTCTTCTTTAAAATGCCGCTGAGTTTGCTCAAATATCTTTTTTTTCGCTGAGATATCGAATTTTTAAAATTGTCTGTTCATATCATATCTTTCCCAATACATTTAATTAGTACGGAAACCTTATGGTCATCATTTAAATTGCAATATCTCAGCGAAGAAAAAAAAAGATATTTGAGCAAACTCAACGGCATTTTAAAAAGGAAGATTTTTACTTTAAGATCCCATACATGGTTTTTCGAGAAAAAAAATTCGAATATGTCAAAAAAACCGTGTTTTTTGAACTTTTAGATTAGGATATCTCAAAATTCTAACGTGATAGAGCAAAACTAAAAATAGATTCGAATTCAGCGTCGAAAAATACATAAGAAACGTATGGTCTGTCCCCAGGCAACTTTTTTTTTGTAAACCTGTGTTATTAATAAATGATAATGTAGTAATGTAGGCCTATAAGTATTTAAATATTTTGAATTTGTCCTCATTTTTTGTTTTCCACTTTTAAAGTATTGCCTCATTCGCATTGAAATAAAAAGATGCAAAGCGTTAGAAATTAAATTACGTTTATTTACCTAACAGAGAAATATAAAACGAACTGTATTGATACTACAGTAAAATTAGGTATTAACAGCAAAAGAGTCCCATGTTGCATCAATTTTTCTTTGGAAACTGTGCTTATTTTCGATGAGATTACAGCAAGTGACCCTTGTGTTTCCGAGTCAAATATGACCAAAAATTGATTGACATCAAATAACAAAAAAGCATGAAGTTCCCTTTTAAGTATTCGTAAGTTTTTTATTTAATTTTGTTTCAGTGTCACTATACTTATAGGTTCAATTTAAAAAAATAATACTATGTACCAGCTGTCCCAAGTTAACATCAATAATTAAGAGTTGCATTCTATGAAATAAGTTTGCAGATTCATTTTATCCCACTGTGCAAAGACGGATACTTTTAGTAAATTCTTTTAATTTGCCCATCAGAAAGTACTGTAATACTGTGAAGACGTAAGAAAGCAATTTGAACTTAAAAATAGACAGAGAGTGTATTATTAATATGCTTTTTGTGACTTCCGTGGAGGTTTCGTTGTTACAAGCCGTCTTTTATATAAAATAAATAATTACATAAGTACTGATGTGTCAAAAGACCATAAAAAAAATGTCATGTGCTCATGCTCTTTTGAGCATTAAAGTTAAAAACGAGTTAAGCGTATGGTGGAAAAATAAATAAATTGCGATTTTTTGATGTATGTATCTAATTTTCATAAAATATTTTGTAGAGGAAATATTTTTTATCGCTTTCAAATGTTATGTTATTAAAGTTCCATAATCAATTATTTCCACATACAAATTTTTTTCGTTGTGAGAAACTTGGATAGAAAATCTGGATGTGGAAGTAGTGATTCCTTGGTCAGGTTTTTTTTCCTAATATATATGGGGAGGTGAAAGATAGTATAGACTAACCTCTTCCTTTTGTGTGTACACTCTTTTGTGCACAATAAATGTTTATTTATTTATTAATTTTATTTATTTAAATTTGTTCCGGCTGCCAATGCATCAAAAATGAGGTACCGAAACACTTGTCTGTCGTCATTTTATTTCCACATCTAGTGTAAACTAAATGTTTAAAAACTTTTTATTCTTCAAATAGGCTTAGAATGTCATGAAACGTCGAGATTTTAAGTTTGAGCGAAAAAAATTTATGTCTGTCGGTCTGCCTGTAACTTTTTTTGTGCGCACGTTTACTCTGGAACCGTTTAAGATATTTACTTGAAATTTGGTACACATATGTACATTAATGAGATCTGGAACTAGATTATATTTTCATCTTGTTCCGTCGAAGGGTTGGGGGTAAATTGGGGTAAATAGGTAAAACAAGCAGGTAAGAGTCCATAAAATTGGTATTTAGTATATACAAGAGAAGCTAAGATCTCAAAAAAATTTTTGGCATTAGCCACCCCCATTACCACCCCCACCACATTATTAAAGGGGATGAAAAAAAAAATTGTGATCTAGTGCATGTACAATAACCAGAAACCTCAAAATATTTTTTTACTTCATCCACCCCCACTACCACTCCCCTATCACCACCCCGACCCCACTACCGATGTGGGGTATCATTTCATGGGTTTTTGGGGTAGAGGATTTCAAATATTATATTATTAAAGTTCCATAAACAATTATTTCCACATACAAAATTTTTTCGTTGTGAGTGACTTGGATAGAAAATCTGGATGTGGAAGTAGTGATTCCTTGAGCAGCGGTTTTTTCATACTTTTCTGGGTCATTTAAAATGCAATTAAAAATCTGTAGATGATACTTTTTTTTCTGTGTTATTTGCATGATGTTCTTAACTTATTATTTTATTAAGAAAAAGTCATTGTTATTTGAACATAACTCGAAAAATAAATCAATAAAAGGCATAGTTTCACCCACTTTCGTTATAGTCTAGAAAATAGCGTGCAAATTCGCCGACGAGTGGTTACCGTCTGCCAGTCGGTAATCGAAGAGGCCATATAAGTACAAATTTTGTTTCTCTCTGGAACTTTTTTATTTTTAAATCGAATGATTATCGATATCTGTCCGCATAGATAGTTGGTATATGTACTTCACATACTCCAATTACGCTGGCAGACGAAACTTCCGATCGGCGCGCGTTAACCGAAAATAGAAAAAAAAAAATTTTAGTTCCTATTTTCGGTTAGCGCACGCGCCGGCCGGAAGTTTCGTCTGCCAGCGTAACTGGGGTATGTGAAGTACATATACTAACTACCTATGAGGACAGATATCGATAATCATTCGATTTAAAAATAAATGCCCCCCTCCCCTCCATATCCCCCCACCATACCAAAAAGTTCCAAAGAGAAAAATTTTTTGTACTTATATGGTCTCTTCGATTACCGACTGGCAGACGGTAACCACTCGAATTTGCCTATTTCCTAGGCTATTATAGATTTATGCATTATTACACTATATTTCTTAAATTATACAAAGAAGGTAATTTTTAATGGTTTTTATTTTTTGCAAGTTAACAAATTATTACAAAGTTTATTTGTCTATTTATATTCAAAATTTTTATTTTCATTTTTTTTATGCGATTACCAAGACCGGAGATAATAAAAAAAATAGTAGAAAATTCTAATATTGCAACATACATTGTTTAAATTTTTATGAAGCTGGACTTCTCATTGAACTTGTTACCACATCGAAAATATATTAAAATAATAAAGCCGAGGCAGAAAAAAATTCTTAATCACCTTTTTTGATGCTGTCATAAAGTTTAGGTCAAACGCTCTGCTCTTTTCCCCCTAATGTTTGCGTTAGTGTTTCCTAACTGTGACTAAAATATACCCTTTTTATTAAAATATATAGGTATATTTACCCACATGAAATAATACAAGAGTAGCAGTAGTCTATGTTTTGGCTCTGACAGGTGTTAAATAAAATGGACATTTCGAACAGAGCGCTTTTGTTATTTGCAGACGAAATGAATGATTTAAAAATAGTTTTTTCAATTTTCAAGGCATATTTATTAATAAGGGTGTTTTCTCGATTTTTAAATTATTATTCACAAAAGAATCAAGTAGTCTAAATTTGTTTTTTAAACTGTGCAATCATACTTGAAATTGCCTCTGAAATCAAAACATGTAAAAATGCACAGGGTGTTTTTTTTTTCAAAGTTGGAATCATTTCCGGGGAAACCAGAAGTGAACGAAACTTCTCAAATAATGAAACATTGGACATTTTTAGTTTATATTAATTACCCCTGCCAAGTTTTAGTCTCATACTATGAAAACTCTGGAATCTATGGCTTTCCTAATGATTTCGTTGGTATGCTAATATTTTAACAATTTAATGTAACAGTAAGTAACATGTTATTACACAAATAATAAATGACTATGTTCCAACTTTCAAAAAAATTACAAAGCTGCAAGCAATTTGTGTTAGGAGAATGGTAAATACAACCAATAAATATTATCTCCAGATATACTTTAATTTTAGTTTGTAAAACCCAATGGTTAAATTCCATATTTTCAATTATGTTATTTTCAGTTGTGTTGATTATATAAATTATTACATCTCCGGATGCGACTAAAAGAATTGTATACAAAATGTTTATAAATTTATATGAAAATCTCACAATCTAAAATGTCTTTAGTTATTCTAGTTTCGTTTAAACAAACAGCAATGGGTTGTATTTCTAGAACTGACCCTTTAGAAATGAATGGACAATTTACAAATTCCTTTCTTACATTGTTATGTCCCTTATAATAGTTTTATGGCCGGATACTTCTGGAGTGCCTGTCAATTTCTAATCTAATAAACTCTTTGGTAAACTGTTAACAAACTCTGGCCACATGTTTGAATTTTTTTGTTAATTTGATTTTCTGGTACAAAGGATGTCTATTGTCTAATTCTGTATTGTTCATCGACTCATACTTCAGTTTGTTTCCTCATTTCTCATTGAGTGTTGTTACTTAAAACAGATGAAAAATCTAACATTTAAAACTTATATTATCACGCCTGGACTCAATCGCCGCAATAAAAAATATAGAAAAAATAAAAGCCCTTCAAAAAATTTCTTTCTTCATTGAGAACTATTAAAAAGTACGTACACTTCATGATTATTATAGTTTATTAAGTTGTAGTAATGTGGATTCAAAAAAAGGTACATCTCAAATCATTTTAATTTCCTTGCTTGATGATTTTTTTGATAAATATAACTATAAATATCACTATTTCGAAAAAAATCTGTGATATTGATACTTTTCGAATGTTCAAACACAAATTCGTTTACTTGTATGCATTTTTTCGAAAATATGATCAATCCCATTCTTGATCAGAAATAGCGATTTTCACGATCTTACCCTTATAACTCTCTATAGTTTTGAATATAAATTCTGGAACTTTTCCAATACATTAACAAATGTATAAGGAATCTATTGAATATAGTTGAAATGTGGATAGGTGTAAAATTTACATTTTATTTTTATAATTTTTATTTAATTGGGGTGAGTGAAAAATTAATGAAACTTTTTTTTATAAATACATTAATAAATACAATACAGTAAAGGCAGTTAAAAATTCGTGCGAATGACGGCGCGACAGATCTGCTTCGTTACAACGGCTATGTGTGGTGTCTGTGTATGCGTTCATAATTATATATTTTCTCTCCAGACTCACTATTTATCCTCCTATTCACTAAGAAAAATGTTAAAAATGTGTAATCAGAAAGTGTTAGAACTGCTAAGAATTTTTAGAGGTTCCATAGTGTGCATTTAACCGTGCGTGTGCTTGGCCGCGCAGGTGACAAAGTTACTTCACTTCACTTTTTTTCCAGGAATACCGTGGTTTTAGCGATAAATTTTATTAGGACATTTTTGTTCAGAAACACGTGGTCTATCCAACTGTATTTTTTATTTTTTCATACCCTGACTTAATTTCAGAATTTTGAAAAAATGGATACATTTTTTTTCACTTTTCTTTTATGTTCTGCATCCGAGCGGATTGTAAACTTTTCAGGATATTATTCTATACACTTTCACGGACTGATTAAAAAAAATTATTCATTTGGCAAGTTTTTGGAGATTTCACTATAAAATTTTTTCTGTCGTCTGGACTAATAAAAAGATATGCTGCACGGTAGTGGGAATGGTAGAGGGGGAAGTTGATGGCAAAAATTTTTAGAGGCTCTTGTACACATAAATCATAATTTTATTTCTTTATTCCCTTTAATAATGTGGTGGAGGTGGTAATGGGGGTGGTAGAAAGACAAAAAAAGTATTCAGGCCTTTTGTTCCTGTATACACATTAAATCACAATTTTATCTTTTTATCCTCTTAAATAACGGGGTGGGGGAAAAATTTTTGAGACCTAGGTTCTTGTATACACGCTAAATCAAAATTTTATTTTTTCACCTCCTTCAATTATGAAGTGAGAGTAGTAGCGAGGGTGCCTAATGCCAAAAAAATGTTGAAACCTTGGCTTCTCGTATATACACTAAATCCCAATTTCATGGATTCTAACTTGCTTGCTTTACCTATTTAACCCCATTTTACCCAATTTACCCTCCAACCCTTCAACGGGATAAGATCAAAATACAATCTTGTTCCAAATATCGTTATAATACATAGGTGTACCAAATTTCAAGCCAATATCTTCAACTGTTCTAGGGTAATCGTGCGTACAAAAAAATGTTACACGCAGACAGGCAGGCATTTTTCTTGACTCACACTGAAAATCTAGGCGTTTCATGACATCCTATTAAAGCAAAAGAAAATTTAATTTTTTTACGATTACTGTACTTCCACTTCGCTACGTGGTGTCTAAGTAATAGGTATTCAGCAGTCATGGCGTTGTTCTCTTATACACGTCCAAATAGAATAAAACAATTCATGTTAGTCCATCAAAATTTTATTTTTGTAGAGACCGTGTACTTTTAACAGGCAACCACGACAGATCACGTCATCCAGTTAGGTGCGCCATACAGCAGAGAGAACCCGACTGAAAATACCGCTGCTTAATGAATCACTACTTCCACAGTCCAGTCTCTAACAACGAAAAAAAAAAAAAGGTTGATACTGTAAGTACAATCCATTATGTGGATTATAAAAACAGGGTGATAGTGGAAGTGACTGATCTCAAAATTTTTTTGAGAACTTGGCTTCTCGTACATACATTAAATCCCAATTTTATCGATTCTTACTTGCTTTACCTATTTACCCCCATTTACCCACCAACCCTTCAACGGAATAAGATCAAAACATAATCTATTTCCAAATCTCGTTTAAAACAGGTGTACAATATTTTGAATCAATATCATGAACGGTTCCAGAGTAATCGTGCGCACAAAAGAAATTACAGATAGAATTTATTTGCTGAAACTTAAAATATCGACGTTTATGCCATTCTAAACCTATTTAAAAAAAAACAACAATTTTTTCCCCGTTAATATACGTCCACTCTACTACTAGTACAGGAAAATATTGAAACAAATGACCGTAACTCGAAGAAAATTTGTGCAGACTTTAAACTTTGGTTATAAGATAAGTTTAAAATAGGTCAAAGTTCACGAAACAAAAAAGTTTAGAAATTTAACGGATCCGCGGAAACCTATAGGGGGTAAAAAATGGGTATTTTTAATAAAAAAAAATCGATTTTTCTCTAATTTCTCGGGAAATATGGCATTTAGAAAAAAATATTTCAAATACAAGTTGTTTCTGGAAAAATTATCTTTAATTTGGTGTTTTTAAATTAATTTTATAGCAATAATTAACCGAAATACGGCCATTTTCCGATGGGGGAATGGCGGATGGAGTTTGTTCTAAAAAAGTGTTTTAAAGAAACAAAATAAATTGAACATCTAGGTGATGCTATATATTAACGAAAAACAGGATTTTTTGAAGAAAAATTAATTACTGAGCAATTACAATAACAAAATGCCGACATTTTGTTAACAAAAATGTGAAGACGCACATTGAATCGGCCATAACTTCTTTATTTTTTGTGATGTAGAAACAAACAAAAATCATTTTAAAGATTAATTAATTACCTTTAATTTTTTTAAATACTTCATCCTAAAAACGGTTGGATGCCATCTATAAAATTAAATATCTCCGAAACAATCAACCCTACACAAATATCAATATAAACAAAACAAAATTCTCAGTTTATAAGCTTCATTTTTGATGTCCACCATATTTTCTCTTAAACTAATATTTATTGAAATATTTGCAGCGAAACAAGAATGCTACGTTTTTTCTAAAATCCCTTTACAGTTTATAATGCAATTTTTTTTTCTAAAGCATCGGCTGTAAGTCGATAAAAACATTAGAGCGTGTAGGGTCACACTATACTATATTAACGAAAAATAGTATATGGGATTATATTTTTTTCATTACTGGCTACTTACATTAACAAAATTGCGACGTTTTTATTAAAAAAAAAATGTGGAAAAGTACATTGTTTTTGTCATAACTTCCTTGTTTTTACGCTATAAAAATAAGAAAAAAATCATTAGAAAGCTTAATTAATAATTTTTCATTTTGGTTATTAGCGTTTTTGGCGTAAGTGCCATAGTTTCTGAGATATTTAACATTGAAACTAAACACTTCGTTTTATAAACGTTCGGATGCCACCTTTAGACTTGACTCTCTGAAACCATTAACTCTACAAAAATTAGAAAAAAACGAAATTCATCCTTAATTTAGTAGCTTTCTTATTTGTCTGTAGCATGTTTTGCTCAATGTAATACCGTTATTTAACGAAAAAGCATTTGAAATACCACTTCTTCAAGCTAATTTTCTAGTAGTTATTAGGTTATATCAATTTGTAAAAGTTGCATAGGTTCTTTTCTTCTTAAAATTTAATTATCTCTCAGTTATAATGTTTTTGTTTTTTTTTTTTAGGTGCCACCCCCTGAAAATGGGTGGCATCCACCCCCTATAAATTAGCAAGCCTTCGCATAATATCGAAACTTCTTTTTTTATGCATTTACTATTAAGCTGCCAAAAATGAACGAGACCTAATTCATATCACATTATTCTGAAGTTAAAACCTCTAGTATTTCGGTTAATTATTATTGCTATAAAATTAAATTAAAAAACACCAAATTAAAGATGATTTTGTCAGAAATAACTTGTATTTGAACTATTTTTTGTAAATTTCGAGAAAATAAAGACAAATCGATTTTTTAATTAAAAGTACCCCTTTTCACCCCCCCCCCCCCCCGCGGATCCGTAAAACTCCTAAACTTGTTTGTTTCGTGAACTTTGGCCTATTTTGAACCTATAAGGGTCTGCACAAATTTTTTTCGAGTTAAGGTAAAGTTTTTCTGTACTATATGTGGCTGTAGAAGTAATACGAACTAGTCATCATGAACAATGTCTATCTATCCTTATTATACGTAAATTATCATTCTGCATAATAATTGTTTAATATTTCTCCATGAAAATTTTAGCACCAGAATTAATACCAATTAAGTATATTATTATTGAAACCTGAATGCAAAAAATCACAAACCTAATTTAGGAACATGGAAACATCAATTTAGTACAACAAATGGAGAAACTCAATGTATTTTATATTTTGTTCTCATTGTAAATTCTCTCTCTTATGATATAAATGTGTATATATTTTATCGCTCTATTTTAAATTCTGTATTACAATTCAAAACACATTTTAAGATGCTAACAACTATTCTTCTTTCATAGCACTGTACCACTTAATTTATAATTCTTAGTAGGTATATATAAATTTTTTAATTTAGAAAAAATGTTCTAATACTTGTGAGGTTAAAAAATTGATTCGAATAAAGAGCTTTCATTCATTGATTGTGACTTCATAAGGAAAGTATTTAAGAAGAAATAAGAATCGAACGTTATCGAGCCATTGCAACGATGCCAAATATCGGGCTATGTAACGCGCGATGAATATCAGCTGTATAAGAGCCCTGGATATACAGGAACAGCGCCGCCTGACTCAGTAGTGCTGAACTAAAAGTGTATCTCGGAACATGAAAATATGACTTTTTGAAGCCCACCCCAAAATTTTGTAGGAAGGAAGATAACAATGCTTTCTGGCCATTTAGTGATGATATACACGGAGGTACGTTGATGAGCCCGACCCCGGGCTGCACAACGTCAAATCGGGCTACACTACAACCGCTCAGTGTATGAAACGGGCCTGTATATGACCATGCATATGTCTATATATATATATATATATATATATATATATATATATATATATATATATATATATATCGACACCCCCAACGAACAAGGCAAAAATAAAACTCATTTATGGTCAAATATAATACACCAGTCCCGGACACCGTATGTCAAGTAGAAGATGGCGGACGAAATAAAATTTTTAATTCTTTGTTAATTATTATCAAGGAGGCATCGTACGTCACTTTTTTTCGATTGTACGTTATTTTATGCACTTTTAGGGGATAGAGTTCATTTTTTTTTTAATTTTCAGAAAAGTGATTTTTACATGCATTTTTACACTTTAAAAAATTGAATTTCTTTGATCCTTTTTTTCATCCAATTTTCATTGAAACAAAATGAAATATACTAGGAAGTCTCGTATAACTTTAAAAATTTAATACAAAATGAAACTTCATTAATTTCAAAAGGAAGTTTATTAAGCATACGCATGGTTATAATAATAATATATGAATATATGATCAATAATTAGAACTAAGCAGTGAAGACTAGAGTACCTAGTATTATTTTTTATGGGTATGCCGATGAACAGAATAGCACTAAGAATAACGAGCGCATTCGTCGTTTAGAAAAAAAATTTTGCGTAGATATTTCAGTTATAAGTGACATTATAAAATCCTCGATTAGTCAAAAAAAATTTCTAGCTAATAGTAAAAATGAGGATAGCTTTATAAAATTATTGCGCAAAGAGTTAATTAATAATGACTTTAACGTTAAAATATGCAGAGAAGACGCCGATTGTACAATCGTTAAAACTGCTATTGATTTGGAAACCGAAGACAATCAAGCTATAATATCTGGTGAAGATATTGACCTTTTGGTTATAATGATTCCACAAGCATGGAATCATCATAAAAAAATCTATTTTTACAAACCTATGATTAATAAAATAATTGACAAACATTATGATGAAAATAGAATTGTTTGTAATTCCACCTACTGAAGAAGTAATAAAAAAACACTGTTTAAGAGCTTATTTCCAAGTGCAAAAATGGTTAGGTCCTGAGAAAGATCCGTTACAATTCGGTGGCTTAAAACTGAGGATGGTATAGCGTTATCGCTATAAATAAAATTAAAATCGAAGTTAATATACGTATATTTGTTTTAAATACATGTTCATATTTTATGTGATTTTTGGTATTTTTGAAGTATATTGATATTATATTTTTATATCGAATGTTTTTATTTTTCCTAGCGACTCCATGGAAACTTCTCCATTATGGATCGAGTTTTCCTTTTTGTTTCTTAGCGACTCCATGGAAACTTCTCGCTTTTGGAACTTCTCGATTTCCAGTGAGTGAGTCGCTATAGTCGCTATATACACCCCCTCGTTAAAAAAGAAAATAGTCAATCAATCAACGTGTCGATTGCAAAACGTACTTTTTTAATCGGGGTAGGCAAAGTGTCACATCTGTCAACTAATACAAAAGCCGGTTTAACCCTATCAATATTGACAGTTATGACTTTGGCTCCTTTCTTAAAGGTAAATAACTTATCTGAACGAGATAAAACTTTAAACGGTTCTTCATATAAAGGAGTAAATGAACGTTTTAAACGTTCAATGCGAACGAAAATAAAATCGCAAGAGGCAAGATCTGAACTAACAAAAGTTTTGTAATTGCCATGCGAAGTTGGAGGAACAAATTTTAAATTATTAAAATAAATGCGTAATTTGTCAATGAAATAAGGAATATCTGGGGAATCATACGATTCAACGAAAAATTCGCCAGGTAAACGAAGGGTTTGACCATATATGAGTTCAGCAGGTGAACATTGCAGATCTTCCTTGGGAGTTGTCCTAAATGCTAATAAAATGATGGGTAATTCATCTGTCCGATGTGACGTATTGGCTCTAGTTAACAAGGAAGTTTTAAGTGAGCGATGAAATCTTTCAACTAAAGAGTTGCCTTCTGGGTGATATGGAGTTGTACGTATTCTATGAAAACCTAAAAACTTTGCAAATTCATTAAATAATCTTGACTCGAATTGTACTCCTTGATCAGTCGTTACTGACAAGGGAACACCGAATCGACAAACAAAGTTTTGAAATAAAGTACGCGCAACTGTTTCTGCTGTGATGTCGCGAAGAGGGTACGCTTCCGGCCACCTAGTGAATCGTTCAATCACCGTAAGAATGTAAGAGTTACCTTTGGATGGAGGTAATGGTCCTACCAAATCTATGTGGATGTGGTCGAATCTGATTTTCGGGATGGTGAAGTTCCCGAGAGCACTTCGCGTATGTCGACTGACTTTGACAGCTTGACAGTTAATGCACGATTTTGACCATAAATTGCAATCTGTGTTCATTTTCGGCCAAAAATAGTTATTTGAAATCAACAGTCTAGTGGCTTTAATACCAGGATGAGATAAGTTGTGAAAAATATCGAATATCGTTCGTCTGTAAACAAGTGGGACAAAAGGTCTGACTTTTGCACGAGAAACATCACACCAAATAAAATCATTTGAATCTGGAATTTGTATCTTTTTTAAAATGAAATTGGTTTTAGTTAGTGATGATTTATCTGACAATAAATAGTTGAGATTTGAATCTTTCTCCTGAGCTTCACTAAGCAACTTTAGGTCAAAGTTAACATTAAGGAAGGGAGAATTTTTAAGTTGAAGTGGTAAAATATCTTGTTTTAAGGAAGAAGTGTCGTAAATACGTGACAAGCTGTCAGCTATTACATTATGTTTTCCTTTAACATGTTGTATTTTACAAGAAAATTGAGCTATGTATTCTAAATGACGTATTTGACGAGGAGATCTTTCTGCTTTTGTGAATAAAGCGTTGATTAAAGGTTTGTGATCTGTAAAACAATTAAACTTTCGACCTTCAAGTCCTTTAAAATGTTTAATTGCAATATATAATGCTAAAAGTTCTTTGTCAAAAACCGAATAATTGGTTTGTGCTGTGGTTAATTTACGGGAAAAGAATGCTAAAGGAGCAAGAAATCCCTTATTATCTTTTTGCTCTAAAACTGCACCCATGGCAAGGTTAGAACAATCGACTGAGAGAGATAAGATAGTATCGTCATTATTGCAAGGATGAGCTAAAACTACTGCATTACTTATTGCGTCTTTGGCTTTCGAAAATCCGTCTAAACATTGATCAGGCCAACTATTTATTTTTGTAATTTCATCATGAGATAAACTGTTACAAAGAGAATATAGGGGAAGTAATATTTCAGCAAAATGAGGTATGAAACGATGATAAAAATTCACCATACCTATGAAACGTTGTAGTTGTTTGAGAGTTGTCGGTAAAGGGAAATTATTAATGACTTCGACTCTCTCAGTTGATGGTAAAATACCTGATGAAGAAATGTGATGACCTAAAAAGGTTAAATTGTCAACTCCTAAGATACATTTAGATGGTTTAATGTTAATTCCGTATGTGTCTAATCTCTTGAAAACCTTTTCCAAATGTTCCAAATGTTGTACATCTGATTGACTTGCGATTAATATATCATCCAAATAGACGAAAACGAAAGGTAAATTGACAAGTACTTCAATCATAAAACGTTGGAAAGTTTGACCGGCATTGCGTAGACCAAAAGGCATGAGGGAAAATTCAAACAGTCCGAATGGAGTTGTTATAGCTGTCTTATAAATGTCATTTTCAGCGACAGGTATCTGATGGTACGCTCGCACTAAATCAACCTTGGAGAAAATAGTGCAGCCGTGCAACTGAGAGCTAAAGTCGTGGATATGAGGTAATGGATATCTGTCTGGAATGGTAATCGTATTTAGTTGTCGATAATCTCCACAAGGTCTCCAGTCATTCTTCTCTTTTTTCGCCACTAGATGGAGTGGAGAGGAAACTTGAGAAGATGATGGTTTGCAGATACCTAATTCTACCATGTTATTAAATTCTGTTTGAGCTATTTTAAATTTAAGATTGTCTAATCTACGAGGTCGTGAAAAAGGTAAATGACCTTCAGTAACTATATGATGTACAATAGAATGTGTAATAGGTAAATTGTAATCTGGTGAACTAATTAAAGTAGGAAATTGTAAGAGTAATTTGTTATATTTATCTGTCAAAGGAAATAATTTAAGTGTATCTAACCTATAATTGTCTAAAGGACTATTTTTAATAAAACAATTAACTGACAAATTAGTCTTATTATCAATTATTCGAGCTCCTTTAAGATCGACAACTAAACCAAAATGAGACAAGAAATCTGCTCCGACTATCGGTATGTCAATGTCTGCTATATTGAAAACGAAAGGAAATAATCTACGTAAGTTTAGATTGACTTTTAACAATTTCTTACCGTATGTAAAAATGGTTGAACCGTTAACCGCGGTTAATATCGTATCGAAATTCTTTTTTAAATCTGTGAAAGCATTGCGTGGCACCACAGATAAATCGGCACCAGTGTCGATTAGGAAGTTCAGGTTGTTAGATCTATCGTAAATAAAAAGTCGACGACGTTTGCTGTTAGAAATGTCAAAATCAGACGTCATAAAATTATCAAACCAGTCATCTTTGAGAATTATCGGATTTTTTACAATTCTTACTGAATTTGCACCATTCACCTCCACAACGATAGGCATTGGCACCATAAAGTTGATGGTAGTAACAAATAGTATTGTCTGTACGATCAAATTTATTGGAAACATTATTACGGCTGGGTGAACGATTGCGATTAGTGGTACGAGTTTGTGAATTGCTTCTACTTTTGCAATTGTTGCAGCATGAAGTAGAAGGTTGAGGCTCGAAGGATTGATTGGAAAGTCTGGATTCTAAAGAGTTTAATCGAGAATTAAAAATTTCTTGTTTTTGTAATACTTGATTAATTGAATCATGGAATGTGATTGAAACATTTTTGATAGTGGTAGTTAAATCTGATAACGGGGTTGACTCAGAGTCAAGAGGATTTTTGGAGTACGATGCAACCATTGAATTTTGACAGGACTCCCAGATCCGATCCGCAATATCTAGAATCTCTTTTGTGTCTGTTTTCCCTGAAGCTGTAATGGCAATATATACTGTTTGAGGCAAACGTCTTTTCCATAGCCTTATCAATAAATCTTGACTAACCATGCTGAATCCTCCAACCATATTCAGCATGGATCTATAGAAATCTGAAGGTTTCAGAAAGGCCCATTTGGGAACCTGATAACAGATCATTCAGACGTTTTTCCTCACTCGATGATAAACGTGAGATTAAAACTTTCTTTAAATTTATATAGAGATCCGTTTCCGGGGGATTAGATATTATATCGTATATATTATTTATCACATCTAATGGCAAATTAGCTATAACCTGATCATACTTTTTCTTGTCATTGACAATTTTTGCAACAGAAAACTGTGATTCGATCTGGGTAAACCAAATTTCTGGTTTTGATTTCCAGAATGGGGGTAATTTGACAGACGTGACATAATGGGTTTGAGGAAAATCCTCGTCTGAAGGTTGTCTTGGCATAACTAATCGATTGTGATTGATTGATTGATTGACTACTCTCTCAGATAAAAAAGGGAATGTACTTTAACTCACTCACCGACAGATGACAGTACTTGTAATGTACAACTTCAGTTGATTGAATTAGGAAATTACCATAAGTTATAGGAACATCTATTCAAATTTGGAACCTCTATTCAAAATTCATCGGGAAAATTCTTCTCTTCATAAAATGGTCAATTTATAACGGTAGTTGATATATTGAATCTCTTCTTGTATATATTTATCACGTTGGACATAAAATTTTCACTTCTGGCATATATTTATGACGTTGGACATACAATTTTCACTTCTGGCATATATTTATCACGTTGGACATCAAATGATCACGTCGGGGTCACCAAATTTATAGCGTTATCGCTATAAATAAAATTAAAATCGAAGTTAATATACGTATATTTGTTTTAAATACATGTTCATATTTTATGTGATTTTTGGTATTTTTAGTATATTGATATTATATTTTATATGTTTTTTATTTTTCTTAGCGACTCCATGGAAACTTCTCCATTATGGATCGAGTTTTCCTTTTTGTTTCTTAGCGACTCCATAGAAACTTCTCGCTTTTGGAACTTCTCGATTTCCAGTGAGTGAGTCGCTATAGTCGCTATAGATGGCTTAATGCCTGATGTTATGAGTGAAAGTAATGCTTTTCCTAAAAATGTACTAAGTGATATTTCTTGTAAATGTAAGAAAGGCTGTAAAAATAATCAGTGTGGCTGTAGAAAACTAAATATATAATGCTTTTTTCTATGTGTCTATCGTAAAGGAAATAATTGTGCCAATGCTTTTTCTACATTTGACGAATCGGCTATCGATAAGGAATGCGGTGAAATTATGGCATATGACGCCAATGAAACTGATATAGTGTTTTTATTTTGTTTTGGAGAAAATTGGGTGAGAAAATACATTTTTGAAAATAAAAGAAAAAATGAACTATTTTTCAAGAATTTTATTTGAAATAATTAAATTAAAATTCCCACCCTATTACTAGTACAAGATATATTAAGCAGATAAGTTGAAAATCCGAGAAAGCATGTCAAAAAGTGCATATAACTTTTGATGCAAGGAAATTTTTGGGTGCAAATATTTTTTTTGTATTCAGGAGATTATAATACATAAGAATCAACAATAAAATTTCAGGTGGAATGTTGTCGCCGAAAAAAATCAATTCAACTGCACTATACATTTACTATAATTATTATAGTTCCAATTTACCATAACCGTTTAATTTCTATAAATAAAACATTCTTTTACTAGATTTATTGTATTATTTAACCATACCACTATAAGATTTTATTTGAATTTTCATTTAAGAATCAACGCTTTACATTTTAAAGCATTCATGTTACATCACTATTATGGTAACAGGTAAGTATAATTGTTTGAGCTGTAATAGTATATTACGTAATGAGAATTGTAAGAAGCATATTACGCACGAATGGAAAAGTTACGCACGATGCCGCGTAGCGGCGAGTGCGTATTTCCATGAGTGCGTAATTGCTTTACAACTCGAATTATGTACTATACTTTACCTACGATCATATTTGTTTATTTATTTAGTAAAATCTGGATTTAGTTTACTTGTCAACAATGTCATTCAACAAATATTATGTCAGTTTTGACAGCGTTTGAAAATTACGTAGGTGCATTTGTTTTTTTTAAACCCCGCGTCAGCGATATAAGCCACCTATAATTGGGTGTCCCGTGCGTTTTGTTTACCGTGCGATTTGTTTACAGTGCGTTTTGTTTACAATACGTAAAGTTCAACTTACATGAATGGCAGGTAGTGTGTTTTTTACTATTTACAGTAGTGATCGTAGGTAAAAATGTATTATATATAATTACTAACTTGTTCTTTGGAAAATTGCTTATTTTGCTACGATGGTAACTAAACCAAAAAGCGGTTTCTAGCAACTTTTGAGCTATTGTGATTATAATAAACAAAAGGAAACATATTTTTTAAATATCTTTAGAATTTATTAGCTTATTAACTTTACTTTTTTCCAAAAAATATTTGAAATTAAAAATTTGGCTTAATTCGATCTCCTGTAAAATTGCTTAAAATGAGATACTGCCTTGTTCGTTGGGGGTGTCATATATATATATATATATATATATATATATATATATATATATATATATATATATATATATATATATATATATATATATATATATGTTATATGAAATTATACGCTTCTTACCCAAGACTTATCCATAACAAACCTTCACAGGTATATCATATTACATGATAACGACTTCTTTTATTAATTGCTTATCTTCAAGATATCATATTACATATGTTGTTTTATATAAGTTGGCGAAAGTTTCAAATTCTTGGGAAATTTGTTCGTTAGTGATTTCGTTATTATCGTCTGGGTTTTCGTCGTCGTCTGACTCTTCATCATTCGCGGCTAGAACCTTTAATAGAATTTGGAACATTCGGAAAAATGATTAATTTTGATTCTGGAAAGTGCGTCCGCGTTCTTATTGATTTTGCCGGGTTTATAAATTATTTCGTAATCGTACTCTTCTAATCTGAGTCGCCAAAAGGCAACTCTACTTCCTGGGTCTATTATAGAGAATAGCCAGGTGAGTGGTCTGTGGTCGGTTACAAGCTTAAACTTTCTACCGTACAGATAGGGTCTAAAGTGCTTTACACTCCATACTATCGATAAAAGCTCGCGTTCAATCGTTGAATACTTAGTTTCTGCACTGCATAAGGTTCTAGAAGCGTAGGCAATTGGTAAATCTTTGCCAATAGGCCCCTGGCTCAGCACTGAGCCGACGGCAAATGCGCACGCATCAGTGGTTAGGATGAAAGGTTCATCAAAATTAGGATAAATTAATATTGGAGTTGTTGTTAATGTTTGTTTCAAATTTTGAAAAGAATTTATACAATCATTGTCGAAGAGAAATGGTATATCTTTTTGTAGTAGTTTTGTTAAGGGCTTGGTAATCTTGGAGAAATTAGGGATAAAGCGCCTATAATATCCGGCTAAGCCTAGAAATGATTTAATTTCTTTTGGATTTTTCGGTTGAGGAAAATTTAAAATAGCGTCAACTTTCGAAGGGTTCGGTTTTACGCCGTCTTTTGTAATTAGATATCCTAAATAAGCGACTTCCTTACGGAGAAACTCGCGTTTGTCTGGTTGAATTTTGAGGTTGGCTTTTTGAAGGCGTTTAAAGACTTCAGCTAGACGGGAAATGTGTTCGTGAATTGTAGGAGGGTAAATAATAATATCGTCCATGTAGACGAGACATCGTTTATTTTGAATACCTAACAGGATGTTATCCATAACTCTTTGAAAAGTTGATGGAGCATTTTTGAGTCCAAATGGCATTCGCACGAATTCATAATGACCGTTCTCAACTGTGAAAGCAGTCTTTTGAATATCTTTCGTATCAATCTCGATTTGGTGAAATCCGGAGGCTAAGTCCAAAGTTGTAAGACATTGACATATTGACAAGGTTTGTTATGGATAAGTTTTGGTAATAAGCGTATAATTTTATATAACATATATATATATATATATATATATATGTTATATAAAATTATACGCTTATTACCAAGACTTATCCATAACAAACCTTCACAGGTATGTCATATTACATGATAACAACTTCTCTTATTAATTGCTTATCTTCAAGATATCATATTACACCTTTGTTTCTCATAACTTGTGATGACTGCAGAACTGCAATTCCTTTGTTCTAAATTTTACTTACTCAGGTTCTGTATGTTATAAATATGACTAAACACGCTTTGTTGAATCAGTTATTAAACTCACTTAGAATGAAACACTTACTAATTATTATTATATTCCTTCTCCAAGAGCCAACGTTGGCTCCATTTAAATAAATAAAAGTTTTTAAAAAGTCATTCATGTGAACCGTGATCTAACGTTGGCGCAGTCGGTAGGATCCGTAAACATCATCAGAACAAGAAGCCTAACTGGTAGTGAAGCGCAAAAGAACAAGGACAACATCTGCAGAAGGTGCCTAACTAGCGCATATACATCTACTTGAACAAGGAGACCTTCCTCACTGGTGGTGGCGGATCCCAATCCGGACGAAGAACCTACTCATGGAGATGAAATTAACGTAAGTCATTTTAAGAATCATCTCGTTATTTTATTTCATTTTACAATTATTATTTCTCACAATTATTTACTTGTATTATACCGCTAATACACTCGGCGAACAAAGCCAATTCTGTTATCAAACAAATCCTTTACAAGCTACAACGCAACAATTCTAATTTTAAGTTATTTATTTTCGTATTCACGAAACGACTGTGTATTATACAGTTAATACACAATTTATTAACGTACGCAACATAACAAACTATTTTAATTCAATTTCCGTATCATACTACTGATACGCAACCAATTTTAGTTCAAAAATTTCCAAACAAAAAAGCAAAATGCCAGACAGAGCTCAACCAGAGACAGTTCAACCAGTTCAACCAGTAGTGCCGACAACAGCCGAGCAACCAAAGCAAGTCGAGCACGAGGTAGAGCCTTACAAACTCTCAGAAATTTTCTCGTTAATTCCGGAGTTCGATGGTAACGCCATCAACCTCCAAACTTTCTTAAACTCATGTCAGTGTGCCCAACGCATGGCAATTCATGACCAGAAAATCTTGTTAACAGTGCGTATCAAAAATAAACTAAAAGGTAAAGCTGCCGAACTTATAAATTCGCACAACCCTGCCACATGGCCAGAAATTAAAGCACTTCTAGAAACCCACTTCGGTGACTCTAGAGATTTAACAGCTCTTATCCAAGACTTACAACGAATTCACCAATTGCCTGGGGAATCCGCATTAACATTTGTTTCGCGTCTACAAACGCACAATGCGAAAATGCACGCTGCAGTGCAAAAACAAAATTTAACTTCGGCGCAAAGAACCGCGCAAACAAACCTGATCGAAACTATGACAATATTAAATAATTTGTTAACGGGTCTAAAACCAAATCTAGGCAGAATAATACGTGCCAGTAACCCTCCGACTATAATGAACGCAATTATTAGAATTCGTAGAGAGCTACAACTCTCTTATTTTGAACAACAAAAATTCCCAAAAAATAGTCCGGTTAAAAATCCAGTAATTCAACAAAAGCGACCACTAGGTCCCAATTTGCAACAAAAGTTTTGTTCCTTCTATAAACGGAATGGACATGTAATAAGCGATGCCGCACAAGGCAACAGTCTCAAAACTTCCAGAGACCAAGTTTCCAAGGAAACCCAAACTCACAAAATTTTTCTCATCAAAACTTCGCACAACCTAGTAAGAGGACATTCCCTCAAAATAATCAGCCAAATCAATCACAGCAAAACAGGCCCACAGCCATAAGGCCGAACCCCAATTTTATGCAACAGCGACCATCAGCTATCCAACCTAACCCAAATTTTAATCGCTTTAACCCGCAAAAAGCTCATCATTTGAATTACGAACCTTATGACAATTATGACAATCAATGTACCTATAATCAATATAACGACTACTCTTTCGACGATTATCAAAATCACCAAAGTTAAAATGAATCGTACGAAAATTATGATTTCGAAACCAACCAAAATTTCCAGGAGAATTATACTGCTAATTCTCAGAACGAGCAATACGAGGATTATATTGCTAATCCTCAGGATTTTTGTTTAGATCCGGAGTACCCCACGGATACTCCGACACAACAAATAGACCAATTCGACCAAATATCAAACCAAATACAAACAATGAATCTCAGCGACAGTTTCGACCCAATGCTGAATTTCCCAGAACAGACGTTCATGTAAATACGCCTCCCCATACCCTATTAACTGTAAATTCAAAGAACCTTTACTATATGAAGGATGCAACTGGTAAATTTAAAATTCTTATTGATACAGGCGCAGGTATATCAATTTTTAAACCTAAAACAGCTGAAAATTATATACGTAGATCTCCTGAAAATGTAATTATACAGGGTATTACTGATCAAAAAAAGTATATCAACGAATCTGTTCTCATCCCATTCTCAGACGAGTCACACAAAGTGTATATCTATAATCTAGATATAGATTTTGATGGACTACTAGGCGCAGACTTTCTAGAACATTACGAATGCCAAGTAGACTTTAAAAATAAACAACTAGTCACAAATTTTAAAACCGAATCGTTATTTAAAGTTACGGAAGAAACTACGGTAAATTTACCTTTACAACCAACTATTAATTCTGATACAAAAAATTCAAATTTAAGAAACATCAAAAATTTAATTTCTATTGAACCTCGTATGGAGAAAATATGCAAACTAAAATGTAATCTGCAAAACACCGAGGCTATACTGTTAGCCCAAGAAATTGAAAAGGTACGCCTACCAAATGCTCTTGTAAAAATTGACAGCAACGGAGAACTTTTAACTTCGATCGTGAACGATAACGCAATACCGAAAACTATAAATTTCTCTAACCTTAAACTAGAACCAGTACAAAAATTCAAATCAATTTTTAATTTAAATACTCAAAATTCCGACAGACATCCACAGACAGACAGATCCTTCGAAATTAGGAACGAATTGCGTTTGGATCATCTAAACGAATAAGAGGCCGAAATAGTAACGCAGCTTTGTTTAGATTTCCAAGACATATTCTACTTGGAAGGAGACAATTTAACCTTTACTAACGAAATTAAGCATTCCATTGATACGAACGATTCAAAACCGGTTCTCACAAAGTCATATCGCTACCCTCATATCCATAAAGAGGAAGTCAAAACACAAGTCTCTAATATGCTTGATTAAGGCATCATTAGACCTTCGATTTCTCCCTGGTCCTCTCCGGTTTGGGTTGTACCTAAAAAACTCGACGCCTCCGGTAAACAAAAATGGCGAGTTGTAGTGGACTACAGAAAACTCAACGAACTGACTATTGACGATAAATACCCGCTACCCAATATTTCCGACCTCCTCGATCAATTAGACAAATGTCAATATTTTACAACTTTGGACTTAGCCTCCGGATTTCACCAAATCGAGACTGATGCGAAAGATATTCAAAAGACTGCTTTCACAGTTGAGAACGGTCATTATGAATTCGTGCGAATGCCATTTGGACTCAAAAATGCTCCATCAACTTTTCAAAGAGTTATGGATAACATCCTGTTAGGTATTCAAAATAAACGATGTCTCGTCTACATGGACGATATTATTATTTACTCTCCTACAATTCACGAACACATTTCCCGTCTAACTGAAGTCTTTAAACGCCTTCAAAAGGCCAACCTCAAAATTCAACCAGACAAACGCGAGTTTCTCCGTAAGGAATTCGCTTATTTAGGACATCTAATTACAAAAGACGGCGTAAACCGAACCCTTCGAAAGTCGACGCTATTTTAAATTTTCCTCAACCGAAAAATCCAAAAGAAATTAAATCATTTCTAGGCTTAGCCGGATATTATAGGCGCTTTATCCCTAATGTATCCAAAATTACCAAGCCCTTAACAAAACGACTACAAAAAGACATACCATTTCTCTTCGACAATGATTGTATAAATTCTTTTCAAAATTTGAAACAAACATTAACAACAACTCCAATATTAATTTATCCTAATTTTAATGAACTTTTCATCCTAACCACTGATGCGAGCGCATTTGCCGTCGGCTCAGTGCTGAGCCAGGGGCCTATTGGCAAAGATTTACCCATTGCCTTCTCTTATAGAACCTTATGCAGTGCAGAAACTAAGTATTCCACGATTGAACGCGAGCGTTTATCGATAGTATGGAGTGTAAAGCACTTTAGACCCTATCTGTACGGTAGAAAGTTTAAGCTTGTAACCGACCACAGACCACTCATCTGGCTATTCTCTATAAAAGACCCAGGAAGTAGACTTGTCCGTTGGCGTCTCAAATTAGAAGAGTACTATTACGAAATAATTTATAAACCAGGCAAAATCAATAAGAACGCGGACGCACTTTCCAGAATCAAAATTAATCATTTTTCCGAATGTTCCAAATTCTATTCAAAGGTTCTAGCCGCGAACGACGAAAACCCAGACGATAATAACGAAATCACTGACGAACAAATTTCCCAAGAATTTGAAACTTTCGCCAACTTAAATAAAACAACATCTTTAATAGACTATTCAAAAATCAAAGCATCAAACAAACAACTCTTATACCGAGAACACAAAGATATTATAACTTTCTTCCAACAAAATAACTTACAAGACCTCCATCATAAAATTATCGAGGACATATTCGAAGAAAATCCCGAATTTCATAACGATAAAATCAATATTGTATCGAGCAAAACGGTGAGACAGGAGATATTTTATCATCCCTCTACCCTTCGATATTGAATCTGTAATCGAGAATTTATTTTTGGTACTATTTAAAAATCAAGATGTTCTAGATCTCTCTAAGACATACTTTGTCGAAAATAATTTAAACCTCCCCATACTTGAAATCCTATCATTCATTTTTGCGGAAAAAGACTTAAAAGTAGTAATTTGTCAAGATATCGTCAGAACTGCCGACGAAGATGAAATTCCAATTATATTGTAGCAAAATCATTTTGGTAAAAATAATCTACACCGCGGAATAAATGAAACGATTCGAAGAATTAGAGAAAAATACACTTGGCAAGGTCTAACTAAAGACGTTGAAAATTTTATAAAAAATTGCGAAACTTGCCAAAAGACTAAAGTATGCCGAAAAAACCTTAATAACCCTCTAGTAGTCACAGAAACCCAAGAACACCATTCGAACACCATTCGAAAGAATTAATATCGATTTGTTTGAATTCCCAACTCGAAATTACGCGTTAATTAATCGCGATGAGTTAACTAAATTCACACAAGCCTATGCAGTCCCGGACAAATCCGCAAAATCCGTCGTAAAAACCTTGTTGTTATACTTTCAACATTACGGTACCCCGCTAAGAATCCATTGCAATTACGGTGGCGAATTTGACAACCGTTTGCTCAAAGATCTCTGCACCCTCTACGACATAAAATTAACTTATTCAAGCGTAGGACATCCCCAATCGAACGGATCCATAGAAAGATTTTATGCTACTTTAGCCGAAATGATAAGAATCCAGAAAACTGAAAACCCAAACGAACATCCTTTCACGATTTTACCATATGCAGTAATATGCTATAACAATTCGGTAAATAAAACACACGGTTTTACCCCATATGAACTTATCTTTGGTCATACATCTAACAGACCACCCGAAACTTTGTACAACCAAAAAGAATTAATAACTAAATACGTTAGAGATTTAAACAATAGAATATCTCACTATTATGAAATCGCCCGCAATCGAACACAAGCTCAAAAGGAGAAAGCAAAAGTTCGTTTCGACAGAAATATCCCCAAAAATGCCCTGAATACAAAATAGGTGACTTAGTTTACGTAAAAGAATCGCAAATTAAAAACAAAGGGCATAGCAGGATAAGCATGTGTTAGGTGCCCCCGCACCAATCGGGTCGAAATTTTTAGCACAAGTTGATAGTAGTGTTAGATGAAATTTCCCAAAATATTATTTTTGGAAAACCATTTTTACGGGAGTTATGGGGGTAAAAAGAAAAATGAAAAAAAATTTTTTTCTCGAGAACGGATAAACCGATTTTCATGAAAAAAATATATGTTATGGCTTTTGATGGTGCAAATGTGGGAAAAAATTATTGAACCCATTTGTCGAAAAAAAGTGGTGAAAAAATTTTTTCAAAATAAAAAAAATTTTTTTTTAGGGGATGTTCCAGAGGCACACCCACCATTTTCTTCCAAATAAATGCTTACATGCCCCTTTAAAACATATCCAATTTTCAAAGCGGTCGGAAGGGTACAACATACTCAAAATTGATAATCATTGGCAGAATGCGGGCGGCGCGTAGTCTATGTAATAAAGCACGACTTTTTTGTAAATATTTCGTGCAAAGACGAGATTACCTTCTCCCCCTCATTTTCGAGGGTGCTGAACACGATGCAAGTGGTGGGAGAAGCTTTTGACGCCGCAACCCCCTGCAACTTTTTTGAAAAATTTTTTCAAAATAATTTTTTTTTATGGGATGTTCTTGAAGAATGAAGACTAAGAAAAGTCTCATCAATATAGAGTAACCTGATTCGTGAGAGGCAGGAGGACTCACGCAAAAAAGTCAACCCGAATTGTGAGAGGCAAGGGGACTCATAATAACCAAGCACCTCGACTAATGAGGGGCAAGGGAACTTACAATAAACAAACGACTATTTAGAGGCAAGGAGACTCACGATAAATAAACACCCCGACTCATGAGAGGCAAGAGGACTCACAATAAACAGGCACCTTCACTAGTGAAAGGCACTGTAACCTCCTCGTAGTGGACTTTGAGAACTAGTTCTTTCGTAGGCTGACTGCGGACGTCATCCTTGCAAAATCTTCAGATTTTCAAACTAGATTTTGTTTGACCCCACAGTTGACGTCAGAGAATTTTTGCACCACACTTCTTGAAGTTTGATACTGATTTAAATGGTAGGGTTGTAATGGCCGCCAGTGACCGTTGTAGTAAGATGTAGTAAGATGTAGTAATGAACCGCTAGTCTATGTAATAAAGGCAGAAATAGTGTAAATATTTCTTGCAAAGACGAAATTACCTTCCTCCGTCCGTTTTCGAGGGTGTTGAACACGATGCAAGTGGTGGGAGAAGTTTTTGACCGCCGAAAACCTCCTTATGGATCTCTTTGTTTTCTATACGGGTCTGGAGAGTCATTTATCAACGGGTTATACTTGAAATAACATGGAAGATGATTATAGAGTAAGTTGAGTCCAGACAGCAGGTCTAGGGGGTTAATTAAACCCTTCCGAGGAGTGGAAAATCATTTTTTATCAAATAATTCGGGTTCAAACGCGTTTCCCCCGTTTTTGGGCTGATCATGGGAAAAATATTCATTTTTAGCTCCAACCCCTCTTCATCTCTCAGACGGTGAGTGAGAGGTGATTTCTGCCCGTTTGAGGGGGTTGGAGCTAAAAATAAATATTTTTCCTGTGATCAGCGACCCCAAAAGGTATACGTATTTGAACCGAATCATCTGAAAAAAAAATTACACCTCTCGAGAGGGTTTAATCAACCCCCTAGGCCTGCTGTCTGGACTCTACTTGCTCTATAACCCCCTTCCATATTATTTCAAGTATAACCCGTTGATAAATCACTCCCCAAATCCGTTTATATATGAAAACATAAAAGGATCCATAAGAGGGATGGCCGTTTCAGGGGGTTGCGGCGGTCAAAAACTTCTCCCACCACCTGCATCGTGTTCAGCACCCTCGAAAACGAAGGGGGGGAGGTAATCTCGTCTTTGCACGAAATATTTACAAAAAAGTCGTCTTATAATGCTTCATTACATAGACTACACGCCGCCCGCAGTCTGCCAATGATTATCAATTTTGAGTATGTTGTACCCTTCCGATCGCTTTGAAAATTGGATATGTTTTAAAGGGGCATATAAGCATTTATTTGGAAGAAAATGGTGGGTGTGCCTCTGGAACATCCCCTAAAAAAAATTTTTTTTCTATTTTGAAAAAATTTTTTCACCACTTTTTTTTTACGAATGGGTCCAATAATTTTTTCCCACATTTGCACCATCAAAAGCCATAACATATATTTTTTTCATGAAAATCGGTTTACCCGTTCTCGAGAAAAAAAATTTTTTTCATTTTTCTTTTTACCCCCATAACTTCCGTAAAAATGATTTTCCAAAAATAATATTTTGGGAAATTTCATCTAACACTACTATCAACTTGTGCTAAAAATTTCGACCCGATTGGTGCGGGGGCACCTAACACATGCTTATCCTGCTATGCCCTTTAACGAACCTTTTAAAATAAAAGAAATTTTCCAAAATTCTGCTACCCTATTAAATCTCGAAACGAAACAAGAAACTAAAGTAAATTTTGATAGAATGAAACCATATACTGAAAATTAAATTTATTTTCAGGTTTCTCCTGCTGTTCGGATCAGCACTCTGTCAATGCAAAATTACCCCGATCAATAACACTGTTGGTGTATACTACCACCAAGATACAGACATCGTGGTGACAAATGACAAATGGACTCTGCTAGTGCATAAAAACCCTAGCTTTTGACAAAAATCAAAATATCTTAGACAAAATCTTGTACACTCTCAATAATGGTGATCATAAGTCAATTATTTTTACGAGCGAAATTAAAACAGACTTTAACCTTTTAACACAAATATCCAACACTATAAAAACGAAATTTGACGAAATCCTTTCAGATACAAAAAGATATAGACGAGGAATACTTAACGGTATCGGTATAATATTCAAATCCATAACTGGAAACCTAGATGCTGAGGATGGCCAGTACTATACTAATTTTATAAATAAACTAAATAACGACGAACATCAATTGGAAAACTTAATCAAAAATCAAATTTCAGTTACGACTTCTGTTATTAAAAACTTCAACTCGACTATACAAAAATTACAAATTGACGAGGAAATGGTTAACAAAGATCTCGAAGAAATCGAACACACAATTCAAACCACGACTCAAGCTATTGAGGCTGCTCACATAAAACTAAAATTTTTATACATTTCCGAACAACTAATGGCAAGCTATTTGTATGTCGAAGACAATCTAAACGATATTTTAAATCCAATAACATTTGCCAGATTAGGAATTATTCATTCATCAATCATAACACCTGATCACTTAGTAACGGCATTACAAGAAATTTCACAGAGTTTGCGAAGGAACAATTTGCCTCTTCCAATTAAATCATCAGCAGTTGCTCAATATCTGAATATTATTGAACTAAAAGCTTCAAGATTCTAAAGTAATATTTGTGTTAACAATACCTCTTATTGAACCTCAAAATTATAACACCTTTCGTCTATACCCCATACCTATACTTGATAACAGAACTGGTCTACATCACATTTTATCTATTTCACAAAAGTTTATCGCGAGAGACGATGATTCTTTAATGTACATACCTATACAAAATTTGAAACAATGCGAACCACTCTATTTTGGAACCAAACTATGTTCGAACCTGTTTGCATATCCTATCGACCAAAATGCCATCTGTGAAGCTAGAATATTAAAACCATTGCCGAAACTCCCAGAAAATTGTCAAACTTCCTTCATCATTAGTCAAGGATACAACGTCCAACAACTTGAAGACAACACATGGCTAGTAATTAATTCCGAACCACTTCACATTACCATCAACTGCCCGAAGAGAAAATCCATAACAGAGCTAATTAACAAAAATTTCATCATAAAACTACAACCAGGATGTTACGCCTATGCAGGCATTACTCGAATACAAGCCAGTGCAAAAGACTTTTCCGAAATTAAGGACAATTCACATCCAATCCAAATTCCTTTTAAATGCTGCAATAACATGCCCGACAAAATCGAAATTCCAAAATTAAAACCACTCAAATTAAATAGTCTCAACGTAGAAGATTTAGATATTGCTAAAAACAAACTAGAGCAATATTCCAAAGACCTGGATGACCTCATAAACGAACCTTTTGTGACCAAACATATATCTTGGTTCACATATTTCATAATCACTCTCATCATCCTATCAGTTCTACTTTACATAATTTGTAAATGCAGAAGAAGAAGATGTGGAGCATTGCGAATCCAACCCTCAACGGATAACCCTCCTTCACCTCCTTCAGAGCGAAGCAGAGTATTTACCAAATTTCCTAGACTGATCCCTCCAAGAAAGCGACCCGGTATTAGACCTCAAGAAGAAGAGGACATCGAGTTAACATAGACTTTCATATGTGGAGTTTTACCCTTGTCTATTAATTTAGACCATTGCATTTTATCCTTTTTACGTTATGTAATATTTTATCACTTATTACTACTATCGCTTACCAATTTTAACTTTTATATTATTTTATTATTTTTGCTTTGTATTCATTTAACATTGTTTTAATTTACTTTGCATTATATTCGTTTAACGTTTCTAACAATTTTCAAAAGTTGCTGCATAACATCAACTTTTTTATTAAGGGGGAAGTTGTTATATAAAATTATACGCTCATTATCAAGACTTAGCCATAACAAACCTTCACAGGTATATCATATTACATGATAACGACTTCTCTTATTAATTGCTTATCTTCAAGATATCATATTACACCTTTGTTTCTCATAACTTGTGATGACTGCAGAACTGCAATTCCTTTGTTCTATCTTTTGCTTACTCAGGTTCTGTATGTTATAAATATGACTAAACACGCTTTGTTGAATCAGTTATTAAACTCACTTAGAATGAAACACTTCTAATTATTATTATATTCCTTCTCCAAGAGCCAACGTTGGCTCCATTTAAATAAATAAAAGTTTTTAAAAAGTCATTCATGTGAACCGTGATCTAACATATATATATATATATATATATATATATATATATATATATATATATATATATATATATATATAGACATATGAAGCCTCAATACGAAGCCCAAAACAGTATATTCTGCCGCTTACTCGAAGCCCACAACACACATACGAAGCCCGCCGTCGGGCTTCGTAAAAATAAGCGTGTATAAAACCTAGACTATGTTATTCTCAACAAATCCCGCCAATTGGCAAAATTTCGCCCGGGCATCAAATTGCACCTCCTTTCTCTCAAAACATACGCGATGTAGTTCAACGAATTGATGTTCAGATGGCGCTACAGTTGTCGGTGTATAAGCGATATATACAGTGAATATATTTGACGCATTTTGCAATGCCCTATTTTATTCGATGCATTATACGAATCCCTAAGTCTTGGCAACACTGTACATCTGCTTGGTAAATATTATGCAGCCAACTAATATGTCTGTATCTGTAATATTTTTGCTGTGGCAATGATAATTTTTGGCTATGATAATTAAATATTTTATGTTAATTGTGTTTATCTAATGGCTGGCTTAGAACCGGACTCGTAACTAAATAATATTTATATCTGCTATAAGATGACAAAAAAACTGTTGTTATTTAACAAAAAATCTATTGATACATTTTACTTTTTTACTTCACTAAGATTATATAGACTGTCTTTCTTTTCCGTGCGTTCAGCAGCAAAAATCGTAATTACAAATATAATTAATTTGTGATTTTAAGTACACCTATACAGGGTATTAACTAAAATGTTGAGGATATTTCTAAGTAGATTCCTTGGCAAAAATTAAGGAAAGTTTCTAGTATTAACTTTTCCAAAATTAACCCTCCCTGGAAAGCTACCCCCTTTTAAAGGGGCGAGTCCAAATCTCCTCTACTTTATATTTGTTAAATATTTCCCACCTTCTTTGTTATTTCCGTTCATTTAGTTTACATTACTTTTAATCTGAATAATTTTGAGAGAAGGGTATTAAATACATATGGAAGAAAACGGCTTATTACTTCCACGTCCAGTGGAAGTATAGTAACGACAAAAAAATTTTAAAAAATTTTTATTGTCCAAATAGGCTTAAAATGTCATGAAACGTCGAGATTTTAAATTTGAGCGAAAAAAAAAAAATTCTGTCTGTCTGTCGGTCTGTCTGTCTGTCTAACTTTTTTTTGTGCGCACGTTTACTCTGGAACCGTTTAAGATATTGAATTGAAATTTGGTACATATATGTACTTTAACGAGATCTAGAACTAGATTATATTTTCATCTTGTTACGTCGAAGGGTTGGGGGGTAAATTGGGGTAAATTTGGGGTAAATGGGTAAATCAAGCAGGTAAGAGTCCATGAAATTGGTATTTAGTATATACAAGAGAAACTGAGGTCTCAAAAAAATTTTTGGCATTAACCACCCCCATTACCACCCCCACCTCCTAATTAAAGGGGATGAAAAAAAATGTGATTTAGTGCATGTACAGGAACCAGAAACCTCAAAATATTTTTTTACTTGATTTTTACTCTCTTTTAAATCAAATCGTTCAGAACATAATAGATGTCAAAAAAAAAATCGTAAATGTCAAAAAAAAAATTGAATTAAATAACAGACTTGCAGGACATTAAACGTTGAAGGCACCACGGGTGTTATAGGATAATGACGCCCTCGGTCGACGTACACTCCCTCGGGCCAGAGGCCCTCGGGATTGTACACTGCCGACCTCGGTGCGTTATTATCCTTATAACACCCTTGGTACCTTAATAACTATAATTGAAGTGTAATTAAAAACAATCGTGCAGAAAATAATGTTATTTTTTTTTTAATACATAGAAATGGCCTTATCTTTTGTACTTATTTTTGTGAAATATCGGTAATATATATTATATTAATTTCACTTACCGGTAAGGAAATTACTTACCGACTTAGCAATCAGTAAATATAACCTGACGTCTTGGCAACAGATATTGTAAATAAACAAATAAGCCCGATCGTACAAAAAATAGATTTTTTTGAAATCGGAAAAAACCTCAAAATTGTCATTGAAGTGTTAGAGATAGTCACTAAAGTAATCAAACATTGTACGATTTCTTGTAGTTGGAGGAGGTGACAGGTAAACGTCAACATAAATTGTCCATTGCTTGTCACATAATAACATTACAAAAAATTATTGAGATTTGAAATTTAAATAATTGACATTTCTTAATGACACTTAAAATTATTCATTAAATAGAGTTGATTAACCTTAATTTCACAATTTCAAGAAAAACTTAGTTATGCACCTTGGCACTAAAGTTTCTTTTTATCATTTATTTAACTAAATTCTACATCGTGATAAAATGTTTAACTTTAGTGCTTAGTTACATAAACAATTATTATCGCGTGTTTCCAAATAATTAATAAATTATACCTACTTATTTTATTTATTACTTTTTCCGTTCATCGTGTATTTGTAGCTTTGATAAATATATAAAAAATCATTCATTAATAACCCCTATTAATAAATGATTTTCTATTAATATACGATTTTAGTTTAGGTAACTAAGGACATAATTGAAAACAGTTAATATGACAATTAATGTCAAAACTCTAATTGTCAAACGTATAAAACGCATATGAAACTTTTATAATTAATAAAAGAGAAGCAGGTATCGCGCTATTCGGAATCGGTGCTATTGTCATATTTCTCCGATGTTACAAAAAGAGGCCTAATGAATTTGTAATTGTATTTTTGATATTTTTTAAATTCCATATGTGTTACCATAATTAAATAAATAAAGTAACACTTAGAATTCAATTTTGTGTCATAAAATAAAATTAGATTTTTTTCCTATTACTTCCACATCCAGTGAAAAAATTTTTAAAAAAATTTTTGTTGTTCAATAGGCTTAGAATGTCGAGATTTTAAGTTTGAGCGAAAAAAAAATTTCTGTCTGTCTGTCTGTCGGTCTGTCTGTCTGTCGGTCTGTCTGTAACTTTTTTTTGTGCGCACGTTTACTCAGGGACCGTTTGAGATATTGACTTGAAATTTGGTACACATATGTACTTTAACGAGATCTAGAACCAGATTATATTTTCATCTTGTTCCGTCGAAGGATTGGGGGGTAAATTGGGGTAAATTTGGGGTAAATAGGTAAATCAAGCAGGCAGGAGTCCATAAAATTGGTATTTAGTATATATAAGAGAAGCTAAGGTCTCAAAAAAATGTTGACATTAGCCACCCCCATTACCACCCCCACCCCATTATCAAAGAGGTTGAGAAAAAATTGTGATTTAGTGTGTGTACAAGAACCAGAAACCTCAAAATATTTTTTTACTTCATCCACCCCCCACTACCACCCCCTATCGCCACCCCCGCCCCACTACTGATGTGGGGTATCGTTTTATGGGTTTTTGGGGTAGAGGATTTCAAATATTATATTATTAAAGTTCCATAAATAATTATTTCCACATACAAATTTTTTTCGCTGTGAGTGACTTGGATAGAAAATCTGGATGTGGAAGTAGTGATTCCTTGGGCAGCGGTTTTTTTTCCTAGATACAATCAACGGAAAATTTTTGTAACTTACTCGTGTGTTAATCGGCGATTAATAATCTCGACAAATAATGCGCTCGCTAGCGCTCGCTAGTGCTCGCACGTTAAAATGTCTCAATTTATCAATCGCTCTCATTAACATACTTGTTTGTTAAATAACTATTATCTTATAGGTGTGTATTGTCTCTAGATATATGGTGGAGTGAGGTGAGAACAAATAGCAAAATACGAGGGGTAGACCGCTGATCAGATTTTGTACACCAGATTTCCATTTTGTCTCGATTTCCAATGATTTCCACCAGATTTCCATTGATTTCCAATGATTTCCGATGATTTCCATTGATTTCCAATGATTTCCATTGATTTCCATTGATTTCCAATGATTTCCAATGATTTCCAATAATTTCCATTGATTTCCAGTGGAAACATGCGCATGCGCAGGTATTTGAATTCTGATGCTCTGCGTATAAAACTCAGATTTCGGAGTACAGATCTGTATGAAATTACACGAGAAGTCATACTTAAAAGACAAAGCACAATATATACCGTTTTTTCGGATAAAAAGTTATTAACAATGACAGGAACAAATGCGGGGTTTTATGCTTTTTCGTCAATATCTTAAAATATGAACGAAATAGGTTAAAAATGTGCCTTTCCATAGAGAAAGTTATAATTTTCTGTATAACAAAAAACACTCACTTTTAATAATTGCGTAATGCGGTACTGAATCATATTTGCATCAATACTGGTCGTTTCCTGTTAAATGTGTAGTGTAGATCCACTCTATATACTTGAGATATCCAGAATATTAACGATGGTGCTTTGCTTTATTTAACGAATATTCTTTTTCTCAGAACTTGACGATTGTAGCTACAAGCCGATTGCAACAGCAAAAGACATATTGTCCGATGGTACTGCGCTTTTAAACATTAACTTAAACGAATTTAAAAAAAAAATGGTACTATCCGGATCTCAAAAATTAAAAAAAAATTCTTTCAAGGTCACTGCGGCGGCAAAAATAATCATCCGATCGAGTTGGTATTTTAAACACAAACTTAAACGAATTAATAAAAAATTTTATATAAGTACTACCAGGATTGCAAAAAACAAAAAACAAACTATTTTTTTTTTAAGATCACTGCGCGGTGGCAAAAATAATCGTTCGATTGGGTTGTAATTTAAAGCGTTTGTAGAAAATAGGTACACACAACTTTTTTTCACTACCCATTCTCTTTAAAATATACAGTGCGTGTAATTGGGGATTGGGCATGTACTTCCACGTAGCGCGAGAAATATGACAACCCAGCTAACAGCAAACTCGCCCGTTGGCGGCATAGATTAAAGAGTCGGCGCTAGACCACTAAAGCATCTCCATTCTCAGTTATTTCATTCAGCCAACGGGCACACGCGATGTTGCAATTCTAACTCCCTATGCCCATCCCGCCACTACACACAGTGTATTTACATGCATATTTAAAGCGACCACGCCTCGACACAAAATCGCAAAATCGGTCCTAGCGTAAATGTGAGGTTGTGAGGGGGTAGTAAAGAAATTAATAATTTTTTTCTCTAAATCGGCTCTAACAATTTTGATCAAACTTGACACGTGGATACTTTCTCAGCAACAAGATGAGACAGTATAATCAGCTGCTCCAAGAGAATACAGGGAGGGCGATGCTGTGGGGGCAAAGCGTAAAGAATTAAAAAAAAATCTCTAAAACGGCTCACACAATTTTGATTAAATTTAACGCATAGATACACACTTAGTACCAGTGTGAAATGACAACAGTTCCTCCTAGAAAATGTAGGAAGGGAGGTTGCGGAGGCAGGGTTTAAAGAATGAAACATTCTTTTCTCTAAAACTACTTCAACAATTTTGATTCAATTTGGCACTTGAATACTCCCTCAGTACCAGTGTACGATAGTATAAACTAGTTGCTCTTAAAAAGTGCAAGCAGGAAGGCTGTGGAGGGTAAGGTTCAAAGATTTTTTTTTAAATCTCTAAAACTGTCCTTACTCCTAAATGGGAAGGTTTGTCCGAGTTGTGTTGGACCGATTTTTGGTAGAGAATTAAATTCTCTAACAAAATGGTCATAAAAAAACGGTACAGTTTTGATAATTGAGCTTGTACCGACCGCCAAAGTCTCAAAAATTGGGTTCCTAGGCACTTGCTTTTCATCACTTTTTAAAAATCTGAAAAAGGACACATGAAATTGTCTCAGATGATACCTAAGACCTGAAATCCGCAAAAAAAACTATGACAATATAAAGAAGTTTATTTATGTAGTAACAACTGCTTAAACAGAAAATAAGACTGAAAAAGCTGCTGTGCTATGAAAAGTGTTTTTTTAGAACATAGATGATCTGTGATTTAATTCAGACTTTCAATCACATTTTAAACGAACGAGAAAAGTCGTAAGGTTTCTATCAAAAAATAACAAAAAGTAAGCGCTTCGGTACATCATTTTCAAGATTTTGACGGCCGGTTCAAACTTATCTAAATATAGATACATAAACATTATTTTATAGAATTTTATGTTCACCAAAAAGTTAGTTAATTTTCAAGATATTGACGAAAAAGCATAAAAATCCTTTTTTTATCGTTAATAATTTTTTTATCCGGCAAAAAACGGTGAGCTACATACTTCACCATACTTCACAATAAGTTTGGTATAGAGTCATAAAGCAATTCCATTTTTTATTATGGCCCTTGTAAAGACTAATATGTTGTTTTATATATGGTTGCTTTAATAAATTCTGATAAAATGTGGGATTCCCTGAATCAAGCGCGGATTTATGGGGGGGGGGGGGGTAACGGGGTAATTACCCCCCAAGATTCCGTAAACCATCAACTTTCGTTTTAAAATTTCATAATTTTTATTATTTTATTTTATATGTTTGAATATGTGTTTATAAATTTTCTTTTGAGATTTTCTCCCCCCTCCCCCCGCTCATCAATTTTAATTTTCGAGGAAAAACATTTTTGTTATTTTCAGCACGCGGCTATGTTACCTCCCCCAAGCTCAAGGCCCAACTCCGCCCTTGCCCTGAATACTGAATAAAACCTATGACCCGGCTGTAGCATTACGTAAGAAAGGCTAATTTGTAAGGAATTTAAGTGATTGTAAAGTGAAATTATTTCGATATTTCAGAGTTTTCACTGAACATTAAACTGAACATTATAAGAGCCACATATTTATTATATTATACACGTAATTTAGATGACAAAGAATAAGTTTATCGCCCTTTACCGCAGTACAATTCGCATTTGCTTCCACAAAAGAAAACCTGTCGCTGAGAATTCGTTATGAGCGCATGCGCAGTGCAATTATTTCAAATTTATTTCCATTTATTTCCAGTGATTTCCAATTGAATTCCAATGATTTCCGTTGATTTTCATTGATTTCCATTGATTTCCAATGATTTCCAGTGATTTCCAGTGATTTCCATTGATTTCCAGTGATTTCCATTGATTTCCGCTGATTTCCACTTGCGTGTACACCAGATTTCCACAGCGGTCTACCCCTCGGCAAAATAGAACATGTACTTATTTTATTTTTAAATTTTTAATTAAGATTATTTAAAAAAAAATTCTATTTGAAAGGAAATTGCCAATATTTATTTCATATTTATTGCGGACAAGGAAAAGTGGTAGAAAACTTCATATTTGATTATAGAAAGCCATTAAAAAAGTTTTCAGGGAAATTCATTCAAATCCAATCGATTTTCTAATAACTTACTTTTTTCCACTATTAGTGAAGTGAAAATAAATTTTGAATGAAACTGTTTGGCTGCTGTAATTTTTGTTTTATGAATAATAACAAGTGCTATGAGCTGTTTTGGATTAAATCGGTCCATTGCTTCTTGTAATATTTTAACAATTTACCTATTTTTAAACACTGAAATTTGCTGTTATTTTCATTAGTATCTCCGGTCCTAGTAATCGTATCGTAAAAATAAAAATAGCGAATTATTCGCAATAAAATCTTGAATAAGGCTAGGCCTATGCAAAAACTAGATGATAGTTTGTTAATTAGTAAAAAAAATAAAAAATACCAAAAATTGCCTTTTTTGATAATAATTTAATAAAAATATAATATAATAATGCATCAATTTTAACGAAAGTCCGTGGAACTAAGCTTTTTATTGAACTAAACCTGTGCTAAATTTTAGCGCAAAATAAATATTTTTGAACAAAACTCAAACGGCTAAAAACCAATAAAAATTTCGAAATTTTTATCGCTTGTTGTTTAAGTGCAGTGACTCGTGTGCGGTAAATTTTTGTTGAAAATGTAGGTTTTTACATGTATTTTCCAACAGTGTTAAGAAAAAAGAATACTCACTTAAACGGTTTTTGCTTGAAATTTATTTATTATTTTCAAAGTTACAGTTGTAAACAAATTCAAATAACTCTGGATTTTTATGAAACCAAAAGCGAGAAACGAATTATGAAAATAGATGAAATATCTAACATTTTTCTAAAGAAATTAATGATCTATTTGCATTTGGGGCCGTGAAACGTCAATTTTTGTGTTTAGGTCACTTATAAATAAACAAGTCGATATTTTTTCTAGAAATTTGGACTGATTGTTTTTCGATACTTATGTTTTTGTCTCCGCTGTTTGAAAATGAGTCAAAACTACAATTACTTCCACATCCAGTGGATTGTTGAAATAGGCTTAGAATGTTATGAAACGTCGAGATTTTAAGTTTGAGCGGAAAAAAAATTTCTGTCTGTCTGTCGGTCTGTCGGTCTGTAACTTTTTTTTGTGCGCACGTTTACTCTGGAACCGTTTGAGATATTGACTTGAAGTTTGGTACACATATGTACTTTAACGAGATCTAGAACTAGATTATATTTTCATCTTGTTCCGTCGAAGGGTTGGGGGGTAAATTGGGGTAAATTTGGGGTAAATAGGTAAATCAAGCAGGTAAGAGCTCATAAAATTGTTATTTAGTATATACAAGAGAAGCTAAGGTCTCAAAAAAAACTTTGGCGTTAGCCACCCCCATTACCACCCCCACCCCATTATTAAAGGGGATGAAAAAAAATTGCGATTTAGTGTGTGTACAAGAACCAGAAACCTCAAAATATTTTCGTACTTTATCCACCCCCACTACTACCCCCTATCACCACCCCCACCTCACTACCGATGTGGGGTATCGTTTTATGGGTTTTTGGGGTAGAGGATTTCAAATATTATATTATCAGAGTTCCATAAACAATTATTTCCACATACAAAATTTTTCGTTGTGAGTGACTTGGATAGAAAATCTGGATGTGGAAGTAGTGATTCCTTGGGCAGCGGTTTTTTAAAATTACATCGAATAAAGCGGCTTTGAGATTATAACACACTTGGTCAATTTTTTTTTACTTTCTTATTCATTTTTGTCGCGGAAGGGAAAACAAACCTAACCTGAACAGTTATTCTTATGTCTATGTACACAGCTTTGTAACTTTTAATTTTACTGATACAATAAAAAAAAATCGCAGTTAGGATTTGAACCAGAAACGTTGCATCAAAAAAAAAAGTGTTGGTCGCCTTACACACTGAATTATCTTACGAGTGAAGTATGATCTGTAAAACCATAATATCACATTTAGACTATTTGGCGATTTTTGGATCTCTAACATAATCGCTAAAAGCCCGACTATCGGGCCTCTATCTTTTTTAACAATTGTGCTTCTGGATTGTTCTCAACTAGGTGAGACTAATATTATTGAAGAATAACCAGTCCAAATTTTAAGAACATATATCAATTTGCTTATTTATAAGCGACTGAGGCGCAAACACTGACGGATCTCGGCCCCAAATGGAAATAGATCATTATTTTTTTAAGAAATATTTCATCTATTTTCATAATTCGTTACCTGTTCTTGGTTTGATAAAAAAATCCAGTTATCTGAATATGTTTATACCTATAATTTTGAAAATTATATACATATTTAAAAAAGGTTTAAATGAAGATAATATCATTGTAAAATACATGTAAAAAAGCTACATTTTGAAAAAAAAATGTTCTACGAATCGATGCACTTAAATAGGCGATTAAAATTTCGAAATCTTTTTTTATTTTTAGCCGTTTGAATAAATATTTTATGCTAAAATTTGGCACGAAGGTTTAGTTCAATAAAGTGCACAGTTTCTCCAACTTTCGTTAAAATGGATGCATTATTACATTATATTTCTTAAATTGTCAAAAAAGGCAATTTTTGGTGGTTTTTATTTTCTTACAAATTAACAAATTATCAGAAAGTATTTTCATAGCCACTCGCTATTTTTATTTTTGCGATACGATTATTAGGACCGAAGATAATAGGAAAAGAGCAGAAAATTTCAGCGTTGAAAAATAAATTGTTAAAAAATTTTTACGCTGGACCGATTTAATTAAAAACTTCTCGGTGGCACTTATTATATCTACGACAAATTAAAATAATAAAATTGCTGCAGCCAGAGAATTCCTTATTCACCTATTTTCTTACTTAATTTGACTTCACTTTATGTGATTTAAAATGTTAACATATTTAAAAACTAAATTAAATAACTAAAAAGTCAGAACGAGAAAAATTTATAATACTGTACATTACAGCAAATTGAGAAAGTATTAGTCACATATTTAAAATTACTAACTATAAACAGTCCATTGTTGTGTCTGACCCACAGATGTTGGGGTAGGTCGACACTCTCTATCCAGTTCCCGCTAAATTTGTTTTAGGTACCTGTAAATGGTCAGTGCCACTTGTTTACGGAATGTTAAAATCCACTATTAAAGCATTTAGAAATATTGCCATATGGATCAAATTTCGTTTTTTACTTCCCTCGCTAACCGAAGGGAAGTAGGGTATTGTAATCGTAAAAAAATTACCCTCCGAGATTTCTTCGGATTTTCGCGTTTCAGACTATGCAGATTACGAAAATTAAAGCCATTTAATTCCATCAGTCTCTCTGTCTGTCGGTCTGGTGTCTGTCTGTTGGCGCTATATCTACAACTATATCTACAAGAGCCAGAAGTACTTATCTATTTCTAACAATACATGTGTACACATAACAATTATTGTAGTTTATAAGATATGTATTGTGGGGAAAATATTACAAAACCATTTGATGCAGAAGAAAAATATTTGGTCGTTAATTGACGCTACTGTCAAAGAAGAACAGTGGACACCTGAAAAAATAATGAGAAAAAAATGTGACAAAAGACAGTTATATTTTGTGTGTAGTTAACACAACTGTCAGGGGAAAAATATGAAAAATGTACAGGGTGTTCACTCTAAGCAAAATAATGAAAAAATGGATTGCGGACAATAATGTTTCTCATATAGTTAACACAACTGTCAAAGAAAAATATGAAAAATATATAGGGTGGTCGCCCCAAAAATAATAATAAAAAATGAGATGAAGGACGATATTATTTCGCATGCAGATATCACAACACAACTGCCAAGTAAGAAAAATATGAAAATTTACAGGGTTGTCACCTAAAAAAAATAATGAAAGAAGATGTGGCTGAGATTTCGCATGTAGGTAACATAACTGTCAAAGAAGAAAAATATGAAAAATTTATAGGGTGGCCACTTTAAAAAATAAGAAACGACACAGTAAAATGATATTTGAAATGTAGTTGTCAGTCGCTATTGCCAGGAAAAAATCTGATATAGTTTTTATAAGAAAAATATGCAGGGTCGTCATCCAACAGAAAAAAATAATTCATAAATAAAGGATGTCAATCAAAGGGGGAAGAAAATTTTAGTCCGTTCCAATATGGTAAAAAATTGACCGAGAAGTGATTTTTTTTTAAGGTTTAGTGTTTTTTTCCTGCCCTCCAAAAGTCAAATTTCGACGCTCGTTTTTCGCGATTAACTCAAAAAAACCGTTGCCCAAGGAGTCAATACTTCCACATCCAGATTTTCTAACCAAGTTTCTCACAACGAAAAAATTTTGTATGTGGGAATAATTGTTTATGGAACTTTAATAATATAATATTTGAAATCGTCTACCCCAAAAACCCATAAAACGATATCCCACATCGGTAGTGGGATGGGGGTGGTGATAGGGGAATGATAATAGAGGTGGATGAAGTAAAAAATATTTTGAGATTTTTGGTTCTTGTACACACACTAAATCACAAATTTTTTATCCTCTTTAATAATGGGTTGGGGGTGGTAATGGGGGTGACTAATGCCAAAAAGTTTTTAGAGACCTTAGCTTCTCTTACATATACTAAATATAAATTTTATGGACTCTTACCTGTTCGATTTACCTATTTATCCCCCATTTACCCCAATTTACCACCCAACCCTTCGACGGAAGAGGATAAAAATATAATTTATTTCCAGATCTCGTTAAAATACATGTGTGTACCAAATCTAAGTCAATATCTTAAACAGTTCCAGAGTAATCGTGCGCACAAAAAAAGTTACAGACGAACCGACAGACAGAAAATTTTTTCGCTCAAACTTAAAATCTCGACGTTTCATGACATTCTAAGCCTATTTGAACAATAAAAATTTTCAATTTTTTTTTTGTCGTTACTATACTTATGTGGAAGTAATTAACGCTTGAGGAGAAGAACGTTGACCACAATGTTGAAAGATATTTTAATTCTCTACAATTTCTATAAGTTATCTTTGTCCAAAAATTTGTTTACATGAAAATCGAATTTTGCGAAAATATTTTCCTCTCGGTTCTCCTTTAAATTGCGTTCTAATAAAAAAGTTCATTTAAAGTTTTTTTTTTTTAGCTCTTTAAATGATTAAATAGTATAGATGCCTACATTATTTTCCTTAAAAATAATTTATAACCTAAAAAATCCAACCTTATTGTAAAACAACATTTTATCCATTTATAATGAAACAAAATATTAGAAATTTTTGTTGGAAAATAAAGTTTATTCAATTACCTTTCAACTGGGACCAACCGATTTCATTTACCCTAATTACAGCGTCTTCTGTCAACACCACCTATAGACAAGGCCGGCGCACAAAACCGGTGAGTCATCAACACAAGACTTCAGTTTTGGTTGCTTCATAAAAATTTAAACAATTTATGTAGCAATCTTAATCTTCATATCGCAAATAATAAAAAAACTAATTTTGAATAAAAATAGACATTAAAAATTGCCCTCTTTGTATAACTGGAGTAAATTTATGCCATTTATTGATTTATTTTTCAAGTTATGTTTACTTACTTTTTTTTGATAAAATAATAAAGTTAAAAATATCGTGCGTCTATTCAAATAATAAAGAAAATAAAAATTGAAGATAACTGTATCATCTACAAACAATTTTTTTCGTAAAGTATGTATTTTTACGTAATTGAGAATTACTTTTTCTGCTCTAAAACATTCTTATAAACAATGACTTTCATGTTATTTTAAGTTTCCAGCTGATCAGGTAATTTGTTGTAATACGCAGTATTATGTATTTCTCATATCCTAATGTTTTGGTTATTAATTTTAACGAATTATAAAATAATTTTTCTGCTCTATTTATACATTTTTTTCGTCATAATAATAGGACAATTAATTTTCTAGATAGATTTATGACTAAGTACTGCCTTGCTTCAAAGAGGTGTAGCTTTACCATTGCCAACAGTTCTTTTGACATTTACTGGACTATTTACGAAACCACCATGTGCTTTGTAAGCACGATAACTGAAGGACCAAGAGTCCGATCGTATTTAAATTTGGACAATAAGTTAAAATTAGCTAGAGGAAGAGCCACGTTGTTATTAAAAAAATTCCAATCTGCAAATACAACAGTTAAGACATCTTAAGCAAAAAATGCAAATATAAACTGTTGTAACTCTTGATAAGGTCTGACAATAACAAAAATTCTATAGAATTTAGCTAGAAGCTCTTTGCCAATCAAGCTGGCATCATCAGGAGACGATTAGAATTACAAATATAGCAATTATATCTAGAAAAATCAACTCATTTTCAACAAACTGTAGAAGGTCATATATAATGTTTAACAGTTATATAAAAACTTCAGTAAACTGGCGAACAATATTTACATTCAGTTATTTATTTTTGCTTTCTATTGACTTTGACTTTTATCATGTGGGTAGTTCCAATAGAAAAAAGAACAGTTACATTAATTCTTCAACGTTTTATATAACATTGTTCTATTTTCAAACTTCTCAAACAGTCTAGTTCACAAGTTCAAACCCGTGTTAATTCTTGATAAAGCTCGTAAAAATATGAGTGAGGGTTCATTGAATTCGGAATGACGTCTAGAATATTGTTAATTAATAAATTTTTTTAGAGTTTGCGTTTATATTTCAAGTCGGATAATTGTTAAACAAAAGCCACTAAAACTGTTTTGCTTCGTGGAGACCTTATGTCAACTATACTTTATGAGATTATGACATTACGATGATTTTAATTGTTATGGTTTATTAGTTATTCATTATTTAAGGTAACAAAAAACTAAAAAATGAAAAAGAGAGGAGTTTTTATTAATTTTAATTATTATTACTGTTATTAAATTCAAAAATACTATAAGATTACATAAACTTTAAATTTTTAGTGCTATTTGCTTAAACAAATTTTATAGACAAATAGATAAATTACGTATTTTTGAAAAACATTTTTTGCCATTTTATTTGTTATAAAATATTAGGTGATTTAAAATTTTTTTTAACTGTTTATAATCAATTTTTTCCTTTTTTCATTATTTAAACATATAAAAAAAATGATTCTTAAAATTTATTATTTGCAATTCTCTACAAGGGAAAAAATTTTTTCGTTGTTAATTTATTTGTTTATTTATTAATAAACAATTTGTTATTAACAATCGCTGAACGTGTTTATATGTTTTTTGATAGAAAAAAAAAACAAAAAAAACCTTATACATAAACATGTAAAAAAAAATATATTTAATAACATAAAAAAATGTTTTTACTTGCCAAGGTCGGTTTCAAAGCATCACAACGGCTTTGCGTTCTCCGCGCGGAGCTCTATTTTCAACATCAAATTAAAATTATTAATAATAGAGATAGAGTTCCGGGAGTCAGGAGTTCTCTATTGGAAATTTCTTCCTCTTTAAGAATCCTTTTTTTTAATATCTTATATATTAATAGTATTCGAGTTATTTGCAAAAAAAACAATTTTTCAATTTGAATTTGTTTATAAATTTTGCAATGGTTTATGTGCGGGTTTGAAACTTTTGCACATTTTTCTAGACGTCATTCTAAATCCAATGAGACCTCACTCATATTTTTAAGAGTTTTATCAAGAATTAACATGTGTTTGAACGTGTGAACTTGTCTAAAAGAACAAGTACATAAAATAATTAATTTAATAATCCTCATAAAATGAAAAATGTTTATAGACAAGCTAAAAACTACATTTTGATATGCTTTTTATCCCTGTTGGGATGATTCAGTACCTTTTTAGCAGAGGGTCGTAGGATGACTCAGTACATTTTGACACGTTTCATTTTTCTTTTTTTTTTCTTTTTGTATTGACTAAAGTAAAGGCTAACTACATTTTGAAATACAGAAAGGACATCGTTTATATTGTTATTTAGTAAATGAAAATCGGTCAAATATTTATAAAGATAGAATTTTCCCCGTTATGATCTTTATTTTTTTTTTTGGTTTGGACACCTATAGATAATTTCGTGTATTATCAAAATAGAGACTTTTTCGAGAAGGGAGTGATTTCGGACTTACAATTTTATTTTCGGGCGGACTACTACTCTGATATACCGGGCGTGAACATGCCCATCTTTGTAAATAACTCGTTTATTTTTAATTTTTCGAAAAAACTCCATTTCAGATTTTTTGTACAAAAAGATCCATGCCTTATACTGGTTATAGAGATTGATCGACGGAATATTTAATTTTCGATTTTTATTAGGAAACTGTTCGGTATTTGTAGAATTTATCAAAAAATAAAGTTTTTCGGGATTTGTAGATTCGCTTTTGTTTTGTCAAATTTCTCACAAACGTCACCTAATAGACTTAATCGAGCCCTACAATCGCCATTTTTGAAAATCAAAATCGGACCTTCGTTTCGGGAGTTATTAATTTCTTTGGAAAATCATACTCGGCCTTGGAAAAAATACTTACGGTCAACGGATTCGAGCCTCAAGCAATAGGCTTCATTTGTGGCTGTGTACCTTCGATCCCACCAAGTTTTATCGAAATCAATCAATATCCTGGACAGTTATCGTGCTTCCTAGCCCGATTTCGAGAAAACCAGTTTTTTGCAAAAAAATTCAATTTCCATTTATTTTTCGATATAGTCTCCGGTATACTTATCTGTAGATCGTTGCCAGCGGCACCATTTTGAAATATCTCGATCTGACTGCCCGTTACAGAGTTATTCAATTTTTCCCGAAAAACTTGAAACGTCTATATCGGGTATTTCCGGTTTCCGAATTGAGCCGAGCTTCCAGCGTTAAGGTCTTCTGAAGGCCTCCTATCAACCACCCAAGTTTCATCGAAATCCGACGGACGGAATTTTCTAAATTCGCTCTCAAGTCGATAGATATGACTTTCATTTCGATCCGACGTTTTTTTCGGGTTTCGATGGTCCACCGGAAAAATGCAAAACCTATACTACATCTTTTTTTTTTCAAAATGTAGTAACAAGCATAGGCAGGGTGTGGACTTCAAGTAAGCGAGGAATATGCTACTTTGGGCTTTATTTTGAGGCTTCATGTTTGTACAAAAAAACCTATTTTAGTCAAACGTCAATAATGGAATGAATACCTTATATCTGTTACCTATTTTGCATTATAATAAATATAAATGATATCAATGGAAATACTTTTAATATGCATACCCTAAACATAATTATTTATATTATAAATTATATCAATGAAAATACTTTTAACATGCATACCCTAAACATAATTATTTATATTAGGGCGGCCCCTTTGGAGCCATGCGGCCGTGACCTACAACAAAGCAATTATATTATTAACACATCGACTACGCAATTATATTGTCGCACACAGTTATATCATTTAGTTAAAGAATTAGAAGAGAAGTGGCAACTATGTATGGCTTCGTGTAATCTGAAACATCTATACATTTTATACAACGGGCTTCGTAATGTACCATAATTATAAAAGGCTTCGTATGACATGTCGTGTTGTTTTTAATTTGTATGTCCAAAAAAGTCCCCCCTCTCATGTTGCTCGCGTTATTATTCCCACTTAAAACATTATTAACAGTTGTACACACTATTTAAATTACAAATAAGGCTGGGCTTCTGGTACCCTGTAGTGTGTGGTGGGCTTCGTTTCATGCGTACCGTACGTATATATATATATATATATATATATTTACCTTTTTTTTTTTTTGCCCAAAATAAGATGTTTTTACTCTTGTAAATTTTTTCGAAAAATGCGTATTTTTCGAGATATGGCTACTCTAAAATTCCTAAAAGTGGGGAGGGGAAATGTAAGTCAAAAAAAAATCTGAAAAAATTCAGGTGAACGTATCACCGAAATATAAGACTTTTTTTTATTTGCAACATTTCTATAAAGTGCGTTTTCACTGAGTTTTTCCGGAAAAACATGAAAACTACCCTTATCTTTGACATTGTAGTGCATTAAAAATATGTAATTTAAAAATTTGAAAATTCAGGCGTAAGCATTGAGGCCTTCTAAAAATTTTTCATGTCTATAATTATTACCACTTAAGTTAGATAGGCGAATCAGCCGTCTACCCCAATTAAGGACAACACCCTAAACATCCGAACTACGAGTCAGATCAACAAATAAATACATACAAGTGTATTGAATTAATTGGTATAAAAGATTCAACCAAAGGGGAGTGTTGTAGAACCTCCCAGAATCGACCTAAGTCGAAGTCAAAATAAAAATTCGACTTAAGCAAAAATTTCATTTACGGACATTTTTAAGAGTCTGAGGGACTTCGTAGTCACATACTAGTCCAAAAGGACCGTTATGAGTTCAATAGGACATTAGAAACAACCGGGTAAAAATTCGAAGAAACGCCGAATTTTTACTTACGAAAATATATTTTGGTTCAGGATATGAGAATGAAAGTATATAGTAGTCATGGAAAGATGAATCGCATACTTTTTAAAAGGTACGCCAAAATGGTACCTTGAGAATATTCAAAATAGTTTCAACTACATAACTACACAAGGACAAGTAAGTCGTGGACTGACCGAACGTTATCAAACTTATTACACCAGTCAATAAAGGAGGTGTAGAGTGCGTGAGCAGGGACCTAAGCGATTCCTTTAGAAAGTTGTTCAGGGTGCTTAGGGAGTGAACATACTGAAAGTCCTGACGTCTAGGAGGTGAGCCGGAGGGGGGGGGCACAAAGAAAGTCCCACTTTTGTTTTTTTCGTTTATATCTCGAAAACGGTGCGTCGCAAATTTTCTTATACCAAATGAAAGCTCATGAAATTCTCTACAACTTTCATTTTATATATTTTTTTCGAATTCGCTACCGTTTTCCAGCCACATGCTCCAGAAAAGTGAAAATTTTCGAAAAACAGATTTTTACCTGAAAAATAGAAAATTATATTTTAAAGATGATAAGAAAAAGTAGAACCTCCGGTGCTTGTAATTGGCGCCAGGGTGTCTCCTATATGTTTCCACCCCCACTTTTGGGGGGCAGCTCATTCCCGAGCCACTGCTGCACTTGTTGGTAGGTGCGCCAGAAATTCTGTTTAGTTGCGCTCTCAGTTGGTGGGAGGGAGCTGATGTCAAGCTTAATATTGCTACTGACCTCATGAACCACTGGAAGCGGTACTGGTTGAGGGAGGTCTGCCTTGCTGGTGCCCCATACCATTTGAGGAAACAAATCTTCCCAACCTCTCCAACCTCGCCTTAAGTGGAGGAGGGGTTGTAAAAGATCACTGCCGCTTTCTTGATGATTTTTGACTTAAGTACAATTTTGAGAAGCCCACCTTGCTTTTCCTTAAAGTTCAAGAGGTAAAAATCTGTTTTTCGAAAATTTTCACTTTACCGGAGCGTGTAGCTCGAAAACGGTTGCGAATTCGAAAAAAGTGTATAAAATAAAAGTTGTAGAGAATTTCATGAGCTTTCATTTTGTATAAGAAAATTTTTCTCTGCGATGCACCAGTTTAGAGATATAAGCGAAAGAACCAAAAGTGGGACTTTCTTTGTGCCCCCCCACCCTCCCGCGCACCTCCTAGACGTCAGGACTTTCAGTATGTTCACTCCCTAAACACCCTGAATAACTTTCTAAAGTAATCGCTTAGGTCCCTGCTCACGCACTCTACACCACCCTTTAGATCATTCGTTGACTGGACTATATGTAGTAAGTAAATCCTCTTGAATGTCATTTTAATACGTGAACGCTCAGGTTACGAGAACTTTAAAGCTAGGTAGTCTCTAGCGAAACTAAATTTTTTTTTAGTAAAACATTTTTATGTTATTTTCAGTCAGCCGTAATTATCATATTATAGCCATAGACATTTGTAAAAAGGCTTATATTTAATTCTGGGAAGGTTGTGTGACTCTTTTCTACCAAATCGATCGTTAGCGTACGCTCTCACTTGTATGGGTAAAGTCATTTGCGTTAGTTGGGGAGGCGTGATTCTTTCACATTATATCATTTTGCTGAAAAGCACTGTATTATTTCATACTTATTAAATAAATGGTATTCTTTGAACTAATTGCATTTTATTGATGTAAGGACTTGTTGTTAGTCTTAATCCCTGAAGTTTTCGTTTGGAAGACCTAAACAACTGAGTAATCGGAATCTTATGATTCCTTAAGTCTGATACTCAGTGTTCTGGTCGCCTTACGGAAGCTTGATAGGAATTTTCGGCCATTATTAGTAGGTAAATATATACAGATCACGTCAAATTCCAATCGCGTCGGAGAAAAATCTTCGATAGAGATTTTTTTATGCAAAAATCGCAATAATATAAAGACATAAAAGCCCTTATTGTCAGTGAAAGATTGAAATCACGTCTTGAGAGAGCGTCGTTAATGATCTAAGGTAGTGCAGCCTTGATCCATTACCCGTCTATTGAAGTGCATCTTATCTCGAACCTGACTGGAAGCAGTGCCGGATCCAGAGTAGGCTTCGGGGGGGGGGGGGGCGTTAATTAACAATAAGTAAAATTTGTAGAAATAACCTTTATTCAATACGTACATAACAAAAATTCCATATGATTTGAATTTTTTGAAAAACACTATATAATGGTAAGAAAAGCACTGTTATCTAAAAGAAATAAAACGTAAGAAGACGAATTCTTAATTAGAAGAAAAAACAATATGTCAAAATACCAAACATACTTGTAACATTTTTTGTTTTTGCCTTTATTACTATATTACTTAATAACTATAACATTTTGCTTGATTTAGAAAAATATGTAGAAAAACTCTTAAATTATGTTTGAGGATAAAAGTAAAATTTAAAGTACTTGCTGTTTGCCCTAGATTTATTATGTTGCGGTAGACAACACGGTTCATAAAATAATTTGAGATTTTCAAGCATTACGGAAATGACATGAAAGGAAGTCGCAACTCGGATTAACTATTAGCTAACTGAATATATTATATTCAAAACTATACTCTCAAAGCTGTGTTAATTATTAATTATTATTTACGTGTGGTGATAGGTAAAGTCCTCCGAAGGTCCGGGGGGGCAGCGCCCCTCTCTGGATCCGCCACTGACTGGAAGTGGAAGAACGAGGCAGAACGCGGCTGGCGTCCCTTAATAAATAAATTGGTGTCCCGTCAATTTGATGCCTGGTAGTGTGTTCTCTTACATCTTCACGCGAAGTGAAACACACTGTAGTAGAACGCAAACTTTATATAGTTTATCACAAGTAGCTCCTTTTATATGTACTGTAAAAAATAGTGTGGTATCTCGGTATATTTCCATATGATAAACTGTTGTTTGTATTCGACATTTTTTGTTTGAAATGCCAAGATGTAATATTTGTGTTCACTTTTGAATTAATTTGTAACGTGACTTACATCACTTAACAATGGAAGGTAATTGACGTCACCATGTTACCCTACTACACATACATCTAAAAATGACGTCTAGATCACTGCATTTTCATGACATCTATGACGACTCTAGTATCACGTCATTATTACGTCATTGACTGATCGAATGACGTCTACTGATGGCAGATCACCTTAAAACGTCATAATGACAACACCTTGCTACTTGGATATATGAAGGGTGCTATTTACAGAAAGTTAACATTTACATGAATGACCATGCATTTTCATTATTGGTCACCCATGGCAGAGCAATGTTGATATTGTTGTTTCTAGCAGAAACAAAAATTAAAAACAGTTTGCAAATCTTTTTGAATGTCTATGTTTGAAAGCTAACTATTTTAATTTTTCATTTGTTTTCCTACAAAATTTCACCGAATGGGCCGAGTAACAATGCTTTAGCACCTATAAAATAATAGCACCCTTAAATGAATAAAATTAACAATTTTTTGCATTCAACCAATACCTCTAGTTAACTAGGACACAAGTTTAATGATTGGTTATTAAATTCATTATAACTATTAAATTGGTTATGATTAAATAACAATTCTCTGAACCCAGCCGCAAATTACATGATAGTTAATATAGTCTATGTAAAGAAGGCAGAGACAATGTAAATATTTCGTGCAAAAACGAGATTACCTCCCCTCCCCTGTTATCGAATTGCTGAACACGATGCAAGTGGTGGCAGAAGTTTTTGACCGCCGCAACCCCTTGAAACGGCCAAAAACCACCCATTTTATGGATCCCTTTATGTTTTCATGTATAAACGGGTCTGGGGAGTGATTTATCGACAGGTTATACTTGAAATAACATGAAAGGTGGTTGTAGAGGAAGTGGAATCCAGACAGCAGTCCTAGGGGGTTGATTAAACCCTCCCGAGAGGTGAAAAATATTTTTTTTTCAAATGATTCGCGTATCCCCCCGCTTTCGGAGTCGCTGATTATGAGATAAATATTCATTTTTAGCTCCAACCCCTCCTCATCTCTCAAACGGACAGAAAGCATGCTATTTTTCACGGAAGAAAAAAACCGCGGACCCGCGGCGGCGTGCGCACTCGGCGATATCTCGCCGGATCCGCGTTATGGGCGGTGAAAGTGTTAATATTTCCTTCTATATTAGTTATTTTATATTAGTCGAAGAAACATTTATAGACGTGAAATATAGGTAATATAATATTCGAACAAGAGATTTGAGCCCAAAAATAAGAAAAAGGTGAAAATATTTTTTCCGTGATCAGCGACACCGAAGACGGTGGACAATTTAAAAAACATTTCAGGTGAACGTGTGGGAAAATGCTCATCATGCCCGACCGGTGGTGATGGATCCTGAGTCATATGGGTGGAGGCTTCACCAAGACCAGTACATTCCCATCCTTATGATCATTGAGCCTGTCCCCAAAGCCTGTACGGATATCCTAGCCTGTAATTGTTCATCCCAGTGCCTGAGTACAATGTGCACGTGCAAGAAGAATAGACTGCCCTGCACCAAGTTGTGCCACCGGTCTCGACCATGTTTGAACTCTTTAAATGGTTGATCTCTTATCTTCCTTGCAACCTTGCCATAAGCTAAAAACACTTGAATGATTGTTTTATCTTCCTTGCAATCTTGCAATAAACAATGTTTGAACTTTGAAATGGTCGTTTTCTTATCTTCCTTGCTTCCTTGCTTACTTCCGAGCAACAAAGTTTCGGCATCCATCTTGGGCGCCATCTTGGAACCCATTCACTCCAAACCTAAGGTAAGTAAATTTTAAGCATTGCAATGTGTTTGGCATCCGAGAAAACCCTTAAGCAGACATTTAGATCATTAATTTAAGCCAATGGACAAGGGAGATATAGAGCAACAGAGTTTTGGTCTCCATCTTGGATACCGGACTTCCGGTCCAAATTTCGCTTTGGCATCGTTCAGATTCGTATTCAGCGGGGTCGAAACACCCTAAAAACATTGTTTTCCCAATTGTTACATGAAATGCTTCTTGCATTGTTCTTTTTTGAAAACGTGCCTAGTCTATTATCGATTTCTGAGCAAATTTCTGTTTGTCAGTCCATCCGTTACGTTTCTTGTAAGCGCAATAACTATAGAAAATCGGAAAATACAATCGTATTGTTGACGGTAGGTCAGCTAAAAGAAAACTCTTATTGTCTTTAGAGAACATCGATCAAGATATAAATGTTATTAAACATTTTAATAAAAAAATGTACCAGAAGAGAGTTGCGAACTTTTATAAGATTCTGAAAAATACAAACATGTACTGCATAATATATTCACTAGCGTTTTGTCAACAAAGCTGGCATTATCGGGATATGGTTAAAATTAGAAATATAGCAATTAAACCTAAGAAATCACTTATATTCAAAAAACAGCGAAGAGTATCTCACAAAATCTCAGTATTATACAGGGTGCATCACGATTAGTGGCCTATTAGACGTTTTAAAAAAAACTACAAATAATTTGAATCTGAAAATTTAAGGAGCTCTATTTAATGAAAATAACGTCACGTATGTGACACTTCCGGTGATACCAGAAGTTGACTTCCTTATTTTAAAAGGCACGCCCTATTTTTTGTGCCGGATTCGAATTCTATTCATTATTTTAAGGTAACCCTCAATATCATTCTCTATCTAAAAAACCAACAGTTTTTGAGATATTTCGATTTTAATGAAATCTGAAGAAAAAACTAACCCATAGTTGGAAATTAATAACATGTTGCTCAAAGTTCATCAGGGATGGTAAAATTTCGATTTATTTGTGTTTTGTACTCTCTCTCTCTCTCTGAAAAAAAAAATAAATGTGCAGAAAATACATGTATAAAATCAAAATCATTTCCTACTCAGAGAAGAAGATGATTCCATTTTTTTATTAAATAGAGCACCCCTGAAAACCCCTGTCCCTAAATTTTCAGCTTCAAATTATTTGTAGTTTTTCTAAAACGTCTAATAGGCTACCAACCATGACGCACCCCGGATAAAAACTTCAACAAACCGGTATCAAAATTGTATAAAATGTTATTTACTATACAATATATAAAACCCACACAAAAAATGTTCTGTACCAAAAATCAGACTCGTTTCTAGCACATCGAAATACATAGGAAAATATGTATTTTGATGAGCTAGAAACGAGTCTGATGACCAAATTGCTTTATTTCTTCTCAATTTTGTTTAAATAGTAAAAAATGATGAAAAAACGACATTTTTTCCGGCGAGCCTTTCCCTTGTAAGTCAACCCCGTACCCAGATCTGACACTAACACCAAAATATGGTTTGATAAGTATACTTACCTTTGCCATTAGCACAACTAAATATAGTACCTTGTGTTACATTTTTCGATTGACTAAAGTGAACGATTATGTCACTATTTAAAATACATACGGCAAATTTTATTACGCAAAAAATTCCTATACAACTTCTTCTCGACATCCTCACATATAATACTTGAAATAACGTTAGTATATAAACTCGCAGTTTTCCATCATAAAACAATATAATTGTCCAATTTACGAAACAATTTTTACAATGGGAAGATTACTGTAAACTATAATGCTTAAGATAATTTTCTCTTAATTGGGGTAATAAATAAACATTTTTTTACATTTATAGCATTCTCTGTATGGCGAAAAAAAAAAAAATTTTTTGGATTTTTCATTTGCACCCCCCCCCCCCCCTCCATTCAAATCATTGAAAAGCAGTAAAAATTCCGATTTCAACGATATATCACAATTGCACTCATCGATTTGGTTTCCGTGAAAAAAATTAAAAAACAATATAACACGCTTCTTCTGTAAGATATATTTTATAGTCTAATGTTCGATAGACTAGTGTCAGAGAACTTATACCACAAAATAATACAAGGCTGTACTCCTCACTCTTTGCAAATTTGCAGCCGCAAACGCTTTTTTTAGAGACTATTGACGGAATCGGGACTGAACTGATCTGTCGTGAGTGAAATTCTACATCTCATCGCGACATTCTGAACGACTAATTACCTACGGTTAATTAGTTATTAACGCACAAATACTGTCTTATCTCTTTTTTTGCGGCGGAATTAGATGTAAGATGGACACTCTTCTAACACAAATTCGCGATCGAGAAACGTCAAACGAAAAATTGCAAAAATGTCACTTTTGATTCGTTCGTGCCGAGCTGAATTTTCGAATTTCGATATGCAATTTACGATGCGGATCAACTACAAGTCATCCTTTTTCCATCGCTACATAGTACGGCCGTCGCGGTATCGTATTTTTTAAAATACGAGTAAATTTAGATGTGTTTTCGACCAAAATTTACCCTCGGATGCCGCAACTCTGAAAACGGATTTTCATCTGTAACTCGGAAACTGTGAGAGATAGCTCAAAAATAAAAACTCCCAAAGGGAAACTACATAATGTCAAGAACGTTTTGCCGTACTCGAAATTTTAATGGGACTCTTCGTTTGGGCCCGGCGGGCCTTTCAAGATGACGTTGTTATGCACTTTTTTCATTAAATCGTTCGTAACTTCTAAACGGCGACTCCTACGGCAAAAAACCATAACCGAAGTGGAGACTTTTTTGAAATTCGTCCAAAATCTCGAATTTTTTCTCTTTAAATCTTCATAACTCTTAAACGGTGCCCCCTGGGCCAAAATACTTTGCCCTAACGAATTTGTAGAGAATTTAATAACACAAAAAAACTATTTATTACTTTTTGCCGTAATACAAAAAATAAGGACGCTCTTTCTCTCCTCTTGCGAATATCTGGATCAATATTGGTTTTAGAAAAAAAAATGTGGGGATGTATTAGAAAGATGATAAAACGATGATGAATTTACTTCGTCGAAAAATTCCTGTAGGATTAACGGTTTCGCTGCTATATACGTTTAAAAAAAATGTCGATTTCGCCCAAATGCCCAAATTATATTTACACGATTTGATTTTTTTCTTTAAACCTCCATAATTCCTAAACGGCGGTCCCTAGGTCAAAATACTTTGCCCTAACGAATTTGTAGAGAATTTAATGCTACAAAAAATTATTTTTTATTTTTTGACGTAAGACAAAAATAAGGACGTTAGGAACGAAACAAGTGGAAATTTACATTTTCCAAGAAACGTGGTTTTTTCTCTTCTCTTGCAAATATCTAGATAAATATTGATTTTGGCAAAAAAATAGTAGGGATCTATTAGAAAGACAATAAAATGAAGAATTTGCTTTCTCAAAAAATTTCTGTAGGATTAATGGTTTCGCTGCTATATACGTTTGAACACAAAATTTCGATTTTCCCATATGCCCAAATTATATTTGATACTGATTTTTAAAATCTCCGCCAAGTGAAATTTATAGTTTTTTGTCCTCAAAGCAGTGCAATGTACAGGGTGATATTCTAATAATGACAGAGATGTTCACTGATTTCGGCTGATAACTCGGGAACGGTTAAAGATATCGAACTGAAATTTGAAACGTAGGTATAAATATTGTAGACGGACGGATTACGAGTAAATTAATAATACACCCACGTCACATGATGTCACAAAAATGAAAAATTATTACAACAGACGAACTGGTACAGATATCGACTTAACGGTTGGAGTTATTGAATTGAAATTTGAAATGTAGGTGGAAATATTGTAAATGGACGGAATAAAAGTGAATTAATAATACGTCTACGTCTACATGACGTCACAAATAAGACAAATTCTTACAACAGGCGAACTGGTACAGATATTGACTTAACGATTGGAAATATCCAATTAAAATTTGAAATGTGTGTGGAAATACTGTAGACGGACGGAATACAAGTGAATTAATAATACTCCTACGTCACATGACGTCACAAAAATGAAAAATTATTACAACAGACGAACTGGTACAGATATCGACTTAACGGTTGGAGTTGAATTGAATTGAAATTTGAAACGTAGGTGGAAATATTGTAAATGGACGGAATAAAAGTGAATTAATAATACGTCTACGTCTACATGACGTCACAAATAAGACAAATTCTTAAAACAGGCGAACTGGTACAGATATTGACTTCACGATTGGAAATATCCAATTAAAATTTGAAATGTGTGTGGAAATACTGTAGACGGACGGAATACAAGTGAATTAATAATACTCCTACGTCACATGACGTCACAAAAATGAAAAATTATTACAACAGACGAACTGGTACAGATATCGACTTAACGGTTGGAGTTGAATTGAATTGAAATTTGAAACGTAGGTGGAAATATTGTAAATGGACGGAACAAAAGTGAATTAATAATACGCCTACGTCTACATGACTTCACAAATAAGACAAATTCTTACAACAGGCGAACTGGTACAGATATTGACTTAACGATTGGAAATATCCAATTAAAATTTGAAATGTGGGTGGAAATATTGTAGACGGACGGAATACAAGTGAATTAATTAATAATACTCCTACGTCACATGACATCACAAATAAGAAAAATTCTTACAAAGGGCGAACTGATGTAGATATCGATTTAACAATTGGAAACATCCAATTAAAGTTTGAAACGTAGGTGGAAATATTGTAATGGATGGAATATGAGTGAATTAAAAATACACCCACGATCTGATGACGTCACAAAAACATAAAATTCTTATAACAGGCGAACTGATAATATCAAAAAAATATTTGTACAAGGCGAGTCACGAATTTTTTTTTTTTTTAATTTCCAAAAAATGTCAAATTTTCAGAGAAATAAATGTCATTTCTCAGAAAAATGTAAAATTTTTAAAAAACGTCAAATTTTCAGGAAAACGTCAAATTTTCAGGAAAACGTCAAATTTTCAGGAAAACGTCAAATTTTCAGGAAAACGTCAAATTTTCGGAGAAATGTCACTTTTCAGAAAAATGTCAAATTTTCAAGGAAATGTCACTTTTCAGAAAAATGTTAGAAATTCAGGAAATATGTCAAATTTTCGGAGAAATGTCACTTCAGAAAAATGCCAAATTTTCGAAAAATGTCAAATGTTTGAAAATTGTCAAATTTTCGGAGTAATGTCACTTTTCAGAAAAATTAAATTTTCGAAAAAAATGTCAAATTTTCGGAGAAATGTCACTTTTCAGGAAAATGTCAAATATTCGGAGAAATGTCACTTTTCAGAAGAATGTCAAATTTTATTAAATGGACTCAAAGGAAAATTCCCAAAAAATGCTACGGGTCCATCTGTGGCATAAGTTCTCTGCTAGTGTGTTAAAGCATGCAGACTGTATGCTGAGTATTTTTGACGCGTCAAGTGCATTTAAATATTACGAATTTTTTCGACGTTTATAAAGCCGACGGATGGTGTGAGAGGCCTTCCTGTACCGCTCAAACGCCCTACAAGTGTAAACAACCCCACCGTAACGCTTTCGGTGAGTGTTTTCCAATAAAACTTTAAAAGTGACAGTGACATTATATTTTAAAAAGTGTTCGCTATTTCTGGCATCCCGCCGGAAATTCTTCCGGGAACATAACCTAAAAATAGTGCTACATAACCTAAAAACAATTTAAGATATTGGTACCAACCTAAACATTTTTCAAAAACTAAATTCCCCAGAAAAACATTGGAACCAAAAATTTGACAGCTATCACTTTCCCCGACCGATTTAATGAAAAATCGGTCGAGGTCAAAAGATAAAACAAAATATATCAACTCAAACTTAAACGATCCACCATGAACACTACCCTGGCCACATCTGGCAGGGAAGCTGTCCACCAAGAGTTATATGTTTTTTTCTAAAGATAACCATCCCTACCATCCATCCCATTACCAACGAACAGGTTTTTTCGTTTAGATGTTTCCCGTATCAATAATAAAACTTATTAAGTGCTCTTGCCTATGAACGTGTTTATAATGTTGTGTTTATTTTTATATTAATTTCAGGTTCTTGTGAACACATTATAATTTTAACCTAGTTTTTAAGCCTACCTACAGAAGAGAGGAGCCACTTTTCTATTTTTCTCCAAGCCAAACCGGACCTACCTCGTCCAGCCTCACACCCGCCTCGGCGGTGTTCACCGTGGTTATCTGGCTGGCTCCGGGTTAGGATGTGATGAAGCATATATTTGCATTAAAACATTGAATAAAATATTAATGTTGTGCAGACTATAAATTTAACACTCAAGTTCTTAGGTCCAAATCCCACCGAACGCAAGGCTTTTTTTCTGATTTAATGTGAAAAAAATATTTCAACTTAATAAGTATAATTAAATGAGATCGTTCATATTGTTTAGTGCTCTTTTCGGCTTCAAAGATTCACCGGGTGGGGAGGTTCAAGCCGCTTCCAGTAGCTGCCGATTTTTTATTCCAAATTAACTATATAAATAATACACTGCCTACAAAGATCTAGACTTTATTATGATGAGAAATTCAAGGCATTTTAAGGACATTTGAGACATTTCCACATCTTCCCTGTTTAACGATTTTGTGAGGCAAAAATTGGAATATATGCTAGTATTGTTTAGTAATCATGTAATATATGATATGGAAATATTTCTTTAAGCAACTTTAATGAATCTAGAACTAAAATGTTAACTAGATGTGACTTCCAGTGATTCAGTGTTTTATTAGCATCCCGGCGAGACTATTTTTCTGTACTTACTATTTTTACATAAACTTCTAACTTCATATGGACGGTCCAGATATATATTTTAATTCTTCGTCTCTTCAAACTCACTCTTATGCTTTTTTCATTTTAGCTATATCGGGTGACAACGAATTCGTTTTACAAGGTGCCATTTAATTGTCTTTTATGGTAGAAGCTTGAAATTTGGTTTGTAGATATTGTTTCTTGGGGCTCATATTTTCCATGAAAAAACAATTGAATACCACTTCCGGTTTTTCCGGAAGTTGGTCTAAGTCAGGAATTTTAAATGGAACCCTGTATATTTTTTTATATAGTTGAATAGAGACTGGAATTCCCTTTTCAACGACATATCAAATGTTGCCATTTCGCCGGTTCAAACGCGGGGGATACGCATTTGAAAAAAAAATGATTTTCCATCCCTAGGTAGGGTTTAATCAACCCCCTAGACCTGCTGTCTGGACTCCACTTACTCTATAACCCCCTTCCATATTATTTCAAGTATAACCAGTTGACGAGTCACTCCCCAGACCCGCTAATATATGAAAACATAAAGGGATCCATAAAAGGGGTGGGTTTTGGCCGTTTCAGAGGGTTGCGGCGGTCAAAAATTTCTCCCACCACTTGCATCGTATTCGGCACCGCCTAAAACGGGGGGGGGGAGTAATCTCGTCTTTGCACGAAATATTTACAAAAAAGCCATCTTAGATAGTAGGTATATGGGCCAACCAAAATATTGGTATAAAATAGCCAGGGAGATAGCGACAGATTTTTCGCGTTAATATCTATAAAGCTAGATTTTTTCCCATGACTAGATAGTTCGTCAGTTCGTCACCGAACGCAAGAAATTCAGTAAATAATTAATTTCTAGCTTATCGCTGAGAAATCTAAAAAACGAATTAACTAAAAATAAGCACATACTCGAGACCTACCGAATGGCCAGAAAACATTTCAAATTTCTCCTAAACTAAAAAAGTTATTCACCCATTTCCAATGAAATATTTAAAGAAAGTGTCACCAAGCGAGCGAAAGATTCAGTTAATAATCGTGTCGTGTGTAAAAATTTATTCATCACGGTCAGTTCTAGATAGTTCGTCAGTTCGTCAAGTTCTCCAGTAACAACTCAACTACAACTCATCTTCACTAAGGCTTGTCTATACAACTAGACACTGCCGCCACATACACAAGACGTTCCAAAACGCGCTTCGCCGACGACTAAGTTCCACTGCGGACGAAACGAAAATCTACAGCAAATTACCTGTGCCAACAACGGTTACTAGACTGACTTACCCTCAAATAGCGACTGAACATAGAAGATTTTCAGATAGTGCTACAATGAATTAAATCAAAGGTTTCGTGTTTTAAAACTGAACATAGCCGAAATTTTGAATTACAATTATTTTCTGTGTTCTTAAAAATGACAGCCGGAATTTCAATTAAAAATTATTTCTGTTTTAAAATCGGACATGGTCGATTTTTCAATTAAAAATTATTTCTGTGTTTTAAGGTTGAACATAGTCGATTTTTCAATAAAAAATTATTTCTGTGTTTTAAGATTGGACATAGCCGATTTTTCGAATAAAAATTATTTTCCAACTTTTAAAAAATAACGGATTTCAATTAAAATACATTTTTGGAGTTTAATGCTGAACATAGAAAATTTTTTGACAAATTTTTTTAAAGTGAAATAGTATCAAACCTAAACATTTTCTCAGACTAAATTTTTTTGAAAACAAAACTGAATTGCCCCAACGACATTCACGATCGAGTGTTAGGCTTGTTATCATCCTAAACTTTTATTACGAAATACTTGTGTTTTATTTTTAAGCTTAAGTGAAACATAAGGGCACAAGCGCCCGACTACTTATGATCTCGGATCTTCAGAGCATAATCAGTTGTCCTGAACTCTCCGCCAACATTGAAGCCACATCTTCCGTCAACACTACAAATCGACCCTGCCAAGAAGCTGGCAGGACCTTTGGATTGCTGGCGACCTTTTTTAACGCACCCCAAAACGCAATTCAAGGGCGAGTTTCCTGTTACAATAGCTTAGACAGTATCAATGATGAAGGTGCCATTCTGCCAATCTCTAAGTTCTGCAAAAATGAATAAAAAATTAAAAAACATGTTGCAAAAAGAGATCGATTTTCTGAAATGTCACAAAATGTCACTTTTGATTCGTTCGTGCCGAGCCGAATTTTCGAATTTCGCCGTGCAATTTACGGTCAGCTTTATCTGGTAGACTTCCTCTATACGTCCAGACATCGTACGGCGTGTATGGTGTTTTTCGAAAAATATGAACGTGTCAAGGTTGCATGTTTTTGCAATTTTTTCGGCGCCGAACTGCAAGCTGTTTTTTACAATTTTTCACAGATATCTCCAAAACGGTCTGAGTTAACACGAAATAAAAAATTAGGGCAAAAGAGTATTTTTCTGAAATCGATCGGTAATGTCTACATTTTCGGCGCGATTTCAGATCGAAAAATGCCCAATTCCAGTATTTTAGTCCGTTGCTAAGAAACTATCAGAAAACAGACCGGAAAAGATCCGTTGCTAAGCAACGATCAACAAAACCGTACGGGAATGTTACTTTTCCGACCTAGGCCGGGAAAGTAACATTCCCGTACGGTTTTTTATATATATTTTAGACAGTAAATAAATACACGCAGACAAACCAACTCACATTAAAATTGTATTTATTAGTAGGCAGTTAGATTGTAATGAAGAAATGTTATGCATTAATACAAATTCCCTAATTTATAATAATATTGATTATGATTTCAGAAAAAATAGTATGTGGACTTCGGTGTGAAAGCACATTCCCGGACTTCGATGCTTGTTGGCCTCGACTAGCACCTCAGCCAACAATTTACATCGTCGTCCGGGAATGTATTGTTTTCACCTAAATACACAATATACTATTTCCACTACGAATCTTTTTGCTACCATCATAATTTTGATTTTTTTTTTTCATTTCGGAGATAACTACTGAAATATCGGCTATGTACGGCAAAAAATCGTAAATTTTGAACTTCTACAGTTGACGACTTTTTAGTCTTGGCTCCTACCCCAAAAGACTACTCTAGCTAATTTAAATAGAATTAAATTTGCTAAAACCGTTTTTTTATATTTTTTGAATTCCGATAAAAATGAAGGAATTCGAGAGTGCGGGATTTGGGACTTTTTATTTTCGGTAAAATTTCTCCATTTTGTCACTGTAATTAATCGGCAATTAAATTAAATCGATCTCATATACGATGTTCACTTATATCATACTACTTTGACGCTCCGTTAATCTTGGCTCCTCGAAACAAAGGTTCCTGAGAATAATTGTTTTTTTAAGATTTACATACACTCTATAGGAAAACGTGTAATTTCCTACATTTCCTCGAATATCTCGATAATTATCGTTTTTTTCGAAAAATTTTTAGACAGCTTATGTAAAGGGAATTGACTGAGCTTTCCCACACTTTCTCTAACATAAAAAACAAAAGATTTATGACCAAATATGCGCTCCGGGCTATTGCAGATCGTGGATAAGTTTTGCATTTTCTGCCGCGGAATATTAATCTACAAAACTGATTTTTTGTCTACAAGCAGTTTATGCACTGTTTCAATTAAAAATCACATTCTACCTCCGCTGAAAGTTGGCTAAATCTTTGGTAGACGTTGCTGAATTTATAGGGCATGAAAAAAATTAAACAATCTGTAACGTTCAGAATTTCTTTCCCGAATGCATAAAAATTTTACATAGAGATCCATCATTTCAATTCCTTCTCTTTATTCAATTTTCAATAGTAAAAAGCATATATAAAAATTTTAGATGGTATAGATACGTTATGGATAGAAATGTGGGAGATAAAGTAAACGTATTTTTAGTGAATATTTTCGTCTGTAGCTCGACCACTAGCAATATTAAAAAGTAAATTCTTATCTAATGTATTATCATATAGGTATATAGGTATACCTAGGTATAGGTATATAGGTATATAGGTAGTATTATCATTATCATTCAGGGTTTCTAATGGAGTAAATAAAAGAGATTAATAACACATCTATAAGAAAACTGTCTGTTCGTTAATATTAATGAAGAATATAATTATCACGATTTGACTATGTATTGCCATTTTGGCAACGTCTACCAAAGATTTAGCCACCTTTCAGAGGAGGTGGAATGTGATTTTTAATCGAAATAGTGCATACATTGCTTGTAGACAAAAATCAGCTTTGTAAAGTAATATTCCGCGGTAGAAAATGCAAAACTTATCCGCAAACTGCAATAGCCCGGAGCGCATATTCGATAATAAATCTTTTGTTTTTTATGTTAGAGAAAAAATTTAAAAAAGTGTGGGAAAACTCAATCAATTCTCTTTACATAAGCTGTCTACAAATTTTTCGAAAAACACGATAATTATCGAGATATTCGAGGAAATGTAGGAAATTACACGTTTTCCCATAGAGTGTATGTAAATCTTAGAACAATAATTTTTCTCAGGAACATTTGTTTCGAAGGGCCAATATTAACGGAGCGTCAAAGTAGTATATGATATTAAGTGAACATCGTATATGAAATCGATTTCAGTTAATTGCCGATTAATTACGGTGACAAAATGGAGAAATTTTACCGAAAATAAAAAAGTCACAAATCCCTCCCCTCCAAGGAATCACTATTTCCATATCCAGATTTTCTATACAAGTCACTCACAACGAAAAAAATTGTATGTGGAAGTAATTGTTTATGAAATTTTAATAATATAATATTTGAAATCCTCTACCCCATAAAACGATACCCCACATCGGTAGCGGGGTGGTAGTGACGGTAGATGAAGTAAAAAAATATGTTGTGGTTTCTAGTTCTTGTATGGACACTAAATCACATTTTTTTTCATCCCCTTTAATAATGAGGTGGGGGTGGGGGTGGTAATGGGGTGGCTAATGCCAAAAATTTTTTTGAGACCTTAGCTTCTCTTGTATATACTAAATACCAATTTTATGGACTGCTTGATTTACCTATATACCCCAAATTTACCCCAATTTACCCCCCAAACCTTCGACGGAACAAGACGAAAATATAATCTAGTTCTAGATCTCGTTAAAGTACATATGTGTACCAAACAAGTCAATATCTCAAACGGTTGCAGAGTAAACGTGCGCACAAAAAAAAATTACAGACAGGCCGACAGACCGACAGACAGACATTTTTTTTCACTCAAACTTAAAATCTCGACGTTTCATGACATTCTAATCCTATCTGAACAATAGAAATTTTTTTAAAAAATTTTGTCGTTACTATACTTCCAATAAGGTCAATTCTGTAAGGCAAAAGTTAAAATTTAACGGGACTTTAAAATTTTAACCGTCCTAAATGTGGTTTGGTATTCTGCAACTGATTAAGTTAAAATTTAACGGGATGTTAAAATTTTAACCCCGCTGATTGTGGTTTGGTATTCTGTAATACATTTTTTTGGTTAAATCTTTAACCTGCTCCATTAAATTCGCCAGTTAAAACATTATTTTTAGCGGTGGGTGAACGGTATCCCTTAAAATTTAATTTTAACATGAGAAATAGCGTTTGATGGTTTATTACATCTTTCAATAGTTGACCGTGCAGAAAATGAATTGCAAAGTTAAGACAAATAGATACATATATCCTATTTCTATACTAATAAATATTTCACTAGTAGACTAGGGTGACCAGATTTTTGTTAAGTGAATGCTGGACACTTCTGCTGGGAAAAAATTGATGAGCGGGGGAGGCAGAAATCCGAAAAATCATTTCTTGATCCCAACATTTCTTGATGACCGGGGGAAAAAATTTTTTTGATCGCAAAATTTTTGATGAGCTGGGAGGGGGGAGGGCGGGAAGTATCCGAAAAAAAAAATCCAAGCAAAACGCAATGCTGTAACTTCACTATAACCTGAATGCTGGACTTTTGCTGGACACTTGTAAATGCTGGACAGTACTACAAAATGCTGGACAGTACTACAAAATGCTGGACTTTCCAGCGAAATTCCGGACGTATGGTCACCCTATGGTAGACAAAGATATTAATATTATGAGAACAATTTTATTTTGCGAAATGGACATTTTTCACAAAAAAAAAGTTTATAAATACCGGTGTTAGTTTATCTTTATTTAACAAAAACTGTTTTTTTTTTCTATATAAGTAATTGATCGTATATTCTTTTTGTACTTTTGTCATCCTCGGGCCCCGCGATTTTTTTGACTCATATTGAGACATTTTACATCATAAAACACAAAAGACAACAAAAAAAACGACCACAAGATGACAATAACTGATTGACAATTTACAGCAGATTGACGGCTGCTGAAATGATTTGAGTGCATTTGCAACTGCAGTTGGGTTAATTACGCCTACTTATACGGAGATGCACGACTATTTTAAAGGCCGACACTAAATTTTACTTTTCAACGGTCGGGTTAAATTTGAAGTTGCAGTATATGAAAAAAGGTTAAAAACAGAAATTTAACGCCCTGTTAAATTATAACTTTTCTTTTACAGAATAGGCCTTAATGGATGTGGAAGTAATAAAAAAAACTGTTTTAGCAAATCGTTTGACCTTATTACTTCCACGTCCAGTGGAAGTATAGTAACGACAAAAAAAATTTTAAAAATTTTTATTGTCCAAATAGGGTTAAAATGTCATGAAACGTCGAGATTTTAAGTTTGAGCGAAAACAAATTTTCTGTCGGTCTGTCTGTAACTTTTTTTTGTGCGCACGTTTACTCTGGAACCTTTTAAGATATTGACTTGAAATTTGGTACACATATGTAGGTACTTTAACGAGATCTAGAACTAGATTATATTTTCATCTTGTTCCGTCGAAGGGTTGGGGGGTAAATTGGGTAAATCAAGCCAGTAAGAGTCCATGAAATTGGTATTTAGTATATACAAGAGAAGCTAAGGTCTCAAAAAAATTTTTGGCATTAGCCACCCCCATTACCACCCCCACCTCCTTATTAAAGGGGATGAAAAAAAAATGTGATTTAGTTTATGTACAGGAACCAGAAACCTCAAAATATTTTTTACTTCATCCACTCCCCACTACCACCCCCCTATCACCACCCCCACCCCACTACCGATGTGGGGTATTGTTTTATGGGTTTTTGGGGTAGAGGATTTCAAATATTATATTATTAAAGTTCCATAAACAATTATTTTCACATACAAAGATTTTTCGTTGTGAGTGACTTGGATAGAGAATCTGGATGTGGAAGTAGTGATTCCTTGGGCAGCGGTTTTTTTAATTTCAAGTTAACTCAAACCGTTTTGGAGATATCTGCGAAAAATAGCAAAAAACAGCTTGCATTTCGGCGCCGAAAAAATTGCAAAAACATGCAATCTTGACACGTTCATATTTTTCTAAAAACGGACATTTTGTGACATTTCAGAAAATTTATATCTCTTTTTGCAACATGTTATTTAATTTTTTACTCATTTTTGCAGAACTTATAAATTGGCAGAATTGCACCTTCATCATTGATACTCTCTAAGCTATTATGGTAAAAAAATCTAGCTGTATAGAAATGATTTCACGAAAACTGTCGCTGCCTCCCTGGCTATAATTTGGGGGTACTAATTTTTCTTCATACCGCAGTTATATGGGTGTACAGAGATAGCAAAAAACTATGATTGCCATTTGAAAGTGGTAGCTAATAAAAATGGTGGCCGATCCAAAATGGCTGATGTAGACGTTTAAAAAAAACAACCGTATCTCTGTAAGTTACTGTCCTATTTCAATGTTCTTTTTTTAAAATGACAAATTGTGAACTTTTTGTAAGTTCTCATTAATTTTTTCCATATAAGCAACCATTAATTAGTAAATCGCTGATTAGTGAAAAATACATCAGTTTTTACATCTGTAAAATTATCTAATTTGTTTGTTTATTATAAATTTTCTTAAAACGTAGACAGTTTAAGAAAAAATGTTTCCAACAAATATTGTAGCACAAACTATTAGCTTTAATTTGGTGTATTACACATGTGTGTTTGGACAATGTGCACTGAAACAATGCTGTGTGATAAAAATAACAGTATGGGCCAATTCCATAATCGAATTTAAAGTGAGCTTTAAATAAAATTACATTTGACTGTAATAGTAAGTGAGGGATCTGTCACAGTCAAATGTGGCCTTAATTAAAGCCAATTTTAAATTCGATTATGAAATTGACCTTTTGTCACGGAAAAGTATTTGACCGACAATAATCAATACCGATATAAGTTTTACAATTTTTAATAATGAAAATTTTTATTCCTGCAGATTATACAGATTTTTTAAACAATTGTTTATTATTCCTTTTGAAATATTTCTTAACCATATCGTTTCAACTAAACTTTCACAAATCGTCTTCGCTGTCACTACATTCATATGGTTCATCAAAAAATACATCTTCTGCAGTTTCCTGGGCTCATGCATATTTTCACATTTAGCGCTTACACGCGCTGGTACATTTCAACTGATTCATCATACAAGTGCACGATGGTAGTTGGCATGACCTTGCACAAGAACAACTCAAATGTTCCAAAACTGCAGGTGCGGGTGCTCCCGTCATCCAGTTGATGCAGAGTACTCCATTATCATCCATCCATGATCTTCTGCTTCTGGAACTTGAGGTTAATTTTCCAGACATCGCTTCCAAATTGCTGCTTGATAGCTTGCGTGCATAGAATGTTGGCAAAGACAGTCTACATGGAGGAAATTGTGTTGATTCAACATCATCTTGTCTACTTCGGAAAATTTGGTATCTTAGGTCATTTATGCTCTCTGTTTTGGTATTTCTTAAATACAACTGACATGTAAACTTTTGGATCAAAATATTGGTCATTGTTAGATAATGCAAACTGACTTCGCAGCAATGAAAACAATGAAATAAATTCTTCACGTTTCTGTAAAAGTTTCAGAGCTTTCAATTTCCCTTGTCTCGAAAACGCGCTGACTGTATCGCAACCTGTCCATACATTAAACCAGGTAATGCCGATATGATCTCACTGCCAACTGCACATGCAAGTTTCTTAATGTCAATTAACCTGACTCAACCTCTTGTTCCACATTTGATGTATAAGTTACTCTCCCGACTAATTTCAGATGATATATAAAAAGCTAAAATTAAAACATCTGTGTCGTCAGATACGCAAATAACATTTGAGTATTTTACTGCAGCATCCTTTATATGTAGCATCATCCTAGTATCTGCTTCTTCTTGGGATGACAAAAGATTTTATTTTCGTGGACGCTATTAGCAGTTATTTTGATACATTTACAGCCATAGGTAGCAAATAAATCCTTATCACCAATCTTTGTATTCCTATTTTCTTCTTGTCAACTTTCAACAAGGAATTTTGTTAGTTCATTTTTACTGTCACCACTTTGAAGAAGCAGGGACGTCTTAAGGCATGGCCAAACTGGGCCATGGCCGGGGGCCTCGGCTTCCGAGGGGCCTCGTCGTACATGCCCATTTAATAACATATTAGTAATACTATATAAGCAAATCTTTTGATTACAAAAAAAATTATAAAAGGGGGCCTACATTTGCATATGAGGCCAGGGCCTAAAGAATGCTTAAGACGTCCCTGTGAAGAAGACGTCTCCATTTGATTATTTTATGACCACGTTTTATATTCTATATTGTAAGTATCAAACACTATGTCAATTTTTTTTGCTATAATAGTAAGCGTTTAAGACGTGATTGAGAACTGTATCAGACAATTCATCAAATGTTTTATTTTCTACATGCAATTTTTTAATTAATGCCATTCCATCAATTACAGTAACAGATGAAGAAATATCTCCATCTTCAGGTGAAATCAGGCTTTCCAGGTGTTTCCCCAAAACAGCTTTGTTGGTTTTTTTCAATGTTCCATCAGAGTTGGCCAGACCCCAAGGTAAAGGTTCTAGTGGATGGCTGAACACCTGTAACATATCTAACTGTCGCTTTTCTGCTATGAGAATCATACTGGTAAAAAGCTCTACATATTCTACAGAATTGACTTTTTGTGCAGACATTTTCAACAAGTTGAACCAAATTAAAGCTAATCGTTTGAGCTGCAATATTTGTTGGAAACATTTTTTTCTAAAACGTCTACGTTATAAGAAAATTTATATTAAACAAGCCAATTATCTGTAAAAACTAATATATTTTTCACTAATTCGCGATTTACTAAATAACGGTTGCTTTTTACGAAAGAATTAATGGGAACTTACAAAATGCTCACAATTTAAGCTGTCATTTGAAAAAAAGAACTCTGAAATCGAACAATACCTTACAGAGATACGCTCGTTTTTTTTAAACGTCTACATTCGCCATCTTGGATTGGCCTCCATTTTTGTTAGCTACCACTTTCAGATGGCAATCATAGTTTTTTGCTATCTCTGTACACCCATATAGCTGTGGCTTAAAGGAAAATTAGTACCTCCAAATTATACCAATACTTTAATTTGGCTAGTTGGACCTTATACTAATAATACTAATAGCGTGTAATACAGGAAAAAATTGAAAAGAAATACCGTAACTCGAAAAAAATTTGTGCAGACTTTAAACTTTGGTTATAAGTTTAGAATAGGCCCAAGTTCACGAAACAAAAAAGTTTAAGAGTTTTACTGATCCGCGGGAACCTATAGGGGATAAAAAGGAGTATTTTTAATAAAGAAAATCGATTTTTCTCTGCTTTCTCGGGAAATATGGCATTTACAAAAAAATAGTTCAAATAACAGTTGTTTCTAGCAAAATTATCTTTAATTTGGTGTTTTAAAATTAATTTTATAGCAATAATTATATTCGAAATACGGTAATTTTTCGATGGGGGAGGATGGCGGATGGATTTTTTTTCTAAAATAAGTGTTTTAAAGGGACAAAATAAATTGAGCATCTAGATGATGCTATATTAATAAAAAGCAGCATTTTTGAAAGAAGAATTAACTACTGAGCCATTACAATAGCAAAATACCCACATTTTTAAGAAAAATGTGAAAACGCACATTGAATCGGCCATAACTTCTTTATTTTTTGTGATGTAGAAGCAAACAAGAAATCGTTTTAAAGATTGATTCATTACCTTTAATTTTGTCTCTTAGAACTTTTGATGGAAGTGTCACAGTTTCTAAGATATTCAACAATTTAAACTAAATGCTTCATCCTAAAAACTGTCGGATGCCATCTATAAAATTAAATATCTCCGAAACAATCAACCCTACACAAATATATAAACAAAATAAATTTATTCTCAGTTTATAAGCTTCATTTTTGATGCCATAGTTTCTCTTAAACTAATATTTATTGAGATATTTGCAGAGAAACAAGAATGTTACATTAAATCCCCTTACAGTTTAAAATGCAATTTTTTTTCTAAAACAAGCGCTGTAAGCCGATGAAAAAATTTGAGCGTCTAGGTCACACTATACAGGATGATTCTTTTAAGGCGGCCATTAGAATATTTCCCACTTGCAGATGAGATAAACATTTGAGATTTAGTACCCTACCATAGTCGACCATTGCGAGTCCGAAAATAATAATTCCAAATTGGCGGCACTTCCGGAAATACCGGAAGTCGATACCAACTTGCTTATTTTAAACGGAACACCCTATATATTTTCGACTTTTCGAATTGATCATAAAATTCTAGTCAAAACATGTGGCACACCTTATACCTAAACCGAGCAGTTTCGGAGATATTTTATATTTTATAAAAAATTTGCAAGAATCGTTATAACTTTCTTCGTGTAGAAGATCCTTATTTGCTCTTTGGTACGTAGAAAGAACACAAGATGAGCTACTCTCTACAAAAAAAATAGATTCCATAATAGTATACCAAATGTTTTATTTTTCACGTTACATTTTGTCAAATTCAAACCACAAAAATTTTTTTATTTCAAATGGATCACCCTGTATTTTTTTATATCAAATTATGTTACAGTAAATTCCATTTTTTTCTAGTATAAGCATTGTAGGGGTTAAAGTTACAACTTTTCGAAATATTGGCGATTTTCTTAAATGTCCAAAAATTTTTAATAAAAATTGCCATCAACTTACCTATGATTAGAAACAATCATTAATGTCAGTCATTCTTTTATGTTAAAAAACGCCAGCACATTTAAATTACACCCACGAAGACTTTTAGGTTTGTTTATTATTTATGGAGAATGTGATAAAGTAATACCAAGAACATGTAACACATTTGCTACTCGATACCCACAAGAACAGAAACCATCCACCATACATTGTAAAAGGCATATTGGATAATTTTAGAATATTTTGGCTCTGTCAAATGGCACATGCCAAATTTTATTATGGCAATCGACGTAGAATTAAATTTGAGGTGGACTTATATCATCATGTCCTATATCTAACACATGTACTTTTTGAATTATTCGCAAGTTTTTGTTGAAAATAATAATTGATCCAAAAAAACGTAGAAGCCTATGAAACAATTGAAACAATAAAGTGGGTATCGAGTAGCAAATGTTTTACATATTCTTGGTATTATTACTTTATCACATTCTCCATAAATAATAAACAAATCTAAAAGTCTTCGTGGGTGTAATTTAAACGTGCTGGCATTATTTAACAAAAGAGAATGACTAACATTAATTATTGTTTCTAATCATAGGTAAGTTGATGGCAATTTTTACTAAAAATTCTTGGACATTTAAGAAAATCGCCAATATTTCGAAAAGTTGTAACTTTAACCCTTACAATGCTTATACTAGAAAAAAGCGAATTTAATTTAGCATAATTTGATGTAAAAAGATACAGGGTGTTCCATTTGAAATAAAAAAGTTTTTGAGGTTTGAAGTTGACAAAATGTAATGTGAAAAATAAAACACTTGGTATACTATTATGGAATCTATTTTTTTTTTGTAGAGAGTAGCTCATCTTGTGTTCCTTCTACGTACCAAAGAGCAAATAAGGATCTCCTACACGAAGAAAGTTATGACGGTTCTTGCAAACTGTTGCACCTGTAAAATTTTCTATAAAACATCAAATATCTCCGAAACTTCTCGGTTTAGGTATAGGGTGTGCTACATGTTTTGACTCAGGATTTTATGATCAATTCGAAAAGTCGAAAATATATAGGGTGTTCCGTTTAAAATAAGCAAGTTGGTATCGACTTCCGGTATTTCCGGAAGTGCCGCCATTTTGAAATTATTATTTTCGGACTCGCAATGGTCGGGTACCAAATTTCAAATGGCTATCTCATCTGCAAGTGGGAGATATTCTAATGGCTGCCTTAAAAAAATCCCCCTGTATATTAACGAAAAACAGTATATGGGAATATATTTTTTTAATTACTGACTACTTACATTAACAAAATTGTGACGTTTCTATTAAAAAAAAGAATGTGAAAAAGCACATTGTTTCTGTCATAACTTCTTTGGTTTTTAAGCTATAAAAATCATTTGAAAGCCTAATTAATAGTTTTTCATTTTGGTTATTAGCGTTTTTGGCCTAAGTGCCTCAGTTTCTGAGATAGTTAACATTTAAACTAAATACTTCGTCTTATAAACGTTTGGACGCCACCCTTAGACTTCCAGATCTCCGAAACTCTACAGAAACTAGAAAAAAAAAAAACGAAATTCTTCCTTAATTTAGTAGCTTTCTTATTTGTCTCTAGCATATTTTGGTCAATGTAATACCTTTCGAGTTATTTGACAAAAACGTATTTGAAATACCACTTTTTCAAGCTGAAATCTAGCAGTTCTAACTTAAGAGGAGACAACGCCAATCACAAACTTTCATCGCTAAAGCCAAAGCTGAAGTCGGGCGAAGGGTAGGTAGTGTGGCTGTTATAGGGCCTCTGCACGTGACGTCACAGCTAACCTCAAAAATATGTTTCTTAAGATTTAAGGGTATTACGCAGCTATTATTAACATTTCTACCTGGTTCCCGTATTTTCAACTAAAATCTAGTTCAGTGTAACGATTATTAAGTTCTAAATACTTTGTCCTAATAAAATAGTACTCTTTTTGTAGGTTGGAAATCTAACCTGTAATTGGCAGTCTACTTTTATTAATCAACAATATTGAAAAATTATTTACGTGAATTTTTAAATATTTGCTTGGAGCCAGTACGGCTCCAAGATAAAAATGCGTATAAAAAACATTAAAAATGAGAATAAACTTGAAATACTTAAAATTTAAGGTTATGTTGGTTACATGATGCAGATGTCCCATTGTAGTGCTGTAGGTGGCACCATCTATTAAAAAGCACTGTACTAAAAATTTTGACTGGAAAAAAGCAGTTTTTAGCCAAACGGCTGGAGTTATTAAACTGAAAAAAAGATATTCTTGTAAGTAAATGAAGAACATTTTTAGCTAAAACGAAGATCTATCATTGGCTCATTGCCGCCTGTATAGAACCTTTCCTTCTTAAAATTTAATTCTCTCTCAGCTATTTTATTTTTTTTTTTTTTTTTTTTTTAGGTGCCACCCACTGAAAAGGGAGTGACATCCACCCCCTATAAATTAGCAAGCCCTCGCATAATATAGAAACTTGTTTTTTTATGCTTTTACTATTGGTGGCTATTTTACTAGGTGCCAAAAAAAGATAGAATTCATGTACCATTATATCGAAGATAAAACCTCTAGTATTTCGGTTAATTATTGCTATAAAATTAAATCTGAAACACCAAATTAAAGATAATTTTGCCAGAAACAATTTTATTTGATCTATTTTTTAAATTAAAAATACCTCCTTTCATCCCCTATAGGTTTCCACGGATCCGTAAAACTCATAAACTTTTTTGTTTCGTAAACTTTAGCCCATTTTGAAAATATAACCAAAGTCTAAGGTCTGCACAATGTTTTTTCGAGTTAAAATAAACTTTTCTAGTGTGTGCGTGGAGAAATATGAGTTACTGTTAGGGTGCATACAAGAAAGTATTCAAATTTCATACCTCTAAATATTCATCAAGCTCAACTTGTCCATTCATATTCGTGTCAATTTCTTTAAGAATTTCGTGAAGCTCATCGCAAGGAACCTCTTTTTCACCATGTTGCTGCAATAACAAAAAAAAAAAACTAAAGTAAACATTATACTCTTCGCCGGTTTTTTGAACTTTTTATATAATTTTCCATATTTTGTAGAATACTCTTCGCGGTTTTTTGTAAATAAGTAATGTTACTTTTTCGCCATTTTAAATTTCGTGATGCAACGTAGTTGGTGAAACCCTCATCAGTATAAAAAAGGTTAAAAAAAGAAGTAATCTACTATGTAAGTAGATAGAAAATGCGGTTTCTGTGACAATCCACCGTGGATTCGATCCACTTTTATGAGAATAAGAGTTCTGTGACAGGAAGTTCATTGACTTCATTAATAAAACCTGATGAATACAAAAGCAATGATAAGAAGTTCATTGACCTCAATTAATAAATACTGATGAATATACAAATACTATATTACAAGAGGAATGGCCGGAAGTTCATTCATCTTTCAGATATTGCTGACAATAAGTATATACATTTAAAATAATTCCACACTTACTAAACGCTTTGCTTGCAGATTTTATGACCTAGAATTTGAATGACCTAATAACATAGCACGTGATTAGTAACAATCGCGAAAATAAATGACAATGATTATATATATCATATTGCGCAAGTGTCGTACCACAGAAGATATGACCGGAAGTTCATTCACCTTTCAAATATGCTGATGAATATACAAACATTATATTACAAAAGCGATGATAGGAAATTCATTCACCTTTGGTCTCATTAATAATAATAATAATAATAGCCATAAGATGCATATAGAGGCATATAAATATGTGTGTAAATACAACTATATATAAATAATGATAACTTATGAACTAATAAACAGAAATAAGTCCGACGGGAAGCATAGCTGTTAAATATACAAATATTATATTACAAGAGCAATGACCCGAATTTCATTCATCTTTAGCATTATTATTAAATTTCGATTATTGCATATATCATATTACACACTTGTCGTATTAAAAGAGCAATGGCCGGAAGGTCATTCACTTTTGCCCTCATTAATAAATTCCAATGATCGCATATATCATATTACAAAAGCAATGATCGGAAGTTCATATATATATATATATATATATATATATATATATATATATATATATATATAGTTAGCAATATCTGAAATGTGAATGAACTTCCGATCAATGATCGGAAGTTCATATATATATATATATATATATATATATAGTTAGCAATATCTGAAATGTGAATGAACTTCCGATCATTGCTTTTGTAATATGATATATGCGATCATTGGAATTTATTTATATATATATATATATATACATATATATATATATATATATATATATATATATATATATATATATATATATATATGAAATAAGATTTGAAGGAAACAACTACTCAGCGGGCAAATGCCCCTACCTGCATTGAATTACACCTTCAAATCGTGATCAGTAACCAACTATCATTTGTCTGTTCCTAACCAGACATAGACCGGTTTCGAACTTATTATGTTCTCCTCAGTATGCCATAGGTGATGGTACAGAAAAATGATAGTGGTCAACTTGCTAGTCTTATACAAACTGAATCAAATGAAGTAACGGTGAGAGGTAAACTCTCATATGGTCAGATGCTACTATACGTCGGACAAATGTCACTGACGTATAGCGACTTGCTTTTTTGCAAGTACCAAGAGCGGCGACCTCTAGCCTTAGTGGGCTAGACTCACTGTTTATGAAATAAGATTTGAAGGAAACAACTACTCAGCGGGCAAATACCCCGACCTGCATTGAATTACACCTTCAAATCGTGATCAGTAACCAACTATCATTTTCACAAGTGAGTAAGTGTAGTTGTGGAGAGTATCATGAATTCGCGAAGCTCCGGCATAATCAGCTATAAATGCTGTATTAATAAACAATTTATACACTACGTGTGTACCAAGTGTTTAGGCATATATCACAAAAGCTGCTTACCGCGATTCAAAAGTAAAATCCAATTTGTTAAGGAGAATAAAATAATTTGTTGTGTTGACAAAGATGAGAGTAACTTAAGTGACCGTGATCTGGAAATAAGTATCCTAGAGAAAACTATAAACGATCTATCAAGTGATAGTGAACTCAAAGACCAACATATTCGAAAAATAGAAAAGAAAAATAAACTATTCATTCAAGAAGTTACAAAAGCCGAAGAGGATACAAACCTTTTAATTCATGAACAACAAAAAATTATTTATGACCTACAAGAAGAATTAAAAGAAATTAAAAAAAAAACGCTATGCTTAAAAGAACTGTGACAAAAACTGTCAGCACTCAAACAAAGTGTAAATCCAATAAATCTGTTTCTACATTAACTGACAGTGGCTTATCAAATAAAAAGTATGTGAATGAAAGCACCCATAAATCTACCCAAACAAATACCAAAGCAGTAATTAAGGATATCTCAACTTTAGTAACTACCATTAATCCTGCTGAACCTACCAATGGTGAACCGGTTGAGGTCACTCGTGCTTATTATGAAAATATTGATAACGATGCCCCACAAAAAAATAATGACAATATAAAAAAGGACAACATATTGATATTGGCTGACGAACTGGGCATGGGTATAAATAAGAAATTGATACAAATTTGATACAAATAAATATAATATTAAATCAATTATCAAACCTTGTGCAAAATTATCCCAAGTCATAGAAAATATGGACAACCTTGTTAGACATTACACTACATCTGATTACGTAATTATAATGGGTGGACTCAATGATTTTCAATCTCGGCATTATCCCAGCTTTAAAAACCTATGTACTAAAATAAAACAGTGTTCACATACAAACATACTTATCTGTTCATTACCCAACTGTGGTGAAAGACATTTCAACACACTTATCAACAAATTTAATATGTACTTGAAATCTTTCTGTTCAAAAATAAATTCCTACACTGAAGGAAATGTTACTTACTTAGACTCTGTTAGTAAAATAACTAATACTTCAAGATTGAAAAATGTTTTCACCGAAGAGATAATCGTCAACGTAACAAGCAAACCTAAAATTAAAAATCTAATCTTTATTAAACCGTTGGATGGTAAAATTAACGAGGCGTCGACTATTAAAATGTGCTCTAATAAATCACAAATACAAAGTTCAAAATCAATCTTAGTGCCCGATGACGACCACTCAGGAGAGGATAGCAGAAAGGTAAATGCTAGTGTGGGTAATCCTAATAGTGATATTTTTTTATACCCAAGATTGTCGCAAATTTCACAGCTAACCTAGTTCCCCCCATTATTAACACCGTAAATTATAATTATAATGATATTTCCCTATTTCACATCAATATACAATGTCTAACAAATAAGGTACAGCTTCTGGAAACTCATTTAACTGAATTGCAATCACCATCTTTTGTTTGTATTACTGAGCACTGGATGAATCAATCACAGTCATCAGTGACAATTATTAATAATTATGTAAATATCAGCAATTTTTCTCGAACATCCCACATTCATGGGGGCGTTGCAATATATTGTAAACTGAGCATAGTAGATAAGTGTAAATCTTTTAATTTAAATAAATATTGTGTTGAAATAGACTTTGAATTAACGGGCATTACTTTTGATAAAAATGTATGTATTATTTGTTTGTATAGGTCACCACGTGGTAACTATTGTAATTTCTTAATGAAATTGTCTGAAGTTCTGTCTAACATCACAAAACTATTTCAGTATATTATTCTGGTTGGTGACTTTAATGTTGACAGCCTTAAAAAGAACAAAGACACCAAATTGTTGCTGGATGTCTTTGCCTCATTTAATCTGGTTTCTTTAGTTAACGAACCCACTCGAATTAACCCAATAGCTGGTTTGAATTCAGGCACCTCTATAGATTATATTGTAACCAATATTAAAATGTGCAATTGTTGTGTATTAGATTCACACATATCAGATCACAAAGGTCAGTTATGTAATCTACAAACATTATCTAAGTATCAAGAAAATACAATAGAAACCACAAAGAGGCGCAGAATATTTTCTGAACACAATATGAGAAACTTCCAAAGAATCTTCTCTAGCCAATATGACCTCTTTACCCAATCACATGATAATGTTAACGATTATTATGATGAGTTTTTTCTATATTTTCAGTGGTGTCTAAATGTCGCCTGTCCAATAAAAGAATTAAAAGGTCAAATAAAAAATATAAGGGAACAAACTAATTCAAAAATTCAACATGAATATGACAATCTTAAATTTCTATATCACATCGCTAAGGAATCTGGCTCTAAAGAATTACTCAAATCATATAATAATCACAAGAAAACAATTAATAATACTATATCCAAATTGAAAATTGAGAATAATACAGAACAGATAAACAAATCACATAATAAAGTTAAAACCCCATGGCAAATAGTAAAGAACAGGTTAGGAAGTAATAAAAGCAAATTAAATTTCAGTATTAAAGTAAACGATGAGTTATTAAGTAATAAAACGGATGTAGCAAATGCTTTTGGTAGTTATTTCTCCACATGCATAGAAAATAAGTTGCAGAATCACTTTGGAAATAATCAGTCTGTAATGTGCACACTCCCAACTCAAAATAATGCCAGTTCCATTTTCATAGAGCCTGTTACTGAAGACGAGGTAATTAAAATAATAAGTAACATGAAGGTAAAAAACTGTATTGGTGTTGACGAAATACCTATTCGTCTCCTAAAATTCTGCAAATACACATTAGCCAGTACTATCACAATTTTAATTAACACATCAATTGAGTTTGGACAGTTCCCAAATGCTTTAAAACTAGGAAAAATTGTTCCTCTACACAAAAAAGACAATCCCCAACTATTACAGAATTTTAGGCCAATCATAATTCTTAGTTATATTTCAAAAATAATTGAAAAAGCAGTTTCCACTAGACTATGTGATTATCTAGAAACCAATCAGCTACTTACCAACTGTCAGTATGGTTATCGGACTCTTAGATCTACAGAATTGGCTAGCCAAGAATTTATACAAAAAATCTATAACCACCTCGACATGGGTAATCAAGTTGCAGGTTTATTTTTTGATTTGACCGCAGCATTTGATTGTGTGAATTCAAACTTCCTTAAATTAAAGTTGGGCAATCTGGGTATTAGGGGCCATATACTGAACTGGATAATGTCTTATCTATAAAATAGAAAAATTCTCGTTTCCATAGACTCGGAAATATCTGACATATATGACATGAATATTGGTGTAGGCCAAGGGTCGATTATTGGTCCCTTACTTTTTTAATATTTATAAATGACCTCCCGTCATTTTTGACGGAAGGAGATATCTTTATGTACGCGGATGATACTTCGGTAGTCATAAATGCTAAAACTGTGCAGGAATTAGAAACTAAGGCACATACAACAATTAGACAGTTTGAAAACTGGTGTCACAAAAATTCACTTATAGTCAACACTAGCAAGACAGTTTTTGTCCACTTTTATAGTTCATTACCCAAATCAGCTCCTATTCTAAACTGTGTAGAAACCAGTAATGAGACAAAATTTCTAGGAACTATACTAGACTCAACTCTTGGGTTCTCTGGTCATATAGACAAGTTATGTTCGAAATTAGCTAAGAGTACGTACGCATTAATAAATCTTAAAAAGGAAATAAATGAACATGGCTTACTCACAGCCTATTATTCCTTAGTTTATTCTAGACTCAGCTACAATATTATTATATGGGGTCAGTCACCAGAAGTTAATAGAATTTTTGTCATGCAAAAACGGATAATCAGAATAATTTTCAACCTTTCTTACAGACAGTCCTGTCGTGACACTTTCAGATTGAAAAAAATTATGACCACACCTTGTATATATATATTTAAAATTTTATGTTATATGTACAACAATCATGAAAATTTTTGTCTCAACGCAGATGTACATAAATATGAAACTCGTGGCGCAAATAAAATTCACTTAGAGAAATACAGGCTCAGCAAATATAAAAAATCTCCTTATTATGCAGGTGTTCATCTTTACAATGCACTTCCCGATAAATTCAAAACTGCACCAACTTTCAAATTATTTCGAAATGAACTAAAAAATTACTTATTAAATAATTCGTTTTACACTACAGATGAATTCTGTACAAAAAGTTCTACTTGACTCATACTACAACTGTATCATATCTTGACTCATATCTACAACTGTGAGTTAATCGTTCCCGTGTTTTTTATATACTTATTTAAAATGTTTTTATATTGCATTGTATATAAATACACCTATATTTTCATTAGTTTGTTCTTAATATGTCTTGTTTCTTATTATATGTTTTTTGTAGCCTTGTTTGTTTTACTTTTTTATGACATATTCATACTGTTTACTTACTATGTCTTTATCTTATTGTATATATATTTTGCATTTTTACATTGTACTACATTTTTGACAAAACCAATACTGTTCCTTTATGTAACAAATTTATGGTGAATAAAATGTATTCTATTCTATTCTATTCTATTTGTCTGTTCCTAACCAGACATAGACTGGTTTCGAACTTATTATGATCTCCTCAGTATGCCATAGGTCATGGAACAGATAAATGATAGTGGTCAACTTGCTAGTCTTATACAAACTGAATCAAATGAAGTGACGGTGAGAGGTAAACTTTCATATGGTCAGATGCTACTATACGTCGGACAAATGTCACTGACGTATAGCGACTTGCTTTTTTGCAAGTACCAAGAGCGGCGACCTCTAGCCTTAGTGGGCTATACTCACTGAATATGAAATAAGATTTGAAGGAAACAACTACTCAGCGGGCAAATACCCCGACCTGCATTGAATTACACCTTCAAATCGTGATCAGTAACCAACTATCATTTGTCTGTTCCTAACCAGACATAGACCGGTTTCGAACTTATTATGTTCTCCTCAGTATGCCATAGGTCATGGAACAGACAAATGATAGTGGTCAACTTGCTAGTCTTATACAAACTGAATCAAATGAAGTGACGGTGAGAGGTAAACTCTCATATGGTCCAGATGCTACTATACGTCGGACAAATGTCACTGACGTATAGCGACTTGCTTTTTTGCAAGTACCAAGATCGGCAACCTCTAGCCTTAGTGGGCTATACTCACTGTTTATGAAATAAGATTTGAAGGAAACAACTACTCAGCGGGCAAATACATGCATTGAATTACACCTTCAAATCGTGATCAGTAACCAACTATCATTTATCATATATATATTGTTTTGTTTTCTCCTCTTTTTGAAAAATCTCACAACATTTACTTACTCTATTTGCTCAGGGCTCTTTCACTTTTATCTCAGGGCTCGGGTAGGTTCATATGGGCTTTGGATTTTATAACTCACTTTACTGATATTTTTCCAAATGTACTTTACGTATACCTGGTTGCATACACACAAATAACAAACTGACTTACTGATTTATGAGTGTTTTATTAATTTCAGAAACCGTTTTATTTATAGATTTTTATATGGTTATTAATATTAACCTGATCCCTAGCTAATTAACTTAATGAATACTGTGGCTGTACTCTATTTTACCTTAGCAGTGTAAACCGATCTTTTCAACCGTTGACGTTTGATGCAAGTACTATGCACACTACTAAAATAACCTACAGTACCGCAGAAAATGACAACAAAACGACAAATTATACTTAAAATTACGAAATGTTTATGCAAATACGAATAGTAATGTTCAGTGACGTTTATTTATTGATGCTTGTGGTTTGTATGCACTTACGTAGTGGGTCCAGCACCTGGAGATCTGCTAATCTTAGTTGGTAAGTAACCTCTACTGGAAATTACTTAAGTCTCGTGATTTTTGTTGCTCTGCCTTATAATATTTGCTTATTAAGAGCTCTTATGGCTTCTTAATACCCTTTTGCTTGATTTTTATTCAATTTCGCGTTGTCTTCTAATAGACGTCTTCTTGACTTTTTGAGGTTAACCCCCAAAATGTTGGAGTTTTCCACCAATGACGTTTTCCCAGCCAACTGATGTGGACTCGCCGCTATCTAAATGTCGACTCCTCAGCTATGGAACCTGTCAAAGCTATTTATACTTTAGCCAAAAACGGACTTCTAGATTGACTTTTTCTTGCTTCAAACTGGCAGGTAAATATACTTTTTCTTTAAATGCTTTGATTTGTGAATGTTTTCTGTTGAAATATTGTTCCCCATGAAATTAGCTTTATTTTGAGATATGCCAGAGCTCTCTACGAGCCCTATTAACAGAGGTGCTTCGTACACTGTCGCATGACTCTTTTGGTGGACCCCACGCACTTATGTCCCCTTTTCCCTTTGTTTTATGCATCTGTGTCTTATCTCAGATGTTCACTTTTACATACTACACTGTTTTAGACTCATTTTATTTAGTTTTTCTACTTATGAATAGCTTAACTTAATTGATATGGTTTATTTCCCTTTTTTAGAGATTTATAAAGAAAACTCAAAGGCCCCCATTGAGTAAATGACTGAAAAATACTCTTTATATACAACCAGGCATCTCACAAACATTCGATGGAATTTTCATGAACTTACTAGGTAAAATTCACAAGTACTAGAAATGCTGTACCGTTAGTCATCGTTTACGCTATGTGATTTTGCAACTTTTAATATTTGGCTTGTTAGTCATGCACGAATTGCTGCTCATCGTTTAAATAGTTTACAATATTCGTGTGATTTTGATTTTTCCGATAAGTTTTATGGTTTTGATACTTTTCTGTTTATTTTACATTGTGATATTGAAATACATGTCAATATATATATATATATATATATATATATATATATATATATATATGTATATATATATATATATATATATATATATATATATATATATTTATATTGTTATGATATTTGCTTTTATGATAATATTCTTTAAATAATAAGAATAATTTTAAAATATTGTTTTAATAAAGATATTTATTTGATATTCAAATTATAACCTACCTTTACTAATATTTCAAATTGCCCGGCGCGCCAATACCTTTCGGTATACCTAATTATAGAGCATGAAATAACCGAGCATAGCCTGCGTAACAGTTACTCTGATCTAAGGAGCAGTTTCAATTAAATATGGGTTTAAACAAATAAAGAAATGTAAAAATTTAGATAGATAACAATATATTGAAATATATAATGAAATTTTATAAAATTAAATATCTTAAAATTAATGATTGAAAATCCTTATTAATATTAAGAATGCTCGAGACTTTTAAAATTTGCGATTTTATAGTTATTGTAAGATCTTACTTTGTTTTCCTATAATGATAGGAGGCGATATCGGATTCACCTGTCTTTTTTCTAATAATTTATTCACTTATTCACCAAAATGTCTGCCGCTCGTAAATAAACCTTAAAATCCTGCTGTTATAATTTTCTTTTATTAACTTTTATATGGCTCGTTCTTCCTATTTATTAATTTATTACTTGTAAAATTGACGTTCGGTATCCATGTTTAATCCCTCGACATTGGATTAATTTACCCTCAACTGGCAATGAAAATTTTATATTTGTTACTTTCTCAACCTCTGATTTTCATTAATATCTTTAGAAAACATTAGCTACCATGCGCAACTGTTGAAAATCTTATTAATTCAAGTTTTCTTCACCATTCCATCTTTTCTTGACATTTTTTCATCTGACTTTTTTTTCTCTCAAATATTTCTTTCTTAATTTTCGTCATCGACCAACCTTCTTGACGATTGATAAAAAATAAATGTTCATATGGGATATTATATTTCAGCACGGCCTATATTTGCATACACTATTAACTTATTATGGTTTAAATATTAATATCAATATTACATTGTCTTTCTTAATATTTGAAGAAACTCTTTCCTGAATCATTAGCTTATATGAAATAAACATTTTACGTTTTTTAAGTTTATTTAGTGAATTTTTATACATTATCTATTATTTCTCCAACCACATATTGATGTGAGCTATGCAAACCACACGCAATGCCAAATTATCCCATGCTACTTTTAATGTTATCGATAATTATGTATCGCAATAAGGATATCATGACATACCCCCACCAAGTTAAATAAATTTTTTAAAATTTAAATAATTTTTTTAATATTTGTAAACCAAGCATGATATTCAAAATGTTTATTCATTATCTTGATGTGGAGTATATGAATAAAGCAATTCTATGTGAAACTTTCCTCTGATAGTGTTTTCCGTTAAGTGTTTTAATTCATAAGTGTTGGCGTTGAGTACTTTGTTAATAATATATGGACCTTCGAAAGGATACATGAGTTTAGCACACTGTCCCATTTTTTTATTAGTGTACCTTAAACTTTTGACTATGACTAAATCACCCCTTTTGAATTTGACCTTTTTTGTGATTTTGTCTTGTTCCCTTTTTAAATACCTCTGTGAATTTTTCCTTATGCGCCTTTTAACCATTTCATTTATTCTATCTAAATCTATTGTAGAATCGTTTATCCAAGGACGACTTGGATGTTTTCCTAACATAATTATTGGTGATATTTTTGTCACAGTGCTTGGGATATTATTCAAATAATCCTCTACCGTCTCAACGAAATATATCCAATGACTATGTTTATACTGCGTTAGTATTCGTAAAAATCTTATTGTTTCTTGTATAAAGCGTTCGGCTATGTTCGCTTTTGGATGTCGAATGGATGTAAAAATGACTTTTACTTGTCTATTTTCCCAATATTTTATAAATCTTTGGTTATTAAAATAAGTTGCGTTGTCCGCAAGAATTTTATCTGGTATGCCTACTGTTTCAGCGTACTTTTCCAATAATGCTATAGTTGTTTTCGTATTGCACCTTTTTGTAGGGTAAACTTTTATATATTTTGAAAACAAATCAGTTATAATTAAAATATGTTTGTAGCCTTCTCTAGTTGGTATCAAATTGCTTAAATAATCAATTGCTATAAGCTCAAGTTTTTTGTGTGTGATTGTACTACATGGTATGTTATGGTTTGTATGGTTCTTGTGTTTTGCTAATGTGCATTCATGACAGTTTGAAATAATTTGTTTTGTTAGTTGTAGATCTTTTTGTGTGTAGAAATTTTCTCTGAAAATTAACCATGTTTTTCGTGTACCTATGTGTCCGTATCTAGTGTGAATGTCATGTATGATTGTTTTTGCTAATTTTTCGTGTAAAACGTATCTTTCTTCTAACATAATTGTTTTTATGATGTAACCGTTTTTTATGGTGTAACCTTTGTATGTGATATTTGTGCGTAGTATGTTTTGTAAATTTGAAAGTTCGTTTTGACTTTTAAGTATTTCTGTAGAAGTGTATATTGTTTCGATAGATGATAATGAATTTAAAGCAATTGTGTACGTGTCTGTTTTTTCTTCATTCAGTACTCTATTTCTTGTAAGTGCATCAGCTGTAACATTGTCCTTACCAGCTCGATGTTTTATAGTAAAAGAATATTCTTGTATTAATAATGACCATCTATAAATTCGACTGTTAGAAAAACGATTTTTCATAAGAAAACAGAGTGCTGAATGATCAGTTTCTAATATGAAATGTGAAGATGTAATGAAGAATTTAAGCTTATTTAGAGCAAACACTAAAGCTAGCATCTCACGCTCGCTTGTTGAATATCTTCGTTCGTATGGTTTTAGTATTCTAGATATAAAACAAATTGGAATTTCTACTCCCGACTGTAATTGTGTAAGTTCTGCCGCTACTATATGATCTGACGGATCGGTTCTTATAATAAATGGAATTTTAAAATCTGGACTATATAATAATAAATTTTCATGAAAATTATTTTTTACTTTGTTAAAAGCTGCCTCGCGTCTATCATCCCATTCCCATTTTACATTTTTATGTAATAACTCTATTAGTGGTACTTCTAGTTCCGACAGTCGTGGTATAAATTTTTTATAATAATTTAATATTCCTAAGAAACCCCTTAATGTTTTTAAATTAACAGGCCTGGGATAATTTTTAATCTCCTCTACTCTTTCTGTACCTATGCTTATTCCGGTTTGACCTATTTCATAACCTAAATATTTAACCTTTTCTTTATAAAATTCACATTTTTCTATGTTTAATTTTAAACCTGCTTTATTTAAAGATTCTAATATTATCTCTAAATGTCTGCAGTGTTCTTCCATATTTTCAGAGAAAATCAATATATCATCGACGTAATGAAAACAGAAAGTTTCATAACTATCTAGAATAGATTGCATTGCTCTAACTAAAGCTGAAGATGCTGATTGTAATCCAAATGGAACTACTTTGAATTGATATATGTGCCCTTCAACACAAAACCCTGTGTATTTCCTAGATTCCGGATCAAGAGGAATTAACCAAAATGAATTTTTTAAATCTAGTTTTGAATATATCGTATTTTTACCAATTCTGTTTAACATGGAATTTATGGTTTGTGGTGCGTCGAATTGAGATTTTGTAATTTCATTTAATTTGCGTGCATCTAAACATAATCTTATTGCACCGTTTTTCTTTTTAACAATCACTAAAGGGTTTATATAATTAGTTTTTGCTGACTCAATAATGTTCGCTTGTAACATATTTTCTATCTCATATTTTACTTGAGCTCTATGATTGTATGGTACTGGATAAGATTTGCATCTGAAAGGTTTTGTTTCGTCTACAAATAATTTGTGTACATAGCCTGTAGCTATCCGTGATTCAAAGTTAATAAGGGAATTATAATTATTTAATATTTTTTTAACTGTGGCTTCGTATTTCGGAGAACAATTTATTTTGAAATTTTCGGGCTTATTTACATTATTACTTTCATATGTGAAAATCATTTTCACTGTATCAATACTGGCTCGTTCGCCATTTTTTTCGTTATCGGTTCTGTGACCGTTTTCCGTATTATTATTACCACATTTGGGAATTATTTTACCCTTTTCATTACCGCATATAGGTTTCGTTTTACCTTTTAATTGCATGAGACGCTTTCCCATGTCAATTTTAGCCCTTAATTTTGTTAATATGTCTTCTCCTATGATCATGTTAAAATTCATGTTTTCAATTATTATAAATTCCCCTTCAAATACCTCATCTTGTACGATGAATTTAGTGTGAATTATTTTACTGCATTCAGCTATTTTCTTTCCGCTTAAATTAATTAATTTGATCTTTGAAATTCTTATTGATTTATTTTTGAACTTATCATTATGCTCTATTACGAAGTTTTCGTTTATTAAGCTTAGTTCAGCTCCCGAATCTACGAGTGCCTTTGTTTTAATATTTTCTATATTTACATCAATAAATGGTAAATTACTATGATATGTATTATCCGTTATCCCGTTGTCGTTTCCCGTGTCAATAAATTCTTTCATATGTTGATAAGTTGTTGCTATATATTTTGATTTAGTTAATTTAGATTCGACGGTTGATTCTGCATCTGCGCTACCGTCTGTACTGAATTCTGTTCCGAGGCTGATGCATGCAAGTTTTTTGATTGTTCCCTACTGATATTTGTATTTGCCATATGTGCGTAGGTTTTTGGTTGATCATTATATCTTGTTGTCTGTCTGTCTTCCCATCTAACCTGCTTTCTATCGTCATTTACCATTTCACGTTTATCGTTTAATTGGTTATTTCGATTATTATAATTATAGTTCTCCCTATCATTATAATTATAATATTTATTATCATTTTCATATCTGTTATATCGATCATTATTATTATCCCGATTATTATTGAAATATCGCTTATTTTCGCGATCATTTTGATTATAATAACCTTTTTCACGATTATTATTTCTATTGTCATGGTACGTCTTGTCGTCATTGTAAGTACGAGGCGATGGTTTCCTCCACCCGACTTTAAATTCGTCAATATCTTTCATGTATTCGATTAGCCCATCCAAAGTAGTTATCCGTTGGGTGATAATAACTTTGTAAATGTCATCACTAAAATGTCTTGCAAGATATTTCACCATTTCATCTTCGTTAAATTTCGGTTCTAAATACTGAATGTTATATATCTTTTTAATGATATATTTTTCTCGCGATATTCCCTCGTTCTCTAAATATTTCCCATTGAATAAATTGGAGCGTACCTTTCTTTGATTATATTCACCCCAATATTGTTTAATAAATAACTTTTCAAAATCCTCAAATGTTACAATTTTGTCATAGACCATTTGAAACCACATGTCTGCATCTGATCGAAGTCGTTCCTGTATGTATTGTTTTACTGTTATATTTGGTGGTCTGTTTTGAATATTTTGTTTTATACGTGTTATAAATATTTGTGGATGTATGCGTGTATCACCGTAAAAATATATCTCGTTTTCTTTTCGTGTAATGAAATGTGTAGGTGAATTAGTGTTTTTTGGCATTTCTTGAATCATTCTCGTATTTGTTTCTATCATTTTTCCTTGTTCTTTTAATGTTAGATCTATTACTTTGTTTTGTTCTATAACCAGTTCGTTCATCACTGTGAATATTTGCTCAATCATCCCATTAACTTCTTGTCTTACATCTGTCCTTATGTCTTCTTGTATCTGTACCATTTTTCCTTGAATTTCATCTCTTATTTCTTGTCTGAATGTATCAAGTTTTGTTTCTAATCTTGTGTTATTTTCATCCAATTTCTGTTCCATTCTTGTATTATTTTCTTCAAATTTTTGTTCCATTTTCGCGTTTGTTTCCTCTAGTTTTGCGGTATTTTCATCTAGTTTTATGGTATTTTCATCTAGTTTTGCGGTATTATCATCTAGTTTTTGTTCTATTTTCGTGTTATTAATTTGTATGTCTTGTTTCATACCTGTTATCATTTGTACTAATTGTGTTAGTATGTCAGTATCTAGTGATGATGACATGATATCTCCAGCTGGTTGAGATGTTGTATTGGTTGGAGTAATGCCTTCTTCTTGTGATGTGTTAGGTGTTTGTTCTTTATTTTCCGCCATCTTAATTGCTTTACCTGAACGTAGTTTCATAAACTAATATTTACTATGTGAATATAGTGCCTGTATTACTAATATTTTTTTGTATAAAACCCTTTTTAATATCTCGCCCCACGTTCGGTCGCCAAATGTTATGATATTTGCTTTTATGATAATATTCTTTAAATAATAAGAATAATTTTAAAATATTGTTTTAATAAAGATATTTATTTGATATTCAAATTATAACCTACCTTTACTAATATTTCAAATTGCCCGGCGCGCCAATACCTTTCGGTATACCTAATTATAGAGCATGAAATAACCGAGCATAGCCTGCGTAACAGTTACTCTGATCTAAGGAGCAGTTTCAATTAAATATGGGTTTAAACAAATAAAGAAATGTAAAAATTTAGATAGATAACAATATATTGAAATAAATAATGAAATTTTATAAAATTAAATATCTTAAAATTAATGATTGAAAATCCTTATTAATATTAAGAATGCTCGAGACTTTTAAAATTTGCGATTTTATAGTTATTGTAAGATCTTACTTTGTTTTCCTATAATGATAGGAGGCGATATCGGATTCACCTGTCTTTTTTCTAATAATTTATTCACTTATTCACCAAAATGTCTGCCGCTCGTAAATAAACCTTAAAATCCTGCTGTTATAATTTTCTTTTATTAACTTTTATATGGCTCGTTCTTCCTATTTATTAATTTATTACTTGTAAAATTGACGTTCGGTATCCATGTTTAATCCCTCGACATTGGATTAATTTACCCTCAAGTGGCAATGAAGATTTTATATTTGTTACTTTCTCAACCTCTGATTTTCATTAATATCTTTAGAAAACATTAGCTACCATGCGCAACTGTTGAAAATTTTATTAATTCAAGTTTCCTTCACCATTCCATCTTTTCTTGACATTTTTTCATCTGACTTTTTTTTCTCTCAAATATTTCTTTCTTAATTTTCGTTCTGTCATCGACCAACCTTCTTGACGATTGATAAAAAATAAATGTTCATATGGGATATTATATTTCAGCACGGCCTATATTTGCATACACTATTAACTTATTATGGTTTAAATATTAATATCAATATTACATTGTCTTTCTTAATATTTGAAGAAACTCTTTCCTGAATCATTAGCTTATATGAAATAAACATTTTACGTTTTTTAAGTTTATTTAGTGAATTTTTATACATTATCTATTATTTCTCCAACCACATATTGATGTGAGCTATGCAAACCACACGCAATGCCAAATTATCCCATGCTACTTTTAATGTTATCGATAATTATGTATCGCAATAAGGATATCATGACATAATATATATATATATATATATATATATATATATATATATATATATATATATATATATATATATATATATATATATATATATGAAGTGGACTGACGTTCTCCACGCTGTGCGGTTCCTTATATATGCTTGGGCCTGGAGCGCGCATGCGCGACTGACTACGCGTTATCGGTCCTCGACTGTGTGTGGGAGACGTGGCGGGCGCCTGAGCTAACCCGGCCAGTGGCCTCGCTGAAACGTCACGTTTCACGTGACCTCTCGTTGATGGGCGTGCATCCTCGTTTCTATTGGTCACCGGGGGTTGTCGTGTTTCTGTTTGGTTGCGCGACTGGCTACGTGTTATTGGCCCTCTGCTGTGTGTGGGAGGCGTAGTGGGCGCCTGAGCTAACCCGACAAGTGGCCTCGCTGAAACGCCACGTTTCACGTGACTTCTCATTGGTGATCGTGCATTCTCATGTCTAATTGTCATCGAAGGTTGCCGTGTTTCTGTTAGATTGGTCTGCGCTTGGCTCCGGCTTCTCGTGATAGGTCCTCTTGCGGTAGGTTGTGGAGTCTCTTCGTGATTTGTCACCCCTCAAACGTGCCGACTCGAGATTGGTTCGTTTGCCGTGGGTCGTCGTGTGTTTCTCATTATATGTCTGCCTGAGAGTGCGGGCTTCCATGCAGTGGGTAATCTCTGCGTGTCATCTCGTTTGTTAAGATTTTGTGGTCTTTTTTCAATCTCTATGGCCTCTCTGGTAATTCTTGATGTACAATGCAAAACGTCGTTTAGACAACAATGGCTCCAGCAGGAGCCTATCAACTACGTGGGAAAACACCCGGAAGTACACCAACACTTCATTCAACACTCATTCATATATATATAGGATATGCATTTAAAATAATTTCACATTTATTAAAATCCATACTTGCAGATTTTATGACTTTGAATTTGAATCAAGTAAAATTTATGGTAGATATAATTACAGGTTGGAGGGGCAGAAAGATTCGAAAATGTTAGGACATATTATGGGCCAGTGAATGGATGGATTCGCAGAGAGCATCTTCCGTTAGTGGTATTAATAAAATACTCTATAACAAATATTATATTGCAAGTATTATATTACAAATGCAATAACTTGGTTTCTCTCTGGGTATTGCAAATAACACATTTCGACGGTAGGGGGCGCTACAAAACTTTTAATGATTTAAAAATATAGTAGATGAGTGGGAGATATTCAAAAGTCGTAGGGTGTCAGAATCTTCCCACTGACGAGAATGTAATGTGATTAGTTGATGGATGGAAAACACGCAGAATTTAGCATACATTGATAAGTTGTGTACATCATACTATAGATCATTTTCGGTCATGTGACTTGGAGGGCACACGAAACTTCCCAATAACAGGCAATGCAAATGAAAACAATTAGAGATGAGTTGCTATTTAACAAAACAACAAATTAATTAATTTAACAAATTTTTGTCAAACGGAATCCTTTCTACAAATTAAATATTTTTCGACCAGACTACAAAATCACAATACTTTTTTTTTTTGCTAAAAAACAAAGGTCCTTCAAAAAAATCATCGGAACTAAGAGTGTAAGGGATCGACCCTTACGTCGATTATTGCCACTTTTTCGTCGTAACGACACTTGACATCGACTTGTAACGTTGAATAACTAACTCACTACGAGACATTATTGTCAAAATAAACACTTTACTTGAAACACTAAAGTAAACCCGAAACACTCTGAAAGTCTTGTGCACACAATGATAAACAAGCAGTAAATGAGGTTTTGTATGCCCTTCAGACAGCTGCGTAAAATTCACGTGCCGAAAAATTTGCATACTACAAACTGCGCACTGCGATATGCAAATGTCAGTACTTCTCAGCGATCTGTTATTTTTAAACTGATATTCAAAACAGCAGAAGCAGTTTAAACTTGTTATTAAAAAATAACAAAATAATAAATAAATAATAAATAAAATAATTCATCTCTAGAAAACAAAATAATTAGTTGTCTGCCCTCCACGCCAACAGAGTGACGTCAGCCGAAAATGATCTACTGTGTTTTTAATCGAATCCATTACTGAATGAAAATGTGTCTGGAAGATGTTTCAGTTATATCACAACACAAAATATCATACATGTCTTTCAATGATCGTTTATTATCATCATTTAAAAAATGGAATGGTATTGTGGAGCCGTCAGATCTCACCCTGGCAGGATTTTATTATATTGGCTGTAGTGATATATAGTACGGGAGGCAGCGCTGATTTTAACAAGTAATTTTATGCCGAATAAATTTCGTTTTTAACAGTTGATTAATATTCAGTAATCAGCAAAGTAAGCGTCAGTTGCCGCACCCGCGGTGGAGCTAATGGTGAGAGCATGTTAAAGTTGTTAAAAAAAATATTCCTCGAGTATTTTCATACCGTGCCAAAATTTATGGGATGATTGTTTAGATCATTTTCAACAAAAAAATAATAATCAACTGTATAGAAGAGAGGGGATTATACGTCAGTCACGTATCTGAACCATATTGAAAATGTTCAATTTTAAAGTCATTTTATACCTTATGAACTTTATGCAGCTGAATTTTTATACTTTTTAAATAATAAAGAAAATCGTCAGCTATATTTATTATGGGGGAAAGACCGTCAGTCAACGTCATGAACATGTTGCGCGCTCAATGCATCTGAGCGTTGTATAGTCACTTTGACAAATGAACTGACTATCTTTACACCCACAAACATTCAACTGTCGGCGATTTTTATTTTTGTTAACAATAAAATTACTCTTTGTTTCAATTTCAATCAGTATTACAATTTAACATAAGTTAAGCCACTTTATGCTGTGAATAATTAGTTTTTAATAGATTTTTCATACTAATCAAGTTCGTGTCGGTTTTAAATTATATTATTATGTACTGTAGAACCAAGAAATCTTCAACTGCGAAAGTCCCACTACTCCGACTTACCTCTCTCGGGAATTTTTTTGTAAGAAAAAATATAAAATGAATAGGCCCCCATACACGGAAGTGAATTTTAAACGATTTGTCCCGCCGTCCAGATCTGCCAGATCGAATCTGCCGATTTGGTCTCTCAGGGTACAGATATTTTGGTCTCCACACACGTAAAGATCACATCGTTTATTTTCGTGAAATATCAAGTCGTTGAGGGAACGGGCAGTTCAGTTAATGGTGAATCCTCTTTAAATTCCGAGGTCTCCGAGAGGACTGGATGATCGTTCAGATATTTTAGGCGTACTTAAAATCCAGAAGGGATTTGTTGGGTAAGTAAAGATGAATAGAGTTCAAAAAAGAAGAAAATTTGCACTTATGGGTCTATGTATCTGGCAAATTTGTGAAAATGAAAAGATGAAAAATTGAACAAAGTGGGTGAAAACTTGGATCCAGAAGAAAAAAATATGGACATATGCGTTTAATCCGAGAGCTAAAAGCGAATGAGCAGGATGATTTAAAAAATAATTTATGAATATCAGGTCAAGTTTTGAATGAATTGTTAAGCAAGCAGGTTAAGGTAATATTATTTTGAGTTAAAATTATAGGAAACATCATTTATTTTTGAAACTATTGTTTGTGACGTTTTAGGCAAAGAGAATAGGAGAAAAATATTTCGAATCCGAGTATTGAATTTTCTTTTTTTACCTCCTTAACAGTGACGGTAAAATTCTTATTTTTCAAAAAATTAACTAAACCGTCAGAAGCTTCTCTTTTCAAATTTTTATTTACGAACGAACTGACTTTAATTTTCCAAACATGTTTCTTCCCTAGATAAGTCTATAACATCGGTTAACAATTCTTTTGTCCATTCCATGTTTCACTGACATCTTTCGAACGGAATTGATATCTCCGTGTATGTGTACCGACAGGATTGAACCTGCAGCGATCTGTCCTGTCACGCATTGGATATTTTACCGATCATATCCGTCGCAAGTCACTAACGTAAACATCAATCGAGACATCGACAACAGATTTAGTCCGTGGCGGGACAAATCTTTTAAAATTCCCTTCCGTGTATGGGGGCCTAATGAAAAGAGAGACAGATTTATGCTTACAAATACAATTGACGGAGCAATATTTCTTCCATGTCAATCGGAACTATATCAACAAATACTACGCACAAGATATATAGAACATCTTTGGAGTCATGCTCATCAGTCAGTTCCATCAGAGTTATCACCTTCTGATTGTGGATGGTTGGAAGAAAATAATAAATACACTTTCAAGTGGTTTGACGGTGATCAAGTCCCACCGAGAATAAGTGGCATAACGATCACCGATGAAAATCCTACAGGTACTTTTTTTCACTTATATATTTTTATCACACATTTAAATTGAATTAAAGGAAGCTTTAACATTTGTACTATGTTTTTTACAGAAAACGTCGAAAGCGATGAATTTGAAACATCGGAGAATGTTGAAGAAGATGATGCAGAGGAATTTGAGCGGGAACAAAATGTCATCATAGAAAACTCCGATGATAGTTGCGAGGAAAATGATGACTATGAAACAGATACTACAGAAGAGATAGACGAAGAAATCGATTATTAAATTTTGTGCATGATTTAAACGCGCATTATTCTAAATATTTTGAACATTAAAATTATTATTTTGCGCATTAAAATATGACCTCACAATAAACGTTTATAGACGTATTATAGTAAATAGTTGTGAAAAATATATAAATTTTCTGCAGATTAAAATAAGATTTTATTAGCATAGTAGTATGCAAATGGGAAAGCTGCTGGAGCGGAGAGGCGCTCACCAGTGAGCTCTCACATATATGTAGGCTAATTTTAATATTTAATGTTTCAAATAAGTATTGCAGCCGTCTACGTAGTGGCATAAAAAATGTGTGCATAGGACCACCTGACTTCTCTAGTAGGTTAAAAAAATAATGTTCGACAAAACAGTCACACACAGTATATACTCTATAAATATTTGCAAATGTGGTTTAAATCGCCTGCTTGGTCTCGCATATATGTAAGCTAATTTTAATATTTAATGTTTCAAATAAGTATTGCAGCCGTCTACGTGGTGGCATCACATGTGATAACATTAAACTTGAGAATAGGGACCTCACAGCAATATTTTAACCAAAAACCATATAAAAATAACATCCTGCTATATTAAATATAGAGTGAATATAATATGGTCAGTTTCTTAGGGGTATAAAGTTTTTGCTCTCCCGTCATCAAAAATGCACATACAGAGTTTATTTCTGACTTCCAGCTAATAAATCCATTTTTACATTTAAAAGAGGGTTTAACAACTCCTACTTAAAAATAAGTACTCGCGTTTGATTGGTTCTAGAACTTTATATGCGCAGCTGTCCACATGTGATAACATTAAGCTTGAAAGGTCACGTTCACACGGGAAGTATTTTTTGACCTCCCACAATGTTTTTGCAGTTGTCTGATAACTGACTAGTTTCTTTTCGACAATAATTCAATATACGTGTACCGGAAAAATTGTCACACACGGTATATGCTTTTATAAATAAATATGCTTTGAATTGCTTCAAACAACATTTAATGCAGTCTGGCTAAAGTGTTTCTTGTACATAAAATTAATATGCCATGCTAATTAATTCATCTCATTCTTTAATTACAACCGATGACTACATCGCTTAATAAAGCGTGTTACGGTAAACTGCTATTTCTCTTAATTTGCACATGTTGTTGACTCTTATACGTTATATTATAATTGCTTAAAATTCAATTTTAGTAAAGTACCTACTCCTTTATTTTTGTACAAGTAAAAAATGTACCAAGCCTCTAAACCAAAAAATAGCAACATGTTAATTATAGTTTCTTACAAGATGTGCATTTCATCAGAAAAATTATTTGCCTTAATATACAAGGTGCATAGTTTTTGACTTCCCGCTTTGCTAAAGAAAAAATGTATCGAAACCAGAGATTGAAACTAGGACTTCTAGAACTTCAGACTGAGCTATTTCAACTTGCACAAATATTAATAAAAAAATAAGCATTTTTCCAATCTCAAATCATGTATACTAAAATCTACACAATTCCCGACTATAGTATTGCATCAAAGAAATAATAAATTTTTAAAACACCCAAAAAATCTTTCTAAACAATGTGTTTATAAATTATACATCAAACATATAAATTAAAAAACATACCTGTTAAGGTAATTCAATGGTAATCCAATGTAAAAACAAAAGGTATCCAAGAAAACATAAACATTATTACCACTTCGCACTATTTCACGCTATTTTTATTTCACAAAAATATTCTTAGAAACACAGAATTGAACACATAACACCTACACAATCACAAAACGTAACGCGCAGAGCAGATCAGGTAAGTATTCAATAAATAAATGTTTAAACAATAACAAACCCAAACAATTCACGATGCATTTAAAGCGATTCATTCTGCAACGGCTAAATACAGACTAAAATAGAATTACACATGTCGTATTGAGATGTACGCCAATTCGCATTATAATGTTACAAGGAGACATTCAATAATTTACAAACTAAAAGCAGTTTGAAAATACTTGATTAATGTACAGAGCAGGGTGAAATAAAATACATATTATTCTATTTCTATTTTATTGAAATAAAATAATTAAACATATACTGGGCGCTAAATTCAAAATTATTTTTATAAAATTAGTCCGGGAAACATTACCTATTTTATGTAATGGAAAATAAACCACATATAGTTTTACAAATATTTATTAAAAATTTTACAAGTAAATAAACACTGATTCATAAAATATGATAAACTGATTAATGTACAGGGTGTTAACAATATCAATTTTCACAAAAACTTAAATGGTATTACAGAAAATACAAAAACGTGTTAGACAGTACGTAAAAAGTGGATTGCCACACCTACAGCAAACCAAGGCTTTATTTCCCAATTCCACAGCATAGTCTGTTATGTGTTGAGATATCTGAGAACTTTCGATGTTTGTGTTGTAGTCCGCAACCACATCAAAAAAACAACTCATACACAATGTCTTTGCTTCATTTTCAACCAATAAATGCTGAAATAATGTGAGCCCAGTTCTGCACAAACTGTAAACTATTAACTTCATGCTTCTTGTCTATTATGGATTCACTGTCTAGTTCTAGTTCTTCAGAAAGTGTATCAATTATATTTACTTTGTTGTATACTCAGAAAGACGCAAAATTGCATGTGCTTTATATACCGATTAAGATATTTTTTATTAATCTAATGAATATTTCCATAGCAACAGACGTTGATTGGGAAGCAAGAACAAAGAAGTCTAGAAATGCTTGAACTTGTAAAATATGAGGTCAATGAATTATTTCAGGTCACAACCGTCAGATGGCAAGTGGTGCTAGGGGTAATAGAATATCTCGCTTTGCTAAAGAAAAATGTGTCGAAGCCTGGGATGGAACCTCGGACTGGGCTATTTCAACTTACACAAATAATAATGAAAAAATATTATAAACTAAGAAAAAATAATATATTTTGACTAGTAATTTTTACATTTTCCACTCAGATACAGGGTGTTGACAGTAAAAATCAATTTACGCATAATACAAAAACGTGTTATACAGCATGTTTCTTTTCTATTATGGATTCACTGTCTAGTTCTTCAGAAAGAGTATCGATCATATTTAAATTCACTGAATTTCTTCCACTTCATAACATGCAAACCCAGATTTATATCATATTGCCATACACACCAAAAACTTTGTATCGTGTTATAAGATTAGATAGGAAAGTCAAATTTTTATCCCATACTCGAATTAAAAGATAGCACATTGTTGGGTTTTCATATACCAAATAATATATTTTTTACAGAGTGCCATATACAATCTGGACATTGCTTTCTCGCGCGATGCCTCCGAAAAAATAATGATGTCATAACATGATGTAATATAATTTTTAACATATGCAATCTAGAGCTTGAAATAACCTCAACACATAGTTTCAATAACTTGTCTCGACGAGTGTAGGATTCCGCAAATAACATATGCAGGTGTTAGACACGTGACATGTTCCCCCTCCCAGCAAAAAATTTTACGATAAAAGACGCATGCATTACCACATCAAAACCTATTGATATTTCTACCGACCACAATAATCAATCAGCTCCAATTCTACAATTATTACTGTGTTACATTACGCTTTGTACTTCGATTTTAATTCTAAAGTGTCTAGTTAGAATTATTAGAAGAAAACAATGGCCGATATAAATGATGACTTAAAAAATACCATTCTCAAATTATATCAGGATATTTCAAGAGAAAAATTTCAAGAGCTCACTACATTAAGAAATATTACGTATCATGTTAGAGATTATGAAACTGATACTTTAGTTCATCTTGGACACCTAGAGTATACACTGAAAACATATGGTCGTGCTGAAGAGTTATGTAGCCATGTTTTACGAAGATTCATTACTCTCGATGAGTTTTTAAAAGAAATGATTTCAGAAGGTTTTTGTCACATGCTATTCTCTATTAGAAATACCATACCTAACGAATATATTGTAAAATATAATATTTATAATCAAGACACTGTTAATTAAATTTCATATTAATAATGATTTGTTTTATTTACATATCAGAATGGCTCGCTATCAAGTGATTGGCGAACAGAGTACAAATTTCACCGCCTATGCAATAATTCGGGCCTAACCATCTGTGGAAAGGTTTCCTGAAACCGATTGGAAGAGGTTTTATCTTATCAAGGAACAATAATGAATTACCTGTATTACGATGGAAAGGCAGATGCAATACATGAGGATTTTCAAACAGTTTTCAGCTCCAGTAATCAAGATTTCAAAGGAAAATAATTGCATATGGGCTATGAATCTATGAGTTGTTTACGAGAAATTCTATCTCTAGTGGAGTACCAATAGGATTGAAATGATTAAAAACCAACAATTTACAAATTACTTCAAGATTCTTCAGTGGATAGGAGATTCAAGACAGCGTCAAATATACATAACTTCATTTAGATGCAGAGAATATGGGTCCAAAACTCAACTGCTCACTCTATCTAGCAAACGAATTAATAAGAGAACACAAGCATGGTAAAAAAATTATATTTCTTTACTGGTGAAGAACTTCAGAATTTTCCATCAACATATTTGATTGAAAAAGCTGCTCTCATCAAACTTCTTTATACAAGGTCCAAGTTACCAAGGAAATATACACACAACTTCAAAACACTTCAGATTCAAATACCTTGTTTCACAAACCACAATAGGACAGAATGACATAGTTATGTGGATGGTCCACCAGACTCATAATCCAGATGTCATGCATGTAAATGGGAACCTTCAAAATGTGGATGATTTATGGTACATAAATAACTATACATCTTTAATACAATACGTTTTATTTCAGTAAATATATTAAACTTTTTAATATAAAAATGGAAAAATGCAGGTCATTGCAAAACAGGCATATTCTCTATATCAAATACATCTTGACGATTATTTCATAAACTTAAATAACCATAAAGAGATTAAACATTACTCAGAAAACTGATGTGACATATGCAAAACATATTTATCCTAAAAAGGTGTCTGAAACCATGACAGGCCACAAATTCAAAATTTAGTACAAATTAGACAATTTGTAACATTTTCATACTTGTCACATTCAGACAGAAAGTCTGAGTCGAATAGTATCGGCGACTTATAAATTTAAACGAAAGCCCCATCTGGTAATCATGTGTTAGGTATTTGGGACATCATGTATATGCAGCCTGAATGATGCGTTAAAAACGTGAAAATAGGATACATACATGTCTAGACGACAAAAATCTCTGGAATGAGCTATAAGTTGAAATTTCTAAGGAAAAATTCTCAGCCAATGGTCAGTGTAAATATAATTTATGAAATAACGCTAATTTTAAATATTTTCCCTATAAGTATATTCATACGCCTTTAAAGAGGATAAATTGAAAATTATATTTAACATACATATTTCGATCACCTGTATATAACCTGGTACAAAAGTTTGACATAAAATTATTTTTAGAATGGTCTCCATATTTTTAACCCCCTGTATGATGGCAGTATTTAGATAACACAAACTAAAACAAGTGAATAATGAAATAAATGCGACTCGAATAATTAACCAGAGACGAGTGTAATTCAATTTACACAAAGTCATAGTAAAAAAATTACTTCATAACTAAAGTACTATAAGCAAATGTGAGGAAACTAACTGTTTATCTAGAGTTTAAAAAAAATACAGTGGTTATTGATAACATGCTGATGCGTAATACTAATTAAAATAAATATTATATATATTCTTTGGGTGTGTTATTCTACTAACATCCTGACATTATATATTTTACCATTCATTATAATTTACTTGAAAACCTTTGCTTATTTTTAAACAGATCTTCTGAACCTCGCGAATGTAGATTACTTTTGAAGTCTATCGCAAACCATTTCTTCCTGTTTTCATTTTCTTTCTTGCTCTTTCAAATAGTGTCTTCCTTCTTTTATAAGTTCTTTAGGATTATCATAAGGAAGTGTCATCATCATTGGGCTCTGCTTTCTTGTGATTCCAACAGATACCATAGACTGCAGATGATTCATGATGAATACCGACCAATAATTGCCTATAATTAATGTCGCCATCTAACATAGACGTTAAATATGACAGGAATCGAACCCACTTTCAGAGCATCAAATACATAACATTTACTTCCTATTCATATTTTAAAAAGGATTAATTGAAAAATATATTTAACAGGCATATTTCTCTCACCAGTCATATTTCCATCATCCTGTATATAACCTGATGACAAAGTTTAACACAAAATTATGTTTAGAATGGTGCCTACATTTTTTAATCCCCTGTATGGTGGTAGTATTTAAGTAACACAAATTAAAACTAAATTGAACAATAAAATAAAATACAAATGCGAATAATTAAACTTTACTGGTTTTTATTAAAAGTATGCATCAATAACATTTCAACGGTTATTTCATTAACCTAAATAAAACATAAAGAGATTAAACACCACACAAAACTGATGATAAAAAATATATTTATCCTAGCTTACTGTTACTGTCATATCATATCATGTCTTTTACATCTGTTAAATGCGCTGCGAATACCGCTTAATACTTTAAATAAGCACAGATGCTTTACATACGAGACTCACATACAAGACGCTATTTATTTCTATCACCAGTCCAATATATGTATTTTCTTGACATCAATTAATGTGCCTGTTTCGATAATGGGTAATCTTAGCAATCAAATACTGATTTATTTTATGAAATCAATGTATATTATATGAAAATTAAGGAAAAATATGCTGAAACCAGGGAGCGAGTCTCTAGGACTTCAGCCTCCTATAGAACAACTTACACAAATATTAATAAAAAGTTCTTACAGACTAGGAATACAACAGCAAAAAGTTCAATAAAATGTTTATGCATACGGAAAAGCCACCTTACGTTATCCTTGTATAGGTTCTGTCTAACAAAAGTAATTATACATACCATACCAGGTAGTTCAATACGAAACAGGATAATTTGAAACAATAGACCTTTGGTGTAAACAAATATTAAACACTACTACAACCTAATCATTTGATACCATACAGCTGCAGAGTAAAAATGCACACCTGTAAATGTAAATTTTGTGACAAAGTATTCATTTGGCCCAGCGGTTTAAGTCGTCACTTATTTAGCCACACAAACCGTCGTTTCCACTGTGTCTCATGTAATAAGCTATTTAAAAGAAAAGACTATCTAAAAGATCATATACGAAGAACACATGAAGAGTTATACAGTGGCAGGGAAACAGGCTCAAAAAGCGCCAAGCAGCCATCCAAGACAGCTGAAGAAAAGGAAAGAGAAAGGCGTAATAAAAATATTCTGGCAGTACTTAAAACAAGACAAATACGAAGAATACATGAAGAGTTATCCAATGGTTGGGAGACTGCCTCGAAAAACACCAAGCAAACATCCAAGACAGCCGAAGAAAAGGAAAGAGAAATCCGCAATAAAAATATTCTGGCAGTACTTAAAGCAAGACACTTATCTCAAACACAAACTAAGAATTGAAAACCTTGGTATGACATATGCAGCAAACCTGATGAAGCAAATTCTAGATATTCTACGTATTTGATAGTTGTTTGGGAAGATGTACTGAAATAAGTCATTCCATCGATAGACATGCCCAGCGTCAAACAACATATTTTTATATAAAATACATTGAGTGTTAAAAACTTAATAAATTTTGCTGGTTATATTTCAACATGTTTTATTACTACCTCACATGCAGGTGTCTCCGGTATCATCTAATCCTATATCGATATATTTTAGTTTCGTAAAACTTTACTTATGCTATATTTCGTTATTGAAATTTTAAGCCGTAAATTTGACCAGACTGCTTAATGACTGTTCTATAAAGCATTTTATATACACTGTTTAATGAAATTATCGTTAAAAATACAATTAATACACATAACCGTATACTTTTATTTCAACCTATAAAGTGTTTACTCTCCCCAGGTATAAAAACCTAATATATATTAACCTAATTTTTTATTATACCATACTTGCTAACGTCCCCGGTACCATCTAATTCTATGTCGACATATTTTGGCTTCATAAACTCTACAACATTACTTATGCTATATTTCGTTATTGAAATTTAAGACTGTAAATTTGACAGGACTGATTAAACTTTTCCATTTTCTCTATTTCCATAAACTATTTTTAGAAAATAAAACCATTCTCTAGCATAATTTTGTATCATTTGTGCTAAGAAAATTTACATTTACAGGTGTGCATTTTTACTCTGCAGCTGTATGGTATCAAATGATTAGGTTGTAGTAGTGTTTAATATTTGTTCACACCAAAGGTCTATTGTTTCAAATTATCCTGTTTCGTATTGAACTACCTGGTATGGTATGTATAATTACTTTTGTTAGACAGAACCTATACAAGGATAACGTAGGGTGGCTTTTCCGTATGCATAAACATTTTATTGAACTTTTTGTATTCCTAGTCTATAAGAACTTTTTATTAATATTTGTGTAAGTTGTTCTATAGGCTGAAGTCCTAGAGACTCGATCCCTGGTTTCAGCATATTTTTCCTTAATTTTCATATAATATACATTGATTTCATAAAATAAATCAGTATTTGATTGCTAAGATTACCCATTATCGAAACAGGCACATTAATTGATGTCAAGAAAATACATATATTGGACTGGTGATAGAAATAAATAGCGTCTTGTATGTGGGTCTCGTATGTAAAGCATCTGTGCTTATTTAAAGTATTAAGCGGTATTCGCAGCGCATTTAACAGATGTAAAAGACATGATATGATATGACAGTAACAGTAAGCTAGGATAAATATATTTTTTCATCATCAGTTTTGTGTGTTGTGTTTAATCTCTTTATGTTTTATTTAGGTTAATGAAATAACCGTTGAAATGTTATTGATGCACACTTTTAATAAAAACCAGTAAAGTTTAATTATTCGCATTTGTATTTTATTTTATTGTTCAATTTAGTTTTAATTTGTGTTACTTAAATACTACCAACATACAGGGGATTAAAAAATGTAGGCACCATTCTAAAAATAATTTTGTGTTAAACTTTGTCATCAGGTTATATACAGGATGATGGAAATATGACTGGTGAGAGAAATATGCCTGTTAAATATATTTTTCAATTAATCCTTTTTAAAATATGAATAGGAAGTAAATGTTATGTATTTGATGCTCTGAAAGTGGGTTCGATTCCTGTCATTTTTAACGTCTATGTTAGATGGCGACATTAATTATAGGCAATTATTGGTCGGTATTCATCATGAATCATCTGCAGTCTATGGTATCTGTTGGAATCACAAGAAAGCAGAGCCCAATGATGATGACACTTCCTTATGATAATCCTAAAGAACTTCTAAAAGAAGGAAGACACTATTTGAAAGAAAATGAAAACAGGAAGAAATGGTTTGCGATAGACTTCAAAAGTAATCTACATTCGCGAGGTTCAGAAGATCTGTTTAAAAATAAGCAAAGTTTTCAAGTAAATTATAATGAATGGTAAAATATATAATGTCAGGATGTTAGTAGAATAACACACCCAAAGAATATATATAATATTTATTTTAATTAGTATTACGCATCAGCATGTTATCAATAACCACTGCATTTTTATTAAACTCTAGATAAACAGTTAGTTTCCTCACATTTGCTTATAGTACTTTAGTTATGAAGTAATTTTTTTACTATGACTTTGTGTAAATTGAATTACACTCGTCTCTGGTTAATTATTCGAGTCGCATTTATTTCATTATTCACTTGTTTTAGTTTGTGTTATCTAAATACTGCCATCATACAGGGGGTTAAAAATATGGAGACCATTCTAAAAATAATTTTATGTCAAACTTTTGTACCAGGTTATATACAGGGTGATCGAAATATGTATGTTAAATATAATTTTCAATTTATCCTCTTTAAAGGCGTATGAATATACTTATAGGGAAAATATTTAAAATTAGCGTTATTTCATAAATTATATTTACACTGACCATTGGCTGAGAACTTTTCCTTAGAAATTTCGACTTACAGCTCATTCCAGAGATTTTTGTCGTCTAGACATGTATGTATCCTATTTTCACGTTTTTAACGCATCATTCAGGCTGCATATACATAATGTAACAAATATCTAACACATGATTACCAGATGGTGCTTTCGTTTAAATTTATAAGTCGCCGATACTATTCGACTCAGACTTTCTGTCTGAATGTGACAAGTATGAAAATGTTACAAATTGTCTAATTTGTGCTAAATTTTGAATTTGTGGCCTGTCATGGTTTCAGACACCTTTTTAGGATAAATATGTTTTGCATATGTCACATCAGTTTTCTGAGTAATGTTTAATCTCTTTATGGTTATTTAAGTTTATGAAATAATCGTCAAGATGTATTTGAAATAGAGAATATGCCTGTTTTGCAATGACCTGCATTTTTCCATTTTTATATTAAAAAGCTTAATATATTTACTGAAATAAAACGTACTGTATTAAAGATGTATAGTTATTTATGTACCATAAATCATCCACATTTTGAAGGTTCCCATTTACATGCATGACATCTGGATTTTGAGTCTGGTGGACCATCCACATAACTATGTCATTCTGTCCTATTGTGGTTTGTGAAACAAGGTATTTGAATCTGAAGTGTTTTGAAGTTGTGTATATTTCCTTGGTAACTTGGACCTTGTATAAAGAAGTTTGATGAGAGCAGCTTTTTCAATCAAATATGTTGATGGAAAATTCTGAAGTTCTTCACCAGTAAAGAAATATAATTTTTTTACCATGCTTGTGTTCTCTTATTAATTCGTTTGCTAGATAGAGTGAGCAGTTGAGTTTTGGACCCATATTCTCTGCATCTAAATGAAGTTGTGTATATTTGACGCCTTCTCGAATCTCCTATCCACTGAAGAATCTTGAAGTAATTTGTAAATTGTTGGTTTTTAATCATTTCAATCCTATTGGTACTCCACTAGAGATAGAATTTCTCGTAAACAACTCATAGATTCATAGCCCATATGCAATTATTTTCCTTTGAAATCTTGATTACTGGAGCTGAAAACTGTTTGAAAATCCTCATGTATTGCATCTGCCTTTCCATCGTAATACAGGTAATTCATTATTGTTCCTTGATGAGATAAAACCTCTTCCAATCGGTTTCAGGAAACCTTTCCACAGATGGTTAGGCCCGAAATATTGCATAGGCGGTGAAATTTGTACTCTGTTCGCCAATCACTTGATAGCGAGCCATTCTGATATGTAAATAAAACAAATCATTATTAATATGAAATTTAATTAACAGTGTCTTGATTATAAATATTATATTTTACAATATATTCGTTAGGTATGGTATTTCTAATAGAGAATAGCATGTGAAAAAAACCTTCTGAAATCATTTCTTTTAAAAACTCATCGAGAGTAATGAATCTTCGTAAAACATGGCTACATAACTCTTCAGCACGACCATATGTTTTCAGTGTGTACTCTAGGTGTCCAAGATGAACTAAAGTATCAGTTTCATAATCTCTAACATGATACGTAATATTTCTTAATGTAGTGAGCTCTTGAAATTTTTCTCTTGAAATATCCTGATATAATTTGAGAATGGTATTTTTTAAGTCATCATTTATATCGGCCATTGTTTTCTTCTAATAATTCTAACTAGACACTTTAGAATTAAAATCGAAGTACAAAGCGTAATGTAACACAGTAATAATTGTAGAATTGGAGCTGATTGATTATTGTGGTCGGTAGAAATATCAATAGGTTTTGATGTGGTAGTGCATGCGTCTTTTATCGTAAAATTTTTTGCTGGGAGGGGGAACATGTCACGTGTCTAACATCTGCATATGTTATTCGCGGAATCCTACACTTGTCGAGACAAGTTAATAAAACTATGTGTTGAGGTTATTTAAAGCTCTAGATTGCATATGTTAAAAATTATATTACATCATGTTATGACATCATTATTTTTTCGGAGGCATCGCGCGAGAAAGCAATGTCCAGATTGTATATGGCACTCTGTAAAAAATATATTATTTGGTATATGAAAACCCAACAATGTGCTATCTTTCAATTCGAGTATGGGATAAAAATGTGACTTTCCTATCTAATCTTATAACACGATACAAAGTTTTTGGTGTGTATGGCAATATGATATAAATCTGGGTTTGCATGTTATGAAGTGGAAGAAATTCAGTGAATTTAAATATGATCGATACTCTTTCTGAAGAACTAGACAGTGAATCCATAATAGAAAAGAAACATGCTGTATAACACGTTTTTGTATTATGCGTAAATTGATTTTTACTGTCAACACCCTGTATCTGAGTGGAAAATGTAAAAATTACTAGTCAAAATATATTATTTTTTCAATCAACGTCTGTTGCTATGGAAATATTCATTAGATTAATAAAAAATATCTTAATCGGTATATAAAGCACATGCAATTTTGCGTCTTTCTGAGTATACAACAAAGTAAATATAATTGATACACTTTCTGAAGAACTAGAACTAGACAGTGAATCCATAATAGACAAGAAGCATGAAGTTAATAGTTTACAGTTTGTGCAGAACTGGGCTCACATTATTTCAGCATTTATTGGTTGAAAATGAAGCAAAGACATTGTGTATGAGTTGTTTTTTTGATGTGGTTGCGGACTACAACACAAACGTCGAAAGTTCTCAGATATCTCAACACATAACAGACTATGCTGTGGAATTGGGAAATAAAGCCTTGGTTTGCTGTAGGTGTGGAAATCCACTTTTTACGTACTGTCTAACACGTTTTTGTATTTTCTGTAATACCATTTAAGATTTTGTGAAAATTGATATTGTTAACACCCTGTACATTAATCAGTTTATCATATTTTATGAATCAGTGTTTATTTACTTGTAAAATTTTTAATAAATATTTGTAAAACTATATGTGGTTTATTTTCCATTACATAAAATAAGTAATGTTTCCCGGACTAATTTTATAAAAATAATTTTGAATTTAGCGCCCAGTATATGTTTAATTATTTTATTACAATAAAATAGAAATAGAATAATATGTATTTTATTTCACCCTGCTCTGTACATTAATCAAGTATTTTCAAACTGCTTTTAGTTTGTAAATTATTGAATGTCTCCTTGTAACATTATAATGCGAATTGGCGTACATCTCAATACGACATGTGTAATTCTATTTTAGTCTGTATTTAGCCGTTGCAGAATGAATCGCTTTAAATGCATCGTGAATTGTTTGGGTTTGTTATTGTTTAAACATTTATTTATTGAATACTTACCTGATCTGCTCTGCGCGTTACGTTTTGTGATTGTGTAGGTGTTATGTGTTCAATTCTGTGTTTCTAAGAATATTTTTGTGAAATAAAAATAGCGTGAAATAGTGCGAAGTGGTAATAATGTTTATGTTTTCTTGGATACCTTTTGTTTTTACATTGGATTACCATTGAATTACCTTAACAGGTATGTTTTTTAATTTATATGTTTGATGTATAATTTATAAACACATTGTTTAGAAAGATTTTTTGGGTGTTTTAAAAATTTATTATTTCTTTGATGCAATACTATAGTCGGGAATTGTGTAGATTTTAGTATACATGATTTGAGATTGGAAAAATGCTTATTTTTTTATTAATATTTGTGCAAGTTGAAATAGCTCAGTCTGAAGTTCTAGAAGTCCTAGTTTCAATCTCTGGTTTCGATACATTTTTTCTTTAGCAAAGCGGGAAGTCAAAAACTATGCACCTTGTATATTAAGGCAAATAATTTTTCTGATGAAATGCACATCTTGTAAGAAACTATAATTAACATGTTGCTATTTTTTGGTTTAGAGGCTTGGTACATTTTTTACTTGTACAAAAATAAAGGAGTAGGTACTTTACTAAAATTGAATTTTAAGCAATTATAATATAACGTATAAGAGTCAACAACATGTGCAAATTAAGAGAAATAGCAGTTTACCGTAACACGCTTTATTAAGCGATGTAGTCATCGGTTGTAATTAAAGAATGAGATGAATTAATTAGCATGGCATATTAATTTTATGTACAAGAAACACTTTAGCCAGACTGCATTAAATGTTGTTTGAAGCAATTCAAAGCATATTTATTTATAAAAGCATATACCGTGTGTGACAATTTTTCCGGTACACGTATATTGAATTATTGTCGAAAAGAAACTAGTCAGTTATCAGACAACTGCAAAAACATTGTGGGAGGTCAAAAAATACTTCCCGTGTGAACGTGACCTTTCAAGCTTAATGTTATCACATGTGGACAGCTGCGCATATAAAGTTCTAGAACCAATCAAACGCGAGTACTTATTTTTAAGTAGGAGTTGTTAAACCCTCTTTTAAATGTAAAAATGGATTTATTAGCTGGAAGTCAGAAATAAACTCTGTATGTGCATTTTTGATGACGGGAGAGCAAAAACTTTATACCCCCTAAGAAACTGACCATATTATATTCACTCTATATTTAATATAGCAGGATGTTATTTTTATATGGTTTTTGGTTAAAATATTGCTGTGAGGTCCCTATTCTCAAGTTTAATGTTATCACATGTGATGCCACCACGTAGACGGCTGCAATACTTATTTGAAACATTAAATATTAAAATTAGCTTACATATATGCGAGACCAAGCAGGCGATTTAAACCACATTTGCAAATATTTATAGAGTATATACTGTGTGTGACTGTTTTGTCGAACATTATTTTTTTAACCTACTAGAGAAGTTAGGTGGTCCTATGCACACATTTTTTATGCCACCACGTAGACGGCTGCAATACTTATTTGAAACATTAAATATTAAAATTAGCCTACATATATGTGAGAGCTCACTGGTGAGCGCCTCTCCGCTCCAGCAGCTTTCCCATTTGCATACTACTTAGCATTATTATTAGTGCACTAAAATAATGAGATTATCTTTGTAGGATATAAAATATCAAAGCATACTTTTACCTCGTATCCTTTAGTACCGCAACACCCACGATTATGACTGATATATAAAAATACATTAAATAATATTTCAGATGATCAGAAAAGTTTAAGCTCAGAACACATTGAATATATTAATGGTGAAAAGTGAAATTAAAATATTACGAAAGTAATAATTTTAATATAATTTTATTTAAAATAATGCTAATTTTTTCTTCTTAGTATGCATACATTTTTTGTTCATGTAACTGACATAATGTTAGTTTAATTATTGCAGATCAAGAAGATTTAAACGTAAGGACATTTATTTTTATTCAATATCAATGATTTTTTAAATGCGAGTTAGTATTCAATAGTGTTATAACTAATAATTAGGTTCCCGGTAATTTATTGTATTGGAAAATAATTTTCTGAAATGCATGATTTGATTGTTAATTAAGGAAATTTTTATTTTAATGCTCAAAGGCAATGCCCATTATATTTAAAATAATGACCATTTAAATTGTCCTCTTAAATGTATGTATTTACCAGGAAAGATGAGCTTTCTTGTGTGTTTTTCGAATTTATTAACAAATTAAAAATTTAAAATATATAGTATTAGAAGAATCTGATTAATCGTTTTTCTTATGAATAAATATTTTTATATATAATTTAAAACCGACACGAACTTGATTAGTATGAAAAATCTATAAAAAAACTAATTATTCACAGCATAAAGTGGCATAACTTATGTTAAATTGATGTAATACTGATTGAAATTGAAATAAAGGGTAATTTTATTGTTAACAAAAATAAAAATCTCCGTCAGTTGATGTTTGTGGGTGTAAAGATATTCAGTTCATTTGTCAAAGTGACTATACAATGCTCAGATGCACTGAGCGCGCAGCATGTTTATGACGCTGATTGACGGTCTCTCCCCCATAATAAATACAGCTGACGATTTTCTTTATTATTTAAAAAGTATAAAAATTTAGCTGCATAAAGTTCATAAGGTATAAAATGACTTTAAAATTGAACATTTTCAATATGGTTCAGATACGTGACTGACGTATAATCCCCTCTCTTCTATACAGCTGATTATTATTTTTTTGTTGAAAATGATCTAAACAATCATCCCATACATTTTGGCACGGTATGAAAATAATAGAGGAATAATTTTTTTTAACAACTTTAACATGCTCTCACCATTAGCTCCACCGCTACCAGAGTAGCTGACGTTCAGATTGCTGATGTATTAGGGGAAAACTATTATTGTTATGATTTTCAGTCGGTATGAAATGACTTGTTAAATTCAACGCTGCCTCCCGTACTAGCTTGTTAATTTTATGGTGGAATTGAGATTTATAGATGGGAAGCATGAGACATATCTATCAATGAACACTTGAAGTATTCTGTAAATTGTTCTTACGCAAAATTAATGAAGAGTCAATTGCTACAAAGTATAAAAGAGAAACATATACAACGTGATCTACCAGGACATGCGGACAATTTAACAGTACTTAGGTTGTCCCCACCGAAAGGAGTAAAAAAAATGAAAAACTTTTAAAAAATGACCAAAAAAATTACCTTATTTTTTTGTAGGAATGCGCCGCCAATGACTTCAACTAATCTAACGTAACGCGGTACAACCAATCACTTTATCAGACTTGGGATTGACACTACTGATAGCAAAGCTGGATAATAAGATAGAAGTGATTTTTTTGGTTTTAATCAAATCACACTACAAAAATACCGAAATAAATCGAAATAAACCGAAGACATTAATCTCATGCTGAAATGACAAGCAGATATACGAGATATTTAGTTAAACCGGTCAATGACACGGCCGTGTAACTATTGTTCGACCGGAAGCAAAAAACGCGGCTCTCTAGGGGTCTACACACAATCCAGCGGCACGGAGCCAGCCTTGTCGGCATGCTTTGAACTCATTCGTAAAAGTGAATTGGTCCGCTGGAAATCCAATTATCTTCAAAATGTACCAACAATGTTGACTACCTGCCGCTGGATCGTGCCGCTTCTTTTTTTGATCTCGCCGGCCGGCTTCACTTTTTATGCCAATTAAGGAAATGTAAACAACTAGAATACGTTCTTTCACCAGTAAGTTCGTCGACCTTTTCAGAATTAGGTCAGGACTTACACAACATCAGTAGTGTATCTTCGCAAATTGACTAATAATTTAATATACTAAATTACCTCAGAATCCTCTAAAATTTTGCAGGGGCTTTCCCACATTGAAGACTAGCACACCATTTTACTTTCCGCATTTCTTGGTAGATCACGTTGTATGTATGACAAATAATGATACGAGTGGTTGTAAAATAGAATTCATGTGGCTTTTGACCACTGGCTTGCATGCAATAAGTATCTACATGCTTATGAAAGTAATTTAATATGTGATTATTTTATAATAAATGCAATAATAATATAACCAGTTATAATAAAAAAATTGACACGCCTTTTGCATATAGGCTTGTCTCAGATGCAAAGGTGTATTAAAGGAATACAATGAACTCATGGATAATAAAATATACACTGTTTGTGACAATCATGATTCCACATAATCTGATTGATGTGTATACCACTATATTCAGTATCTAATTATGAATGTAACTAAGAATGTGTTTTATAATAAATACATAAAAAATAACCAATAATTTGTTTCAATTTTCATTAATTTATCAACCCGCCTTTACTTCGTCATAAATGTTAGAATTTTCCAGAATCATTCTCACATCAACTGCCATCACTCTCGGCTATTGTCTATGTACAAAAAAAGAGGGTTGAAAGGAACTAAAACGTTAAAGGGTTTTTATTGTTCATTATGTTCAGTTGACCAAGATATGAAAAAACCGCGGAGTGCTACCATTTAAAGTGGTGCGTTTTTGAGATCGAAGTAAAAAGGTCCACTTTTCATATTTTTTTTTGCTCGAAAACTATGAATTTTTTCTATAAACACGTCAATAGAAAAGTGTGTAGAGAATTAAGTTTCCAATCGAAATGGCACCTTCAGAAGTCAAAATTTTTTTTTTTTACAAAAATACGTCCAAAAAACAAAACAAAGAAAACGAAAAAATGCAATTTCTTATTTTTTTTTTATATTTTAGCCTGTAACTATTTTTCGGGTACATTTAGGCATAGACATTGCTGCATAACAAAGCTGGCGTTTTACCCGTTAAAATGAGATTTTGTAAACAGTTTTACGATTAATAGTGACCGAGATATAGCGTTTCAAAGTTTGCAACTTTTAACTTGTTTTGCTAATTTTTACTATTTTTCTTCAAATTTCGTCCTGTAACTTTCTTCTTAGTGAATTTAGGTGTAGACATTATTATATTAAAGTTAAAGCTGACTTTACGCCCGTTGAAATGGTGGCTGGTAAAAGTCTCTACGACAAATAGAAACCTAGATACAGCGTTTCGAAGAGTGTTACTTTTATTAACTTTCTTCCAATTTTTACGTTCTTTTTTAAATTTCGGCCTATAACTTATTTGTCAAATGCTTTAAGTACAGATATTGCTACACTGAATGACCTCGCAGCATTCTTGTTCAAATGGTCTGCAATAGAAATTTAACCCATCTTAAAGTATTGTTTTTTTCTCCTTATTATCCGGCCTCAGAAAATCAGCTTACTGGCACATTTCAATTACTCAAAGCCATTATCAAAACCTGATAAATTTTTGGCAAATGAAAATAATAAAAAAAAATTGTTTCATATTTAATTCAAAAATTTGAAGAAAATAATATTGAGACTGGGCAAGCTGAAGAGGATGCAGACGTACTAATTGTAAAAACTGCAAAAGATAAGGCATTCCAATAGGAAAATGTTGCTATAGTTGGTCAAGATGTCGATCTTCTTATTATCTTATCATTATTACCAGAAGAAAATGAAAATATATATATTTTTAAACCTAGCATAGGAAATGTAACTGCCAAATTATATAACCATAATAGTTTCAAATTTAATCATCTACGAAAATACCTTGGGTTCGTCCATGCATTCAGTGGCTGTGATACAGCTCTTCCTTTTTTGATATTGGTAAAGATAAATTCTTGAATTTCATTAATGAGAATATTTTGCTTTTGGAAAAGTATTTAAATGAATTTTTGTGTGAAAATGCAAGTCCAGCAGCCATCGATTCTGCTTCTGAATGTATTGTAACATTACTATACGGTATGAAAATTGATGGCCAAAACACCTGTCGCTATAAGTTATTTCAGAAGTACTCAACAGGTGCGAAATTCTCATTGTCCCGATTGCCTCCAACAACTGATGCTGCTAAACATCGTGGTTTAAGAACTTACTTGCAAATGCAACATTGGAAAGGAAATATTGTAAATTCTCTCATCTGGGGTTGGAAAAGTTCAGAAAATGGACCAGTACCAATTTTGACAAATAAACCTCCCGCACCATAAGTTTTGCTGGAAAAAATAGCCTGTAAATGCACCAAAGGATGCAGAGGAAACTGTGGTTGCAGGAAATTGGGAATGAATTGCTCCATTTTTTGCAAAGAATGTATGGGAATGAACTGTGAAATCGCTGATGTACCTCAAATAACGGAAGACGATGTTTACATAGATGCCGATGAAGAAATCGACTTTGATTTTGAAAATATGTTAAATCCAGCATTTGAATAATTTCATAATGTAAGTTATTAATCTAAGTTATTTGAACAAAAAAAAAACACGTGATATAATAAAGTTCAGAAGTGGAAAAACATAAAAAGTTATTTTTTAAGTACAATAATCTACTATATCTAGACTGTATCTTGGTTACTATTGATCACATAAACTTCTATTGCAGACCATTTAAACAAGAATGCTGCGAATACATTCCATGTAGCAATATCTATATTTGACAAATAAGTTATAGGCCGAAATTTAAAAAAGAACGTAAAAATTGGAAGAAAGTTAATAAAAGTAACACTCTTCGAAACGCTGTATCTAGGTTTCTATTTGTCGTAGAGACTTTTACCAGCCACCATTTCAACGGGCGTAAAGTCAGCTTTCACTTTAATATAATAATGTCTACACCTAAATTCACTCAGAAAAAGTTACAGGATGAAATTTGAAAAAAAAAAAATAAAAATTAGCAAAAGTTGCAAACTTTGAAACGCTATATCTCGGTCACTATTAATCGTAAAACTGTTTACAAAATCTCATTTTAACGGGTAAAACGCCAGCTTTTTTTGTTATACAGCAATGTCTATGCCTAAATGTACCCGAAAAATAGTTACAGGCTAAAATTAAAAAAAAAATTAAAAATGGCATTTTTTCGTTTTTTTTTGTTTTGTTTTTTGGCCGTATTTTTGTAGAAAAAGAAGTTTTTGACTTCCGAAGGTGCCATTTCGATTGGAAATTTAATTCTCTACACACTTTTCTATTGACGCGTTTATAGAAAAAAATCATAGTTTTCGAGAAAAAAAAATCTGAAAAGTGGACCTGTTTACTTCGATCTCAAAAACGCACCACTTTAAATGGTAGCACTCTGCGGTTTTCTCATATCTTGGGGTCAATTGAACATAATAAACAATAAAAACCCTTTAACGTTTTAGTTCCTTTCTACAGTACATGGACAATAGACTATTGGTATGTTCTTAACAATTTATAGATTATTTACTTTTTGCAGTATTAATAAAATTCTGGGGATGATAATTATTTGGTATAATATACATTTAAAAATAATTTCACAAGGGTCATATTACAAGAACAATGACCGGAAGTTCATCAACCTTTGACCCCATTAATAAATACTGATGAATATACAAATATTATATTACAAAAGCAATAACCGGAAATTCATCGACCCCCATCACTAAAATCTGCTGAATATACAAACATTATATTACAAGAGCAACGGCTGAAAGTTCATTGGCCCTATTAATAAATACTGTAATGTGTTACAACCCCTAGAATGATGTATTTGCACCTACTCGAAAAAGAACCTACCAGAAGATTCCAAAGTGACAATCTGGAATTATCTAGAGAATAGTGGCGTCATCACAGAAAAATCGAGATCTGTCATTTTTAGGTATAAAAGACCGACCGCATTCTCGGCGAGTAGTTCAGAAAGTTCAGAAAGTATAGAAAGTGAGGTTAAGACTTCAAAGATAAACAAAGTGATAAACATTGTGATTTTAATCAGTAAAGTGTATTTAAATTAATAATAGTATTGTGAAGTATCCAGTAAATATTTAATAGTGTGTTAGCGGATATCTCTTGTTATAATTTTTGGAACCCACGGAATTTGCAAGGGGTGGTTTCCTAAGGGTGGAAACACGTGACAAATTGGTATCAGAAGTGGGATTTTATAACAAGAGGAGCTCTGAAGTTGTGTTGGAGTGTTCGAGAAGTATTCTCGAGAGTTAGTGCTAACACAGGACTAATTTACTGGACATTGTTCGAGGGTTATTTTCGAACAGGAAAATAGTGTGTAAGTGCATTTTTGAGACATTGTAGAACATTTTATTAGGACATTAGTGTGATAATTAAATCCTTTGAACTGAGAAGTGATAGAGACACTGAAAAAGACTCATTTAGTGCGTGAAAATTTCTAGAACTTTTCTATTTGGACATTAGTGGAGATTATTAAATTCTCTGAACTGGATAGTGACAAAAGACTCTGGATAAGACTTTTTCGTGCTATTTCAAGATTTGTCTGGGAAGTTCCATTACCGATATTGACGTGACAGTTAAATTTATTTTATTTTAATTACATCGTATGCCCGTAACAACAAGAAGTATGGCATCCGATAAACAAATACAGGACTTATTCGAACAATTCCAAAAAATGATGGCACAGCAGCGCCAGGAGGAGGAAAAACGGCGTCAAGAAGAAAAAGTCGAACAAGAAAAGCGACGTCAGGAAGAAAAAGAAGAACAAGAAAAACGACGTCAAGAAGAAAGGAACGAATTAAAGAAAATGATGGAAGATCAGGAAATAAGACGTCAGAAAGAAAAAGAGGATGAAGAAACAAGACGCCAAGAAGAAAAAGCCGAATTGAGAGAAATAATGGAAGACTTGGAAGAAAGACACCAGGAGGAATTAAGGAAAATCCTGAACGATCAAATAAAAATACAACAGGACGCAATCATTTCTGTCAAGAGTGAAGTCAAAGAAGAGATAAACAAGGTCGAAGATAAAGTAGATGAAGTTAAGACCGAAGTCGGTCAAGTTAAAGAAAAAGTAAACAAGTTCGAAGAAGAAGTCAAAGGAGAAATAGACCGGCTTAAACGACAGTTGAGAGATAGAGGAAACCAGCAGGTGGTATCATCAGGTCAGCAACTAAAACCTCCTTCTTTTGACGGCCACGGTTCCTGGACGACGTACAAGAGGCAGTTTGAGGCGGCAGCGTGTGCGAACAACTGGGACAATGAAGAAAAGGCCATGGCATTAGTTCTGGCGTTAAGGGGCCAGGCCTCAGAGTTACTCCAAACCATCCCAGTTGAGAAACAAAGGGACTTCAAAGTCTTGGAAGCTGCATTAGACTTGAGGTATGGCGATCAACACCTTGCCCAATTATACCAGGCTCAGCTGAAATCCCGGATGCAAAAATCTGGGGAAAGTTTACAAGAATTTGAAGCTGCGATAGAGAGACTGGCACACCTGGCGTATCCAAATGCACCTAAAGAATTCCAGGAACAATTAGTCGTGGGGGCCTTTTTAGATGGCACAAGGGACGAAGAGGTCAGGCGAGTTCTGAGGCTGACGAGACACCAAAGTAGTAGCGAAGCTTTGGTGCGTGCACTGGAAGTAGTATAGGTACTCCAAGGTAGAGAGTGCGAGCTGTGACTCTCGAAGAATCGCAACCAGAAATGAATCAGAACCCTATGTTGACTGAGATGCAGAAAATGTTTACCAAACTATTCGAAAAATTGGATGGCCTAGGAAAGCAGGATAAACAGCAAAATAAAGGAAAGCCGAGTGGTGGTATTAAATGTTACAACTGCGGCAAGGTGGGCCATATGAAACGAGACTGTCGACAGCAGAACTCGGAGAGTCGAGTAAATGCTGTGAATGTTGAAGAAAAGCAGGAAAACTAAAGATAGCCAGCACCAAGGGGGCTGTGTTGGCTAGGGAATGCGGTGCCCCCAGAGAAATAAAGATTTCCCAGCTTCAAAGAATTCCAAGCAGTCTGTTGTTGCAAGGATATGTGAATGGAAGAAAATGCGTGTTTACTATTGACACCGGTGCTACGTCATCAATAGTGCGGCCAGGGTTTATATCAGGCTTGCAGATTGACAAGAAGCAAAATGGAGTAATCATTCGGACAGCCACGGGGGACAGGGCTGCGGTCCATGGAGAAGTCGACTTGGAACTGCAGATTGGACGGTTGAGGTTCAATTACAAGGTCATTGTGGCTGACATTATGGATGATTTCATTTTGGGTCTGGACATCATGGGAGAGCAGGGATTTATTGTTGATGTAGGGGAGCGAGTCTTAAAAATTGGAAATGAGGAATTTATTCTGGCAACCGCAGATGACCAATTCCATAAAGCAAGGTTGTTAACAACACAGACGATCAAGATTCCTGCTCATTCAGAACAAATGATCGATGCTGCCTTAGAAGGAAATCCTGGAGGGTACCGTGTTGGCCTAGTTGAAGATGACGAATCGATTAAGTCCCTACCCAATGTTATTGTGGCGAGAACTTTAACCCGGACTAAAGACAAAATCCCAATAAGAGTCGTTAATTTAAAGTCCCACTCAGTGACAATTAAGGAAGGCAAACCGATTGGCTCCTATGAACCGGTCACATGGGTAGCGAGGTGCGAGGAACAAACAGAGGGAAGTTCGTCTACAAAAATAGACCAGGAAGTTTTGACCTTGCTGAGTACTCAGTTGGAGCATTTATCTGAGGATGAAAGAAGGGAGGCAATCAAGTTCCTGGAAAAGGAAAGTTCAGTATTTGCCAAGAATACAGAGGCCCTTACAAAAACAGACATAGTCCAGCATCGGATAAATACTGGCGACTCACCAGCTATTCGACAACCACCTAGGAGGCTTCCATTAGCGAAACAAGAGGATGCCTCGGCAATGATAAACAAGATGCTGCAAGATGCAGTCATTGAGGAGTCAACGAGTCCCTGGTCATCGCCAGTAGTTTTGGTTGCCAAGAAGGACGGAACATTAAGATTTTGTGTCGATTATCGAAAATTAAATGATGTCACGAAGAAAGACAGTTACCCATTACCACGAATTGACGACACGTTAAGCCCGTTGGCAGGCTCACGATGGTTTTCTACGTTAGACCTTAGGAGTGGATACTGGCAAGTGGGGCTTCATCCTGATGATAAGGAGAAGACAGCGTTTTCAGCAGGCAGTGGTCTTTATCAATTTACTGTGATGCCTTTTGGACTTTGCAATGCGCCAGCTACCTTTGAAAGATTGATGGAATTCGTACTGCGAGGGCTAACCTGGAGGACGTGCCTGGTTTACCTTGACGACGTGCTTGTTATGGGACAGGATTTTACAGAACATTTGAAAAATCTTCAAGAAGTATTTGGGCGAGTCAGGAATGCCCATCTGAAGTTGAACCCGAAGAAGTGCCTGCTATTCCAGAAAGAAGTCAAATTTTTTTGGTCACGTGGTGTTTTCGGATGGAATACAAACAGACCCCGACAAAATTTCTGCTGTACGAGATTGGCCAAGACCATCTAACGTTCATGAAGTACGGAGCTTCCTTGGCCTCTGCACTTATTATAGGCGCTTTGTGGAAGGGTTTGCAGAAATTGCGAAGCCACTACACTGGCTGACAGAAGAGAAAGTGCAGTACCAGTGGACACCGGAATGTGAAACGGCATGGACAAAATTGAAGGCAGCTTTATATACTGCTCCTGTGCTAGCATACCCACAACGGGAAGGACTTTTTATTTTAGACACGGATGCCAGCAATTCTTCGGTCGGTTGTGTACTGTCCCAAATCCAGAATGGGCAGGAAAGAGTGATCGAGTACTTCAGCAAGGTGCTGTCCAAACCGGAAAGAAATTATTGTGTAACTCGGAAAGAGTTACTGGCCGTCGTTAAATCAGTGGACCATTTTCATAAATACCTTTATGGACGACATTTCAAGATCCGGAATGACCATGCTGCATTAAAATGGCTGTTGCAGTTGAAAACCCCTGAAGGTCAACTGGCTCGTTGGATAGAACGGTTGCAACAGTATGATTTCAAAATAGAACATCGACCTGGAAGATCTCATAAGAACGCAGACGCTTTATCTAGAAGACCATGCAAGAAAGATTGCAAGCACTGCCGCCACGTTGAGAAATTGCATGGTACGGTGGCCGTCAACACTATTAAAATAGAGGTTCCGGATGATTGGACAACCGAAGCCCTCAGACAAGAACAACTGAATGACACAGAGATTGGGACTATATTGAGAGCAAAGGAGAAAGGAATTCGACCAGCGTGGAAGGATGTTTCGGACAAGGCAGTTGGATTGAAGGCTTTGTGGGCCCAATGGGATTCACTTAAAGTTATGAACGGGCCGCTAAAGAGAGCTTGGGAAAGCCCGGATGGCAAGGAAGTTGTTATGCGCCTAGTGATTCCCAGGTGTCGAGTACCGAAAGTACTTCAGGAAGTGCATAATGGAGCATCCGGTGGACACTTCGGCGTTAATAAGACCCTGAATAAAGTACGAGAACAATTTTATTGGGTAAATAGTCGTCAGGATGTGGAAGCTTGGTGTCGCAATTGCAAAATTTGTGCAGCGAGTAAGGGACCGCAGACTAGAAGTAAGGGTGCAATGAAACAATATAACGTCGGAGCTCCTTTCGAGAGGATTGCGATCGATATAGCCGGCCCATTCCCAGTAACCAAGGATGGTAACAAGTATATACTGGTTGCCATGGACTATTTTAGTAAGTGGCCAGAGGCCTATGCGATTCCAAACCAAGAAGCAGTCACTGTCGCCAAAGTCTTGGTAGATAATTTGATATGTCGGTTTGGTGTACCCCTGGAGCTGCACTCAGATCAAGGGAGGAACTTTGAGTCAGGGGTGTTTCAGCAAATCTGCAAGTTATTGGGGATACATAAAACACGGACAATAGCCCTTCACCCGCAATCAGATGGAATGGTGGAACGACATAACAAGACCATGAAAGAACATCTCTCTAAAGTGGTTCATAAGAATCAACGTGATTGGGATCTCCACATACCGTTCTTCCTCATGGCATACAGAGCTGCTATCCACGAGTCTACGAAACAAACACCAGCCTGTGTAGTATTTTGACATGAGATCAGACTGCCGTGTGATTTGATTTTCGGAACACCAGGCGGAGAACAGCTTCCTGTGAACAGTTATGTGGATGAAATGAGTGAACGGCTAAGAAATGTTCATGAGCTGGTTAGAGACCAAATCACCATAGCCAGTGACTGAATGAAGGCTCGATACGACCGTAAGGGTAGTTCAGAAGGGTTCAAGGCAGGAGATCTGGTTTGGCTGTATAAGCCACAGCGAAAGAAAGGGAAGTCACCGAAACTTCAACCTCCTTGGGAAGGACCTTATACTGTTATTACCCGAATTAATGATGTCGTCTATCGGATTCAACGAAACAAAAAGTCCAAGATGAAGATCGTACACTTGGATAGACTGGCGAAGTACGTGAAAGAGGCTGAACTGCCTGACCGGGACGTTCAGGCTTAAGGAGGGGGCAGTGTAATGTGTTACAACCCCTAGAATGATGTATTTGCACCTACTCGAAAAAGAACCTACCAGAAGATTCCAAAGTGACAATCTGGAATTATCTAGAGAAAAGTGGCGTCATCACAGAAAATCGAGATCTGTCATTTTTAGGTATAAAAGACCGACCGCATTCTCGGCGAGTAGTTCAGAAAGTTCAGAAAGTATAGAAAGTGAGGTTAAGACTTCAAAGATAAACAAAGTGATAAACATTGTGATTTTAATCAGTAAAGTGTATTTAAATTAATAATAGTATTGTGAAGTATCCAGTAAATATTTAATAAAGTGTGTTAGCGGATATCTCTTGTTATAATTTTTGGAACCCACGGAATTTGCTAGGGGTGGTTTCCTAAGGGTGGAAACACGTGACAATACTAATGAATATACAAATATTATATTACAGACCAAGAGCAATATATTACAAGAGCAATGATTATAAATAAAACATTCCGAAAGCGATAGGGAGCTGTCATAAGTATGTTGTTTATGGAAAAATATGCTAGATTAGGCCAGTCGGAATAGATGAAAAAGGGATCATTTTACGAAATGTCGTTTACCCGCAATTTTTTTTAAGAATAGTTTGAGATGTCCAGAAACATATGCCAACTATCCGCATGCAGACAGGTGGGGCAACACACTTTAAAAATAAAAAATCTGCCGTTTTTTTGCCATTTTTCGCTTAACTCGCAAATTAAGCATTGTTCGAAAATATATCAAGAGAGAAAAGTTGAGAAAATTTATTTTAAAAATTTCATATTCCTGACATTTTCCCAGAAAACTATTCGTTTAAGAGCTACAGACGAAAGAACAATGCTACTTTTTTATCTTTTGATTCTTTTTTTAAAGTGAATGTAATAAATATTAATACGCAATATATCATCGGTTTAATGTAAATTATGTTTAAATGTTCAATTTACAGTTGAAATAAAATATATTTACAGAACTATATGTAATTTACATGTTAAAGAGAAACAAAATAATAAAACTTTTCAGGTATTGAGGTATTAAAATGATGGAAAATAAGTAAACAAATATATAGGTATTTTCACAAACAGACTATTTTATGCATAGTACAGTGTACATGCGCTTCATGAACAACTTAATAGACTAGAATAGAATAGAATAGAATAAGTTTATTTAACAAATTGTTCTACTACATATTGTAATTGTAAAAAACTGAAACAAAACTAAAATAAATACACTAAGCTCCTACATTAAGTGCTATTTAGAGCACTTGAGCGTGCATTGGGCACCCAAAAAAAAAAAAAAAATATATATATATATATATATATATATATATATAAAGAGAGGTTTCTTCAAACAATTCATTAGAAGAAATTATAATAAGTGCCTCACGCGTTGCCCATTTTGATTGAGAGACGTCTGTATGCAATTTTGAAATGAGGCCATTTAGTGCAGTGGGACCATTTCTTCCAAACCACTGAAGTGGGTAAATAGTATTTCACTGATCCTTTACTGTAATAGTTTTTTTGTAATTTTTGTTGCGGTTCAGGTATTCGACAATCAATAAAACCTCAGTTTGGTATAAATTGTTTTGTACAAACGAACATTTATCGCACTTATCGGTCGTCAGTTATCATTTGTATCAAATTTAAAATATTTCGAGTTTTACAAAATGAATTTTAATAAAACGGAACTTGTAAACATGACTTTTGTTTTGGGCGGGTCGGACAGAAATTGTTTGTTTGCCACTAGAATTTATAAGCAAAGGGATCCTGAAAGAATAATCCCTGATTTTAGCAGCTTACAAAACCTGCTCGATAGATTTGTGGAAACTGGAAATATCGAATATAAAAAAAGTGAAAGAATAAAACGTGTTGTGAATGAAGAAAATGAGTTTTCTGTTGTGCCGGCAACGGTTTAGAATCCCCATATTAATTTCATGAATATCATATTCAATTGCACCAGGAATTATCTGATGACGATTCTCAAAGGCGTCTACAGTTTTGTAATTGGGCCAGAGATAAAATGCAAGATGTCACCTTCTTTCATAATGTTTTATTCACTGATGAGGCAACCAGGGACCGTAACCGAACCGAAACCGTAACCGAAAACCGCACCGCAATTATGATTTTTTTCTAACCGTAACCGAAACCGAAAACCTGAATGTGAGATTCTGGAAAACCGAAACCGTAACCGAAAACTGAATTGACGCTGCTTTGAAAACCGGAACCGAAAGCGAAAACCAAATTAATGCTGCTCTGAAAACCGAAACCTAACCGAAAATGGTGTACGTCAGTTAACCGTAATCGAAACCGAACCGAAATAAATTTCGGTTTCGGTCCCCGGAGGCAACTTTTCATAAAAATGGATTTGCTAATAGACACAATTTCCATTATAATGCTTCGGAGAATCCTCACTTTTTTAGGCAAGTTGATAACTATCGCAAATGATCTATGAACGTTTGGGGAGGAATTATTAGAGAACATGTAAGAGGGCCACATTTTTTGACGTTACATTGACTGGAGCTACGTATCTTCATTTTCTGGAAAACACAATTATTGGTGGATCTTCCTGAAAGGATTCGAAATAGGATATGGTTTCAGCAAGATGGTGCTCCACCACATTACTTAGATGCAGTTAGAGACCATTTAAATAATACTTACCCACTTCAATGGATTGGAAGTAATGGACCCACTAAATGCCTGCTAAATCCCCAGATCTTACAAAAATGGATTTCTTTTTAAGGGGATACGTGAAGGAAATTGTTTATAAAGACACACCTACAACAGTACAAAATATGAAGGAAAGAATAATAACTGATTGTAGATCTATCACTCCGACAAATTTATGAACAGTAGAAACCTCATTTCAAAAGCGCATAGAGATGTGTGTCGATCAAAATGGGCAACAAGTGGAGCACTTGTAATATTTTCTACTTAATTATTTGAAGAAACCTCAATTTTTTAAGTCTATTCTCGTATGTAATAATAATAATAATAATAATAAATAAGCAGGAGAGGCTGACTTTCATCTATCAAGCCTTTGGTGAGTAGCGCCACCACTTACTCCAGCTGGGGTGCAAAACCGAACCGGCAGCCCTAGTGCACCCGGGAGGGGAAAGCTCATTCCCCTCTGGTGTCGGTCGTGGGCTTGTTGGGCTAACCACCCACAAGCCCTGACTTCTGGTTCCCGTAAACAGAAGAGAGGGCCCCCACAATCGACCTCGTCCAGATAGGGGTCAAGGGCAAGGTGGTGGGGCTCAACCGGATGGAGCGCCCGTTGATGATGAACGCTATGGACAAGGACGCTTTGAGTGGACGGATGAGCTAAGGGACGACCTTCTGCAATGCTACGAAAGCAGTGAGCCCGCACGAAGGGGATACATGGGGCGGATGCATGCTCTGTGGTGTGACAGGCATCCAGAGCATGGCGCCTTCACGCCACAAAATCTGCGTGACTATGTATCCCATCTTCGTAGAAGGGGCTACGTGAGGGCTGCTCCTGAAACGGTGAATGAGGTGGCTGAAAGACCGCCGCATTCACCGGTTGAGGAAATGGTTCTCCTTGTTCCACCAGTACCAGAGGGCCTCAGTACCAGACGGGGGCTACACCACATAAAATCCCCCGGGCCACAAGACCTGGCCAGAGTGGATGAAGAACTTCGTGATGCGCTACCAGAACGGGCTGACATCTGGCACATTAACTGTGCCGTGTATGTCGCTGTTCAACGCTTTTCTCGGACGGAGAGGCGTAATACTGCCTCCCCACAGGAGAGGGCGGAGCGGCGCATACAAAAGATGGAAGCCAAGATAAGGTCGGCGAGGCAACACGCATCCCGTATCCAATGTGTGATGGACTACATGGCGGCCAATAGGCCGTTTACGCCTAAAGTGCGTCGAATAGCCGCCAACTTAAGACGCGTCCATCACACACTCAATGAGGCAGTGCTGCGAACCACCAAACAGCACTGTCTCGACAGGATACGGGTGCTAGTGGTTTGTAAAAAATCACTAGTGGGGCGGGCGAGGGGGCTGGCGGAAAATAAACTCTTCCGCCAAAAGCCCTCGCGCCTTTTCGAACCGTCTCCGCGTGTTGCAGAGAATCCGCCGACTGTAGATCAGGTGGAGAATTTCTGGAAAACGCTTTACGAGGAGAAGCTTCCACTCAATCGGGACTCTCCGGCCCTTGCACACTTTGAAACCTTTTATCAAAGGTTTCAACAACCACAGGAAGTGTGCCAACCAATAACCCCAGAAGAGGTTCGAAGAGCTCTCGAGGGCTCTAAGAACTTTGCTGCTCCAGGTCCCGATGGGATAAATAACTTTTGGTGGAAAAAGTTACCGAGCACCCACCACCATTTGGCCAGAATTTTTAATGCCTGGCTAAATGGGGAGCAGCAAATTCCTTCTTGGGTGGTTGAAGGGCGGACAGTGCTGATCCCCTAGAACGGAGATTTGTCCAACCCAAAGAACTACCGACCGATAACCTGTTTAAACGCATGTTACAAGGTGTTTACGCGCATCTTGTACATGCGAGTGCTCCGCGCAGTTGAACCGGTTTACGAACGGATATATGAGCAACGAGGGTCGAAGAGAGGTGTCGCTGGCTGCAAGGAGAATCTGTTGATTGACAGATGTGTCACACAGGACTCCGTGCAGTATAAGCGTAACCTCTCCATGGCCTGGATCGACTACCGCAAGGCATTTGATATGACATCTCATGAGCTTATTGTTCACTTGCTCCAATGTCTTGCGGTACCCGGTCCCGTAGTGAGATGCATCGAAGAACTGATGCCGCTCTGGAGGACTCGCTTTACCATTACATCGGGTAATGATAGAGTCCAGACGGAGTCGGTAACTTTCAGAAGGGGAATATTTCAGGGAGACTCCCTCAGCCCCCTTCTGTTCTGCATCTCACTACTGCCATTATCCGTTTCGCTCCGGAAAACCCGTGGATACAACTGCGGTACCCCCGGCGCACAGAGGAAAAAAAAAGCCTTTTTTGGACAAAAATCTGCCTACAAGTCAAATCTTAATCAATTTCGATCTACCTTGGCTTAAAATGTAGGTTATTGGCTACACTTTCAGAGTATACTGCCTAAATTGCAAACCCCGATTTCCTAACCTCAAAAAATGTATCAAATGTGAGAGTAATCACTTTTTTCTATTTCTAGAAGTCAAATCTTGATAAATTTTGACAATCCTGGGGTTCATAGTTTAGGCAGTATACGCTGAAAGGGTAGCTAAAACTTGCATTTTAAGCCCAGAATTGTCAAAATTGACCAATATTTGACTTGTGGAAATAGAAAAAAGTGATTACTCTCATATTTGATAAATTTTTTGAGGTTGGGAAATCGGGGTTCACAATGTAGGCAGCATGCACTGAAAGGGTAGCTAATAACCTGCCTTTTAAGCCCAGGATTGTCAAAATCGATCAAGATTTGACTTGTAGAAATAGAAAAAAGTGAGACAGATTTGATACATTTTTTGAGGTTAGGAAATCGGGGTTTGCAATTTAGGCAGTATACTCTGAAAGTGTAGCCAATAACCTACATTTTAAGCCAAGGTAGATGAAAATTGATTAAGATTTGACTTGTAGGCAGATTTTTGTCCAAAAAAGGCTTTTTTTTTCCACTGTGCGGCGATAGGAGGCATAAGGTCACCCATCTGTTCTACATGGATGACCTTAAACTTTATGCCTCCGGAGAGAGGGACCTACACCAGTCCCTCAGGGTTGTACAGGAGTACACGCAGGCTGTCGGCATGGAGTTCGGGCCGGACAAATGTGCACTGGTCCATCTCAAGAGAGGACGATGCGGGAACTACGGAGAGGACGCGCAGCTCGTGGACGGAAGCATCTTACATCATCTAGATGCCGGAGAGTCGTACACTTACTTGGGTGTCGAGCAACGCTCCACCCAAGAAGTGAGTGTAGTGAAAAACGCTCTCCGCGGCAAATATCAGCACCGACTCCGACAGATCTGGTCTTCAGAACTGTCGGGGAAGAACAAGGTGTCTGCTACTAACATGCTGGCCGTTCCGGTCCTTCTCTACTCCTTTGGAGTAGTGAAATGGACTCAAGAAGAGTTGCGTCAACTCGACGTAGGAACCCGCAAGAAGATGCATCTCAATAGGAGTTTGCATCCTAAATCGTCCGTTCCACGGCTATACCTCCCACGACATCGGGGAGGCCGTGGACTCTTGAGTTTGGAGAGTCTCCATAATAGGATGATTCTGGATGGAGCCTGTAAGGTCATCAGGAGTTCGGATCCCCTCCTCTGCATGGTCCGAGACCATGAAAATGCAGGGGTAGGAGCCTTTATGTTTAAGGCAGCACAGAGAGCAGCCGATGAACTTGGTCTCTCCTTCGACGTCGAGCGGGTAAATCGCGACTCTGTCACCGAGTTGGAACCTGCTCGGCGAAAAGCCGAAATTAAAGCTGCAGAACACAACAACTTTCTGCAGCTGCACACGGATAAGCCAATGCATGGAGTTTTCTATAAAAATATAGAAAACCTTGGCTTATCCGAAAGGCTGACCTTTGCCTTCTTAAGGTCAGCCGGGCTGAAGTCTGAGACCGAGGGTTTCATAATGGCTTGCCAGGATGGTGTATTTAACACCCTCGTCTATCGTAGTCGTGTCATGGGTGTGGAGGTCCCTGATGTCAGCTGCAGGGCCTGCCGCAGGACGCCAGAGACTCTTATGCACTTGCTGTCGGCTTGCCCGACATATGCAGTCTCGGCCTATATCCAAAGGCACGACGGAGCATTACGAGTGCTTTATTACCATTTAAGGCACTCGTATGGGATAGACGAAACACCAGTGCTGCCTTACGCTCCGGGGGATATTGAGTCCGTTGTGGGAAATGAGAAGTGTCTAATTTATTGGAACTACTCTTTTCCCACCATCAGGCAAATACAAGCCAACAAGCCTGACGTAGTACTCCTCGACCATCAACTCAAGACAATGTTCGTCGTGGAGTTCTCGGCTCCCGCGGAGAACAACATTGTCTTGAAGGAGGAGGAAAAACGGACAAAATATCGAGATCTGCTCTTCGAACTCCGCAGACTGTATCCAGACCATACTGTTAAGATAGTGGTACTGATCATAGGAGCCCTCGGTGGAACGAGACACACACTGCTTTCGGAACTCAAGATCATACCGGCATGCCGAAATTCGGCAGAGATCTTAGCCGGCAGAATGCAGAAGGCCGTCATTCTTGGTTCATTACGTCTGCTCAGGGCACACGATTCCCGGACCCAGTAGTCACTTACCCCACGGGCGTGGGGAGTGGCTACCAGTACTACCAGCTCCCCTCTGTGAGGGTCGGAGCCACAGAGAAGGGTGACTGGTTTTTAGCTCGCTAAAAAAAAAAAATAATAATAATAATAATAATAATGCAGAAGGCAGTTATCCTTGGGTCCCTTCGTCTTCTTAGGGCACACGAATCTGGCATCTACAGTCACTAACCCTGCGGGATGCGGGGAGTGGCTGTGGATAATTCGCTGGCGCTTCTCCCGTGAGAATGTCGGAGACACGGGAGAACTGTCCAGCATCGCGCACGCGAAAAAAAAAATAATAATAATAATCGTCGAGCGGGTAAATCCCGACTCTGTCACCGAGTTGGAACCTGCTCGACGAAAAGCCCAAATAAAAGCTGCAGAACACAACATCTTTCTGCAGCTTCACACGGATAAGCCAATGCATGGAGTTTTCTATAGAAATATAGAAAACCTTGGCTTATCCGAAAGGCTGACCTTTGCCTTCTTAAGGTCAGCCGGGCTGAAGTCTGAGACCGAGGGATTCATAATGGCTTGCCAGGACGGTGTATTTAATACCCTCGTCTATCGAAGTCGTGTCATGGGTATAGAGGTCCTGATGTTAGCTGCAGGGCCTGCCGCAGGGCGCCAGAGACTCTGATGCACTTGTTGTCGGTTTGTCCGACATATGCAGTCTCGGCCTATATCCGGAGGCACGACGAAGCATTACGAGTGCTTTATTACCATCTAAGGCACTCGTATGGGATAGACGAAACACCAGTGCTGCCTTACGCTCCGGGGGATATTGAGTCCGTTGTGGGAAATGAGAAGTGTCTAATTTATTGGAACTACTCGTTTCCCACCGTCAGGCAAATACAAGCCAACAAGCCTGACATAGTCCTCCTCGACCACCAACTCAAGACAATGTTTGTCGTGGAGTTCTCGGCACCCGCGGAGAACAACATTGTCTTGAAGGAGGAGGAAAAACTGACAAAATATCGAGATTTGCTCTTCGAACTCCGCAGACTCTATCCAGACCGTACTATCAAGATAGTGGTACTGATTATAGGAGCCCTCGGTGGAACGAGACACACACTGCTTTCGGAACTTAAGATCATACCGGCATGCCGAAATTCGGCAGAGGTCTTAGCCGGCAGAATGCAGAAGGCCGTCATCCTCGGTTCATTACGTCTGCTCAGGGCACACGATTCTCGGACCCAGTAGTCACTTACCCCACGGGTGTGGGGAGTGGCTTCCGGTACTACCAGCTCCCCTCTGTGAGGGTCGGAGCCACAGAGAAGGGTGACTGGTTTCTAACAAAAAAAAAAAAAATAATAATAATAATAATAATAATAATAATAATAATAATGCTCTCGGAATTAAAGGCCATACCAGCCTGCCAAAAATCAGCCGAGTGGTTGGCAGGCCAAATGCAGAAGGCAGTTATCCTGGGGTCCCTCCGTCTTCTTAGGGCACACGAATCTGGAATCTACAGTCACTAACCCTGCGGGATGCGGGGAGTGGCTGTGGATAGTTCGCTGGCGCTCCTCCCGTGAGAATGTCGGAGACACGGGAGAACTGTCCAGCATCGCGCACGCGAAAAAAAAAAATAAAAAAATAATAACAATAATAATAATAATAATAAAGCAGGAGGGGCAAACCGTCCATCCATCTAGCCTTTGGTGAGTAGCGCCACCACTTACTCCAGCTGGGGATGCAAAATCGAACCGGCAGCCCCTGCGCATCCGGGAGGGAAAGAATCTTCCCCTCTGGTGTCGGTCGTGGGCTTGCTGGGCTAACCACCCACAAGTTCAATCTTCCGGTTCCTGTTGGCCGAAGACAGGACCCCCACGATCGACCCCGTGCGGATAGGGGTCAAGGGCAAGGAGGTGGGGCCCAACAAGATCGACAGCCATTGTTGACGACCGCGATGAACAAGGACGCTTTGAGTGGACAGATGAACTGAGAGACGACCTTATGCAGTGCTACGAAAGCAGTGAGCCCGCGCGAAGGGATACATGAGGCGAATGCATGTTCTGTGGTGTGCAAGGCACCCAGAGCACAGTGCCTTTACGCCACAAAACCTGCGTGATTATGTATCACACCTTCGTCGCAGGGGCTACGTGAGAACTGCTCCTCAGCCGGTGAATGAGGTGGCCGAAGGTCCACCGAATGAACTGGTTGAGGATGCAGTCCCTGCCGTTCCACCAATACCAGAGGGCCTCAGTACCAGGCGGGGGCTACACCACATAAAAGCCCCCAGGCCACAAGATCTGGCCAGAGTGGATGAAGAACTACGTGAAGCGCTACCAGAACGGGCTGACATCTGGCACATAAACTGTGCCGTGTATGCCGCTGCTCAACGCTTTTCTCGGTTGGAGAGGCGCAATACTGCCTCCCCACAGGAGAGGGCGGAGCGGCGCATACAAAAGATGGAAGCCAAGATCCGGTCGGCGAGGCAACACGCATCCCGTATCCAATGTGTGATGGACTATATGGCGGCCAATAGGCCGTTCACGCCTAAAGTGCGTCGAATAGCCGCCAACTTAAGACGTGTCCATCACACACTCAATGAGGCAGTGCTGCGAACCACCAAACAGCAATGACTCGACAGGATACGGATGCTAGTGGTTTGTAAAAAATCACTAGTGAGGCGGGCGAGGGGGCTGGCGGAAAATAAACTCTTCCGCCAAAAGCCCTCGCGCCTTTTTGAACCGCCTCCGCGTGTTGCAGAGAATCCGCCGATTGTAGATCAGGTGGAAAATTTCTGGAAAACGCTTTACGAGGAGAAGCTTCCACTCAACCGAGACTCTCCAGCCCTGGCACACTTTGAAGCCTTCTGTCAAAGGCTTCAACAACCAAACGAGGTGTGCCAACCGATAACTCCAGGAAAGGTTCGAAGAGCTCTTGAGAGCTCTAAGAACTTTGCTGCTCCAGGTCCCGACGGGATCAATAACTTTTGGTGGAAAAAGTTATCCGGTACCCACCACCATTTGGCCAGAATTTTCAATTCATGGCTAAATGGGGAGCAGCAAATTCCTTCTTGGGTTGTCGAGGGGCGGACAGTGCTGATCCCGAAGAACGGAGATTTGTCTAACCCAAGGAACTACCGGCCAATAACCTGCCTAAACGCATGTTACAAGGTGTTTACGCGCATCTTGTACATGCGAGTGCTCCACGCAGTTGAACCGGTTTACGAACGGATATATGAGCAACGAGGGTCGAAGAGAGGTGTCGCTGGCTGCAAGGAGAACCTGCTGATTGACAGATGTGTCACGCAGGACTCCGTGCAGTATAAGCGGAACCTCTCCATGGTCTGGATCGACTACAGCAAGGCATTTGATATGACATCGCATGAGCTCATTGTTCACTTGCTTCGATGTCTTGCGGTACCCGGTCCCGTAGTGAGATGCATCGAAGAACTGATGCCGCTCTGGAGGACTCGCTTTACCATTACATCGGGTAACGATAGAGTCCAGACGGAGTCGGTAACATTCAGAAGGGGAGTATTTCAGGGAGACTCCCTCAGCCCCCTTCTGTTCTGCATCTCACTACTGCCATTATCCGTTTCGCTCCGGAAAACCCGTGGATACAACTGCGGTACCCCCGGCGATAGGAGGCATAAGGTCACCCATCTGTTTTATATGGATGGCCTTAAACTTTATGCCTCCGGGGAGAGGGACCTACACCAGTCCCTCGGGGTGGTACAGGAGTACACGCAGGCTGTCGGTATGGAGTTCGGGTTGGACAAATGTGCACTGGTCCATCTCAAGAAAGGACGATGCGGGAACTACGGAGAGGACGCGCAACTCGTTGACGGAAGCATCTTACATCATCTAGATGCCGGAGAGTCGTACACTTACTTGGGTGTCGAGCAACGCACCACCCAAGAAGTGGGTGTAGTGAAAAACGCTCTCCGCGGCAAGTATCAGCACCGACTCCGACAGATCAGGTCCTCAGAACTGTCGGGGAAGAACAAGGTGTCTGCTACCAACATGCTTGCCGTTCCGATCCTACTCTACTCCTTTGGAGTAGTGAAATGGACTCGAGAGGAGTTGCGTCAACTCGACGTAGGAACCCGCAAGAAGATGCATCTCAATAGAAGTTTGCATCCTAAATCGTCCGTTCCACGGCTATACCTCCCACGACATCGGGGAGGCCGTGGACTCTTGAGTTTGGAGAGTCTCCATAATAGGATGGTTCTGGATGGAGCCTGTAAGGTCATCAGGAGTTCGGATCCCCTCCTCTGCATGGTCCGAGACCATGAAAGTGCAGGAATAGGAGCCTTTTTGTTTAAGGCAGCACAAAGAGCAGCCCATGAACTTGGTCTCTCCTTCGACGTCGAGCGGGTAAATCCCGACTCCGTCACCGAGTTGGAACCTGCTCGACGAAAAGCCCAAATTAAAGCTGCAGAACACAACATCTTTCTGCAGCTTCACACGGACAAGCCAATGCATGGAGTTTTCTATAAAAATATAGAGAAACTTGGCTTATCCGAAAGGCTGACCTTTGCCTTCTTAAGGTCAGCCGGGCTGAAGTCTGAGACCGAGGGATTCATAATGGCTTGCCAGGATGGTGTATTTAATACCCTCGTCTATCGTAGTCGTGTCATGGGTATAGAGGTCCCTGATGTCAGCTGCAGGGCCTGCCGCAGGGCGCCAGAGACTTTAATGCACCTGTTGTCGGCTTGTCCGACATATGCAGTCTCGGCCTATATCCAGAGGCACGACGGAGCATTACGAGTGCTTTATTATCACCTAAGGCACTCGTACGGGATAGACGAGACACCAGTGCTGCCTTACGCTCCTGGGGATATTGAGTCCGTTGTGGGAAATGAGAAGTGTCTAATTTATTGGAACTACTCTTTTCCCACCGCCAGGCAAATACAAGCCAACAAGCCTGACGTAGTACTCCTCGACCATCAACTCAAGACAATGTTTGTCGTGGAGTTCTCGGCTCCCGCGGAGAACAACATTGTCTTGAAGGAGGAGGAAAAACGGACAAAATATCGAGATCTGCTCTTCGAACCCCGCAGACTGTATCCAGACCATACTGTTAAGATAGTGGTACTGATTATAGGAGCCCTCGGTGGAACGAGACACACACTGCTTTCAGAACTTAAGATCATACCGGCATGCCGAAATTCGGCAGAGGTCTTAGCCGGCAGAATGCAGAAGGCCGTCATCCTCGGTTCATTACGTCTGCTCAGGGCACACGATTCCCGGACCCAGTAGTCACTTACCCCACGGGTGTGGGGAGTGGCTGCCGGTACTACCAGCTCCCCTCTGTGAGGGTCGGAGCCACAGAGAAGGGTGACTGGTTTTTAACAAAAAAAAAAAAATAAAAAATAATATAATAATATGGGTATATGAGCAACGAGGGTCAAAGAGAGGTATCGCTGGCTGCAAGGAGAACCTGCTGATCGACAAATGTATCACGCAGGACTCCGTGCAGTAAAAGCGTAACCTCTCTATGGTCTGGATCGACTACCGCAAAGCATTTGATATGACATCCCATGAGCTTATTGTCCACTTGCTCAGATGTCTTGCGGTGCCCGGTCCCGTAGTGAGATGTATCGAAGAACTCATGCCGCTCTGGAGGACTCGCTTTACCATAACATCGGGTAATAGCAGAGTCCAGACAGAGCCGGTATTGTTCAGAAGGGGAGTATTTCAGGGAGATTCCCTAAGCCCCCTTCTGTTTTGCATCTCACTACTACCATTATCCGTTTCGCTTCGAAATACCCGTGGATACAACTGCGGTACCCCCGGCGACAGGAGGCATAAGGTCACCCATCTGTTTTACATGGATAACCTTAAACTTTATGCCTCCGGAGAGAGGGATTTACGCCAGTCCCTCAGGGTGGTACAGGAGTACACGCAGGCTGTCGGCATGGAATTTGGGTTGGACAAGTGTGCACTAGTCCACCTCAAGAGAGGACGATGCAGTGACTACGGAGAGGATGCGCAGCTTGTGGACGGAAGCATCTTACATCATCTAGATGCCGGAGAGTCGTACACCTACTTGCGTGCCGAACAACGCTCCACCCAAGAAGTGAGTGTAGTAAAAAACGCTCTTCGCGGCAAGTATCAGCACCGACTCCGACAGATCTGGTCTTCAGAACTGTCGGGGAAGAACAAGGTGTCTGCTACCAATATGCTTGCCGTTCCGATCCTCCTCTACTCCTTTGGAGTAACTAAATGGAATCAAGAGGAGCTGCGACAACTCGATGTAGGAACCCGAAAAAAGATGCATCTCTATAGGAGTTTGCACCCTAAATCGTCCGTTCCACGGTTATATCTCCCACGACATCGGGGAGGCCGTGGACTCTTGAGTTTGGAGAGTCTCCATAACAGGATGGTTCTGGATGGAGCCTGTAAGGCCATAAGGAGTTCGGATCCCCTCCTCTGCATGGTCCGAGAACATGAAAGTGCAGGAGTTGGAGCATTTTTGCTTAAGGCAGCACGCAGAGCCGCCGATGAACTCGGTCTGGTCTTCGACGCTGAGCGGGTTAATCACAACTCTGTCACCGAGTTAGAACCTGCTCGGCAAAAAGCCCAAGTCAAAGCTGCTGAAATTGATTTATTTCTGCAGCTACACTCGGATAAGCTATTGCACGGAGTCTTCTATAAAAATATAGAAGACCGCGGCTTATCCGAAAGACTGACCTTCGCTTTCTTGAGGTCAGCCGGGCTGAAGTCTGAGACCGAGGGATTCATAATGGCGTGCCAGGATGGTGTATTCAACACACTCGTCTATCGAAGTCGTGTCATGGGTATAGAGGTCCCTGATGTAAGCTGCAGAATCTGCCACAGGGCGCCGGAGACATTAATGCATTTGCTGTCGGCTTGTCCAGTATATGCAGTCTCGGCCTATATCCAGAGGCACGATGCAGCATTACGAGTGCTTTATTATCACTTAAGGCACTCGTATGGGATAGACGAGACACCAGTGCTGCCTTACGCTCCGGGGGATATTGAGTCCGTTGTGGGAAATGAGAAGTGTCTAATTTATTGGAACTACTCGTTTCCCACCGTCAGGCAAATACATGCTAATAAGCCTGACATGGTCCTCCTCGACCACCAACTCAAGACAATGTTTGTCGTGGAGTTCTCGGCTCCCGCGGAGAATAACATTGTCTTGAAGGAGGAGGAAAAACGGACGAAATATCGAGATTTGCTCTTCGAGCTCCGCAGGCTTTACCCTGACCATACTGTTAAGCTAGTGGTCCTGATCATAGGAGCCCTCGGTGGAACGAGACACACCCTGCTTTCAGAACTAAAGATCATACCGGCATGCCGAAATTCGGCAGAGATCTTAGCCGGCAGGATGCAGAAGGCCATTATCCTCGGCTCATTACGTCTACTCAGGGCACACGATTCTCGGACCCAGTAGTCACTCACCCCACGGACGTGGGGAGTGGCTGCCGGTACTACCAGCTCCCCTCTGTGAGTGTCGGAGCCACAGAGTATAAAGGGTGACTGGCTTTTATATATATATAAAAAAAATAATAAATAATAATAATAACAATAATAATAAGCTCCAAGTGCTGTACCCAGACTACTCGGTCAAGATGGTCGTCCTAATAATCGGCGTACTCGGAGGGATGAAGCCTTCGCTACTCTCAGAATTAAAGATCATACCGGCCTGTCAGAATTCGGCAGAATGGTTGGCAGGTCAGATGCAGAAGGCGGTTATCTTGGGGTCCCTTCGTCTGCTTAGGGCACATGATTCAGGTGTTTACAGTCACTAACTCCACAGGTCGTGGAGTGGCTGTAATTAATTAGCCGGCGCGGCTACCGTGTGGTGTCGGAGGCAACGGAAGCCCTGTCCGGCAACGGGAAACCGAAAAAAAAAAATAATAATAATAATAATAATAAGAGAGTCTCCATAATAGAATGGTTCTGGATGGAGCCTGTAAGGTCATCAGGAGTTCGGATCCCCTCCTCTGCATGGTCCGAGACCATGAGAATGCAGGGGTAGGAGCCTTTCTGTTTAAGGCAGCACAGAGAGCAGCCGATGAACTTGGTCTCTCCTTCGACGTCGAGCGGGTAAATCGCGACTCTGTCACCGAGTTGGAACCTGCTCGGCGAAAAGTCGAAATTAAAGCTGCAGAACACAACAACTTTCTGCAGCTGCACACGGATAAGCCAATGCATGGAGTTTTATATAAAAATATAGAAAACCTTGGCTTATCCGAAAGGCTGACCTTTGCCTTCTTAAGGTCAGCCGGGCTGAAGTCTGAGACCGAGGGATTCATAATGGCTTGCCAGGATGGTGTATTTAACACCCTCGTCTATCGTAGTCGTGTCATGGGTATAGAGGTCCCTGATGTCAGCTGTAGGGCCTGCCGCAGGGCGCCAGAGACTCTTATGCACTTGCTGTCGGCTTGCCCGACATACGCAGTCTCGGCCTATATCCAAAGGCACGACGGAGCATTACGAGTGCTTTATTACCATTTAAGGCACTCGTATGGGATAGGCGAAACACCAGTGCTACCTTACGCTCCGGGGGATATTGAGTCCGTTGTGGGAAATGAGAAGTGTCTAATTTATTGGAACTACTCTTTTCCCACCGTCAGGCAAATACAAGCCAACAAGCCTGACGTAGTACTCCTCGACCATCAACTCAAGACAATGTTCGTCGTGAAGTTCTCGGCTCCCGCGGAGAACAACATTGTCTTGAAGGAGGAGGAAAAACGAACAAAATATCGAGATTTGCTCTTCGAACTCCGCAGACTGTATCCAGACCATACTGTTAAGATAGTGGTACTGATTATAGGAGCCCTCGGTGGAACGAGACACACACTGCTTTCGGAACTTAAGATCATACCGGCTTGCCGAAATTCGGCAGAGGTCTTAGCCGGCAGAATGCAGAAGGCCGTCATTCTTGGTTCATTACGTCTGCTCAGGCCACACGATTCCCGGACCCAGTAGTCACTTACCCCACGGGTGTGGGGAGTGGCTGCCGGTACTACCAGCTCCCCTCTGTGAGGGTCGGAGCCACAGAGAAGGGTGACTGGTTTTTAACAAAAAGCAAATAATAATAATAATAAATAAGCAGGAGGGGCTGACTTTCATCTATCAAGCCTTTGGTGAGTAGCGTCACCACTTACTCCAGCTGGGGGTGCAAAATCGAACCGGCAGCCCTAGTGCACCCGGGAGGGGAAAGCTCATTCCCCTCTGGTGTCGGTCGTGGGCTTGCTGAGCTAACCACCCACAAGCCCAAATCTCTGGTTGCAGTTGACCAAAGGCAGGGCCCCCACGATCGACCCCGAGCGGATAGGGGTCATGGGCAAGGTGGTGGGGCCCAACAGGACGGACTGCCCGATGACGACAACCGCGACGCATATGGACGCTTTGAGTGGACGGACGAGCTGAGGGACGACCTTCTGCAGTGCTATGAAAGCAGTGAGCCTGCACGGAGGGGATACATGGCGCGGATGCATGCTCTGTGGTGTGATATACACCCAGAGCATCGCGCTTTCACGAAACAAAATCTTCGTGACTATGTATCTCACCTCCGAAGCAGAGGCTACATCAAAACCGCTCTGAGACCTGTTGAAGAGGTAGTCGACAGACCGCCCGATCAACCTGTCGAGGAGGCGGTTTTAGATGTTCCACCCATACCAAAGGGCATCAGAACCAGAAGGGGGCTGCACCATCAAAAGCCCCCTCGGCCACAAGATCTGGTCAGAGTGGACGCAGAACTCAGTGAAGCTATTCCGGAAGAGGCTGATATCTGGCACATTAATGGTGCCGTCTACGACGCCGCGACGCGGCTCTCTCCGGTGGTGAGGCGGGATAATACTACTTCCCCTCAGGAGAGAGCTGACCGGCGTATAAGAAAGATGGAAGCCAAGATCCGGTCGGCGAGACAATATGCCTCCCGTATTCAGTGTGTGATGGATTATATGGCGGAGAACAGGCCTTTCACATCAAAAGTGCGGCGAATCGCCGCCAACTTAAGGCGAGTCCATCACAAGCTTAACGTGGCAGTGCTGCTTACCACCAAGCAACATTGTCTCGATAGAATACGGATGCTAGTGGCTTGCAAAAAGTCGCTAGCAAGGCGGGCGAGGGCAGTAGCGGAAAATAACCTTTTCCGCAAGAAGCCATCTCGCCTGTTCCAACCGCCTGAGCGTATTGTTGAGAATCCGCCGACTGTAGATCAGGTGGAAGACTTCTGGAACACGCTTTACGAACAAAAGCGTCCACTAAACAGAGATACTCCAGCCCTGGCACACTTTGAAGCTTTTTGCCAAGGGCTCCAGCAGCCTCAAGCAGTGTGCCAACCGATAACGACGGAAGAGGTTCGAAGAGCCCTAGAAGGCTCCAAGAACTTTGCTGCTTCTGGACCCGATGGGATTAACACCTTTTGGTGGAAAAAACTTCCGAGCACCCACCGCCATTTAGCCAGAATCTTCACCTCGTGGCTAAATGGAGAGCAGCAAATCCCTTCCTGGATTATCGAGAGGCGAACCGTGCTACTCCCTAAGAACGGAGATCTGGCAGATCCAGCGAACTACAGACCGATAACCTGTTTAAACGCATGTTACAAGATATTCACACGTATCTTGTACATGCGGGTACTTCAAGCAAGCGGCCCGGTTTACGAACGGATATACGAGCAACGTGGGTCTAAGAAGGGTGTCGCTGGCTGCAAGGAGAACCTGCTTATTGACAGATGTGTGACGCAGGACTCCGTGCAGTATAAGTGGAACCTTTCTATGGCCTGGATTGATTACCGCAAGGCATTCGATATGACATCTCATGAGCTAATTGTTCACTTGCTCCAATGTCTTGCGGTGCCCGGTCCCGTAGTGAGATGCATAGAACAACTCATGCCGCTCTGGAGGACTCGCTTTACTATAACATCTGGTAATGTCAGAGTCCAAACAGAGCCGGTTATGTTTAAGAGGGGGTGTGTTTCAGGGAGACTCTCTCAGCCCCCTTCTATTTTGCATCTCGCTACTGCCGTTATCCGTTGAACTTCGCAGAACCCGTGGTTACAATTGCGGTACCCCCGGAGATAGGAGGCATAAGGTCACCCATCTGTTTTACATGGATGACCTTAAACTTTATGCCTCCAGCGAGAGAGATTTACGCAAATCCCTCAGGGTGGTACATGAGTACACTCAGGCTGTCGGTATGGAGTTCGGCTTGGACAAATGTGCACTGGTTCACCTCAAGAGAGGACGATGCGGTGACTACGGAGAGGACGCGCAGCTTGTGGATGGAAGCATCTTGTACCACCTAGATGCCGGAGAGACGTATAAATACTTGGGTGTTGAGCAACGCTCCACTCAAGAAGTGTCAACAGTTAAAAACGCTCTCCGCGGCAAGTACCAGCACCTCCTCCGGCAGATTTGGTCTTCTGAACTGTCGGGGAAGAATAAGGTGTCTGTAACTAACATGCTTGCCGTTCCGATCCTTCTACACTCATTTGGGGTAGTGAAATGGACACAAGGCGAGTTGCGCAAACTCGATGTAGGAACCCGAAAGATGATGCATCTCAACAGAAGTTTGCATCCAAAATCGTCCGTTCCGCGGTTATATCTCTCACGACAGCAGGGAGGCCGTGGACTCTTGAGTTTGGAGTATCTACATAGCAGGTCGGCTCTGGATGGAGCTTGCAAGATCATCAAGAGTTCGGATCCCCTTCTCTGCATGGTTCGCGACCATGAAAACGCAGGGACGGGAGCGTTCTTATTCAAGGCAGCACAACGAGCAGCCGATGAACTTGGTCTCGACTTCGACACTGGGGGGGGTAAACCCGAGTTCTGTCACCGAGCTGGAACCCGCTCAGCTAAAAGCCCATACAAAAGCAGCAGAGCAACGTAAATTTCTGCAGCTGCATAAAGATAAGCCCTTGCATGGAGTCTTCTACAAGAACATCGCAGACAGGGGCTTATCTGAGAAGCTGACCTTTGCTTTCCTAAGGTCAGCTGGGCTGAAGTCTGAGACCGAAGGGTTCATTATGGCTTGCCAGGATGGTGTCTTTAACACACTCATCTATCGAAGTCATGTCCTGGGTATAGAGGTCCTTGATGTAAACTGTAGGGCCTGCCGAAGGGCGCCGGAGACACTTATGCACCTGTTGTCGGCTTGTCCGACATACGCTGTCTCGGCCTATATCCACAGACATGATGGAGCATTACGTGTGCTGTACTATCATCTGCGGCATACGTATGGGATAGACGAGACACCAGTGCTGCCTTACGCTCCAGGGGATATTGAGTCCGTAGTGGGGAATGAGCGGTGCCTAATTTATTAGAACTACTCGTTTCCCACCCTCAGGCAAATACAGGCCAATAAACCTGATTTAGTCCTCCTCGACCACCAACTTAGGACAATGTTTGTCATTGAATTCTCCGCCCCAGGGGAAACAAACATTGTTCTGAAAGGGGAGGAAAAACGGACTAAATATCGAGATCTTCTCTTCGAACTCCGTAGACTCTATCCGGACCACACTGTTAAACTAGTGGTTCTTATCATAGGATGCCTAGGTGGGGTGAGGCGCACACTGCTTTCGGAATTGAAGACGATACCGGCATGCCGAAACTCGGCAGAAATCTTAGCCGGAAAAATGCAGAAGGCCGTTATCCTTGGCTCGTTACGCCTGCTCAGAGCACACGATTCGCGGACCCAGTGACCACTGACCCTACGGCGTAGGGAGTGGTCTCTGGTATTACCAGCGTACCCTCTCTGGCATCGGAGACAGAGAGAAGGGCGACTGGCTTCACAAAAAAAAAATAATACTAATAATAATAATAATAATAATAATAATAATAATAATAATAATAATAATAATAATAATAATAATAATAATAATAATAATACCGGCATGCCGAAACTCGGCAGAGGTCTTAGCCGGCAGAATGCAGAAGGCCGTCATTCTCGGTTCATTACGTCTGCTCAGGGCACACGATTCACGGACCCAGTAGTCACTCACCCCACGGGCGTGGGGAGTGGCTACCGGTACTACCAGCTCCCCTCTGTGAGGGTCGGAGTCACAGAGAAGGGTGACTGGTTTTTAGCTAGCTAAAAAAAAAAAAAAAATAATAATAATAATAATAATAATAAGCCCGCACGAAGGGGATACATGGGGCGAATGCATGTTCTGTGGTGTGCAAGGCACCCAGAACACAACGCCTTCACGCCACAAAACCTGCGTGATTATGTGTCCGACCTTCGTCGCAGGGACTACGTGAGAACTGCTCCTCAGCCGATGAATGAGGTGGCCGAAGGTCCACCGAATGAACCGGTTGAGGTTGCAGTTCCAGTCGTTCCACCAGTACCAGAGGACCTCAGTACCAGAAGGGGGTTGCACAACATAAAACCCCCGGACCCACAAGATCTGGCCAGAGTGGATGCAGAACTTCGTGCAACGCTACCAGAAGAGGCTGACATCTGGCACATAAATTGTGCCGTGTATGCTGCCGCTCAACGCTTGTCTCAGGTGGAGAGGCGGAACAGTGCTTCTCCACAAGAGAGAGCGAGACGGCGCATACACAAGATGGAAGCCAAGATCCGGTCGGCGAGGAAACACGCATCCCGTATCCAATGTGTGATGGACTATATGGCGGCCAATAGGCCTTTCACACCTAAAGTGCGGCGAGTAGCTGCCAACTTAAGACGCGTCCATCACACACTCAATGGGGCAGTGCTGCAAACCACCAAACAGCACTGCCTGGATAGCATACGGATGCTAGTGTCTTGTAAGAAGTCACTAGTGAGGCGGGCGAGGGGGCTAGCGGAAAATCAACTTTTCCGCAAAAAGCCCTCACGCCTTTTCGAACCACCTCAGCGTGTTGCTGAAAATCCGCCGACTGCAGATCAGGTGGAAAACTTCTGGAAAACGTTGTACGAACAGCAAATTCCTTCTTGGGTTGTCGAGGGGCGGACAGTGCTGATCCCGAAGAACGGAGATTTGTCAAACCCAAAGAACTACCGGCCGATAACCTGTTTAAACGCATGTTACAAGGTGTTTACGCGCATCTTGTACATGCGAGTGCTCCACGCAGTTGAACCGGTTTACGAGCGGATATATGAGCAACGAGGGTCAAAGAGAGCTGTCGCTGGCTGCAAGGAGAACCTGCTGATTGACAGGTGTGTCACGCAGGACTCCATGCAGTATAAGCGTAACCTCTCCATGGCCTGGATCGACTACCGCAAGGCATTTGACATGACATCGCACGAGCTTATTGTACACTTGCTCCGATGTCTTGCGGTACCTGGTCCCGTAGTGAGATGCATCGAAGAACTAATGCCGCTCTGGAGGACTCGCTTTACCATTACATCGGGTAATGATAGAGTCCAGACGGAGTCGGTAACATTCAGAAGGGGAGTATTTCAGGGAGACTCCCTCAGCCCCTTTCAATTTTGCATCTCACTACTGCCATTATCCGTTTCGCTCCGGAGAACCCGTGGATACAACTGCGGTACCCCTGGCGATAGGAGGCATAAGGTCACCTATCTGTTTTATATGGATGATCTTAAACTTTATGCCTCCGGAGAGAGGGACCTACACCAGTCCCTCAGGGTGGTACAGGAGTACACGCAGGCTGTCGGCATGGTGTTCGGGTTAGACAAATGTGCACTGGTCCATCTCAAGAGAGGACGATGCGGGAACTACGGAGAGGACGCGCAGCTCGTGGATGAAAGCATCTTACATCATCTAAATGCCGGAGAGTCGTACACTTACTTGGGTGTCGAGCAACGCTCCACCCAAGAAGTGAGTGTAGTGAAAAATGCTCTCCGCGGCAAGTATCAGCACCGACTCTGACAGACCTGGTCTTCAGAGCTGTCGGGGAAGAACAAGGTGCCTGCTACCAACATGCTTGCCGTTCCGATCCTTCTCTACTCCTTTGGAGTAGTGAAATGGACTCAAGAAGAGTTGCGTCAACTCGACGTAGGAACCCGCAAGAAGATGCATCTCAATAGGAGTTTGTATCCTAAATCGTCCGTTCCACGGCTATACCTCCCACGGCTATACCTCCATAATAGGATGGTTCTGGATGGAGCCTGTAAGGTCATCAGGAGTTTGGATCCCCTCCTCTGCATGGTCCGAGACCATGAAAATGCAGGGGTAGGAGCCTTTCTGTTTAAGAGCAGCCGATGAACTTGGTCTCTCCTTCGACTTCGAGCGGGTAAATCGCGACTCTGTCACCGAGTTGGAACCTGCTCGGCGAAAAGCCGAAATTAAAGCTGCAGAACACAAAAACTTTCTGCAGCTGCACACGGATAAGCCAATGCATGGAGTTTTCTATAAAAATATAGAAAACCTTGGCTTATCCGAAAGGCTGACCTTTGCCTTCTTAAGGTCAGCCGGGCTGAAGTCTGAGACCGAGGGATTCATAATGGCTTGCCAGGATGGTGTATTTAACACCCTCGTCTATCGTAGTCGTGTCATGGGTATAGAGGTCCCTGATGTCAGCTGCAGGGCCTGCCTTAGGGCGCCAGAGACTCTTATGCACTTGCTGTCGGCTTGCCCGACATATGCAGTCTCGGCCTATATCCAAAGGCACGACGGAGCATTACTAGTGCTTTATTACCATTTAAGGCACTCGTAAGGGATAGACGAAACACCAGTGCTGCCTTACGCTCCGGGGGATATTGAGTCCGTTGTGGGAAATGAGAAGTGTATAATTTATTGGAACTACTCTTTTCCCACCGTCAGGCAAATACAAGCCAACAAGCCTGACGTAGTACTCCTCGACCATCAACTCAAGACAATGTTCGTCGTGGAGTTCTCGGCTCCCGCGGAGAACAACATTGTCTTGAAGGAGGAGGAAAAACGGACAAAATATCGAGATCTGCTCTTCGAACTCCGCAGACTCTATCCAGACCATACTGTTAAGATAGTGGTACTGATTATAGGAGCCCTCGGTGGAACGAGGCACACACTGCTTTCGGAACTTAAGATCATACCGGCATGCCGAAATTCGGCAGAGATCTTAGCCGGCAGAATGCAGAAGGCCGTCATTCTCGGTTCATTACGTCTGCTCAGGGCACACGATTCCCGGACCCAGTAGTCACTTATCCCACGGGCGTGGGGAGTGGCTGCCAGTACTACCAGCTCCCCTCTGTGAGGGTCGGAGCCACAGAGAAGGGTGACTGGTTTAAAAAAAAAATAATAGTTTTATTGCCCAACAGTACAACCATTTACAGAGCAATACAAATAAAATTCACATAAAGTAACTTAGAACTTAGAGCATAGATATGCTATTTGTATATGTATAAAGTAAGATAATAGATAAACATTAGATAGATAAAGATTACATTTATTACTTATTGCAACTATTACAACTACTTATTACAACTATTTTAATTATTTAGACCAGAAAAAAATAGACAGCTTCTTGTGTCAACTCCTTTACGATACAGGTATTCTGCCCTGCTATGACAAGAAGTCGTATCTGAGAAAATGTAATTTTAGAGAAATCAACTATTTTCTGAATTATGTTATGCCATCTACATTCCATAATTCATGATTTTCATTTTTGGCAAATAAATATGTGTCCCTTTTATCAGTATAACCATATAACAAAACATTGTGTATATGTTAAGTTACGACAAATAAATCTGGTAATGATCGGATATGACTTTTGAGCTTAGTGAGTAGGTCTATTTTGTAGATACGACACATATTCTTTATGTATATTCACTAGTTTTGCTTTAGATACGACTTCTACATTTTGCATAGTGGTGAGGATCACTAATGCGGTTCAAATGCAATTAAAATCTCAAAAGTTAATTTTTTGCAGTTACGATATCTTGCCTTAGCAGTATTAATATCACACAAATGATTAAAATTGTCACACATTACATTGATTGAATTTAGCAATATGTTTGTTCGAGCTCTATTGTCATGAAAAAAAGTATTTTGCCTAGATTGAAGTCTAAGTGTATAAAAATTAATTTGAGCCAGCAAATCGGAACAGTCGATTTGTTGGTGTAGAAGCTTATATAGGAAAGTTAATGAGGCACATTTCCTTCTAATTTCTAGACTGCTGATATTAAATCTTTTTGTTAATCTACGCCTCTTGCAGGATATTCACTATCAACCTTGAAAGCCAAATACTTTAAAAATCTCCTTTGAACACGTTCTACTGCCTCTACGTGATAGATGTAGTACTTATTGCTCAATAAAACGAAAATTGTTGCAATTAGCCATTAGGATTTACAAAAAAAATTTCGTTTTTCAATTCTTCATCAAATCGTCGAAAAATGTACAGGGTGTTCCATTTGAAAAAAATGAGAAAATTCAATTTAAATAGTTCTTTAAATTGAAAAATAATTTTTGACCACCCTGTACATTTTTAGGAAGTAAAAATGATTTAAAAACATTAATTAGATGTCTCGTAACTAACATTCTCATAAGTTTTTGTAAAAAACCGTAATTGTGACTTTGGTGATTTTTTTCAATATGCAGCTGCAGATGGCATCATTTCAACAAAAAAATTCATTATATCCAAGCGGTTGGGAGATAGTCAATAATAATAATAATATATATAAGAATAATAAGTCTAGAAAGAGGCTTCAAAAAATGTACCGATATACACTTCTGTGCAATAAAATCCCGTACATCTATTTTGAACGAAGGCGTAGAAGGGTCACGGATATTTTTTTCCAATTATTCCCACATTTTGTAAATAATTTGATTATTCCCTGTTAAATCTGTCAGAGCTGGGTAATTCCTTGTGAAAAAGTAATTAGCAATTACAATTCCTTTTTTTTTTTCGTGTAATTGTAATTGTAATTAAGTACTTTTTTTATTAAAGTAATTTGGAATTGTAATTGCAGGAAAATTGTTGAAGGAATTGTAATTTGTAATTATATTATTTGAACTATCTAATAACAAATTACTTTTATAAGTACAATTACTTTTTCCAATTACAATTACTTTCTCCAATTACAATTACTTTCTGCAATTACAATTACTTTTTCCAATTACAATTACTTTAAGAACATGCGTATGTGGTTTAACAAACAAGAATGCATTAAAGCAGAATTTTACAGTTCCATAGTTTAAAATGAATCTGAAAAGTTATTGACTAAAAACGAGTTTTTGCCGTGGTCCGCTGCACATTTATGTTTTTTTATTCAATAAACTTTTAAAAACTAAATGTGTTTATTACTGTTTACTGTTTACTACTGTTTATTATTATCGTTCTTATTATTATTAGGCATTGTTATTATAGTGGAGTCGATTTAGTAAATAAAATAGCGAGGTTGGGAAATTTTTTAAGATGGATGCAGACCCGGCGGAAATTGTTTGTCATGGCGAGTATAACAAAATCCCAGAATCTTGCGCTGACGCAAGAGATGGCTTTATTAGGACGATCTTTCTATCAAATCTTGGGTGAAACCGTGTTTTATTGGCCGAAAAGGGGTTTTTTGGACATTTTAAACTGCAAATTTGAATTTGCAGTTTTATATATATATATATATATATATATATATATATATATATATATATATATATATATATATATATATATATATATATATAAAATGATGGCATGTTAGCCAGAAAACTTAGAACTTTCTCACAGAATATTTTCAGTTAGCCTTCACAGGCATCTCATATTACATATAGCAACTACTCTTCTTCAGCTACACAGCATATTCATATTTCATGTCAAATTCCCACAATAGGATTGCATCATGTTGCTTCCTTTGTTCTAGAACTCTTCAAGTCAGCAACTCATAAGTTATAAATATATGTAAATTGCATTTTCAAATCAGTTAATCGAACTCACTCATTAGATCAACATTAATTCAGTTTCATTTTGTAATTTTTAATAAAGTTTTTAAAAAGTCTAAAGTGTAACTTGTGATATAACAAATTTTGGCGCAGTCGCGGTAGGATCTGGAAAACACCCCTGTAACGGGGCCTAACTAGCAGAAAAACTACACAAGAGAACAAGGACAACATCTCGAAAAAGGTGCCTAACTAGTGGGGAAACTCTGTTAGAACAAGGACAACTTCTGCACAAGAGTGGTGGATTCTAATCCTTAAACAGAAAAAAAAAACACGCACAAAGAAACATTTTAAGAAGCAACAATTACAAGAAGCATAATTTTAAGAAGAAACAATTTTAAGAAGATTCTACGAAACACATTCCTGGTCCCTGAAAGTTGGTGTCTTCGGCAGAAAACCCTCTATGGACGGAACACCTAGTGATACCCCTGGTAGAGAAGATTTTTGGTGTAGGGAAACTCACGGAGCAGCATTCGACTTCCAATTCAAGGCATGGGGATATTCATGTAAGTCAAAGAATCATCTCGCTATTTTTCTAGTATTTTTTTTTTTTTAAATAATTTTAATTTCATGTTTTACAATAAACGTAAAACGCAAGTAAAACAGAAAACAGTTCTAATATTCATAATAGTTAATTTAAATCACCTCAAGTACATAGTGTAACACAATACACCTTCCTCTTATCATATTATTTTTATTGCAACTTAATACTATCTTATTTTAACCTTTTATCTCTGTGGTCAACGAACCATAATTGTGAAATCTACATAACTATAATATTTCATAAACAATTTGGCTTTAAGTTGTAAGACACCAGTGTCGTATCATTTTATTTTCTTTTAATAATTAATTTTTAAAACCTGTTTAACCATTTATTTAATTGTTTGAAAATTTAAATAAAATACAACAATGCCAGATAGACAAGATGAACAAACTGAACAAACTGAACAAACTGAACAAACTGAACAAAACGATACCCTTACCATAGAACCTTACAAGTTAAGTGAAATATTTTCGATAGTATCCGAATTTGACGGGAACCCAATATTTTTGCAAACTTTCATTACGGCTTGCGTCCACGCCCAGGGCATGGCCGTGGATGACCAACGAATTTTACTAACTCTGCATATAAAAAATAAGCTTAAAGGAAAGGCCGCAGAATTAATCAATTCACGGAACCCAGCAACTTGGGACGAAATAAAAAATTGCTCGAGTCTCATTTTGGTGATTCGCGCGATTTAACTGCATTAATTCAGGACTTACAAAGAGTTCACCAACTACAGAGTGAAACTGCTCTCACGTTTATACAAACTCATAATGCCAAAATGCACGCCGCTGTGCAGAAACAAAGTTTAACTAAAGAGGAAAAAAAGGCTCAATCGGATTTAATCGAGACTATGACGCTCAATACTCTATTAACAGGCTTAGGATCTAAGCTAGGACAAATAATTCGGGCTGGAAATCCCAGCACTATGCTTGACGCTATAAGTAGGATCAAACGAGAATTGCAATTGTCATATTTCGAATCTCAAAAATTAACAAATAAGACAATTAATAAAAATATTATTCAAAACCAACAAAGACGTCCAAATTTGCAACAATTTTGTTCATATTGTAAGAAAAACGGTCATAATTTTAACGAATGCCGTACAAGGCAACAATTCTCACAAAACCAGAATTTTAGACAAAATTATTATAGCAACCCGACACAATTTTCGAAGCCTAATTTCCAAAATTTTCCAAATCAATATTCTCAAGGAAATTACACACAATAAAATGTTCAACAAGCGAGTACCTCGCAACAAAATAGGCCATCTGTAATAAGGCCTAATCCAAATTTTAGACACCCTAACCAACAACCCTCGAACTTCAATCGTCAGAATACACAGAAAACGCATCATGTTAATTTCGATAATTATTACGACACACGAGGTTATGAGAATACTAATTTTTATTGTGAACGAGATAACCAACAATTTATCGATTTTCAAAATTTGCAAACAAGATGTGATGATCAATATTTACCGCAGGAATATTTTCCTCAAGTTTCACATAATAACTTCGTTGACAACCTACCGAATCAATGCGAGAATCAGGATTATACTAATCCTCAGGATTTTTATCTAGGTCCGGAGTATCCCGCGGATACTCCAACGACAGACCCCCAAGTCGACGAAATATCGAATCAAATCCAGACATTGAATTTAAACAGCAACTTCAACCCGTTCCTGAACTTTCCGGAACAAGATTTCATGTAAACTCGTACCAATTTTTAACTGTAAATTCTAGAAATCTATATTACATTATGGACGCTACCAATACTTTCAAAATTTTGCTCGACACCGGCGCAGGCATTTCAATCTTTAAACCGAAAACTGTTGAAAAATATATGCCCAGACTTTCTGAGAATATTGTTATACAGGGTATAACACAACAAAAGGTCACAATAAATGAATCTGTTCTTGTACCATTTTCACCTAACGACCCACATAAAGTGTACGTTTATAACCTCGATATTGAATTTGATGGATTATTAGGAGCTGATTTTTTTAAACATTACAATTGTATTATTGATATGAAAAATAATCAACTAATAACTAACTTTAAAACTGTCCCACTTTATGAAGTAAACAGAGACCTACCTGAACCACCGATAAAAAAATCTAAACCTCAAAATTCTGTCCCTTCGCGAAACCAAAAATCAAAATTTAATATCAATCGAACCACGTACTGAAAAAATCATTAAATTAAAATGTAATTTAGCCAACACGGACGCTATACTACAAGCCCAAGAACACGAAAAGGTACGTTTGCCTAACGCCCTCGTAAAAATAAATGCACAGGGTGAATTTTTCTCATCAGTCCTTAATGCAAACGCTATTCCAAAAATAATAAATTTTTCCAATTTGAAACTGGAACCAGTACAGAAATTCAAGGCAATTTTTAATGCAAATTATCAGGAGCCGGATTCCCAACATAAGAGCAGACATTTCGAAATTAAAAATCAAAATTTAGACAACGAAAAGAATTTAATTTCTTCTGAACCACATATTGAAAAAATGATTAAACTAAAATGTAATTTGACTAACACTAATGCTAGACCAGAAATACAGGAAATAGCAAAAATCTCAGATTTAGCTTCCACTACCGTTAGCCTTCAAAGAATTAATATTTCAGATACAAAATCATATTTTATAGATAAACCTAAGCCGACAGTTTTAAATTTTAACATTTCAAGAAACGATTCGAAATTACCACCGAAAATAAAAACACCTAATATCATTTCAAAAACTGCATTTCAAATCTACAACAAAATATCTCACAAACCGAAAATTCTAAAACTAAGTAGAATAAATAATAATCTAAAAAACATTCAAACACTTTTTCGTTACCAAAATAAAAAGAAAGTTTATATACCACACATAATTATGAACATAAGACAACAAAATTTATTTCTAGCATTCATCAAAGCAATACCAAAAATTGTAGAATTTTCAAATCTAAAATTCGAGCCAATTCAAAAATTCAAATCTATATTTAAGATTTATTAGCGATATCAGGTTTTGCCTCAACTGGATTTCGACCCTACGAAAAAATATGTTAACAAACAATATACAATTTTTTTGCAAACATAAACAATTTTCAAAATTATTTAATACAAAATTTTTCCTATACCCAAATAGAATTTTTCTTTCAGTAAAACAGTTATTCAAAACAGACTATCTTTCACTAAAGTCATTTATTATCCTTTTTCCAAAACTTTCCTGACGTCAAGTATGCCTATAATTAAAATAGAATATTTTTAATTACATGATATATAATCTTACATTATTTATGACATCACTCTATAAATAAATACTTTTATTTTCGTTCACTTTCACTGAAAAAATCTTCCTTTTCCTCTAACTGAACCGCTCTATTAATAGGAATAGAAAATAAAATACCTTAATTCTTAATTTTATCAATTAAGCAAAAGGTGACTGAAGGAAAATATATGAATGAATTTCGAATAAATTCTAGGTAAGCGTATTTATGCTTTTCACGGAAGCATGTTTATCAATTAAAAATTTATCAAGAGCCGCACGATACCCAACACTCTAGTCTTGTATTGTATTCGCTATAATGTTTCACTATACGCGGTTTAATGTAAACAAAATAATATTCAAGATAAGACTAAAATGCATCAGCACTTTTCACAATTAAGCCATGACTTAAAACTAGAATGCATTATTTAAATTAGTAAATCCTTCATAATATCGAGAAATAAAAAAAAAATAATAGATATACAGTACGTTGTTTAGAAGAGAAAAAATCAACCACTTCTCAGAATGTTCAAAATTTAATTCAAAAATTTTAGCCGCAAACACAGACACTTCAGATAACGAAAACTCAGACGATGAAATCCCCGACAACGACGATGAAACTGCCGAACAAATTGTCCAAGAGTTCGACACTTTTGCCAGGCTATACAAGACAAAGTCATTAATAGATTACTCTAAAATTCAAACCTCCAACAAACAATTATTAGACAAAGAAAACAAGAACATTATAACTTTCTTCCAGCAAAATAATCTAAGAGACCTTCATTACAAAATCATCGAGGACTTTTTCGAAGAAACTCCAGAGTTTCATAACGACAAAATCAATATTGTTTCTAGTAAATCAGTCAGATATAGGAAATATTACATTATCCCTCTACCATTTGATCCTGAATCTGTAGTAGAACATCTATTTTTAACATCATTTAAGGATCAAAACGAACTAGACCTTTCCAAAACTTATCATGTTGAAAACAATCTAGATCTCCCAATACTCGAAGTTTTATCGTTCATCTTCGCGGAAAAAGATTTAAAATTAATCATTTGCCAAAACTTAGTACAAATTCCCGACGAAGACCAAATCCCAATAATCTTAGAACAACATCATAGCGGTAAAAGTAATTTACACCGCGGAATAAATGAAACGGTTTGAAGAATAAAAAATAAATATAATTGGCAAGGCTTATCTAAAGATGTTGAAAACTTTATCAAATCCTGTGAAATTTGTCGAAAGAACAAGGTATATCGGAAAAATATGAGTAGCCCATTAGTAATCACAGAAACGCCAAGAACACCGTTTGAGAGAATCAATATAGACATATTTCAAACTCCCACAAAAAACTATGCCTTAACTATTCGCGATGAATAAACTAAATTCACACAAGCATACCCGATCCAGGACAAATCTGCAAAATCAGTCGTGAACACCCTATTATTGTATTTTCAACACTACGGTACACCTCTAAGAATCCATTGTGATTATGGCGGTGAATTTGATAATAGATTACTAAAAGATCTTTGTACCCTTTATGATATAACATTGACCTATTCAAGTGCAGGACATCCCCAGTCTAACGGATCAATAGAACGGTTTCATGCTACCTTAGCAGAAATGATCAGAATCCATAAATCTGAAAACCCCGAGGAACACCCTCTCACTATCTTACCCTACGCAGTAATTTGCTACAATAATTCAATCAACAAAACACATGGGTTCAGTCCATATGAATTAATATTTGGACACACTTCGTGCAGGCCCCCTGAAACCTTGTATAATCAAAAAGAACTCATAACTAAATATGTCAGAGACCTAAATAATAGAATATCACACTATTACAAAATAGCACGTAGTCGTACACAGAATCAAAAGGAAAAAGCTAAAATACGTTTTGACAAACATGTCCCCGAAAACCGACCAAAATATAAGATTGGCGATAAAATCTATGTTAAAGAATCCCAAATCAAAGATAAATTACAAAACAAATTTAACGGTACATTCGAAATTAAAGAAATTCTTCAAAATTCAGCAATTTTGAATAATCCTGAAACAAAACAAACTTCTAAAGTAAACTTTGATAGGATGAAACCATATTTTGAAAATTGAACTTTATTTTCAGGTTTCTCCTGCTGTTCGGATCAGCAATATCTCAGTACACGATAAGACCAATAAACAACACCGTAGGAGTTTATTATCATCGAGACACAGACATAGTAATTTCCCTCAAGAAATGGACACTACTCGTACACAAAAATATATCCACCTTTAAAACGGCTCTAGACAAAAATGACGAAATCTTACACACAAATCTTGACAAACTCGATTTGGCATACCAAAACATGATAGCCTTCACAAGCGAAGTTAAAACACACCTTAGCCTTTTAGAACAGATATCAAAATACATAGTAAATTTGACGAGATATATTTTGATACGAAACGTTACAAACGCGGAATTTTAAACGGCATGGTACAATATTCAAATCAATCACCGGAAATATAGACGCGGAAGATGGCGAGTATTATTTTAACTGCATTAACAAACTAAATCGAGACGAACATCAGCTAGAAAACCTAATCAAAAATCAAATATCGGTCACAAATTCCGTTATTAAAAACTTCAATTTGACTATCCAAAAGCTACAAATCGATGAAGAGACATTTAATAAAGATATAAAAGAAATTGAACGCGAAATCCTAAGTGCCGGGCATGATATATAAATAGCCCATATAAAACTAAAATTCTTAGGTATTTGCGAACAACTCATGGCAAGTTACTTATTTATTGAAGATCATTTAAATGACATTTTAAATTCTATCACTTTCGCAAGACTTAAAATAATTCATACGTCAATTATTAATCCTCAGGATCTAGTAAATTCTTTACAAGAGATTTCACAGAACTTACAGAGGAACAATTTACCACTTCCAAATAAATTATCAAAGGTTGCACAGTATTTAGACATTATTGAGTTGAAAGCTTTTCAGTTAAACTCAGAATTAATATTTGTATTAGACATACCTTTAGTAGACCCTGCAACATATTCTGTTTTTAAATTATATCCCATTCCTATTTTGAATAATAGAACTGGCTTATATCACATTTTGTCAACTTCTCAAAAATACATTGCGAGAGATGATGATTCTTTGATGTACATACCTATCCCGGACCTCAAAGAATGCAAACAACTTAACTTCAATACCAAATTATGTCCAAATTTATTTGCATACCCAATTGACAACCATGCCATATGCGAGGCCCGTCTCTTCAAAAACCTCAAAATGCTGCCAGACATCGTTCATCATCAGTCAAGGCTATAATGTCCAAAAGTTAGAAGAAAACGTATGGTTAGTGATTAACGCGGAACCTCTACATGTGACTATCAATTGTCCAGAGAAAACTTCCAAAACCGATGTCATCCTCAAAAACTCAGTTATAAAGCTACAGCCAAATTGCTACGCCTTTGTGGGCATCACAAAAATTCAAGCCAGTATGAACGAGGTAACAGATGAAAAAGACGACAGTCATCCAGTCCAAATCCCATACGAATGTTGCAGTCAAATCCCAGATAAAGTTCGAGTGCCCAAACTGAAACCTCTAAAATTAAGCAACTTAAATACTGAGGACCTTGAAATTGACAAACATAAACTGGACCAATATTCAAAGGACCTAGATGACCTAATCAACGAACCCTTTATTACGAAACACATCTCCTGGTTCACCTACTTCACAATTGTTTTAATCTTCGGACTATTATTTCTCTATTTATTCTGCAAATGCAGAGCAGGAAGACGAAGATTAGCCATTGGTGTCTCCACTTTGCCTCCACCTCCACCGAGGCCTAGTAAACCTCCCAGGACATTTAGCAGCCTATTCCCTTCACGAAGACGACCTCCACTAAGAAGAGAAGATGAAGAAGATGAAGACATAGAACTGAACTAAACCCAGACTGTTTGGTGTTTTTATTAACTTTTGTGCTAAGACTCTTCAGTGAAATTTATTACTCACTATATTTTATAATCCTGTTAATTTCAACTTATTAACATTTTATTGCTTTCTATTTTTTTGAGTTTAACCCTTGCATTTTTACGCTTAGTATGTTATATTTTATATATAGGGTTTTTCTACATTTTTTACATTCTTGTAATTTTACAATTTTTCATTTCTTTTTATTGTTTTTAAAAGTTGCTGTATAAGCATCAACTTTTTTTATAAGGGAGAAGTTGTTATATAAAATGATGGCATGTTAGCCAGAAAACTTTCTCACAGAATATTTACAGTTAGCCTTCACAGGCATCTCATATTACATATAGCAACTACTCTTCTTCAGCTACACAGCATATTCATATTTCATGTCAAATTCCCACAATAGGATTGCATCATGTTGCTTCCTTTGTTCTAGAACTCTTCAAGTCAGCAACTCATAAGTTATAAATATATGTAAATTGCATTTTCAAATCAGTTAATAGAACTCACTCATTAGATCAACATTAATTCAGGATAGTACGTACTATCCTTTTTGTAATTTTTAATAAAGTTTTTAAAAAGTCTAAAGTGTAACTTGTGATATAACATATATATATATATATATATATATATATATATATATATATATATATATATATTAATCCATTCAAACGTATAAGTATCTTATCCAACAAGTAACTTTATACCCTTATCTCGGTACGTGATATAATTTGATATACCTTATCTAAAGCGATAACAACTTCCTTTTAAAACAAAGCTTTCTCATGTAAAACGCTGGCATAGCATAATTCCGAGAGATGCATGTGCCTACGTTGATAGCAGTATGTTATAAATATCACCCAGAGACGCATCTGCAGTCAGTATTCATTTAATCTCTGTACCAATTATATCTACATATTTTCAACCATATAAAATCATATAAATAATTTGTAAAAGTTAAAATAAAGTTTTTTAAAAAGCAAATCAAGTTTTAAGTGATATAAAAGTGGCGCAGTCGGTAGGATTGATAACAATGCCTGGAAGAAAAGCCTAACTGACGAAAACCTCCCCGAAGAACAAGGAACACCCAAAAAAAAGAGGGCCTAACTTCAGGAAAGGATCGCCGGAACAAGGAGACCTTTGACGACGGGCGGCGGATTCCAATCCCTAAATCAAGAAAGACCCTACGAATGAAAATTTATTACGTGTAAGTACTTATTGAATCATCTCGTTTTTAGTGCAAATTTAATTAAAATAATAATCGCATCATTTCTTGCGTATTGTCCGTGGAAAAGAACAGTTCTGTTGTCCATTGCTATTATAAGTAAAATAAATCTAAGTTTTCAAATTCAAATTAGTTTATGCCAGTAACTACTCGAAATATGGCTCACCAACAACAACAAAACCAACAACAGCACGAGCCACAACCTCAACCTCAACCTCAACCTCAACCAGACGCTGTTGAACCGTATAAATTGAGCGAAATATTTTCAATTTTTCCTGAATAAGACGGTAATCAAATAAATTTAAATACATTTTTAAATTCATGTAGAACTGCTTTTGGCATGTCAATTGGTAATCAGGTGGTACTTTTAACTGTTCACATAAAAAACAAATTAAAAGACCGCTGAACTAGTGAACTCTAGAAAGCCCACTCATTGGGAAGAAATTCTTTTAGAGAATCATTTCGGTGATAGTAGAGACCTAACCTCCTTAATACAAGACTTGCAAAGAATGCGACAACTTCCCGGTGAATCTCCGCTCACGTTTATTACGCTCTTACAAACCCACGAAGCAAAAATGCATGCTTCTGTTCATAAACAGCGGTTAACAGCGGCACAAAAACAAGCCCAAACGCAATTAACTGAGGGCGTGGTTTTGAACACCCTACTCACGGGACTAGAACCCAAACTTGCGCATGTTGTTAGGGCAAGCGACCCTGAGAATATGCTAAAAGCAATAACGAGAGTTCGAAAGGAACTCCAACTAAATTACTTTGAAACGCAAAAAACCAATCGCAACAATAGTGCAATCACTCCCACGCGTAACCAAAACTTCCCCTTACCTACAAGACATTGTTCATTTTGCAAACGTACGGGACACGTCGCTAATGAATGTCGTCAGAGACAACAAAGTTCTCGACCCCCAAATTTTGGTACTCCCCAAATCTATCCTATGCCTAATTACTATAATCAAAATCCTGGAAATTCGCAAAACTTCCAGCAACAAAGACCACCCGTCATTGCACCAAACCCAAATTTCAATAATGCAAGACCACCTGCGATTCAACCTAACCCTAATTATTATAGACCAAATTCAAATAGAAAAACGCTTCATCTCAATCAAAATACTGAACCCGAACATCTAGAGCAACAAAATCAAAGTTATTACGTTCACGATAACCCTTACGAAAATATTAACGAGGGATATTATACTGATAATAACCCCTACACAAGTCCGAACTATTATACAGCTAATACTTCGGAATACGACAACAGCAACGAAGACTATTATACTGCTAATAGTCCCTCCGAAAATTATTACACGGACGAATCCACTTTCGATACAACACCTGTATATAATCGGGATTTTCGATCAGGCCCACATGCCCAGTCGGGCCCGCCTTACCACAAAACAGGAGACCCCGAGATGACAGTATTGCAAACCCAATTTGGCAAAATGAACTTGGACAATTTCAACCCAAATCTCAACTTCCCGGAACAACAGTTCCTATAAGCCCCTTATTGTCTGTCAAATCCAAAAATTTGTATTATATCTATGACATTACTAACACGCATAGATTATTAATCGACACGGGCGCAGGACTATCCATATTCAAACCCAAAATTTGTGAAAATTATAGTAGGAGATGTCCGGAAAACATTACGATCCAAGGCATAACTGACCAAAAAATAAATATTAACGAAGCCGTCTTTATCCCGTTTGACAACAATGAACCATTCAAAATTTATGTATGTGATCTTGACATAGAATTCGATGGACTCCTAGGGTCTGATTTCTTAGAACATTACAATTGTATAGTGGATATAAAAAACAAAAAACTTGTAACAAATTTCAAAACAATCCCGATCCACAAAGTCATGGACCAGGGTCTGCCAAACATACAAAATTACCCAAATTCAGATAATCGTGATACCACTCGCAATATATCAAATATAATTTCAGTTGAACCACGTATAGAACAAATTACCAAACTTAAATGTCACTTGTCCAATACGGAAGCTATACTGCTAGCTACCGAAGTAGACAAGGTAAGACTTCCTAACGCGATAGTTCAGATAGACGATAAAGGTGAATTTATTACCTCTATATTAAACGTAAACGCGGTACCCAATACCGTTAATTTTTCAAATTTAAAACTAGAGCCGATCCAAAATTTCTCACTGAATTATATAGACGAAGAAACCTCCCAAACTTGCGTAGACAGACATTATGAAATAAAAAACCAACTCCGTCTAGACCACCTAAACATGGAAGAAAGTAAATTAATAACTCAACTTTGTCTAGAATACGCGGATATTTTTTATCTTGAAGGTGACCAACTAACCTTCACCAATGAAATTAAACACGCGATAGATACCAATGACGCGAAACCGATATTTACAAAATCGTATCGATACCCCCAGATACATAAAGAAGAAGTCAAAACGCAAGTATCCAAAATGTTAGAACAAAATATTATTCGTCCCTCTAACTCCCCCTGGTCATCTCCAGTGTGGGTTGTCCCTAAGAAACTTGATGCTTCGGGTAAGCCGAAATGGCGTGTGGTTGTAGACTACAGAAAACTCAACGAGTTAACTGTAGGAGATAAATACCCTCTACCCAACATCTCAGATCTCCTGAATCAATTAGGCAAGTGCCAGTACTTCACAACATTGGACTTAGCCTCTGGGTTCCACCAGATCGAGATAGACCCGAAAGACATCCCGAAAAGTGCATTTAGCGTAGACAACGGGCTTTATGAATTCGTTCGTATGCCCTTCGGCCTTAAAAATGCCCCTTCCAAAGGGTTATGGACAACATCCTCATGGGCATTCAAAACGAGAGATGTCTTATCATATATTCCCCGACAGTTCACGAACACATTTCTCGCCTCACAGAAGTGTTCAAACGACTTCGAAATGCCAACTTAAAAATCCAACCTGATAAATGCGAGTTCCTTCGTAAAGAAGTCGCATACCTAGGCCATCTCATAACCAAGGAAGGAGTAAAACCAAACCCCGATAAGATACAGTGCATCGAAAACTTTCCCCAGCCTACTAACCAGAAGGAGATCAAATCCTTCCTCGGGTTGGCAGGTTATTATCGCAGATTTATAAGTAATTTCGCGAAACTATCCAAGCCCCTCACCAAATTGTTACAAAAGGATGTCCCTTTTGCTTTCGACTCAGAATGTCACAAATCCTTCGAGGAATTGAAACAAGCCCTTACTTCGACGCCAGTACTTATCTACCCAAACTTCGACGAAACGTTTCTACTCACCACTGATGCAAGCGCATTCGCCATCGGCGCCGTGCTCTCACAAGGCCCCATTGGCAAAGACTTACCAATAGTTTTCGCCTCAAGGACCCTCTATAAAGCCGAAACCAAATACTCAACCATAGAGCGTGAACTTTTAGCTATAGTATGGGCCGTGAAACACTTCCGTCCGTACATATTTGGTCGAAAGTTCAAACTAATAACTGACCATAGACCTTTAACGTGGCTCTTTTCGATAAAAGACCCCGGTAGCCGCCTAGCACGTTGGCGACTGAAGCTTGAAGAATACGAATACGAAATCGAATATAAACCCGGCCGCATTAATAAAAATGCAGACGCTCTTTCCCGCATAAAGATAAATCACATCCAAGATTCCTCTAACTTTCAAGCAGAATCAAAACTAGTAACGTACCCCGTTCAAAGTCCCTCAACTCCAATAGAACCCGATCCTGATAGTCAGGACACGACAAGCGACACGACGGAAACAAACGAACAAGAAGATGTCTTGAACGAATTCGAAACTTTCGTAAAGTTGTATAAAACAAAGTCACTCATCGATTATTCTAAAATCGAATTTTTGAACGGGCAACTCTTAGACAAAACCAACAAAAATATAGTGACCTTTTTCCAACAAAACAATCTCAAAGATTTTCATTATAAAATCCTTGAAGATTTGTTCGAAGAAAACGCAAACTTCCGAGATTTAGAATTAAATAAATTATCGAGTAAGTCGGTGCGACATAGAAATTACTTTATCGTGGCTCTACCATACGACCCCGAAACCGTAATCCAAAATCTATTTATCTTCCTATACAAAGGTCGTGAAGAGTTCGACGACTCCAAAACGTATTGTATCGAAAACAATGTCGAACTCCCTATTCTTGAAATTTTGTCATTTCTTTTATCAGAAAAAGACGTGAAACTCAAAATATGTCAAAACGTTACTAGAACACCTAGTGACGACGAAATCCCAATTATTATCGACCAGCATCATACTGGCAAAGCTCATCTCCACCGCGGAATAAATGAGACTATTCGTCGTATTCGAGAGAAATACAATTGGAAAGGATTGTCAAAAGACGTCGAAAACTTCATAAAAGCCTGCAAAATCTGCCAAGAAACAAAAATCTGTCGCAAAAATTTAGATAACCCTCTCGTAATTACGGAGACGCCTAAATCCCCTTTTGAACGTATAAACATAGATGTCCTAGAAGTCCCAACGAAAAATTACGCACTTACTATACGCGACGAACTTACAAAATTCACTCAAGCGTATCCTATCAAAGATAAATCAGCAAAATCAATCGCAAACACCCTACTCGTTTACTTCCAGCACTTCGGAACACCCCTTCGAATCCATTGCGATTATGGCCGAGAATTCGATAACGCCATCCTAAAAGATTTATGTCTCCTCTATGACATCAAGGTAACGCAGTCTAGTGTCGGACACCCCCAATCTAATGGTTCTTTAGAAAGGTTCCACGCTACCTTGTTGGAAATGATCCGAGCACACGTGGCAGAACACCCTGACGAACACCCCTTCAACATATTACCTTACGCGATAATATGCTATAATACCTCTACTAATAAAACTCACGGATTTACACCCTACGAGTTAGTTTTCGGACACACGTCCAGTAGACCACCTGAAACGCTATATAATCAGGAAGAACTAGTCACGAAATACGTCAGAGACTTAAATAATCGCCTCTCTTATTATTATAAAGTCGCGCGCGCCAGAACTGAAACAAAAACAAAAAGCGAAAATTCGGTTCGACGCCCATGTTTCAAAGGAAACCCCCGAATATCAGATTGGTCAAAAGGTGTATTTAAAAGAATCCCAAATCATCGATAAGTTACGTAATAAATATAACGGGCCATTTGAGATTTTGGAACTTCACAAAAACTCAGCCACCCTCCTTAATAAAAAAACAAAACAAAAAACTAAAGCTAACTTTGACAGGTTAAAACCATATATTGAAGCCTAAATTGCCTTACAGGTTCACCTTGCTGATCGGAGCAGCCATGTCCCAGTACCAAATAACACCCATCAATAACACCGTCGGAGTCTATTACCACGACGAAACGAGGATAATTATTTCCAATAATAAATGGACTCTGCTAGTCCATAAAAATCTATCAAACCTCGAACAAGCCTTTATCAACAACAACAAAATTTTAGAATCAATTGTCAATATATTCACCCCCGATACACGCGAAACGAAAGAATTCCTAGTCAAAGTCAAAACACACATAACACTCCTAAACCAAGTATCAAATTCCCTTAAGGTAAAATTTGAAGAAATCTTTGTTAACACCAAACGATTCAAGCGCGGTATATTAAATGGAGCAGGTAGTATATTTAAAGCAATTACCGGCAATCTAGATGCTGAAGATGGACAATTCTTCACAGACAGTATTAACAAATTAAACAAAGATCAACATCAAATAGAAAACCTCCTGAAAAATCAAATATCCGTTACCTCTACCGTCGTAAAAACCTTTAACGAAACGATCCAAAATATGCAAATTAATATAGTAACGTTTAACGAGGATATGAAAAAGATTCAAATCGGACTGCATAAAGTAAATGATAGAGTTGCACTGGTTCAAGCCGAACTAAAATTTATCGAAACATGTGAAAAATTGACTGAAAGTTACTTGTACCTCCAGAGCAACCTTGATGACATTTTGAACGCGATCACATTTGCTCGTCTGAAAATAATACACTCTTCAATTATTTCACCCGAAAGTTTGATTACTGCACTTCAGGAAATCTCTCAAAACTTAGTAAAAAATAATCTACCCCTACCGGTAAAATATTCAGAAATTCCCCAATACCTAGAAATTATCGAACTAGAAGCCTTTCAATCAAAATCAGATCTTGTTTTTGTTCTAAGAATACCACTAGTAGAACAACAACTCTATACCCTGTATCATTTGTATCCTATCCCTATACTAGACAACAGAACTGGCCTTCACCATGTCTTGTCATTCTCACAAAAATTCATTGCGCGTAACGATGATTCACTAATGTACATCCCCGTCAAGGACCTGAGTACATGCAAACAACTAGATTCCCTTAAGAAACTATGCTCAGACCTCTACGCCTACCCGATCGACAGCAGTGCAGCATGCGAAGCCCAGCTACTGAAAAACTTCAGAAAAATCCCAGAAAACTGTGTAAGTTCCCTCGTCTATGGACAAGGTTATAACGTTCAGAAACTACAAGGCAATGTGTGGTTAATAATTGTCTCTGAACCCATTCACATCACCATAAACTGTAATAAAATGGATACAAAAATCGCCAGTGTTAATAAGAACTCTATATTAAAACTCCACCCGGACTGTTACGCGTTTGTCGGTATAACAAAAGTGCAAGCAGAAAGCCGCAATACCATCAACATTACAGACAATTCCCATCCAGTGGTTATACCCTATGACTGTTGTAGTGACATTCCCGAAAAACTGCAGCTACCCAAGTTGGAACATCTCCAGTTCGATCACCTAAATGTAGAAAATCTAGACATAGCCAACCACAAACTCGAGCAATACTCTAGAGATCTAGACAAACTAATAAACGAGCCGTTTATAACCAAACATTTTTCCTTAAGCATGTATATAGTTATTGGTCTGTCCATCTGTCTCCTAGCCGCCTTCATCGCCTGGAAATGCAGGAAAAGATGCTGTGGTTGTAAGGAATCCAAGGACACCACCCCTAATGAAATTCTGAAAAGAATTGGCACCCTCCTGAGAAGAAGACCTCATCTACCTACAGAAGAGGAAGAAATGACCGATTTTCCCTCAAAAGTCGGTGAATAACACCGATAGCAGTATGTTATAAATATCACCCAGAGACGCATCTGCAGTCAGTATTCATTTAATCTCTGTACCAATTATATCTACATATTTTCAACCATATAAAATCATATAAATAATTTGTAAAAGTTAAAATAAAGTTTTTGAAAAAGCAAATCAAGTTCTAAGTGATATAAAATATATATATATATATATATATATATATATATATATATATATATAATTTAAAAAACTTAATTTCGGCTATCTTGATCAGATCTCAACCGATTTGACTGAAATTTGGAATGGAAGTAGTCTTTATCACAAAAAAATTATTTACCAGATTACAGCCAATTATATTAAATAGTTTGGCTGAAATTGAAATTTCAGTCAAATTTTCTGAAATGTTCAAATTGAAATAACTCCGGACCTAAAAGACGGATCGAATTTTGCTTTATGGCAAAAGGTAGGTCATTTTATGTACTTTTACATGATATAAGTCAAGAATCACTTTTTTTTTTACATTCGGTCGTTTTTTAGTCATTTGCATTATATATATAATATATGTGTACTCAGTGACTATGTGTGCGCGCACTGGTATAAAGCAGAAAACAATTGTATTTATTATTTATAAAACTTTAAAATATATATATATATATATATATATATATATATATATATATATATATATATATATATATATATATATATATTGATATGTTTTCTGGGTACTAAAGAAAGAGAAAGAAATTTGTTAATTTAATTTTTAATTGAATTTTAATCTGGAAAGCAGAAATTTTTATATTAGGCGCCACTGCTTCCTAGTTTCCCAGCAAACACACATTTATTAGCATGAGTTACCAATAGGTGTCACTCTATCTCAGTGCAGATTCTTTAGCTCAATTTAATAAAAGGCAAATTAATATCATAGATCAAATAATAACAATTTTATTTAAGAAAAGTAGATCAGATTAATTTACAAAATTTTAATTGTTGAACCTTGGCCTTGGGTTTCTTATATTTAGGAAACAAAATTCTGCTCTTTTATTTTAATTACAAATACTTATTCTAAGAAAATGAAAGAAATCTTTGCTTTATTTAATATCGATAAAACAGGTACCTGTATGCGACGTGACGTCCCGATACGAATCACTGATTTGTTGCACTAATTACATCATGCACCAGCCCTGTTCCCATAATGGAAATGCCGACTCAGCAGAAACCCCCTATCTCTGGAATGCGATGTCGCGGGATGCTTCTACATTTGTTTTGTTTCTAACGGCAGTCAGTTGCTAGCCGCCTTGTAGTATTCATGTATTAATTATATAATTATATAAAGACTTGTAGTTTACGAAATAAAAGTTATAATTATTTTTAAAAAAGCGATTGGGAGTATCGATTATATTAGTGGCGCAGTCGTATGGATTGATTGATCGGAAATATACGTATCGAACGTGTATTTATTCGTTTTATCGATTAACCGACAAAAATCGAACTTTGGTGATTTTTATTGACTGGAAGTGTTGTGACGGAGTGGCTCTTCGAAATTCAAGAAACCCTGTCAATAGCAGACCTGGAGCAGCATTCACCATCAATATTCACCGAGGATTGGAACAAAAATAGTCCAGTCTTGCGAGGAAAACGTACCTGGGGAAGACCGAATCGCTAAACCAGACGTCAACCTTATAGGAAGATGCTCTACGTCGCATTTATTTTAATGTAAGTACAATCAATGTCTAGTGTCTCTGTCGAAGACTTAAGTGATATTTTGGGAAATTTGAGTTTAGAAAGCACTTCAACTGACTCACAAAATCCTTCAAACTCCTTTCAAATTCCCCAAGAAAATCAAGAAAATCAAGAAAATAATTTAAATTTAGATACAAATAATTTCGTACAAGCAAATCAATTTATTTATCAATCAAAAATGGCTCAATTCAAGAGCGAGTATCTTAAATGTGTGCCAGAATTTAATGGCGATCCTAATGAATTGAACCGATATTTATCGATTTGCGATTCATTAATTGGACACTTCTATAATCGCGAGAATCTAAATGATTTTCAAAACACTTATTTGTTGAATTCACTTATTTCAAAATTAACCGGTAACGCAAAAATGGTAATAAATATACAGGATGTCTCTACATGGGAGGAATTAAAGAAAACATTACTTAGAAATTTCGCTGATCAAAGGGACGAAACTTGTCTTAATAGGGATATGGTTTTAATGAGACAATCACATAACGAAAGCCCTCAGCAATTTTATGATAGAGTTTTAAAAATTTTAAATTTACTGTGCAGTTACGTTAATGCACATGAAACCACTGATGAATCGAAAAAATTAAAGCGAAAACTTTATAACGGCCTGGCATTAAAAACATTTTTATCTGGGCTGAAAGAACCTTTGAGTACAACCATTCGCTGTATGCAGCCAGAAACTCTCAGTGAGGCTTTGCAACTTGTTATACAGGAGGATAACATTCATTACTTCCAAAATTACTCAAATAAAAATTTCATGAAAAATGTTCAGGAACATAACAGACCACCAGTACCACATCAAAAATTTGCCGAAGCTTCTCGACAATTTCAAGTTCCTCGACCATTTCAATTTAATGCTCATCCACAAAATTTCTATAGACAGAATCATTTTACACCTCAAAATTTCAATAAAAATTCTTTTCCTTCTCAACCAATACCAATACAGCCTAGAATGAATTATCAGCCACAGCGATTTTTCTCAAACGCACAAGTATTTAATCAGCCACAACGATCTTTCATGAATGCACCAGCATTCAGACAGCCCCAACAAAATAACAATGTTTTTAAACCAGACCCAAATCGAATGTTACCGAGACCTACACCCATGAGTGTATCCACTAGAAATACTACAAATCAATATCAACAAGGTCCGTCAACTTCGCGTCAGTATCATCAACCACAGGGAAATTTTTCCTCTGAAAAATTATTCAATACAGAATTAAATCAACCTGATCAAGATTTTGAAAATTATCAGTCTATAGATTATAATTGTCAAAATGATGAATTTAATGAATGTTCTAATTATAACGAATATGAAAGTACAGATATAGTGGAAACCCCGGAGGAAAATTTTCAAATATCGCCTCAACCAGACAACCAGACATAGACCCCCAAATCATATCATTTAATACCACTAACTCAAGCGAATTATCGTATATCATATTTCCTGAATATAAGCTGAAATTTTTAATAGACTCGGGATCGACGAAATCGTTCATTGACCCCGATATAGCACAAAATCTTTTTCCAAATTTAATTGTATATGATCCTTTTATTGTTTCAACAGTTTTTCAGAAATCTGCGCATAAGTACAGTGCCTCTATACCTTCATCTGAAATATTTAATTTGCCAAAACAACGAAATTTAAAATTCTTTTTATTTAAGTTTCACAATATTTTTAATGGTTTAATTGGGTTAGACAATTTAAAACTGTTACAAGCAAGCTTAGATTTTAACAAAGGCTATTTAATTACCCCATATGTAAAAATTAAGCTTTTGTATCATAAAACCTCAAATGACTTAAATTTAATATCAATTTCACCGAGATCTGAACAAGTAATTAAAATCAAAACATCTGTTTCAAACGGAGAAGTAATAATTCCCCACCAAAAATTTCATAACTGCGAAATACCTGAATCACTTACAATTGCAAAAAATGGACAAGCTCTTACTACTATATTAAATAGTACAACTAAAACTGTAACATTAGATTTTTCTGAACCAATCCAAGTAGAAAAATTTGAGAGAAAATCTATAGAACAAATTGATTTGAATAATTTCGATGATTATTCAAAATACAATTTGGACTTGTCAAAAATTCGTACTGATCACTTAAATTCTGAAGAGAAATCAAAAATTCTTAATTTATGTAGGGAATTTTCGAATATATTCTATCAAGAAAATATGCCGTTAAGTTTCACTAGCAAAATAAAACACCAAATACGAACAGCTGACGAAACTCCAGTTTACACAAAATCATATAGGTATCCATTTATACATAAAATAGAGGTTGAAAATCAAATTAAAACTATGTTAAATCAAAATATTATCAGACCAAGTAATTCTCCGTGGTCATCACCAATTTGGGTGGTCCCTAAAAAGGCCGACGCCTCGGGAAAACAAAAGTGGAGAGTAGTCGTAGACTACAGGAAGCTTAACGAGAAAACCGTCGACGACAGGTACCCACTACCTAATATTACGGATTTGTTAGACAAATTGGGCAAGTGTCAGTATTTTACTACACTAGACTTGGCAAGCGGGTTCCATCAAATAGAAATGGAAGAAAGTGATATCGAAAAAACCGCGTTTAATACGGAAAATGGACACTACGAGTACTTGCGGATGCCGTTTGGGCTACGTTCCAGCGGGTTATGGATAACATTTTACGCGGTATTGAAAATGAAAAATGCCTCGTTTATCTTGACGACATAATTATTTTTTCTACGTCTTTACAAGAGCATTTGGAACGATTAAAAGAAGTATTTCAACGGTTACGGGACTCAAATTTTAAAATCCAATTAGATAAGTCGGAATTCCTGCGAAAGGAAGTGGCTTACCTCGGGCATATTGTCACTCCACAGGGCGTCAAACCAAATCCGGACAAAATCAGCGCGATCAAAAATTTTCCGATACCTAAAACTACGAAACAAATAAAAGGTTTCCTGGGATTGTTAGGATATTACCGCCGCTTTATAAATAACTTTGCCAAGATTACCAAGCCATTGACTAAATGTCTAAAGAAGGGCGCAAAAATTGAACATAATGACGAATTTCTATCATGTTTTGAAACTTGCAAAAATTTACTGATCAATGAGCCCTTATTACAGTACCCGGACTTCACTAAACCATTTAACTTGACGACTGATGCGAGCAATGTAAGTCTCGGCGCCATATTGTCTCAGGGGTCAATAGGTCATGACCTCCCTGTAGCATATGCTTCCCGGACATTAAATGATTCTGAACGTAATTACTCCGTTATTGAACGTGAATTATTGGGGATAGTATGGGCCACAAAGTACTTCAGACCGTACCTTTTTGGCAGAAAATTTAATATAATTACCGACCACAAACCACTACAGTGGTTATTTTCTCTGAAGGACCCGAACTCGAAATTACTTCGGTGGCGTATTAAACTAGAAGAATTCGATTATAATATCACATATAAACGTGGAAAAGAAAATACTAACGCGGACGCGTTGTCGCGCGTTGAAATTCACACCAAAGAGGCCGATACAGTCTCTGAGGAAATCGAAAAATTAATCCAAGCAAATAACGAAAATCAATCAGAAAACCACGAGATCGATCGGTTCGTTCAAGAAATTTTATCTTTACCGGGCCCATCACATAACTCCGAAATCGACAATGCATCTATGCAAGTCCAACTGGACGACCAAGAACTAAACGATGACGTTCCACAAGAACAAAATGACGACAACGACACAATACATTCAAATGCTGAACAAAATCCAATTATAGACATCCCAGTGTCAGACTGTGCTGTCAATTTTGGTCAAAACCAAGTCATCGTGAACTCTGTATTGCACTCGCCGAGTAAACCAAAAATCAAAATTTTATTCGAGAAGAAAAAACGTTTAACGGTTCAAATTTCCGAAAACAACTTTGAGCAGGACGTCATAGATCTCATTAAAAATTATATATCTCCCGAACTCCAATATTATATATATTTCGAAAAGCCGCAAATGTACGAACCATTCTCGGCTGTCCTTCAAAAATATTTTAGATGGGGATCAATCAAATTTAAAAGGTGTTCTAAAAAATTAATTGACGTCACAAATAAGAATGACATTGAAGAACTCATAAAAAATTATCACGAAAGTAAATCAAATCATCGCGGAATCGATGAAACGTACTTAAAAATTAGAGACAAATATTATTGGCCAAATATTAAAACTTCCATTCAAACCTATATAAATGAATGTGAAATCTGCCTACAAAGTAAATATGAACGAAACCCCGTACGCGTAAAAATGAATGTCACCCCAACCGCAACAAAACCGTTCGAAATAATCCACCTAGACACGTTTACGTTTGAACAAACAAAATTTCTCACAATTGTTGACAGTTTTTCAAAATATGCACAAGCATATTTCCTAACATCTTTAACAGGCACAGAAATAGCAAATAACTTACTGCAATTTTTCTCTCACCACGGTATCGCAAAACAAATTATCGTGGATAGCGGAACCGAATTTAAAAATTCATTAATCTCAGAGCTTCTAGGTTTACATAAAATTAAAGTTCACTTCTGCACACCTTATCATTCGCAATCGAATGGTGTAATTGAACGATTTCATTCAACTGTCGCCGAACATATCCGTTTGCTTAATACCAAAGGGTTCTTAAAGACCCCCATTAAAATGAAAATGATATACGCTATTCTCGCTTACAATCATTCGATACATTCGGCAACTAAAATGAAACCCATCGACGTAGTTAGCGGACATATTACTGACAATGACCCATTTAACATGAGAATTGATCAAATTCTCCTTAACGATTACGTAAATGAACATAAGGAAAAATCCAAATTGTTATATTCAAAAATTAATTCGGATCTTATGCAACGTAAAGAAAAGGTAATCGAAAGAGAAAACAGAGATAGAGAAAACCCCGACATTTTCCAACCAAAAAAAAAGTTTATGTTAAAAAACACGTGCGTCAGAAAAATGCAAATAAATTTAATAAAGCTACCAAAATAAAAAAGGTTAACAAGAAAATGAAAACAGTATCTACTACCCTAAAAGACAAAGTCCATATGGACGATTTAAAACGACCGCGTAAAACGAGTAAAAAGAAATTAAAATAACGTTTTAAATTCATTTCAGATTTTTGGGAACTTTTGGATCCTCACAAAAAATATCTCTAAGAAATTTAGAAGGTAACCCCGGAATAATTCCCCTAAAACTAGGAACAGCTAAAATTACAAAATATACCCACAACCTTATACATTATTATGATCTTAACCCAATCATCAATGAAATAAATCGCTTGAAGTCACAATCTACAAATCTGAAAAAATTGATTATCGAAGATAAATATTATTCGATTGAAATTTCAAATTACTTAAAAATTCTTACATTTGCCGAAGAAAAAGTAGAAAATAAATTGTTAGAAATATTACCCCAACGCCAAAGAGTGAAGAGGGGGCTAATAAATGGCCTAGGATCGATTTTCAAATCAATCACAGGAAATTTAGATGCAAATGATGGGGAACGTTATGAGAAACTAATTCAGGAATTGCAAAATAATCAAATAAAGTTAGCCTCAAACATTAAAAACCAAAATTCTCTTTCAATAGATTTAATAGACAAATTCAATAAAACAATTCAACAAATAAGTCACAATGAAAAACTTTTGGAACTGAAAATCAACCAAATCTCAGATCGACTACTATATAAGGAAACCACATTGTTTATCAAAGATGTTATGAACCAGATTATCACGATGTACGAGATGATCAATTCAATATTGCAAGATATAGAGAATTCTATATCCTTTTTAAAATTACAAATTATGCACCCCAATATTATAAAAACAAAGGATTTGTTTAACGAATTGAAAAGATTACAAAAACAAGTAAAAAGAAATCAACTTCCGTTTGAAGTCACACTGGACAATATATTATTGTTCGAAAAAATTATAAAGATAGACGGATATATATTAAATAACAAAATCACTTACATTCTATACATTCCAATAACTTACCCTTCACAATTCAATTATTATCACCTATATTCCATCCCTATCTTAACCCAGGGTCAGTTTAAGGCTATAATTCCGAGAAACAAATTTTTGGTAAAAGACGGATTGTACTATGCATTTCTGAGCGACCCCTGTATAGAAGTAACCATACAAACCTTCACCTGTGAGAGACTGGATCTTCAAGAAATCAACAAAGAAACCCCCTGCGAAGTACAGCTGCTAGACACAACTAATTCTACCTGCGAACAAATAAATGTTAACTTATCAAGATCATTAATCAAGCAATTGGAAAAATCTGATCAATGGATTGCAGTTCTGCCATTCGAAGAGACCATTAAGTTAAGCTGCCTACGCCAGGAAGAAACCCGAAAAGTTGCTGTTGGCACCTACCTGATAAATATACCAATTGGTTGCCAAATAGCCACCCAGCACGAAACTATCGATAATAAAATGCAATCGATAAGTTCGAACCAACCGATATTGTTTCCCGAAATAAACACAGTTGCTACGAATACTCCAAAAATAAACATTAGCCTCCGGCTGGATAACATTGAACTTGATGAACTTCAAGAAATCAAGACACAAATAATTCACAATCAACCCGACATGGTTTTTCAAGGAGTGTCCCACGTACCCAGTATTTGGACATTGTTAATTTACGGACTAATAATATCAATATTAGTCTACATTGCCTATGAAAGAGTCATCCTTAAACAGTACTGCCGGAAATCTAAAGAAGAACATCGAATAGAAGAAATGGACCTTTCAAACGTTCAACTCCCTTAGTTACCCTCGGTAGTTGAATCTTCGGGGGGAGGAATTACATCATGCACCAGCCCTGTTCCCATAATGGAAATGCCGACTCAGCAGAAACCCCCTATCTCTGGAATGCGATGTCGCGGGATGCTTCTACATTTGTTTTGTTTCTAACGGCAGTCAGTTGCTAGCCGCCTTGTAGTATTCATGTATTAATTATATAATTATATAAAGACTTGTAGTTTACGAAATAAAAGTTATAATTATTTTTAAAAAAGCGATTGGGAGTATCGATTATATTAGTCACTACACTGATGTGATCCTGGTTACCTGCAAACGCCCTCGATTTCTCATGCCGTGCCTTTGTGGTAATTTTGTTCCTTGTGAAATTTGTTCGATTTGATGTGCCTTGGACGACTTTGATGCTAAAATATTGGATTAATACCGTATGGCTTACTTGAAAATCCGGTAAGTCAAATTTGACAAACAGCTGACATTAAGGTTATATTTGGATGATAATTATTTTGTTTTTTAAACCTTGCAACATTGGTTCCTCTTACTTCTCAACTTATTAATGTTTGATTTACATATTTTTCTTCACCTGAATTTGAATTTTCTTTACTATTTGTAATAATTTCTGGACTCAATTTTTAAAATAACTCTCTTCTTTTTATCACAAAATCAACAACTTATAACAAACTTTTCATGGAAACGTTCCTTGTTTCTTGAAAACTTTGTTAATTAATGACTTTTTTTCTGAAATTAGATAACTAGACCTGTCAAAATTTCATAAATTTTATTTGGTTATGAATTTAAATTTTTCTTTTAGACCTTCTCTGTCTGTTTTACTGTTTGAAACAGATTCCTTATTTAATTCTGATTCTTTCAGTATCCCTTTTATTTCTCTAGGTTTTATATTTAAGTAGTTCCAAAACGTTGCATGATTTTCACATAATTTCTATTTTAAACAATTTACACTAGATTTGATGCATGATTTACCTTTCTTAATCTTCTTACTAACTAGCTCTCTTAATTCTAATTAACAAATTTACTTTTCAGTATGAATAAATGCTAACTTTATAACTTTTATTTTCCAGAACTCGTAGTCAATGTTTCTTCAGTCCTTGAAGTAGTGTCCTTTTACCTACCGAACTGAAAATCATTTTGAAATGCTCTTTGCAGTGTTTTCTTGCCTGCGTAATAAATAGGAAAACAATGTTTTTAACAATCTAATATTTAAATAACCAGTGACAGCACACAAATTATGGTTACTGATGGTCAACACTGAAACTTTAAACTACAATTAACATATGGAATTCAGGGATGTATGTCTCAGGTTTAATCTAAGGTAATAGTCTTTGATTTTAAATGTTTATGATTTAAACCGGAGCACTAATTTTCGAGAAATCTTAGATTTAAGTTTTATTTGTGCTCCTTTTCTTTTTAAAAAGTCTTTATGTACACTATAGAATGTTTATTCAGTTTGTTTGTGAATTTTCACTTCCTTTTATGTTTTTTGTCACCTATATTGTTTAATATTTTAGTTTTAAATTATTTTCTTGCTTTAATTTCAAGTTTTAAATTTTCAGATGTGGAAATTTACATTTCCTATTTTGTGGAAGTTTTTCCAGTTTGATGAGCTCCGGATCAACCTATGATTGTCTATTAGTCAGAAACACTCTAACGATGGATTCCTGATATGATTTTTCCACCTTTGGTTTTGTATTTAAGAAGTCTAGCTTCTGAAGATAAAGTGAGATTTTACAAATTTTTAAACCTACTTATTTTAAAATTTAAGCATTTTACAATATTTATTGTTACTATTTAATCTCTGTCTTTCAATTTACATTTGTTTACTGATAGTATGTTTACTATCGATAATTCATGTTAGTTTTAAAGTTTTTACTTTGTAATCTTTGAATTCTTTGATGCAGAACTGCAAACAGTGGCGTAGATTATTTATTTTGATAATGAAACTTATTGTCTCTCTAATGAGTCAAGATATCATATCAATATATATATATATATATATATATATATTATTTTTTTTTTTTATTTGTATAGTCGTGCCTACTGTTTGACTAGGTATAGATAAATGTATATTATATATGTGTGTGCGTGCGTGTATTTATTTCTGTATGTGAATGTGTTACAATTTTTATATTTTTTTTATTTTTACGTGACTCAGGTAGCCGCTTTATGTATAATCGAAGGGTAACCGTGGTCTATCTTTTACTTTTCAAAACGAGTATTTTGATATTATACCTCGCCTACCTTTTGCCACAAAGCAAATTTTGATCCGACTTTTAGGTCCGAAGATATTTCGATTTGAAAATTTCAGAAAATTTGACTGAAACTGCCATTTCAGCCAAACTCTTTAACATTTTTGGCTGAAATTTGGTTAACAGTTTTTGTGTGATAAAGACTACTTCCATTCCAAATTTCAGCCAAATCGGTTGAGATCTGATCAAGACAACCGAAATTTGATTTTTTCAGTTTTTTCGTATATATACAGTGTGTTTCACTTCTCATGAAGACACCCCCGTATCTTTTTTATTTGTGGCCGAATTCTTTTCAAATTTTTATCAGCCATACAACTCTATAAGGCGACTTTATTCAACACACAAATGCCGCCTAGATCTAAAACGCCGGCCTACTGCGATAAAAAGCAAATAGCAATTTTCGAGAAATCATAGTAGACTTAGAGATAGACAAAAATTTTGTTAATAAAAGTTGTTCGGAATCACTTGATATGCCCCCCCTGTAAAATTTTGTGAAAATAGGAATATTTTTAAAAAAATTTTTGTTTCACTTCTCGTGAAGACACCCCTGTATCTTTTTTATTTGTGACCGAATTCATTTCAAATTTTTAACAGCCATACAACTCCATAAGACGACTGTATTCAACACATAAATGCCGCATAGATCTAAATCGCCGGCCTATTGCGATAAAAATAAAATAGCAATTTTTGAGAAATCATAGTAGGCTTAGAGATAGACAAAAATTTTGTTAATAAAAGTTGTTCGGAATCACTTGATATGCCCCCCTGTAAAATTATGTGAAAAAAGCAGTATTTACAAAAAAAAAAATTGTTTCACTTCTACTGAAGACACCCCTGTATCTTTTGTATCTTTTTTATTTGTGACAGAATTCATTTCAAATTTTTATCAGCCATACAACTCCATAAGACGACTTTATTCAACACATAAATTCCGCCTAGATCTAAAACGCTGGCCTGCTGCGATAAAAAGAAAATAGCAATTTTCGAGAAATCATAGTAGGCTTAGAGATAGACAAAAATTTTGTTAATAAAAGTTGTTCGGAATCACTTGATATGCCCCCCTGTAAAATTGAATGAATTCGGCCACAAATAAAAAAGATACAGGGGTGTCTTCATGAGAAGTGAAACACACTATATATATATATATATATATATATATATATATATATATATATATATATATATGAATATCAGGAGGGGGGATGGTCAGATATCTTCCCCAAATTTAAAATGAAGGTTCCTTTAATATTGATAATAAAAGGATACCATTTTCTTTTCTTAACTAGTTGTTGAAGTGATGAAAAAAAAATAAAACAACAAATTTGACCCTTAAAATGTCCAAAATACTCCTTTTCGGCATGGTTTCACCCGTTTTTGGAAATAAAAATGTTAGGGTTTTATTATACTCGTCAATACAAATAATTTCCGCAGGGTCTGCATCCATCTTAAAAAATTTCCCAATCCTTTCCTAAACCGACTCCACCGCATTTTCTATATATTTATTTAATTTTTCCTGATTACTCTTAAGGTTAAACATTCTAATAACGATTCTAATAAATATTAAAACGCAATATTACACAACACTTTTGATTAAAATTTTTAACTTACCTTTTTGTCTGTTTGGTCACTATAATTTACTTTATCATAAAAGTAATTAGAAAAGTAATTAGAAAAGTAATTGCTAATTCCTTTTTAAAGACATGTAATTTGTAATTGTAATTAGTTCCTTTTTTAAAAAAGTAATTTGTAATTGTAATTATTTTTAAATTACAAGTAATTACCCAGCTCTGAAATCTGTAAATTATTGATTTACTTCCAGTTTCAACTGTAAATCTTATTATTCCCAGTTCAAACTGTAAATAATTCAATTATTCCCACTTTAAACTGTAAATAATTGAATTATTCCCAGTTCAAACTGTAAATTTTTTTATCCCCCCTTTAATCTGTAAACAATTAAATTGTTTACAGCTTAATCTGTAAATAACTGAATTATTTACAGTTTAAACTGTAAATAATTGATTTATTCCCAGTTCAAACTGTATTTTTTAAAATTCCGACTTTAAACTGTAAACAATTGAATTATTCCCAGTTCAAACTGCAAATAATTTAATTATTCCCAGTTTAAACTGTAAATAATTGAATTATTTCCAGTTCAAACTGTAATTTTTTTAAATCCCAATTTAAACTGTAAACAAATATTATTCCCATTTTAAACAGTAAATAATTGAACTTGAACAGCTGCAACTGCAATTAACTCTGTCGTTTCCAGTTTAAAAAAAATGTAAATACCTATATTGAATATCATTCCCATTTTAAACAGTAAATAATTGAACTGGAACAGCTGGAACTGCAATTAACTCTGTCGTTTCCAGTTTTAAGAAAAATGTAAATACCTATATTGAATATTATTCCCATTTTAAACAGTAAATAATTGAACTGGAACAGCTAGGGGCGAGCGTAGAGGCGACTTCAATGTGAATATCAGTCGATATTCCGTTGAAGCAACGTCGAGCGCGGTTAGTACTTGGATGGGGTACCCATCTTGGGAAATGCGTTCTCGTCCCACCTTCTAGAGGCTTGTATATCAGTGTATACTCGGAAGCTACGTAATTTCAGACGAGGATTACGTGCTGCTTTACATCCCCTCCTTCGGAGGGGATGTAAAGCAGGCGGTCCCTTGTCTATTAAAGGTTAGGCAAGTAAAAGATCCCTACTTTCCTTAAGGGAAGAGGTTCGGCAAAATTTCCAGGTCGGGGGTAGCTCGTCTCCTGGCGTCGGTGATAGGCCCTGGTAGCGGAAATAGGCCGACGTTAAATAGTTAAAAAAAAACTGGAACAGCTGGAACTGCAATTAACTCTGTCGTTTCCAGTTAAAAAAAAAATGTAAATACCTATATCCCAGCAAACACAAAAATTGCGGTCCTTAAATGGGCCATTGTAGCGATCAATGGCTTTCTTATGGCATAGACTAACCTTTTGTGGTCCATAATAAATAGGGAACTTGCACATTTTTTTTTACTGCAGAGAAATGTTCTACCATACTAAAAAATAAGATATGCAAAATATGACGCCTTAATTCCCAATAATAAATTTGTTATAAATTATTAAAGTTTCGCGCGCGAGCGAACCGTTTGAAACAGGTTCAAAAGCGTGGGAGTAGTCGTGACGTCACACCCTACAATTTACAAGCGACGACGGAGATCCCAGCACTCGACCGCTTGATTTCATGGTTCATATTCAGCCGTAAAAATACCAGCATCGCCATCAATTTGAAGTATATACTTAAAATGGAAACAAAAACTTCTTATTTTAAATATTGCATTGTACCGTTGTGTAAGAATACTACAGTGAAAGTGCCAGATAAAATATTTATAATATTGCCAGATGATAAGATTCGTCGATCAAAATGGTTAAAAGCGTGTAGAAGAAATGGAAAAGACATTTCACAGAGCAGTAAGTCTCTACATGTGTGTGAAGATCATTTTAATGTAAGTACATTATTAAATACTAATAATAATTAGTTTATGTCTGTGTACTAGTTTTTCGCTTTCCTCGTCTGAATTTAACTCTGCCTTTGCGTCAAAGTCTTTTAATGTTAGAAATTTAATGGAAGATCCAATTTTTGACAGTTTACTCTTTGCCCAGTAACAAGCCACTTCAGTTGGAGATGGTTCTTCACTTCTTCTGTGAAGCCACATTAGAAATGCTATGGCATGCTTGCAGCCACCTGTAATTATAGAATAATTATGTAACTTGTTAATTCTTTAAAGGGTATCTACCTGATGAAGCAGCACAATCATGGCATTGTACATCTATGACATTTTCAGATTCTTCATCAATATTACAAGTTACTGTATACTATTTTTTTCTGACATTGTGTTCATGTGTTACTTTGGCCTTCACTGTGCATATGTTATTCTTCCTTAGAATTTGTACCCATCCCACAGCTGCGTCCCCATAGAATTTTCTTCCGGATCTGAAATTATTTTAGTTTTGTGTAATAGTACAACAAACAAATAAATGTTAGATATATATAAAGCATTTTCTTATTTCATCATTGCCAAATAAAGTATTTTAAGAAACTGAAAATAAATATTTTTAACCCTTCTAGTAACATATGTATAGAAGTCTCGATAAAAAAGTGACTACCAGAAACACTTTTAGTTACAGCCAAGAGAATAAGGCAAGACAAGAGACTAAATATGCAAACTCTTAATGTTTTTTTATATCTTGTTACATTGTTACACACATGAAAAAAACACGTAGAATATTTCTCTATGCTTTAGAATATCTCAATTCTTTCAAACATAAAACTAAGTCTGCTAAAAATGCTTAGTTACGACTAAGCATTTTGTACTTATTTCTGTTTATTCCGTGATCAAGCTATAACTATTTTATGCTTATAAATTATTACTAAAAGCTAAAAAAATACATACTTGTCTGCCTTGACCCCGCGCACCTTTCCAAGGGAAAAACTTTCACTATTTTGTATAAAAGATGCCACCATAAACATATCCACTTTCGGCAAATTATCAGATTGGCCCTTTGAAAAACCTTGATCGGTCATTTTAAAATATCTGTACAACTACAATAAGCGATACCTAATATAAAACACAATTATATATTTATATCAGAACAGTCACTAACAAATCAACCACAGTCTAATAACACCGGTAAACATCTGATTGTGATGCTTCCCGACGCGACGACTACCGAATATTGTAGGGTGTGACGTCACAGCCAGTAGTAGCTCGTTCTGGGCCACCTCAATTTTATCGCTATTTAGATCCTTCATACTGATCGCGTGGAATTAGAAATCTTATTTTTTTGTGAAATGCACGTTTTATTACAACGTTACGCTATGTTTTTTAGTATTATTTTTATTTTTAAAATTATACGCAAGTTCCCTATTATATGCAGGCGTACCATAATTTCATGTTGTTATGAATTGCCACATAATAACCAGAAATGGTCAATTATTGTGCAACCATAAAAAATGCTGCTTCGGTTTATACGTTGATGGTACTTTTATGGTAATATGCAGGCTAATATTTTTATGATTACGCGCATGCGCATTGTGAAAAATCTCTCACGGCTTCACCGAGCATAGCATCCGCCATTTGCATTTTCGTTCTATGCTTGGCCTGTGGGTTATTAAAATTTGTGTAATCTGACTTAATCTGACCGTTATTTCTGTAAAATTTGTAGTTTTTTTTTATAGTAAGTAATTTGTAATTTGTCATTAGTAAATTAATTGTAATGTTTTTTGCAAATTATTATTAATGATATTATTTGAGACTACTCGTAAACATTTATTAAACATTCAAATACTTTCTACATTTTGAAATAAATAGCTACATATTCACATAATATAATAAAGACTTCATACACATCACCATAAATACTGCTTTTAGCATCCGTAATAACGGTTATTAAGATAGCTCAGTTGGTAGAAGAGTCAGTACTGTAATACTGACATCGGAGACATGCAGGTTCGAACCCCACCGACCGCAATTGGTACAGGTAAGTAAAAATGAATTTAATAACTTAATAAACAGTATAATTTGCAGGCAACCCTTGTGAGAATAAATTGGAGCTATGGGAAACAATATTAAATATGTAAATAAAATATACGGATGATAACAAACAAATTCATATTACAATATTTATGCATTAATAATTACTTCATTTTTATCAAGTAAAATACTTACATGTCAAAGCTGTACTTTTTCGTAAAAAGCGCCATGAATAATGCATCTATATAAAAAAAGTAGAATCTCCATACATCGTCCTTTATGGATGTATAAATATTATTGCATACTGTTGGCAAATTGAAGGATGGCCAGCTGCTGGCCGGTGGGACATTTCGCCAATGGTCCGCTTGTGGCTCCCCACAAAAGTGCCAATTATGATAATGCTGGCGATGGTGCGTATGACCATTTATGTGCCAATTATGAGTGTTTGCTGGGATTGAATATTATTCCCATTTTAAATAGTAAGTAATTGAACTGGAACAGCTGGAACTGCCATTAACTCAGTCGTTTCCAGTTTAAAAAAAATGTAAATACCTATATTGAATATTATTCCCATTTTAAACAGTAAATAATTGAACTGGAAGAGCTGGAACTGCAATTAACTCAGTATATATAGGTATTTTAAGATTTTCTAAAATAAAAACCATGTATGAGGAAAGCCTTTTAATAAAAACAAAAAATGGCACAATTAAACAAGAACAAACTGTTAAATTCCTCGGCTTACTTATTTCTGACAACTGCTCGTGGCACACACATATTGACAGTATTTGTAAGAAAATTGCACCAATTTGTTACTGTATTAATCAGTTACGTGATGTAGTCGATCAATCAGTGTTGATTATGTACTATTATAGTCATTTCCACTCAGTAATTTCTTATGCCATTATTGCCTGGGGAGCCTCAGCTGATAGCAACAGAATTTTCAAGTTGCAAAAAAAGGCAGTTAGGTTTATTGCTGGATTAAGAAAACGAGATAGCTGCAGAGATTTGTTCAAAAAATTGGGAATACTGGCAGTACCATGTATTTTACTATTGAATTTACTATTGTATGCGAAAACTGAACTAAGCACAAATACACTAAATACTTATCATACATATAATACAAGAAACGTCTCAACACTTGAAATAACACTCCATATCTCAGCAAAATATAAACAAAGTCCAAAATACTTGGCTATAAAGGCTTACAATCATTTACCTTCTAAATATAAGAATTTACAAGACAAGCATTTTAAATTAGAAATAAAAAATCTCCTAGTAAATAAGAGCTATTACTCCCTTAGTGAATACCACAGTGATGATAATTTGTGATTTTATTTTATGTATATATATATATATATATATATTATACTTTTATTGCAATGTTTTCGTTACGTCATATATATATATTTTTTCTGTACTGTATACTATTTCTGACTTATCCTATATCATGTAATGTGATCGATTGGACAAATAAACTTATTATTATTATTATTATTATTTACATTTTTTTTTAAACTGGAAACGACTGAGTTAATTGCAGTTCCAGCTGTTCCAGTTCAATTATTTACTGTCCCTAATAGCACAACATTGTCCTGTGGACATCTGAAGGACGTCCTCGACGGACATACAGTACATCCGTTGGACGTTCGTTTTTGGTCCAAAGTACATCCGACGGGCAGCCGAAGGACGTGCAAATGTCACAACTTGGGACAATATTTGTACATTCTAATTATTTAGAAAAAAAAAACCGAAATGAGCAGGGATCGAACCATCGATCTCGTGATTCGTAACTCGATGTTCTCTCACTCGGCCACCAACTTGGCTTATTAGTGTTTACTTTAAGACTGTACAGTTGACTAATATAACTATTTATTTCAAAATGTAGAAGGTACCTATAGTCCAGTCAATGAAAGAGTTGTAGAGAACATTTTGGAGGGGAGAATTTTTCTCTTCAGGAATGTGTTGGGGGTAGTCAAGAGGTAAACATACTAAAAGTCCCCGCCCCTAGCCCCGCCTCTTCAGTAGGGGAGGGGGGTGGAAATGTTCCTTTTTTCGATTCTTCGCTTATAACTCGGAAACGATGCGTCGTACGAAAAAAGGTAATCTATGCAAAATTAAACGTAATTAAATTTCCCACAAGAATATTTATATTCATTTTTTTCCTATGTGTTATATTTTACGAGATATTCGCCAGCGAAACTCGATAATTAATAAGAAAAAATCAATTGTATACCTTGAATATTTCTATCAAAGCGGTTTAACGTGGTCTGCTAATAAATCACAGTCACAAAACAATCTTTATTTTACAACACTCGACGTATTTACTAACGTAATATTTTGTCGAAGTCTAGACATTTCCTTAAATATACAGTGTGACTCACTTAAAATGAAGATACCCTTATAACTTTTTCATTTTGTTTCCGATTTTAATCAAATTTTAATCAAGTATAGAACAAATTAGGATCTACTTATGACCAGAAAATCATTCACCTGCTATAAAGGCAAAGCTACCTGAGGTACCAAAATATGAAGAAAAAGATTAAAAATCATATTGATTTTTAATTTTACGAACGATGAATTTTACGTAGCCACCACAAATTGCGGAAACTGAGGACCCCCTTTGACAGATGAGCTTATGTATGAGATATCCCCCATCAATAATCAAATCAAATTTTGGTGTATGTACGTTTGTGGCGCCGATTGGATGCATTTTTTAGAATTTCTAACATTCAAAATGTTTTATTTTTTTCAGCATATTTTGGTACCGCAGGTGGCTTTGCCTTTTTGCATTTGAACGATTTTTTGGTCATAAGTAGATCCTAATTTGTTCTATACTTGAGTAAAATTTGATTCAAATCGGAAACAAAATGAAAAAGTTATAAGGGTATCTTCATTTTAAGTGAGTCACACTGTATATTTAAGGAAATGTCTAGACTTCGACAAAATATTACGTTAGTAAATACGTCGAATGTTGTAAAATAAAGATTGTTTTGTGACTGTGATTTATTAGCAGACCACGGTAAACCGCTTTGATAGAAATATTCAAGGTACACAATTGATTTTTTCTTATTAATTATCGATTTTCGCCGGCGAATATCTCGTAAAATATAACACATAGGAAGAAAATTAATATAAACATTCTGGTGGGAAATTTAATTACGTTTAATTTTGCATAGATTACCTTTTCCCATACGACGCATCGTTTCCGAGTTATAAGCGAAGAATCGAAAAAAGGAACTTTTCCACCCCCCTCCCCCTGAAGCGGTGGGGCTAGGGGCGGGGACTTTTAATATGTTTACCTCCTGACTACCCCCAACACATCCCTGAAGAGAAAAATTCTCCCCTCCAAAATGTTCTCTACAATCCTCTTTTGGGCATTCATTGATTGGACTACTATTTGAATGTTTAATAAATATTTAGTATCAAATAATATCATTAATAATAATTTACAAAAAAGATTAAAATTAAGTTATTAATGATAAACTACAAATTACTATAAAAAATAAACTACAAATTTTACAGAAATAACGGCCAAATGTATACAAAAACATTGAAAATTGAAAAACCAGTTTTGTTAACGTTTCTTTGTTTTTATATTAAATAGACGTCCTGCTGCTGTCTCTATAGGGACCTAAAATGTGCGTACTTGCCGAAGGACATCCGTTGCGGCACATATGTTGGACGTTAAGTGTGCTATTCGCTGGTATGTATACATATTTCGGAAACGTGTTGGAGAGAAAGCGGTATGGAAAAATATAATATTTAAATCAACGGACACGAAAAGGACGTCCATATATAAAATGTACATACTTCTCGTACATAAAATGGACATACAGAGGACGTCCATTCCGTACAATTTCAAAGTAAATCCGATGATAAACGTCCGGTAGGCGTCCAGTTTATGTTCATGGACGTCAGTACATTAAATGGACATAAAACGGACGTCCGGCGGACATCGTGTGCTATTAGGGGTTTAAAATGGGAATACAATACAATCTACAATAATTTATGACCATCTGACTTTATCAGAATTAGGTAAACTGCTGGGAACTAGTCTGGATGTAAAATTATCATTTGACGTGCACATTGACTCTGTATGCAAAAAGTTAAATAAAGCTTATTTTGCTATTCTCCAGTTAAAAGATGTACTCGATGAAAAGGAATTAGTACAAACATATTATGCATTGGCATACCCCCACATTTCTTATAATATAATTTGTTGGGGAAATGCTAAGGACAGAGAGAGAGTATTTATAGCTCAGAAAAGAATTATTAGGTTAATATATAACTTACAACCTCGCGAAACATGTCGCAATATATTCAAAAATAAAAATATTCTTACAACACCCTGTATATACATATTAAAATGTTTGTGCTTTACTAAGAAAAATATAAAAATTTTCGAAACTAGATCGGAAAATCACTTATATGATACGAGACACGGCCAATTACTGTCGATTCCTAAGCATACCACTGCGAGATATGAATATTCTCCATATTATAACTGTATACGGTTATACAATGTGCTGCCAAATGAAATTAGAAATATTGCAAATTATAATAAATTTAAAAATAAAATAAAACAATTATTAATTTCTAATTCATTCTATGATATAAAAGACTTTACATATTCAAACTTATTAAACCTGTGATAAATTATGTTTAGTTTTTAAGCTGTATTGTCTATTTTTACTATTTTAGTGATGGATGTGTTTAGTTGTTAGTATTATTCTTTTATCCAGTCATTTTATATATTGTCTATTTGTTTTTATTATGTTAGTAATAGATTGTGCTACAGATAGATATAGATTGCTGTTTATATTTACATATATATGTTCACACATGCATTTCTCTTCTTGGTTTTGTTTTGTTTTTATATATTTCAACTACGATTTTGTAATTTTTGACTTACCATATATACAAATTGTATCTTAAATGGTCAATAAACATTCTATTCTATTCTATTCTAATATTCAATATAGGTATTTACATTTTTTTTTAACTGAAAACGACAGAGTTAATTGCAGTTCCAGCTGTTCCAGTTTAATTATTTACTGTTTAAAATGGGAATAATATTTGTTTACAGTTTGAAGTAGGATTTAAAAAAATTACAGTTTAAACTGGAAATAATTCAATTATTTACAGTTTAAACAGGGAATAATTAAATTATTTACAGTTTGAACTGGGAATAATTCAATTATTTACAGTTTAAAGTGGGAATTTTGAAAAATACAGTTTGAACTGTGAATAAATCAATTATTTACAGTTTAAACTGTAAATAATTGAATTATTTACAGATTAAGCTGTAAACAATTGAATTGTTTACAGTTTAAAGGGGGAATAAAAAAAATTTACAGTTTGAACTGGGAATAATTCAATTATTTACAGTTTAAAGTGGGAATAATTAAATTATTTACAGATTCAGCTGGAACTAATTGAATTATTTACAGTTGGAACTGGAAATTATAAGATTTACAGTTGAAACTGGAAGTAACCCAAGTAACACAAGTAGTTGTAAAATGGTTGCGCTAACATTGTCGCAGCTAAAGTTATGGCCATTTGGCTGTCTTGGCTAGCTACGCTGAGGTTTTAAAGAGGTTGCGATAACGTTGTGGCAACTAAAATGGTACAACATTTTGTGGCATTTAAAGGCATATAATGGCCATAAAGTTGTGGCAAATTTACAGTAAAATAAGAAAGATTATGGCTATTTAGATGTGAATTCCATTTGGTATAAAAATACGTTAGAAAAGCTGGATTAAGGTTTTCATGTACAAATCTGGACATGATATTATTAGTCTGTAATAACTGTTTACAGGAAAGGATGTATACCTTAATATTTGTACCTAATAACCTATGGGTAAAAATAATATATCAGCGATTTTGACGATGGATCTGAATAAAATTACATGCGATTGTCATTTTTTTCGTGAAATATGGAAGTTGTACCTCTGTATGTATGAAACGCCTCAGAAATTTCCTGATTTAAAAGAAATTGTTAATGACCTCAAAATTATGATTTTTAATTTTTTATTCGGAAAAAGGTTCAAAATTACTTATTTCCAAATATTATGTCTACTAGAAACTATTAAAATACTTTTATAATACAAAAAGTATAGTAAATGTCAAAAAACTAAATATTGTTTAAAATGGCTGCGTTTTTCATGCACTCATCACTCCTCCTTGAACAGAAAATATGGCCGCTAAGATGAAGTGAAAAATTTAAATAACCTTTAAGCAGCCATATAGACTATCGTAACTATTTAGCTTCCGTTTGGTTGCAAATCAGTTATAGAAGCTGTTTGACAGCTTAATGACTATTGAAGAAGAAGAGGAGAATTAATTGACATTAAGTCAGAGTACGTCTAGGGAGAGTATGGACAATCGGTAGCCATGTAAAGTTCTAAGCGGAGCGCGCGTGTGTTCGTCGTCTAACACTTTGTCCATACTCTCCCTAGACGTACTCTGCATCATGATACTAAGAAAGTAAGATACGCTCTCACGCATACCTCCCCTTACCGCAGTCTCCGCTGTTACGTCACATAAAAGTCAACTAGTTCAGCGGTCAGTTTTTATTTTAGACGTAAATTAGAATTACCTTAACCGAAGTGTTTGGAAGCTTATCCCTCAATGAAATAAGAAATTACGATTCTTTTGGTTGATGACAAAAGGTAGAACCAAAATTGTGAGAAAATTGTAAAATAATAGGTACAATTATTCTTTTGTTTAACTTGCCCTAACTCAGAAACGGGCCAACGAATTAATCTCAAATTTTTACTACGTCATGACTCTATATCTGCTAAGAAAATGTGTTAATATGAAGGTAAAATTTTAATAAATAAAGAAAATATGATTTTTTTTCTAAGACCATGTCGATAAACTATGAAATTTTACAGGCGTGAATATGACATGCGAGAAACTTTTTGATCTTTCGAATTAGATACCAAGTATATTGAGGACGTATGAAGATAAAGGATGGAGCTAACTTTTTTATTTGAAACTTTTTTTTCTAGGACTAACAGTTTTCGAGAAAATTGCAATTAAGTATACGGAACGCCCTCGCGAACGATAAGCAGCGCAGAGAATGCGGTGTGAGAAATAACGTACCTTAGTGTTGTTTAATGAAATCGAATTCAGATTTTCTTGAGATTTTTCAGCAAATCAATATAGAGGGTTATTAAATATTTGTAATAATTACCATGAGAGAACACATTGATATATCCTGCGCTATTGAAAAGTCATACTGCGAAAACAGTATTTTGCAGATGCAAAATGTTTTTCATAATAGGTAGATATTGGACACGGGAGTGTCGCGGGCGCGGGCTCTATTTGAAGTTGACTAGAGGGTGACGCTATGCGCACAGCAGGTCTAAAGCTGGTACTCGTACCGAGCATATCTTATATTTTTTAGTATCATGACTCTGCATTAAGTTTAACAAATGTAAATGTGCCACGTACACTTCAGACTAATAACTAATAATTAATATTTTTATGGGCTGCATATTCAAGACGTCGCATAAATTATTGTCACTTTCTGATTCTGGAATTGAAATAACTGATGGCATTGCTCTGATTTTAGACTGATGTTAACTTCTGTTAATTCTGCAGGTACACTACGCACCTTTTTGCCGTGTTAGTTTTTCTGTAATACCTATGTTGAATTGTATTTTATCTTTTTCAGTTGCAATAATTTTAAAACAAATTGACTATAGCCGCTTTTAAAGCCACTTTACATTAATGCAATATTGCAGGTGGCATGCAAATTTTTATTACGCGCATGCGTACGTCGAGCTATTTCGATCAGCTGATGGCAATATTTTTCATTGCATTGAATTAGCGCGTGTTCTAATTTGATTGCATGGCAGATGCAATATAGTTACTTTATTTGGGAATATTTGGGTTGCCAACCAAGTATCAAAGGAACTGAAGCAACAAACATAAGTTATATTTTAGAGAGTTATTGTTTGTAGAAAACACAATAGAACACGAAAGTAAACAATAAGCAAGTCATTATTTTGTATCAACAGATCAGAATCTGGGATTAATAATTTGCTTGTTTACTGCGAACATTAATTCATAAAAGTTTTTCTTTTCATTTGGTTGGTAGGCCCAAAGATTTCACAAAATATTGCAGTAGTGTAAAGCGCTTTCAAGGTGCAAAAATTTTCGCGCAAAGTTTTGCATGCCATCCTTTTCATTGCATTGCATAAATGTAAAGCCGCTTTATCAGTCATGTTTGTCAAAATAACGCATATAGGTTAGGTACCTATTACTTTGTTTTGGTTTTCGTATTATGGAATATTTAAAGCTAAATTGCTTTATTTGTCAAATTATATACATGTTTACAGCAAGATGACCTTGACTTTTTTCTTGCTATTATCTGCAGTTGTAAAAGCCAATCCACAGCTACAAATGTGGAAAATATTGCTTTAGCTGTCAAACGGCATTTTTTTTTGCTAGAAAGTATATACTGCAACCAAAAATCACAACTATTTGTTACAGCTGCTATTGAGCTGTTTCGATAGTTGTGGAAGGCATATTTCGGCTGATTCAGTCAGCCAAATAGCAATTGCAGCTATTTGTTTGTTCAATTATGTTGCCACAACGTTATAGCAACAAAAATATTTGGAATAAAAGGCTTTGAGATTTGAAGACCAAATTACAGCAAAACGACGGTCATCCTAACGTTTTAATAGCCAATATTTAGTTGCGAAAACTCTATAGTCCACACTGTGCTACTTGGGAAATCAATAATTTACAGATTTAACAGGGAATAATCAAATTATTTATAAATTTATGTGGGAATAATTGGAAAAAATATCCGTGACCCTTCTACGCCTTCGTAATTTTGCTCTATATTAAATCATTCTTTATTTATTTGTCAATGTCATATTTTCGAAATGCCGAAGTTCACTGAACATGAAAAAATTCTAATTCTCTCTAAAATTGAAGAGGGATGGTCTATCAGAGCAGTTGCTAACCATTATCACTTACACTTATCACAATAAAAGTACACACTCGTGTGTGAAGAAAAGGAGGGAGGAGGAAGGTATCATAAAGAGAAAAGACGGTTCAGGCCGACCGAGAAGTTCAAATCTCGCTCAAGATGAAGCGCTCCTTGGCTATTTGAGGGAAAATCCATTTCAAACAGCAGTAGACGCTGTGTCCATGACAAATTTTCCAGCATCGAGGTCAATAGCTAGCCGAATGATAGGAAAATCGGAATTAAAAAACTGTGTAAGTTAATATATTTCCACTGGATGTGGAAGTAAAATTATCACAGGCAGACACGTGCAGAACAGCCATGCAGAAAACCGCTTTTTAATGTTTTGAGCTTTCAGAATCTGGCCTTATCTCGGACACAATTTTTCAACGTCAATTTTTACATTTGTTATAAATCGAAATCATTAAATCATTAACATTTTTCCAAATACCTTACTTATGACATTTCACAATCAATGTCACTTTTTTATAACTATATGATAATAAAAAATCTAAATTCCAAAAAGACTGATTCACATCACTTAATATTAATAAAAACTTGATTTTTGATTACTTGATTTTTCAAGTGTAAGGGATTTTATTGCACAGAAGTGTACATAGCATTCCATTTAAAAAAAGGAACTTGATCCTGTAATTTCGTCTTGGCTCTCCCTGTATATTCGAAAATAATTTCCGGTTATAGACTTTTTCATCTAGTTTACTTGTATTTGTTTTTAATTTCTAGCTAGCGTAGGACTCGAGATATTGAAGTCCGACACACTATTGCCCTACCTAAAAAGTTAGAACTATGCGAAATTATACATACATTTTATATCTTTATTTTGGTTTTTAAAGGTTTGGTAACAAAATTATTAGCAGAGGCCCAAATAGAAACTAAATGTGTAAATATAACAGGTGATAATATAATTTTTTTAAATATTCTCGAGATATCGTAATCTAAAAAGGAGTTAGATAACTGGATATACTCCTTTTCTTCGTAACTTGTCGATATGATTATTCCATGACATTTTTTTATCAATATGAGGTCCTAAAAATTTTCTTAATTGCGAATACTTAATTTTATCATTATTAAATGTAATTGACGAAATTGATTTTGCAATTTAATGTTTAGATATAAACATAACTTATAACAGTTATTCTGCTACTGCCACTAGTTAAAATTACTTATGAAAATTTATAATGATTATAAATATAGGCATATTTTTTACCTTAAAACTTTTTCTAATATCATTAACGGAAACATATCCTTTATGATCCTTATCAATATTTTGGAATCTTTTAGTATACTGTAGCCTTTCATCATTACTGAGCTTAAATGGAATTTTTCTTTTGCAACTTTCACGGCTGGACGATTCCGACGACCTAGACGCCCGGATTACGCTCTCACCCATATCATTCTGAATGAATTTCTGTGCCTCTTCAATCTGGTTTTGCTTTTCTCCTGTAATGCAAACCATGTCAACAACTCTGAATAAATGTATGTGATATCTGCTTAAACTATGTGATCTCTGTTTTCTGACTTTTTGAAACAAACTAGTAACTATACGCATTTATTGTAATTTTACCTTCAGACCATTTTAACTCCTCAGCCATGATGTCAGCGATTCCCCTTAACGCTTCCTGTGCAGCATGAACATTCAAAAATGACAATCTAAATCTGCGGGAAATCATGTCGATTGCTGTCGCAGCATATTCACGGCGAACTCCGTACCTAACTTCTGCATCAATGTAAGGAAAGTCTGGATGGATTTTCTTACCAAGAACAGGCCACCGTTTTCCTAAAAATGTATTTTTTGGCTCATAATACATGCGAAACAAGTCTTACTTCAAGAAATGAAAATCAGTATTTAAAACTCAACATCCGGTTTATCAAACTTTGTATTATATATTATTATGTTTCATAAAATAGAATCCAAAACACTTTCTCTTTTCTATTACTATCAATTTCTACCTTCGTTGTATGTTTTTAATTTTTATTGTATGCTTACAAATGATTTAATTTCAACACTAGTTTTTACCTGTTAATGAAGCCATTTCAGCTACAGCAAAAGCTTCAGTGCCATAGGATTTTGATAAATGTTGTGCCACCTCAGTATCCAGACCGAAATCTTGTACCAAACGAATATACATGCTGGGGAACCAGTCTTTGGCGCCGATCATACGCAAGCGTTCAGTTTGATTTTTGTTGTATTTTGGAGATAGACTACAAGCTACAAAAGTGGAAAATATTGAAGGTAAGTAAGTGTACACGAAATTCTTATCTAAAACACTATAGAACAGGTATACCTAAACTAGGGAGCGTGATTGTTTTTAACGGTGACTAACGCAGAAGAAATTTTCTCATAGATTGTGGCTCAATTTGTGGCAGGCGGTCTGTGTGATGTCATAAATCAAAGATGTCAGCCAGTCCGGACATCGCCAGGAGTAACTGATCATAACTCCTTTCACGTACATCCTACTACGGTTTTGTGCTGAACCTTTTTTTGTTCAAAATATAATTCTATACAACAAAGACTTTCAAAGAGTTTTCGATATGTTTTACCGTTAAGTTGTAGCCAGGTAAACTGTATGTATATTGAACACTTTTAAAAGGTTTCAAGAACATGTTGGTTAATCAAGTACATTATTTATTTTAATATCTAATTATAATTCATTATTACGCGTTTCAAGGTTTTCAACTTAATATTTAATCCAGGCGAATTAGACTTTTGCTGCCAAAATCGTGCCCTACGAAATTTTTTTTATTGTGTTTATTTGGACGTCTTGCATCTGTAAATTCTCTACCTTAAACGTCCTATACATTTTTTTCGTACGCCTAGTCGTTTAGGAGATATGACGCAGACTAAGTGAAAAATGCATTTAGTTTCGCTAAACCTCTTCGCACCACATATTTCGCAATTATTTTGCTTTCTATGTCTCAGAATGACAATTAAATATTGCTGTTATAGAGTTCTGTGATCTCTGTTCTCTACCAGAATGTCTTATACATTTTATTTACATTATTTACAGTGAATAAGTCAAACAATGCATTCGTTTCCGCACCACCCCAGAGGTAGAATGCTCGGCGCGCTTTTTTTTACATGGTTCCCCAGGAGGCCTAATCCATGCCGTATCTTAAATTAGTCAATATTTCTGACTCATTCGGTATCGTCCAATGACAAATCGTTGTCATTACTTTCATTCTAATAAGATTCTACGTCGTCCATTTCGTCATTCATAGCAATTATATGTGCGGTATCCAAGCAGGAGTGACCGTGGCAATGGCCACAAGCTGTTGAACAATTCAGTCCTACTTTCCTACAGCTACATTTTCTTGAACAACCCTTCGTACAGTTGCAAGAAATTAAATTTAACAATATGTCTGGTGCTGGTGGAACTGCGTTGGTAAATATCATTCTTCCTAATCCAACCCCACTGCTCAGGATCAATGTCTTTTCCCAACAGGGTTTGAACTTGATAATATTTAATTTTCATTCTGAGACATAGAAAGCAAGATAATTGCGAAATATGTAGTGCGAAAGAGGTTTGGCTGAACTAAATGCATTTTTCACTTAATCTGCGTCATATCTCCAAAACGGCTAGGCGTACGAAAAAAATGTATAGAGCCTTTAAGGTAGAAAATTTACAGATGTACAACTTTTATAATAGGTGTTCCCGTTTGAGCCATAAAAACTGAGTTAATCGCTAATCCGCAGTTTTCGCGACTTTCTGACGCGACTTTTAAGAAATCCTCTAGGTGTATCGTGTCGTAACTACCAAGTGTTATTCAAGACGTCCAAATAAACACAATAAAAAAAAATCGTAGGGCACGAATTTAGCACAGAGGTCAATTTTACAACTAATTCGCCTGGAGTAATTCTCATCTGTAATATAATCAAATCTAATTCTTGGTCATAATTTTCACGTAAATCTACATCTCAGCCACACACGCATAAATCAGTGCACAAAATGTTTTGAGTCTTGCATTTACAGGATACAGCACATTTTCTTGTTACATAGGAATACAATATTAGTTTCAGAATCGATGCAGGTGGACATTTGAGAGTACACATAATAAGCATTGTCTTGTATATATATTGTATTGTCTTTCATTTCCTATCCAAATTCAGATGGTCACGGTAGACCACTCGTATAACCACGCCCAGTGAACACACATATGGCTGTTACGTTCCAAAGAGAGATTGTCAAGGTAACACACCATATTACCAAATATATCTCCATTATATAAACTATCTTCAAATGCTATATACATTTAAGTTATTAACAAACATGCCTGTTTGTTAAATACAAACATTATAATATGTGATTTTTACATAACTGCTGCATTACAATAACAAGTATTTTGTATATTTACATGCCATATAATATTTATGTATGTCTGTTATCACCATGTAGATTTTAAGTTATATTGCCTGTTTGTTAAATAATAACATTAAAATATGTGATTTTTACGTAACTGCTACATTACAATAACAAGTATTATGTGTATTTATCCGCTATATAATAATTATGTATTTCTGTAATCAGTGTGTACATTTAAAGTTATATTGCTTGTGTGTTAAATAATAACATTACAATATGTGATATTTAGATAATTGCTACATATTACACATCAACTCATCTTATATGTTTACACCAGATATAACATTTATATATTTTGTGATCATCATGGACATTTTAAGTTTTTCTACAATTACATTACACATATATATTTAATCATGTAATTTGGTAAACTACAAACATGAAACAAGCTAGCTTACATATAGAATGTCAAAAAAGTTTGGTTAAGTATATATATTATGTATATTGTTTTGGTGTAGTAGTGAGTGTGCTGCTATAGTTAGGTTATAACATCAGTGACCAGTGTAGTTTAATCAACATAATAATAGCATGCCCAATGAAAATAAGAAGCTCTTTTACCAATTAACGCTTGTGATATTAAACAAAAATGTCTTCAGTTGCCATTAAGTGGTAATGAAAATGTAATTGTGCCTATATAATACTTGATGACTTATTCGTTTAAATACTCTATAAATTTATTAAAATAGTGATTAGTGTTACCGGCCGTTTTATTTTTTTTATGTATCTAATAACAAAAAATAAAAAATAAAACTCGCCGATCAAAAACTAGTTTGATAATCCCGTATCTTCATACAGTTGGATAACATTTTAATATTGTGATGTTTTAAATTTCCCGGTAAATCTGGTTATAAAATTATTATAGAACATCTCTTTCGCATTCTGTATTACATAGTTCGTGCTAGAAAAGAATACGAAATTAACTCAAATATCCTTAACTATACCTAACAAAATAACCTAATCCTAATATTCTAACCTAACACAAGTGTCGCTGAAGGGGGTGCAACGTGACTTCTAGCGTGCGTTTTAACATGTTAAAAATATCGCCATTGTTTTTGTGTGGAATCAAGTTCAGAGATCAAAACTATTGTAGGTAAGTACGTAGACGTGTAAATCATTAGCACCTCGGTGCAGTGTTAAGTCGCTTATTAGGTACCTCTTATTTGTTGGAGTTTTATTGACATGTTTCCCAATCTTGAAATTGAAATTTAATGAAATTTAACTAAGCTCAAGCCACAGAAAAATTATAGGTGCTTTATTGTAGCTTAAATTTTATAATCACATCATTAAAATTACCCATTTATATAAGTAATAAATGGAAACAAAGTCCTTGGGCAACTATGTAACATATTGTAGGTACCTATAGGTAGGGTGACCATATGTACTTATTTTAGTAGGACAGTACTCTTTTTTCGAGTAATGTCCTACTGTCCTTAAAAAGTTCATTAAGTAAACATAAATGTACTTCTTGAGGTACACAAAAATTCTAAATAAATATTTTCATTTATTTTTTATTTTTATAATAAGTACATATAAAATAAAACGTACCGAACGAAACGAAATCAAGTGTTTCTGGCTCACGTATATCAACCGATTGCGATGCCACGGTGACGCTCTGACGCTACGTGAGTCTAGCACAGGGTGTATTAAATAGGTGGTCCGACAAACGGAACTTTTCTATTATAATAATGGCTTCATAAGTGCATGGTTACTATTTACTTTAGTAGATGGCGCGAGCAATAAGGTCCTGCAATTACCTGGGCATGTGCATCGTATAACTAACATAACCTCAAATTTTAAGGTTTTTTCGTTTATTCTCATTTTTAATGTTTGTATAGACATTTTTAGCTTGGAGCCATATTGGCTCCAAGCAAATATTTAAAAATTCACAGAAATAATTTTTCAGTATTGTTGATTAATAAAAATAGACTGCGAATTATAGGTTAGATTCCTAACCTGCAAAAAGTGTCTTATTTTATTGTGACAAACTATTTAAAACTTCATACACATTGCGTTGAACTTGATTTTGGTTTAAAGTACAGAAACCAGGTAGAAATTTTAATAATAGCTACGTAATACTTGTAAATCTTAAGAAACATATATTTTTGAGGTTAGCTGTGGCGACACATGCAATACTGCATGTAGTGTTGCATATATTCTTTCAATGTTTTAATTTAGTTACTTAATGTCAGATGTCACTGAACTCTTGTTTCACTAAACAAAAACAAAAGGCCGGGAATGTATGCAACACTGTATGCACGTGTGCACGGAACCTGTAAAATTATCTATCTATGCGTAAGTAATGAGAGAACTTATTGGTCCTGCCATCTATTACATTATTATTACATTATGCACAAAGTAAGCACTTATGAAGCCACTGTGAGGGTTGTCGTCGCACCACCCATTTAATACACCCTGGTCTAGCATCAACTGTGGAATGTGTCACTTATCTCGTTATCTCTCTCTTTCATTTTACTGCACATCAAAAGCGCTTAGGTCGGCTGCAACGTAGTTCTTAGCTTAGGATTTACCGCCGAATGTCAATACTAGTTTAGAGTAGATATTATTCAGGCCTATGATGGAACGTTTACGTTATTTAACGTACACTGTTATGTTGAGCGCTGACCAAAAAATATAATATGAGAGTGAGAGAGACAGATGACCGTAACATTGGCGTTATGACTAACGTAAACGTTTCATCATAGGGCTGAATATAATTTTTAATCGAATATCTAACTTTTAATTTAAGGCCGTTTGACCTTGAAAAATTCAAAATTTTCGCCTGCGGCACATTTTTAGTAACCGTACCCTCACCTTTAAATAAGGGGCCCCTTCTATCATTGTAGGTACTCTTTTTTCTAGAAAAAAATATGGTCACCCTACCTATAGGTAAACACAAAGAATTTCTAAAAAAGTTAGAAATTGCTTTTAAGTAAGTAATACACAAAAAGTTATAAAATTTTGTCATAAACTATTGTTCTAGCTGCTGTTAACGAAACGTTCCCACATTGTGAAAAAGAATTTGAGAACATCGCTAGTGAGTGGTTCAGACTGTCAAAGCAAAGGCTACAGAGAGAAAACAAGAAGCTGGAGCAGTTATTGTACCATAATTTATTGAGATATGTATGAAAAAAGGAAACCAGGCGCCAAAAACTAGTTTTAAGATAATTAAGTTTTAAGTATTAGTCTGCTTGCAAATTCATGCTGACAGGTTTGTCTGTAAGTAAATTTTTTTTTTTTATATAGGAAATTTGTTTTCGTCATTATCTGAGTATTGTCACGTTTGTTGAATTTTTCTTGTTTCTAATAAATTTTTAGCTCCTTTTTGAATAACTGAAGAATTCTTGTTTTTTCATTAACTATTTTCGTTCAGAATTTTAGTTGATATTTGGTACAATTAAATTTGGATAACCATACATTAAACCAAACTTTATTCGAATGTTAAATATATAGTTCAAAAAAGCATTTATTCAGTCACTAGAGTAAATAAGTAATAAAACTAAAAATTACCTGTGTTTAATATATAGATAATATAATAATAACTCGACTGTCAAAAATAGTATATTTTGTGTATGTAGGTGTATAGACACTTAGAAAATGCAAAGTGTCGTACTTCTCATTAATATGCCTGCGATTTTGGTTTCTACTGTTCGTTTACGCTATATCAAAATCAATAGTGTTACTGTAGCCTTCAACGTCACCCTCAAAATCCACAGTTTTTGAATGTTGTAAAAGTCCGAGCATCATTTGGAACAAATTTCATTAAGCTTTTAATGTCTACCTTTTTCCCTGAAACTTCTTTTAATGTAAGATAAAGCTGTTCTGTTTTACCAAAAACTTATACACTTTTCTTGTCTCTATAGTAATCATGCTAATGTTTATTTCTTCAGCATTTATAGCAGAATGAAAATGATTCATGTATACTGTTAGGCTCTTCTTTATTTTTTTTACCTTATTACGTAGCTTGCAATCGGCTAACTTTTTCTGTATATGTTATTTTTCTTCAGCTATTTTATCTTTTATGTTTTCTGTTAACCAAAAGTTTGCTTGTAATAAACCAAACTATATAGTTCAGAGAATGTGCAATTAGGCATTTAGTTCCTTTATTAATTTGGCAGTTGGTTTATTTTTGATTAACTAATTATATAAATGAACGTATCCTTCTTGTATGACTTTGATTAATCTATTATTATGATATATGTATTTTATGAATATAAAAATTATTTATTTTAGATTGGCCTTTTTTTACATCTAGTTTTTCCTTACTTGAGCCATATTGTAACAGTAGTACAAGGTGTCCCCGGATGGGATTAGCTATACAACAAATGACCTAAATTTTAATTTTTGGACAAAAAGTCACTATAAAAATTTCCGCATTTTTAAAAAAATACGATTTATGTTAAAAAAATTATTTTTTTTATGAAGGAGCAGGGCGCTTAAAAATTCCAAAAATATGAATTTTGCCTAAGAGTAAACTACCTTTATTTTTCATTTTTAATAAAAAAGCCATTTGAAATACTTTTCTTTCATAATCCTAAATTTTTTAGTATCTGTTACGGAAAAATACGAAAACTGAGGTGAGGCATTGGGGAAAAAGACGTATTAAACAGGATTTAATGAACAATTTTTTCAAATTGCATTTTCCTTAAAAATGAGAAAAATAAAGGTAGTTTGCTCTTGGGTAAAATTCATATTTTTGAAATTTTTGAGCGCCCTGCATAAAAAAGTACATTTTCTTAACACATCGTATTTCTTTAAGAAACAAAATTTTTTATAGTGACTGTCGAAAAACTAAAATTTAGGTCCACTTGTGGTATACGTAACCCCATTTGGGGACACCCTGTATATTATTTGCTACCCCCTTGTGCATATACCACGGAAATTGCATGTTATATAGCACACATGTAACATCAGAACATATTTTAAGGTAAATATTTTGAAATACAATATATGTCTTTTACATGTATGTTATATATTTGCCACATATGAGTATGTTACAAGTTATGTTGCCATTACATGGCTATAACTTTTTTTGTGGCTGAAATTTTAAGGTCCATGTACCTTACATTTACCATACATCCAATATCCTTGGATATAACATGTTGAATAGATTACGTAAGAGAAACATACCAGGTATGTATCCGTGTTCACTGGGCGCTGTACCGCTTATATAGGTTCTCTATAGTCGTATCTTTACTTCGATATGTGTTATGTTTACGCTATGGATACAGCAACGATGCGGCATACTTACCGATCTAATAAAGAACGCTAACGCCTGGATAACGAAATAATACCGATTCAATAAAGTTAGCTTATCGATAAAGGCACATTTGCGTTTCGTTGGAATAAAGTTAATATAAAGGTGTATTCTATTATTCTGCAAATAACGAATACTAATACTGCATAGGCCCGTTAAAGAACAAATCTTTATTTCTAATTAAAAAAAAAATAGATGAAAATAAACACTTTTTTAATCACCCAACCACCGCGCCACGTTTCAATTCCTTCGCTATCCTGCTCCAATTAATATCAGTATTCCGTAAATTCATTATTTATAGTGATAATTAAACAATTTTACTTACCTTGTTAAGTCTCGAACTCACATCTACTATGTACGTACCTCATTTATCCTAGCGCCCATCCTGGTGTCCAGCAAATTTAATGATAAAAGTTATAGTAATGGATATCGGGATCTTATATTAAATGATATCGGTACCTAATAATTGAGTTTATTATAGGGAATTGAAATAGACACACATTAGATGAATATTTATGGTAGTATAGTTTTTAAGAAACAATATTAGGTATACAGGTGCATTTTATCTTATGTAAAAGATCCTGCAATTTCCAAATTTATTAGTGAGGCAGAATCCTTAAAATACCTGTAGTTACTGTTATTATGTTTTTAAAATTCTATTAATTTTTCTTTGCACATTGGTTAAATTTCTGTACAAACAAGTTTGACTCATTGCATCTATATTCTTTCATTCTTGACCGGTGTGACATTATATCACCGTTAAACACAAATATGATAAATAAAAATAACATAACCTTAAAAAATGCCACAGCTTCAAAGAAAACGCTATCGCAAAACAATGATCAAGATGAGATAATAGAGAAAAACAGACGTTACAAAAGACGAAAGAATGCTACCAAGATAAACCAACGATTAATATATATCGTATAATATCAGCGTTGGCCAGAGAGAAAATGGTAGATTAACCGTGTTGCACAAGCGACAATTCTTTATAAATTATAAGCGTCAAATGTTACCGGTACCGGCAAGGCATCGTTCACAGCACGTTGCTATAAAGAATGTGTAGAGATGCGTGAATTACAAAATCTTTTAATATGTAAAGATAGACATTATAATCGGTAAATGATTCTTTCGCCGAATCTATATCGAGGTTCTGTACAGTAATCTGTCACAATGCTGTATAGATATTGCGTGTAAAAACTATACAGGGTGTTTCGAAAAGATTGGGACAACGCTTAGTCGTAGATACTTGACATCAAAACAAGTTGATTTAACCCAGTGGTCTAACTCTTTTCGTTTTCAAGATAGACGGTGGTAAAATAAAAAAATTGTATTTGTAATTTGTCTCTACCCAGTGAACACGGATACATACCTGGTATGTTTCTCTTACGTAATCTATTCAACATGTTATATCCAAGGATATTGGATGTATGGTAAATGTAAGGTACATGGACCTTAAAATTTCAGCCACAAAAAAAGTTATAGCCATGTAATGGCAACATAACTTGTAACATACTCCACATGTGGCAAATATATAACATACATGTAAAAGACATATATTGTATTTCAAAATATTTACCTTAAAATATGTTCTGATGTTACATGTGTGCTATATAACATGCAATTTCCTTGGTATATGCACAAGGGGGTAGCAAATAATATACAGGGTGTCCCCAAATGGGGTTACCTATACCACAAGTGGACCTAAATTTTAGTTTTTCGACAGTCACTATAAAAAATTTTGTTTCTTAAAGAAATACGATGTGTTAAGAAAATGTACTTTTTTATGCAGGGCGCTCAAAAATTTCAAAAATATGAATTTGACCCAAGAGCAAACTACCTTTAGTTTTCTCATTTTTAAGGAAAATGCAATTTAAAAAAATTGTTTATTAAATCTTGTTTAATACGTCTTTTTCCCCAATGCCTCACCTCAGTTTTCGTATTTTTCCGTAACGGATACTAAAAAAATTAGGATTATGAAAGAAAAGTATTTCAAATGGCTTTTTTATTAAAAATGAAAAATAAAGGTAGTTTACTCTTGGCAAAATTCATATTTTTGGAATTTTTAAGCACCCTGCTCCTTCATAAAAAAATAATTTTTTTTAACATAAATCGTATTTTTTTAAAAATGCGGAAATTTTTATAGTGACTTTTTGTCCAAAAATTAAAATTTAGGTCATTTGTTGTATAGCTAATCCCATCCGGGGACACCTTGTACTACTGTTACAATATGGCTTAAGCAAGGAAAAACTAGATGTAAAAAAAGGCCAATCTAAAATAAATAATTTTTATATTCATAAAATACATATATTATAATAATATATTAATCAAAGTCATACAAGAAGGATACGTTCATTTATATAATGAGTTAATCAAAAATAAACCAACTGCCAAATTAATAAAGGAACTAAATGCCAAATTGTACATTCTCTAAACTATATAGTTTGTTTATTACAAGCAAACTTTTGGTTAAGAGAAAAGATAGAAGATAAAATAGCTGAAGAAAAATAACATAAATAGAGAAAGTTAGCTGATTGCAAACTATGTAATAAGGTAAAAAAAATAAAGAAAAGCCTGACAGTATACAAGAATCATTTTCATTCCGCTATAAATTACGAAGAAATAAACATTAGCATGATTACTATAGAGACAAGAAAAGTGTATAAGTTTTTGGTAAAACAGAACAGCTTTATCTTACATTAAAAGAAGTTTCAGGGAAAAAGGTAGACATTAAAAGCTTAATGAAGTTTGTTCCAAATGATGCTCGGACTTTTACAACATTTAAAAACTGTGGATTTTGAGGGTGACGTTGAAGGCTACAGTAACACTATTGATTTTGATATAGATGTAAACGAACAGTAGAAACGAAAATCGCAGGCATATTAATGAGAAGTACGACACTTTGAATTTTCTAAGTGTCTATACACCTACATACACAAAATATACTATTTTTGACAGTCGAGTTATTATTATATATTAAACACAGGTAATTTTTAGTTTTATTACTTATTTACTCTAATGACTGAATAAATGCTTTTTTGAACTATATATTCAACATCCGAATAAAGTTTGGTTTAATGCATGGTTATCCAAATTTAATTGTACCAAATATCAACTAAAATTCTGAACGAAAATAGTTAATGAAAATACAAGAATTCTTCAATTATTCAAAAAGGAGCTAAAAATTTATTAGAAACAAGAAAAATTCAACAAACGTGACAACAATACTCAAATGACGAAAACAAATTTCCTATATAAAAAAAATTTTACTTACAGACAAACCTGTCAGCATGAATTTGCAAGCAGACTAATAGGAACTTAAAACTTAATTATCTTAAAACTAGTTTTTGGCGCCTGGTTTCCTTTTTTCATACATATCTCAATAAATTATGGTACAATAACTGCTCCAGCTTCTTGTTTTCTCTCTGTAGCCTTTGCTTTGACAGTCTGAACCACTCATTAGCGATGTTCTCAAATTCTTTTTCACAATGTGGGAACATTTTGTTAACAGCAGCTAGAACAATAGTTTATGACAAAATTTTATAACTTTTTTGTGTATTATTTACCTACTTAAAAGCAATTTCTAACTTTTTTAGAAATTCTTTGTGTTTACCTATAGGTACCAACAATATGTTACATCGTTGCCCAAGGACTTTGTTTCCATTTATTGCTTATATAAATGTGTAGTTTTAATGATTGTGATTATACAATTTAAACTACAATAAAGCACCTATAATTTTTCTGTGGCTTGGGCTTAGTTAAATTTCATTAAATTTCAATTTCAAGATTGGGAAATATGTCAATAAAACTCCAACAAATAAGTAGGTACCTAATAAGCGACTTAACACTGCACCGAGGTGCTAATGATTTACACTTTTACGTACTTACCTACAATAGTTTTGATCTCTGAACTTGATTCCACACAAAAACAAAGACGATATTTTTAACATGTTAAAAACGCACGCTAGAAGTCACGTTGCACCTCTTTCAGGGTCACTTCACTTGTGTTAGGTTAGAATATTACGATTAGGTCACAGAAGAAGAAACAATCAGAAGGGAATGTCGGCAAAAAATCCTTTGATCTCGTTTTGTAAATTTCCACCATACTATTGTTGGGCGAGTTCAGGAGAGTACTCAATATTTTTTACCCCTTTTAGGAACGGCCCGGAAGAGAATAAGAAAACCTGTGAAACATTAGATGAAGACAAATAATGTTTGTTTTAGATTTTCAATGTTTCTTAACTAATTAGGCGGCATCATGATACAAACTGTATCACGAGGCGAGATCACGCCATTTGTCGCTGACGATCCGGTTACAGAAGAAATCCGTGATCCGGGCCTGGCACGATTTTTTACAATTCCGTCCGAGACTGACAGTGCGCGATGTAGATGCGCGAACTTTTCCCGCCAATGAGAGAGTATATTCTGATTGTTTCTTCTTCTGTGATTAGGTTCAGCGACATAATAAGAAGAGACTGGAAAAGTAGGCGTGGCACATGGCCAGAATATATTCGACCTTGAGCAAGCAACTAGTCCCCATTGGCGTCAGTTTAACTTAATGTTATGGAATTTGCGAATATTTTAAAAATGTATAGAGCAGCATTTACTCCGTTTTTAATAATAATCTAATTTATTACTACTTCTACAGTAATTTGACTAATAAATTTGAGCTCAACTAATAATAGAACAGCAATAAAAAACAATATCCATTCATTAATTGTATCCCTCAAAGCAGTACTCCACTGCAAATCTTGGCAACTAGGGCCAACAAATGACCCCCCACTACGTCCCTCGAGCGTTTATTCTTTGACCAAACAAACCGTATGTATACTGAATTGGGATTGCCCCTCTATACTTTAGACCTCGTTGATTAGGTTATTTTGTTGGGTATAGGCGTCTGAATTTAAGATGCCAGCGCCAAAGTGGAGAACTCGTGAACTATTTATAGGCTTTTTGTTTGTTATGGCGAATACTTATATTGATTTTTTTTCTGTTTATCGTTGTTTTTGGCGTTAAAAATAATAACATTAATAATATATGACCTAAAGGTTTGCAAGATTTTGTTGTAAGTGATTTGCAAGATGTTAATGGCATTATTCAGCAAAATTCATATTTTTTTAGGTTATCTAGTTTTTCCCTTGAAAATTACAGTTTCTTCGAAATAATAGGTGTCTGGCTAGTTAAATATTAATAAACTTAAATATTTCTTTAAATTTATATACAGTTGTAGTTTAAATCACTTTTTTTTTCAGGAAACATGAGTGACATTTAGGTTAAGCATATTGCAATGTATGGAACATTTGTGAATCACTAAAAATGTAAAAATTCTAAGTGTGTGTATGAAGGGGAATATGTTTTAAATGCGGGACACATTATTTTGTGTGGTACAACCCATATTCAACACAAAACTTAATAAACGTGTATGCTCTTTGTTTACAAACAAGTGTCTCAGATTCAAATAACCATGAAATTAGTGGTACATTGAATATAACTGAAAAGATATTTATTAATTCTTTAAGTTAAATAAATGAAACAGTATTTTGTAAAATATGAAATAGAAATATTCAGAGGTAAAACATAATAGTGCATGGTGCAGTAATATATATTACTTTTAAATATACTGGAATTACATATATTTACTTATTTCAAAAATTTCACTTGCAATGTGTGATTGTCTAGGACATTATTATTGCTACTCGGGCCACGGTTATTTGCACCAGCTTTTTTCATCTCAATGCCTGGTTAAAGGTGTCTACATCAAAGAGAATATGCTTTGAACATTGTCGTGCAATCTCAACTTTCACGAGTTGTCCCTGCAATCTACAAAGGATACCGACTAGGTTGGCTCCAGCAAATTGTAGCCCCTTTAAACGCTATCATATTTTTAATAACTTAGCATCTCAGTTTATCATTTACTTATTGTTGATATCATCGTACACTAAAGAGACAATGACAGAAAAGCCCATAATTAGTTTGACTATAGACCACCAGGTGGCGTACTCCTTATTTTCAGACGCCTATAGTTAGGGATATTTGAGTTAATTTCGTATCCTTTTCTAGCACGAACTATGTAATACAAAGTGCGAAAGAGATGTCCTATAATAATTTTATAACCAGATTTACCGGGAAATTTAAAACATCACAATATTAAAATGTTATCCAACTGTATGAAGATACGGGATTATTAAATTAGTTTTTGATCGGCGAGTTTTATTTGTTGTTATTAAAAAAATAAAACGGCCGGTAACACTAATCACTATTTTAATAAATTTATAGAGTATTTAAACGAATAAATCATCAAGTATTATATAGGCACAATTACATTTTCATTACCACTTAATGGCAACTGAAGACATTTTTGTTTAATATCACAAGCGTTAATTGGTAAAAGAGCTTATTTTCATTGGGCATGCTATTATTATGTTGATTAAACTACACTGGTCACTGATGTTATAACCTAACTATAGCAGCTACTACACCAAAGCGATATACATAATATATAGATAGATAGATAGATAGATAGTTTATTCATGTCAAAATACATAAAAATGTTTACACACGTCAAATATACAGTAGTTAAGGTAATTTCGGATACTTTACCAACGAGGTTTCGGAGCAGGTAGGTGTATTTCGAGATTTTGGTACAAACATAAGCTATATGATTTTCCCACAACAACTTTGGGTCTAATTTCACACCCAGGAATTTAATAGATTCAGGGTTATTTGCTTCCTCCATGTTACGCAAACTGAATATCATGGTTTCCGTTTTTGATATATTCAGGCATAACTTGTTAGACATAAACCAGTTCTGTATAGTTGACTGGATTTGCGGTACCTCATTCAACAGGTATCCTAAATTACAGCTGGGAAGGGTCAAACTAGTGTCATCGGCGAATAATATGGCAAGTATATTATCCTGAACTGAAATTGGGAAATCATTAATAAAAATAAGAAAAAGCACAGGTCCCAGTACAGAGCCCTGGGGAACACCATGTTTTAACTTTTGTAAGGTGGATTTTCTCCCATTATAGATGACAAATTGCTGTCTATTACTAAGATAAGAACTTATAAGTGCTATACTATGCCCAGAAAGGCCATAGTAATTTAATTTGTTAACAAGCACATCGTGGGACACGCAGTCGAAGGCTTTTGTGAGATCTAAAAACAAAGAACCGATATATTTCCCTTCTTCAAATCCTGCATTGATAGCAGATGTTAATTTATCAATTGCCAGTGTTGCAGATAATTTATTTCGGAAACCAAACTGGTTGGCGTTAAGAAGTTTATTGTATTCTAGATAAGTTGTTAACTGATTTTTTAGAATCACTTCATAAATTTTACCCATACATGGAATAACTGAAATTGGTCTATGATTAGAGGGATCATCGATGTTATCTTTTTTATGAATGGGTACTACTTTTGAAATTTTTAAAGGCTCAGGAAATATGCTATTTGTTATACTGATGTTAATTAAATTTGTGAGAGGAATTAAGATGGAATGCTTTATGCCTTTTATAATATCAATTGAGATATCATAAGCATCTTTACTTTTTTTATTTTTTAATCCAGTAATTATATCAGATATTTCCAGACATGTGATTTGAGTAAAATAAAATTGGTGAGGCTGGCTGAAATCGCTTAGATAATCAGTATAATCTACGTTACATGGAGGTAGCTCATCTATAATCTTATCAGCTACATTTACAAAATAGTTGTTGAATTCTTCACAGGAAATATTAGATATGTTGTTTGATCTAACTTTGTAATTGTTGAGAATTTTCCACATAGCTTGTTGGGGGTTACTATGACTACTTACAAAGTTATCATGGGAAACTTTTTTAGCTATGTTTATTTGACGGCGATAATCGGATTTGAAATTATTCATTATGACCTTGTTATTGTACGTGGGATTCCTTTTATAAAATTCATACAAGAAATGTAGCTGCTCACGCATGATCCGAAGGTCATTAAACCACGTTATTTTGGTTATGTTCGAATTTCGTACCTCACGTGATTTTAGTGGGAAAACAGCATCTATAGCATCAGTTATAATACTGATGAATCTTAAAAAACGACTGTTTATATCTATATTATTGTCATTGATAAATTCCCAATTAACTGTATCTAGGTAGTTATTTAAATCTATAAAACCACGATCATGAATGGGTCTATAGATTATTGTCTTTAAAGGTGTTTTATAACTAATATTTGTCTCCAAGTGTATAGCTAGGTGATCTGATAGTTCGGTATCTACTGATCGCGTTTTGAAGTTATTAGCGCTGAGGTTGGTGAAAATGTTATCAAGACAGTGGTTATTTCTGGTAAATCCAGTGTAACTTAGCGTTAACCCAAAAGATTTAAAAGTGTTTATAAGCAGTGCAGTGCGCTGCTCTTTTACGTTATGGAAATATACATTAAAATCACCGGATACCAACATTATCTTATTACTTTTAGAAATAGCTTCGAGAGCAAACGTAAGTGTTTCTAAGAAAATGTCAAAATCTCCGTTGGGGGGTCTGTAAATTGTCATGAGTCTAATGTTATCATATTCAATGGCCGCTATCTCGCAATGCGATTCAATTGATAATTTATTTACCTGCTCCAAACTTGTATAATTTGTATAGTTATTGTATGCATACACAGCCAAGCCACCATGAGCGGAGTTGGTTCTACAAAATTTAGAGGCAAGACTGTAATTGTTGATACTTACATATGTCAGTTCGTCATGTGTACACCAGTGTTCATTTATTAATAAAAAATTATACTTAACGTCATTTAAAAAGATTTCTAATTCATTTGATTTATTTCGTGGGCTTTGTATATTTAGGTGCAATATTTTAAGATTACACGGCAGTTCTTCTTTATTTGGGCTGTTTATACCATTTGAATTAAACTCTTTTAAAATTCCTTTATTATTCGCTGCATTTTCTTTAACACCTTCCTGTGATTTTGGGAAAGACTGTTTTAAGTTGTAGGACATAAAAAAGAATTAGGCTGAGGGCTAGCATCAGGTTCTATGCTAGTACGTGATGAGTCCAGGAACCGTTTACCTCTCTTAAAGTCGAAGCGATCGAATGCTATCTTTCTCGGCCAGAATTTTGGGTCGTATATAGTGGTCTGCAGATGGGGCAGCACGCCTATCATAAAAGACTATATATACTTAACCAAACTTTTTTGACATTCCATATGTAAGCTAGCTTGTTTGCTTGTTTCACGTTTGTAGTTTACCAAATTACATGATTAAATATATATGTGTAATGTAATTGTAGAAAAACTTAAAATGTCCATGATGATCACAAAATATATAAATGTTATATCTGGTGTAAACATATAAGATGGGTTGATGTGTAATATGTAGCAATTATCTAAACATCACATATTTTAATGTTATTATTTAACACACAAGCAATATAACTTTAAACGTACATACTGATTACAGAAATACGTAAATGTTATATAGCTGATAAATACACATAATACTTGTTATTGTAATGTAGCAGTTACGTAAAAATCACATATTTTAATGTTATTATTTAACAAACAGGCAATATAACTTAAAATCTACATGGTGATAACAGACATACATAAATATTATATGGCATGTAAATATACAAAATACTTGTTATTGTAATGCAGCAGTTATGTAAAAATCACATATTATAATGTTTGTATTTAACAAACAGGCATGTTTGTTAATAACTTAAATGTATATAGCATTTGAAGATGGTTTATATGATAGAATATATTTGGTAATATGGTGTGTGTTACTTTGACAATCTCTCTTTGGTACGTAACAGCCATATGTGTGTTCACTGGGTATCTTGGATACTAGAATACGTATCTACTTCAAAGTTGGTAACGGCATGTTTTTCAGGTCGCTAATTATAGTGGTGATATTGCAGATGTCATATTTTATAGATGGCGCTAGTTACAGTACTTTTATGTGACACTTTAAGCCGTAACTTTTTGAGGTTAGGTTTTGGACATCGTCCTCTATTATAATCGAAACGCAATTTAGTTTTCTATAAAAAATGTTTGTTTTAACGCGATAAAATGCATCTTTTCAGAGAAATACGCGATTTACAAATTTGTCACAGAACAATTCGAAGAAATTCAACACAACAAAGATTGGGACAACGTTTAGCGTAGACTATTGACATCAAAACAAGTAGCGGTCTAACTCTTTTCGTTTTCAAGATACAAAGTGATATAGTAAAAAAAATGTATTTGTATTTTGTCTCTATCTTGGAGAATATTATACGTACCTACAACAAGCACTATTGACAATTTCAAGACATCATACTTGACATACACCTACTAGATAAAAAACTGCTTTTAGGTATAATTGAATTTCTTCGAACTGGTGTGTGATAAAGTTGTAAATCGCGTATTTCTCTGAAAGCATGCATTTAATCGCGTTTAAACAAGAACCCCTTTTTAGGAAACTAAATTGCGTTTCGATTATAATAGAAGACGATGTTCAAAATCTAACCTCAAAAAGTTATGGCTTAAAGTGTCACGTAAAAGTCCTGTAACTAGCGCCATCTACAAAATATGACATCGGCAATATCACCATTGTAATTAGCGACCCGAAAAACATGTTACCAACTTTGAAGTAGATACGTGTAATAGTCTCCAAGATAGAGATAAATTACAAATACAATTTTTTTAATTTACCACCCTATATCTTGAAAACCACTACTTTTTGAGTTAAATCGACTTGTTTTGATGTCAAGAATCTACGGCTAAGCGTTGTCCCAATCTTTTCGAAACACCTTGTATAGGTAGGTTAAATGAAGGATACAGGAATTACATCTAATGTATAAAGGTAAACCTGTAAATACAACAGTGAAAGGTAAGATATAGACTATATCTGTATAGTTTGAGTACCTTAAAATATATAGGCACAGATTAAAATGACGAATCTGTATCGAAAAAAAAGCCTCTATCGCCTGGTTATACGGGCAGGGTAAGGCTGATCAACAATACTCCATTCCATGACTTAGTAATGTGATCTAGGAATAATAGGTGACAAGGTGTTCTTGTAGGAAACGGATTTTCAGTTTGCATCTCGTGTTTGGAAAACATCCACCAACGAAGCTCGCCAATGAAATTTCTGACCCTGGTACATACTCTTACAAATGAACTTGTCAATGTTAATTTTATTTTCTTGCCTAAACTTTTCAACGCATCCAAGTTTCCAGGAAGCATCAAGTACGTCCTTTCCTGCCGTATTATATACTTCCAAAAAGATGATTTTCCCTTTTCCTTTTCTATGCGAGGGAACTTGTGTCAACACATCCTGACAAAGCGTTTAGGCCTATATTCCTTTCGCCTTTCCCCGTTTTATTATAAAACATACTTTATTAACATGCTTTTGTTAGGTAGACTTGTAACTATGTATATATCTATAAAAAATCTAAGGAACTAAATTTCACCCACTTCTAATTGTTGTATCATCATGAAATTTGGCAATTGTGTGTAGCTCTGACGACAATACAATACAGTGTACTCAATATTATAATATGTTCAAAATGGCCGCCGCCCCAAGGTGCGCACAAAAAAAGTTACAGACCGACAGACAGATAGAAAATTTTTTTCACTCAAACTTAAAATCTCGACGTTTCATGACATTCTAAGCCCATTTGAAAAATAAAAATTTTTAAACATTTTTTTGTCGTTACTATACTTCCACTGGATGTGGAAGTTAAATCAGTATTGAGTCATTTGCCTACAAAAGTAACCACTGAAGTATTACTCTACCAGGTTATTGTATTGTAGAATATCTATTTCTCGATTTTTTCGGCCGTATAAATAAAAAGATGTGTTCTTTTTAAAACGTGTTCACTCCTATACTACAAGAAGCTATTTGTTGTTATTTTTCTCAGTTCTAGTGCCTCAATAGTTTCTTAAGTTCATGATTACGGGATTACGTGGGTTCTTATCAATTTATTTTCTGCTATAGAAAAAGAATAAAAATATACTCTTCCTGCCCAGAGCACGAGAAAAGTTCTTCAGAAAATACGCTGGTCTTATTGGCTACAAATTTAAATAAAACAGTATAGGAAAGTACTCGAGAAATCACAAGTTCTCGAAATGAAAAGGAAAACATGCAGCTTAGTAAAAATATATCGATAAAATTTCAGTAAACTTATTACAGGTCGACAATAGTTAAAAATAATATGTAAACTGGGTTAAAGAAAAAGACCAATAGGAATAAAACTAGCAACAAAAAAATATGAATACCGAGGATGCTAGCAGGGCGAACTGAAGGTTTGTTTTACAAATTGATGGCTTCGATGCATCGACTGAAACTGGAGCCCGAACTTCTTTCTAGCTGCGTTGCATCTTCGGCAGGTTCGTACTTTTAGAATAAGACAAAGTTACACCCTGTATATGGGTGTAAAGCAGAAGAAAACCAGAAAACCACTAGAGACGTGTTTATTTGTGACCTGAGCCATGCCATGAATAATCTAAGAAATAAAAGAACCTGGAAAACAGTTGGCTTTAACCAAGGATTCAAAAGATTAATTATTTTTCATGTACTTAGTTTCAGATAATGCCGAGAATAATGCGTATCGTGCGTAAGTCCATTTAGCGAGAACACCTCGGAGAACACGCTTGGTTTGAGAGGATCCTTTTTGTGAATAAAGCGTTTGCATCAGCAGGATAAGTGATTTATCTTCCTGTTAATTTAAAATGTATTGGACCTGGTATTGAATGTCTAATTAATTGTGATGTTTATTCCATTTAGGTTTTTATTCTAGGCCTCCTAAGTATAAGCCTAAAAGGAATGCCAAGCAATACCGATAAAACACTTTAAATCTAATTATAACATAACATAGCATTGCATTATACTATTTATACTGCAAATGACTGCAGCCAACATTACTTTTCTGTATCTTATAAATTATATAGACATTGTAATCACATAGCGCGTTTTTTAAGTTATTTCTCAAAAATATTGTTAGGTATCTAATTACCTATCTACACCTAATTATCAAGTACTTATCCACATGAATTTCTTGGCGAAAATCCATTATAATAGACAGTAATATCAAATATCTTTTATTTTTTGTCATATTTATTTTTACATAATTTTCACAATACAGAAGGTGAATCTGTAAAGCAGCAGCCGGTAACAGGTAGGAATTTAAAATTTTGAGAATTATTGGTGAAATATTATGAAACGAGTATCGCATATAAACGAATATCGTTTTATGGGTTTTTGTCACGGTTTGACAATTTCAAATATATTATTAAAGTGTTATGAATTTTTTTTTCACATAGTGAAGTGCAAATATAGTGTCAACGTTGTTTTCATTGAAAATCTGGATGTGGAAGTAGTGATTCCTTAGGCAGCGGTTTTTACAGCGTTTTGGGATCCAAGCATTATTTTAGTTGCCCTCTCTTTGCTGTACAGTACGTCTGACATCATCAGGCCATCTGACATGGTTGTCTGTTAGGCACATGGCCTCACCAAAGCTCTTTCCCATCAACACCTTGTAGTGACATCAGCCCAACGTTCTGAAGGGCGTCCTCTTCTCTGGTTATCCTTGTACTAACAACCGTTCAATATTTTCTCTTACTAGTTGATGTGACGAGAAGATTCGGGAGAATACGATGCTGGACAGTCGCTCTGTCGGACGAGAATCGAGCTCTTGGAGCGATGGACTGTCCAGGGAATTCGTAACAAAGTTCTCCAGATCCACATCTCGAAAGCATCCATACGTCGTGTTGTCTGCTTGCCTCCCCAATGGTCTATGTCCCAGAGGCATAATAAAAGATGGAGAAAACTATGGCATTAGAAAGTATTGATATTTTTACAACCCCCTTGATATGGGTATAAAAAGAAAGGGCGTGATAAGTAGAAAACAAATATGTGATCAAAATTTTAAAATTCAAAATGGCGGCGTCAACATGGCGGTATGGATCTATGTAAGTAAAAAAGTCTAAGGAACTGAATTTCACCCACTTTTAATTGTTGCATCATAATGAAATTTGGCAATTGTAGTCCCTTGAGGTAAACTACTCATACAGCATGAAATATTTTATAAATATTCAAAAAACAGTGCTTATATGTAAAAAATATTTTCAATATTTTATTAACATTTTATACACCTTACGGAAAAAATATTATTTTAGTAATATTTAATAATCAGTTATTAAACAGTTTTTAATTGTTTTGAAAATGATTTTTTAGAACATTTTATAAACACTATTTTCATATTATTAACATTGTTTTTAAATGTTCTTATTAACTTTTTTAGCATAATTTAAAAAATATCAAATAAATATTTATAATACTATGGTACTATTTTAAATTTCCCGCGTCAAACCTAGCTAGCAGTGGGCCGCCAATGGCGCCACTTTTACCATGATACATGACAGTAGTAGCCATGACGTATGTTGAATATCGGTCGATTTGGTGATTTTTATAAAGTTTCAGTTCAATCTTTGCATAATTTATTATCTGGATAAGTAGAATTTTAATATTAATAATGTTTTAAATCTTAGGATTATTATTGTACCTCTGTATTGATACACATCATGACTATGGTGTATTTTACTTCCACATCCAGTGGAAGTATAGTAACGACAAAAGAATTTTTTAAAATTTTTATTGTTCAAATAGGCTTAGAATGTCACGAAACGTCGAGATTTTAAGTTTGAGGGGAAAAAAATTTTCTGTCTGTCGGTCTGTCTAACTTTTTTTGTGCGCACGTTTACTCTGGAACCGTTTGAGATATTAACTTGAAATTTAGTACACATATGTACTTTAACGAGATCTAGAACTAGATTATATTTTCATCTTGTTCCGTCGAAGGGTTGGGGGGTAGGAGTAAATTTGGGGAAAATAGGTAAATCAAGCAGGTAAGAGTCTATAAAATTGGTATTTAGTATATACAAGAGAAGCTGAGGTCTCAAAAAAAATTTTGCCATTAGCCACCCTCATTACCACGCCCACCCATTATTAAAGGGGATGAAAAAAATGTGATTGATTTAGGGTGTGTACAAGAACCAGAAACCTCAAAACGTTTTTTACTTCAACCACCTCCACTACCACCCCCTATCGCCACCCCCACCCCGCTACCGATGTGGGGTATCGTTTTATGGGTTTTTGGGGTAGAGGATTTCAAATAATATATTATTAAAGTTACATAAACAACTATTTCCGCACACAAAATTTTTTCGTTGTGAGTGACTTCGATAAAAAATCTGGTTGGGGTGTAAATTGGGGTAAATTTGGGGTTTTGGGGTAGAGGATTTCAAATATTATATTATTAAAGTTCCATAAACAATTATTTCCACATACAAAATTTTTTCGTAGATAAAAAATCTGGATGTGGAAGTAGTGATTCCTTGGGCAGCGGTTTTTTGTTAGTTTTAATGATAAAATAATATTTACCTTGTTTAATAGGCAATGCAAAATGTGCTCTATTTAACCTCAATTTAATTTCGCCGTAAAATAAACAACGTTTTGCTCATATTTCCATTTTGTGTAGATACTAATAGTAGAGGTGTAAAACTAAGACTCTAAATCATCTAAAAAGGGTCTTACAATAGCAATTTTTTTTGTTGGAACTTGTCAGAAACATTACAATAAGGAGTGTAGCAAAAAGTTTTGGAATAAATCCTATTCCCGCAAGGCATTTGTTTAAACAAAAGAATGTTCAAAATTGTGTTTTTTTACTGTTTTTCTTAAATATTTCTAGTATTTCAATGAACAAATAATGAATTGTTCGTAATGAAATTGTGAAGAAAACTGGATTTGTCTGAACCTGCTTGAACATTTTTTTAAGTTGTAACAAATCAAAACAATTTATAATTAAATAATTAATGATAACTTAAACAATAATGCATTATTTTAACTAAATTTTAGTAGAGTATACCCCTAATGGAGGTAAATCGTCATACCAAATTTCAAGTTGGTATGTTGAGAACAACGCCTAAAAAATAAAAGCGAAGTCGAAAATTGAATCGTCGATTATTTAAGTGGATCCAGTCGTACAACTTTTTTTTTTCAAATTGTAGTTTTTTTGTTCTTTTCAGTGATATTAACAAAAAAAAAATTAAGAAATTTTTAAACCAATTTTTTAAAATTTGTGTACTTTTTTATAAACAAATGCATTTTACTCATCAATATTTTGCTCACAAATAAAAATTGTTGGCATGTATCAAAAGTATATAAAAGAAGAAATAATGTGGAAAAAAATGTTTTGTGTTCGCCAATTATTGGGAACTGAGATATGGCATCTTTTCTGTTTTAGCCATTTATAAACAAAATAAATGACACAGTCAGAAATCATTTTTTATTTCTTTCCAGGAGCAGTTCGTAATTGTTTTAAAGAAGCCACAGGGGCAGACATTGTTGGATGTGTTAAGGAGTGGCTGGTCAGAGCAAAATTCAGGGATATCACATATAAAACAACTGAAACATAATTACATATTACCCATTTCTATAATTTTACTTATTTTTTCCTATAGATATAGCTGTTTTTATAGTTTTAAAATTGTATGTTTGTTTAACAAATAACTATATATCGAGTGCGTCTCAAATTGACGCTACATGTGTATTGCCATTTTATTAAAATGTAGAAAGTTTGTTAAATGAAGCTTTTAGATATTTTTTGGACATTTAGTGTTGTTTCACAATAAAAAAAACTATAAAAAAAACTAACGAATTTCTTTTCAGTATGAATGATCCGCTTGAATAGTAGGTGTGGACCATTAATAATAGGCTATGGTTCAAGGGTAGATTCTCTGGACCAAAATATGAGGAGAACTAACATGCTTTAGTAAATTGTTGCTGTGGGGAAAGATACAGGGTGTCAAAATTGTAATTTTGACCAATCTTCTCCCAATTTGATAAGGAAGCATTTTTTAAGCTAAGAAACAATAATTTATGTATTACATCACGCTATCTTGTGGAGGGCGCCTCATGAGCTATACCTGATGATGAAATATTTTTCTCTCTTTTTTTTTACGAAACGTCGTGGCAATTTTGACTAGAAAATTTCATGCAGGAGTCATTTCTACGTAAAAAAAGGTAAGTACACTTGATAGAACTTGATAATTCCAACCATTTTCGAGAAAACTGCCGCATATAGGTCTCAAGAATTTTTTGAAAACAAGCTCAATTTGAAAAGGACAAATTGTGTTTATTGAAAAGTGTGGTTTGGTGACGTCTTAGTTCTGTAATTTACGTACAACTTCATTAGTTTGACATTTTGACCGATGAACTAAGACGTCACCAAAGCACACTTTACAATAAAATACAATTTGCCCTTTTCAAATTGAGTTTGTTTTCTTGAAATCTTTGCGGCAGTTTTTTCGAAAGCGGTGGTGAATTATCAAGTTTTATCAAGTGTACCTTTTTTTTACGTAGAAATGACTCCTGCATGAGATTTCCTAGTCAAAAGTGTCACAACGTTTCGTAAAAAAAAAGAGAAAAAATATTCATCATCAGGTATAACTCATGGAGCAAACGTTTCCTCACCAAATTGGGAGAAGATCGGTCAAGAGGTAGTTGAGATATTGCAGAAAAAAAAATACAATTTTGACACCCTGTATCTTTTCCCACAGAAACAATTTACTAAGGCATATTTGGTTATATTCTCATATTTTGATCCAAAGAATCTACCCTTGAACTATGGTCTATTATTAATGGTCCACCCTGTATAAAATAAATATTTCAAAAATATTTTGAAATCGTGTTAAATAACTTGTAAAAAACGTTTTAATAAAACTTTATAAGATTTTATTCACATTCGTTAAATATTTCGAACATTTATCCCTCACATTAAATAAATGTTTGTATAATGTAAATGAAATAAATATTCAATTTTCATTAGGAAAATATTGCTTAAGAAAATTATTTGTTGTTCAACTCATGTACATTGTTAACGCGATCTTATGACTGCAACACTAGCCTAGCCAGTGGAAGTGTGCTGTGGTCGTACCCATCCTGAAATCAGGAGCTTCATATTGACGATGAACACGAGTCTGGCTTCAGGTCGTACGAATCGTTAACGATGTGAAAGTGCAATACAATCTTGGTAAAAACACCACCATGGTGCTCTTAGAAGTTGAGAAGGCTTTCGACACGGTCTGGATTCCGGGTCTACTATATAAAATGCACACATATAATTTTCCGCGATATATAACGAAACTGGTTTACTCGTATCTGACGGGCAGATCGCTACAAGTGCGAGTGAACAACAAACTGTCAACACTGCCTGACATTCGGGCGGGCGTCCCGCAAGGGTCGGTCCTCGCGCCTAAATTATATAACCTGTATGTTTCTGACTTTCCAGTTTTTCCTAATACTAAACTGGCCAAATACGCTGATGACACTGCCATGTATGCACATAGTCACAACGCTAAAGCGGCCAATATGTTACTGAAAGCCCACATGGTCCGTACCGCGGCGTTTTACGACCGGTGGAAGATTCGGGTAAACGTTGAAAAGTCGGAAGCGATAGTCTTCACGCGCAGGTTCACTGAAAATAAAATTTTAACACCTATTTCGGTCAGAGGAAATCAAATTCCAACTAGAAACTGCGTATTTGGGAGTACATCTGGACCAACGACTGACATTCGACAAACATATGAACGAAACTATACGAAAAGTCTATTCTATGTACCCGCTCCTGGCCAAAAATAGCAGACTTAGTCGACAAAATAAAAAATTAGTTTACACTGTTGTAGTGAGGCCGACCCTAACATACGCGGCACCGATGTGGTGCAGTGCATCGGTCACGACTCTAAAGAAACTAAAACTGTTGGAGCACAAGTTTATGCGCCTCATTTCAAATTCTGCAAGATATAACCTCCTTCAGAGAATTATATGCACGTTGCCACGACATAACACCACCAGCGGATTACATCCAACAAATCTTTCAAAAATTCTATACTTTTAAACTGGGTGATAGTCTGCTAACAAACAACATTACCCAGATCAGAGAGCATAACGCCCCCTTTAGAATAAAACACACCTTGCCGTACCAGGCGTTGCTTATTTTTAGGCAACCTATCTAACCCTATATTCTCTTTTTAATCCTTCATTAACGATAACTTTCATTCCTTATTTTCTGTTCTGTCCCTTTTCGTTTCTTTACCATTGTTCTAAATTATTCTTCCTAATTATAATGTTTATTTTATCTTAACCTCCAGATTTGTTAACATTTTAAACTATACATTAAGCGGCTTGGCATCCGCTTCATTCAGTAACCACCATTTTCTGAAGTGGGTTTTTTGGTTTGGTTCTTTTTCCCGTATTAGCATTAGGCGCGGATTTATGGGGGGAGTAACGGGGTAATTACCCCCCAAGATTCTGTAAAATCAACTTTTGTTTTAAAATGTTATGATTTTTGTTAATTTTAGGAAGAAAAAAACATTTAATAGGGTAATTACCCCCCCCAAGAAACTTTCATTGTAAATTTTTTTTTTTGGGATGAACAAATTTTTTCGGATTTTTGCTTTCCGCTCTTCAAAAAAAATTTTTTTTTTCGGATTTCTCCCCCCCGCTCATCAAAAAATTTTGGGTTCAGTGTTATCCCCCCCCCCAAGCTCAAGGTCCAGATCCGCCCTTGATTAGCATATCATAATTTAAAATAGTGCGCCTTACTTCCAGTTAATATTAAGTTTTACTATCCATTTTTTTTTGGAAATTTATCTGTTAATACCTTTTTTAATTTGCCCTATGGTAAAAGGAGTTCAGGTCAATGTTTTATTTTTTGAAGTTGACCAGAGTACGCTTCGTCCTGTTATTCAACTGTCACGGAGCTGCGCCCCGTGAATGTCTGACAGTATTCGGACACAAGTGTCTGGGATATATTGTAATATATAATAATAATAAAGTTTGATTGTATTGTATTGTATTGTATTGTATTGTATTGCTTCGGACTTACAGTCGAGAGTTTGCAGGATCGATCCACGGTCACGTCTGATTTTTCTTTTTTTTTTTAAAATAAAAATAATTAATGGTAAATAACTATTATAACGTGACTCCTATTTAGGAAATTATGAGTTTTCAAAAGTTGTTAGGTTTAAGTTTTTAATATATCTTAAGAACAGGAGCCCTAACGCCCACCACTTCATCTGCTGTTTTAGCCAAAGCTGGACCCACTCCACCTGATCACTCACCTACCGCGGCGTTGCACGCCGCGGTGGTTCTAGACTAGTCCACAGCCAAGGCTCACGACTGTACTATTTAACAATAATAAATTTGTTTTGAATTGAATTGAATTGGACACAGGTGTTTGGGATATATTGTAATATATAATAATAATAAAATTTGATTTTATTGTATCGTATTGCTGCGCTGGGATAAACGAGATACGTACATAGTAGACGTGGGTCCGAGACCTAAACAAGGTAAGTAAAATTGTTTAATTATCACTATAAATAATGAAGGAATACTAATATTAACTGGAGCATGACAGCGAAGGAATTGAAACGCGGCGCGGTGGTTGAGTGATTAAAAAAGTGTTTTTTTTCATCTATTTTTTTTTAAGGGCACGTAAGGAATATGTAGAAGCATCAATGTAATATTAGTGTATGGGTACATATAGATTATGTATCTATTAAATGTAATGTTTATGTAGCCTATACCTTTGGTTAGGGACATGTATACTCTTAGTTTCCTACGTAGATGCTACACCAGACCTATTTTTGAAATGTATCTGTTATATATTTGTGTTTGCTGGGTAATGTCCAAGTCCAAAAATATCATTTAAATGGATTTTTTTGTTTAAAAAATTCATGACAAATTTGTTTGAAATTAAACCAAGCTGTCAGATAATTGTCAAGCAATTATTAGCTTTTTTATATTTTTTAAATTTATCATTTTATTCAATTTTTTTTTTATGAAACATTGGGCTAAGGGTTTTTGGACAATTCTGAACAACATTCATTAAAAAAAATTTCCGATAAAAAATGCCGAGCACCGGAAACTCGGAAAAAGGTTTTCCGGTAAACTCTCACCGTCACTTCATCTGATTCAGTTTGTATAAGACTAGCAAGTTGACCCCTATCATTTGTCTGTTCCATGACCTATGGCATACTGAGGAGAACATAATAAGTTCGAAACCGGTCTATGTCTGGTTAGGGACAGACAAATGATAGTTGGTTACTGATCACGATTTGAAGGTGTAATTAAATGCAGGTCGGGGTATTTGCCCGCTGAGTAGTTGTTTCCTTCAAATCCTATTTCATAAACAGTGAATATAACCCACTAGGGCTAGAGGTTGCCGCTCTTGGTACTTGCAAAAAAGCAAGTCGCTATACGCCAGTGACATTTATCCGACGTATAGTAGCATCTGACCATATGAGAGTTTACCTCTCACCGTCACTTCATCTGATTCAGTTTGTATAAGACTAGCAAGTTGACCACTATCATTTGTCTGTTCCATGACCTATGGCATACTGAGGAGAACATAATAAGTTTGAAACCGGTCTATGTCTGGTTAGGAACAGACAAATGATAGTTGGTTACTGATCACGATTTGAAGGTGTAATTCAATGCAGATCGGGGTATTTTCCCGCTGAGTAGTTGTTTCCTTCAAATCCTATTTCATAAACAGTGAGTATAGCCCACTAAGGCTAGAGGTCGCCGCTCTTGGTACTTGCAAAAAAGCAAGTCGCTATACGCCAGTGACATTTGTCCGACGTATAGTAGCATCTGACCATATGAGAGTTTACCTCTCACCGTCACTTCATATATAAGAAGAAAAGGCTCTATGCAACTTTTCACATAAATTGATAGTTTTAAGTTATAACGACTTCAAAATTGCGATTTTAGCTTAAAAAAGGTATTTCCAAACGGCAAGTATCTCGAAAAGTATTATTTTGTCAAAAAATTGTTACAGGCCAATTCCAGAAAGTGTGGGAATTAATTACAATTACATTTACAATTACAATTACAAACTGGGAATTAATTACAATTTTTGGTTATTGATGTAGGATTAATAATTTCGGAGATATTTAAGTTTATATTTGGCATCCAAGCGTTCATAAAATAATTATTTAGAGTTAGAGTTAAATATGTCAGAAACTGCAACACCTACGTCAAGAATGCTAATAGGTAGAATAATAGGTTATTAAGCTTTCAACCTGTTTTTTTATTTGTTTCTGTAGCATAAAAAACAAAGAAGTTATGACCGAAACAGTGTGCGTCTTCACATTTTTTTAATAACAACGTCGTCATTTTGTTACCGTATTTAGCCAGTAATTAAAAAAAGGAATTTCAATCACTGTTTCTCATTAATATATAGCATGACGTAGATGCTCAAATTTTTTCGTTTGTATACAGCACTTGCTTTAGAAAAAATTACAGTTTAAGTTATAAGACCCGGTACTTTCATCTCCAGTTAAGTCTATTCTATAGATAGATTCCATGGAAACAATTATTGACACAATTGTATCCAAGGAAATTATCTGGAGAATAGACTTAACTGGAGAGGAAAGTACCGGGCCTAAAGGTATTTTCGATAAAACGTACTTTTTTCTTTCCTTTTCCAAATATCTGAATAAATATTAGTTTTATTGAAAAATGGGTAGAGACCAAAATTAAAGATCATAAACTGATAGTGAATTTCGCTTTTTTGTTTATTTACATAAATTTAATAGTTTCGGAGATATGAAAGTTTAAAAATGGCGTCCGAACGTTTATGAGACGAAAAATGCAGATTAAATGTTAAATATCTCAGAAATTGTGGCACCTACGTCACGCATGCTAAGAAATGTATTTAAAGACAATTAATTGCGCTTTCGAACTATTTTTTACTCGTTTCTGTAGTATAAGGAATAAAAAAGTTATGACGGAAAAATATGCGTATGTATGTTTTTTTATATAAAAAGGTCGCCATTTTGTTACTCTAATTAGCCAGTAATTTAAAAAAAATTATCTCAAATACAGTTTTTCTTTAAAATGTAGCATTACCTAGATGCTCAAATTTTTTTACTCATTTAAAGCACTTACTTTGGAAAAGAAATGCATTTTAAACTTTAAAGGTAATCCGGAAACTCTTGTATGCCAAATATAAACTTAAATATCTCCGAAATTATTAATCCTACATCAATAAACAAAAAATACAATTAATTCCCAGTTTATACTTTCTGTAATGTGCTCATTTTTTTAAAATTCATATTTCGAAAGTACACCTTGTAGTTAGTAAATGTGCAAAATATTAGATTTTTTTTTCAACTCCTTCTCCCTAAAAATAAATAATGAAAATAGAGCGCGCGAAAACGCAGTGTGATATCAAGCCACCCGCACTCCAGTCAGCGGTCGACCGTCTGTGGGTCGACCAGTCGACCGCTATCCTGCACCCACATAGTTTCATATGGCAAGTACAACACCGAATAACTCATAAACAGCGTTACCAGTTTATAAAAAATTAACGTACTGGTATCGAAACAAAAAAAGTAATGATCTTATGAAAAAAGTGCAGATGTTAATTAAATCTTTTATATGATATCTAGGAATTTTAATGAATATAAAAAAAAACTTCGCCACTCAGATAGTTTTTATTGTTGTGTGTATAAAAAATAAGTTTGCAATATTCACTTGAACTATTACTACAAAAAGAGCATCAGTGCATATTCTATGCGAAATACTTTCAGTGTCCTGTAATCACATGTTAAATTTTTATTAGTGTATGCAATAAGTATTGAATTTTTAAATGTCCCTCAGTGTACTATAACTTCTCAAGGACTACAAACATTTTTACAATTCCTATAGATTGTAAATACTTAACTTCCTTGCGGATACCCCAGGTTGGTCCCTATTGCCATGCATCCATTAGACTTTTTTAAATGCGAGATCCAGAGAAACAGAATTTTCGAAAGTGATGGAAAATCCGGAACTAACTTGTGAACAAAAACATGGTGATCTTCTGATCCTGCCATATTTCATTTCATGGATCATGATAAATTATTTTAAAAGGTGTCGTCAAAGTTGCAAAATAAGTAAATAGGATGTCATACAAAAAAATGTAGCAATACAATTAAAGTAGCACTGATTATGCTCTAAAAGTATTGATGTCAGTACAAATGTACTGACACTGGCAACGCTGCTCAAAGAGCCAGTCGAGCGGATGCCGTGACATTATTCGCGCGCTATCGGGCGTTTCAAATATGTTACTAATTGAAAATCAAATATTACAGTTAATATTAACGCCAGCGGCCTAATTTTTTCACTGTATACTTAAAGGCTTAAATACTTCCAGAAAATGCAAAAATAAATTGTCAATTAAATATCACTAAATGAGCCCATTAGTCTGTAACATTATTTCGATAAAGTAATACTTTCCGAGATACTTGACGAAAGCCGTTTGGAAATACCTTTTTTTTTTTAAGCTAAAATCGCAATTTTGAAGTCATTATAACTTAAAAACTATCAATTTAGGTGAAAAATTAGATAGAACCTTTTCTTCTTAAAATTTGACTCTTTTTCACCTCCAATAAATATATATATATATATATATATATATATATATATATATATATATATATATATATATATATATATATATATATATATATATATATATATATATATATATATATATATATATATATATATATATATGTATATATATATATATATATATATATATATATATATATATATATGTATATATATATATATATATATATAAGGTATTAGTTGGCATCCCACAATGTAAAATTTTAGGTTCAGTTGGCATCCACGAGTCAGATGGCATCCGGTATTCGGATGCCATCTGACCTGCTAGAGATATTAACGCAGGGGCATCGTAGATGTCGTCTTATGCTATTAAAACTTATTTTAAGTTGGAGGTCAAGTGACCCATTTTAACACCCTAGTGAATATTTTAGTTCAGCGGTTTGTTACTAGCTGCCGTGCCTGTCGCTCGAAAAATATTCATTTTGAATACCTGCTGACCACAGAAGCGGTTTAGATGGCATCTAGTCAGCTGGCAACACCGTGGAAGTAGGTTATTATATACCACATGTTGATCCAGATGTTTTAGTTTGCTCGAATATATTACTACTAGGAAAAGTAAACTTAGTGGAGACAATTCGTGTAACTGTTAAAATGAGGACGGAATTTGTACCTCTTGATTGTAAACAACTTTTGTGAAGGATGGTTCAGCAAGGCTATAAGTAAAATAGTGTTCTGTAGTTTAATTAAACTACAGAAGTAAGAGAAAAGTTATTAGCAAAAATATTTTAGATACGTGATAAACTACAAAATTATGTTAATGTAAAAGAATCTTATTTAGTCTAATTCACAAGTTCAAACACGTGTTAATTCTTGAAAAAGCTTGTAAAAATATAAGTGAGGGCTCATTGGATTCGGAATGACGTCTAGAAAAATGTGCAAAAGTTATAAACAAATTAAGATTGAAAAAAATGACGAGTTTCGTTTTTTACAAATAACTCGAAAACTATTAATAATTGAGAAATTAAAAAAAAGAGGTTCTTAAAGAGGAAGAAATTTCCAATAAAAAAGTCTGGACTTCTGGAACTCTATCTCTACTATTAATAACTTTAATTTAATGTTGAAAATGGGGCTTCGCACGGCGAACGCTAAACCGTTACGATACTCTGAAACCGATCGTAAGAAGCAAAACAATTTCTTTATATTGTCAAGTATTAATATAATTTTTTTTTAAATTGCGTTATTATTTAGACACTTAAAGGAACAATATCCCGTTGGAAAAATTTTATTTACCGATTTTTCATAAAATGAGCTCGTTGTTAATTAACAATTTTTTTTTTGAGTTTACGTTTATGTTCAAGTCGGCAAATTGTTAAACAAAAGCCACTAAAATTATTTCGCTTCGTGAGGACCTTATGTCAACTATATTTTATGAGATTATGACATTGCGATGTTTTTAATTGTTACAGTCTATTAGTTATTAATTATTTAAGCTAACTAATTTAAGAAACTAAGAAATTAAATAGAGGTTGAAAATTTTTTTTAATTAATTTTAAAATTATTATTATTATTACTGTTTTTATATTCAAAAATAATATAAAATTATATAAACTTTAAATTTTTAGTGCTATTTGTTTAAACAAATTTTATAAAGATAAATTACGTATTTTTGAAAAAAAAATTTGTTCTTAAAACATTTTTTTAATTGTTTATAATTATTTTTTCCCGTTTTTCTTCATTTGAACAAATTATTAAGAAAAAAAATATTCTTAAAATTTTTTATTTGCAATTCTCTACAAGGCGGAATTTTTGTTATTAATTAATTTGTTTATTTAATAAACAATTTCTAATTAACAATCGCCGAATGTGTTTATATTTTTTTAGATAGAAAAAAATAACCAGAACAACCGTATACATAAATATGTCAAAAAACATTTTTAATATTTAAAATTTAAAATTCTATAAGAAATATTAACATTTTTTTTTGTGTTCATGTATACGGTTGTTATTTTTTAATTTTTTTTTCTATCTAAAAAAATATAAACACATTCGGAGGTTGTTAATAACAAATTATCTATTAAATAGACAAATAAATTAACAACAAAAAAAAATCCACCTTGTAGAGAATTGCAAATAATAGGTTTTAAGACTAAAATTTTTACTTAATAACTTGTTTAAATAATGAAGAAAGGAAAAAAATGATCATAAACAATTAAAAAATGTTTTTAAGAAAAATTTTTTTTGTAATTAATAATATTTTATAACAAATAAAATGGCAAAAAATGTTTTTCAAAAATAAGTAATTTATCTATTTGTTTATAAAATTTGTTTAAACAAATAACACTAAAAATTTAAAGTATATGTAATCTTATGTTATTTTTGAATATAAAACCAGTAATAATAATTAAAATTAATAAAAAATGTCAACCTTTTTTTTTTAATTTTTTTAGTTTTTTGTTATCTTAAATAATTAATAACTAATAGACTATAACAATTAAAAATATCGCAATGTCATAATCTCGTACAGTATAGTTGATATAAGGTCTAAAGGAAACGTAATAATTTTAGTGGCTTTTGCTTAACAATTATCCGACTTGAAATATAAACGTAAGCTCTAAAAAAAATTGTTAATTAACAATAGGCTCATTTTATGAAAAATCTGGATTTTTTTCTTTAAATGTCTGAATAATACCATAGTTTTTTTATAATTTTTAAATTAATACATAAAAAAATATTTTTACTTATTACGGCCGGTTTCGTAACGGCTTAGCGTTTGCCGCACGAAGCCTTATTTTCAACATTAAATTAAAATTATTAATAATAGAGATAGAATACCGGGAGTTCTGACTTTTCTATTGGAAATTTCTTCCTCTTCAAGAATCTTTTTTTTTAATTTCTTAAATATTAATGGTTTTCCAGTTATTTTCAAAAAACGAATCTCGTTATTTCTTCAATCTTAATTTGTTTATAACTTTTGCACTTGTTTATATGCGTATTTGAAAGTTTTGCACATTTTTCTTGACATCATTCCGAATCCAATGTGCCCTCACTCACATTTTTACAAGCTTTATCAAGAATTAACACGTCTTTGAACTTGTGAACTAGTGTATGTTGGAGATTATTTTAATTCGTTTTGTTTAAATTTTTGGATTTCTTATTGGATTCTATTTAAGAAAAGTATAGTAGGTGACCCAAGAACAACCTCTTGTAGAGAAATGCATGGTTGAAAGAGTTGTAGAGTTACTAAGACACCGTTAAAGATAAAGCTGTCGAATTGAAACTAACAAGATGGAAAAAATTATACGACAAAGTTTGATAGCTTAAATTATATTTTTTACTTTACACTTGCCACTGTGCTTCAAAATTAATCAGTTTGGAGCATCTACACCTCGTGATTTTAAATGGAAGTTCATAGATATCTGTAAAACTATAATTCATCTAAACTAACAAAGTTTTTTCCAAAATATATATTTATATAAATAAAATTAAAATTTAATTGCAGTTTACTTTTACATATTGTACATATTGCACGTAAAGTATATTTTAGTTTTAATTCGAGCTAGTTTTTTCGTTGATAGTGTTTAAATAATTCAACAATTTTTACTTCTATTTCTCTCATGATATTAATTATTATAGGTCACTCAAACAACATGTTATAATTAGAATAATAAAGTTGATATAAAAGTCATACAATTTTGTTAATATTTCCGCGCAATTTGTATAGTTTGAATGTAAATGACCGTGATTTTTGATTCGTTGTATCTAGCAATTCGTTAAAAAATGGGTTTCTGGAAATATCTTGAAAATTACGAATTATGTCAAAAACTGTTATTTGTACGACTTGTGTTCAAGCCTGCCGTTTTTCCTATTAATTTTTAATATATATGTATATATTTTGTATAATAATATTTAGTCTTGTTTTAATAATATTAATTTCTGTTTCCGGTAATTCAATTTAATCACGCGCGCATTAACCTGGCACAAACCTACTCCGCCTGCGTAAAGATAAGAAGCTCGAAGAAAGAACCTAGGCGAATACACGCTTGTAAAGACCGCTGTTAAAACTGCTTGTGCTAAATTTTTCCCTTTAAAATAATTCTCAATTTCTCGTTAAAATAATCCTCAATTAATTAATATATCTAATAATAATTATAAGTGAACTAGTTAAACCAAAGGGATAGTGATTGACCCAGCTACAAAACAGTCCACTGAACCACGAGGGCCGGCAGCATTTGACTTCCAAACATCCAAGTCTAGGTAAGTGCCAGGCTCCGCCACTACCTTTGGCCCTTGACGAATCATTTTTTGGTCAGCTTCTCGCCGAATTATTTGTCCCGCTTTACATAATTTGTTAAATAATAATTAACCATTCCCACCAAATTGCATGATATTTAAGGTTTTTATCGTTAAAATCTCGGTTGAAATTACAAGAAATAGGTGAGTCCTTTTTTATCATACTTTTTGCGCGGTCACGGTACGGGTTCTTGCCGGGCGACCGATATGCCGCTAATTCGCTGCACTGCTTTGTTTACATTTGTGAAATAGTAGTTTGTCATAACATAACTCATAATAGGTAATTTCGCTTGGGAATATTAATAATTTAAAAATAATTTATAAAAGGGTATTAGTATAACCCTACTCTCTCTCTTTACTCTCTCATAATCATTTCCCTTACGTACAATAATAATTTAACGATAACAATTAATTTAAAAATGGGTATTAGTATAACCCTACTCTATATCTCTCTCTTTACAGACAAGGTTTGGTATTACTTATGAATTTCTCAGTATTTGACACCGCCATAGGATGCAAATTAAACATTTTAGTTATTTTAGTTTAGTTTCAAAATTAGAATAAACACATAATTTCTCACTTTTAATACTTGTTTACCTTTTATTTACCATTTCACGTAAATTTCCCCTTAGCTACTGTGGGAATCATTTATTTATTTTATTTAAGTAATAAGTAATTACACATTTGTGCCGTAATTGTATGTTTGAAAATACTGGATTTATCTTTGTATTACACCTGTTGTGCTCTCATTTGCAGTTGTACCTTTTTCAGTTCTCAATTTTGAAATTTATTATTTTAGTTTAGACAAATAAAATTTACATTATTGTCGGGCTAAATTCTATAGTGACTATTTATTCATTGATTTCGAGTGTGTACATTTTTTCTTCGAAAGCATAGACGCACTGTTTATCCGTATTTTATTATATAGGGAGGCTCAAATAAGTTGTGATTTATATATTGGTTAATATTTAACTTTCGTTTTTATTTTAAGTTGATGTTCTCGAACGCGTTGCATATTTTAGCTTAACTTATTCATTATACAGGGTGGTTTATGTTTCATTTTGATCATTATAATTTTTAATTTACAAAAATTTGGTTTTGCTAGTACTACTGAGTAATAACTAATTCTCAATAATTTTTGTATTATTTTTTGCTCTGGTCAATATGGCTGCTAATAAAATTAAACAATATCGTGCTTATAGAGACATTGCTCATTCTCGTATCATTGATAGGTATTCGGTAGCACATAATGCACTAGAGGATAACACTTTCTTTACTGCCTTAAAAATGAGATATTTAAATTTAGAAGCAGTGTATACGGAATTTAATACCCAACATAATAACGTTTTGCACCATCTTGTAGCCATAGAGGATGCAGACCAAGAAGCCGAAGAGCAGATGCGCCGTGATGCTGATAAAAAATATACTTTTCAATTAAAGAAATATATTATAACCTTGTTGAAAGCGCTCAAGATGGAGCACCCGCCGTGGCAGCAAAGTCTAGTGTCAAATTACCAAAACTTAATGTGCCTCATTTTAATGGAAATTTAAAGGCCTGGCCAACCTTTTCAGAATTATTTAATTCATTAATTCATAACAATTCAGCTCTTACGGATATTGAGAAATTTCAATATTTATTGTCAGTGGTGTCCGGAGAGGCACTCACTTTAATAAAAAATCTTCCTCTTTCAGGTGCAAATTATGACATTGCATATAATAATTTAATAAAACGTTATCAAAACAAACGTATACTAGCCACCTTTTATTGGGAAGAAATTATTAATTCTCCGAAACTCTCAAATGAATCATCTCGGCATCTTAGAAGTTTATTAGACACTTTTTCCGATAATTTAGCCGCTTTAGAAAATTTGAAATTTCCGGTAAAACAATGGGATTTCATTTTATTTAATTTACTTAGTAAAAAAATTGATTCAGATACTCTCAAGCGCTTCGAGTTACAGCATGGCTCTTCTGATATACCCACATATGACAACCTTTTTGATTTTTTAAACAAACAATGCATTGCTTTCGACTCTATGGCACTTGCAAAACCCAGTAAAAAATCTTATAACAATTTGCATTATAAAAAACCCCCTGCTTCCAATAACTCTAACTCTCCTTCCACATTTTTAGCTAATACGAATTCAGCCACAACAAATTGCCCGGTATGTAAATCAGAGCACTCGATATATAAGTGTCCCACATTTAATTCCAAAACTCCAAATGAGAGATATGATCTAATAAAACAAAATAGGTGGTGTACTAATTGTTTAGGCTCTAAACATACGTCACAAAAATGCAATTCAAGTGCATCTTGTAAAATGTGCCATAAAAATCATCATACCCTTTTACATTTTAATAAAAATACATCCTCACTTCAATCGCTGGCAACAATTGACAACTCGGTATCCGAACAGTCTAATCCAATTATTGCATCTGCTCCTTCTACGTCCCAAGTAAACTCGCTCTCTGATGTAATCCCCTCAAATTCTACAGTACTTCTTTCAACTGCACTAGTTGAGGTTTTGGACTCCCATGGTAACTATCAACTTGTACGAGTTTTACTAGATTCTGCCAGTCAGGCCAATTTTATCACTGAAAAGTGTGCGCATCGCCTAGGTTTGCAACGATCCAAGGCCTCACTCGCTATTAATGGATTAGGGCAAATGTCCTCAGTTGTTTCTGGTTCTGTTACTTGCACTATAAAACCCCAAGGTCAGGTGGAACCATGTTTGACTTTTGATGCCTTAACTTTGCCAAAAATTTGTTCTGAAATGCCTAACTGCAAAATCTCTACTCAAAATTGGGATCATATTTCTAATTTAAAGTTGGGCGATTCCCATTTTAATGTGACTAGTCCTATTGATATGTTGCTAGGCGCTGATATATTCCCTCTTATCCTAAAAAATGGTCGGTTGTCCGGAAGTTCCATTGAACCTTCTGCAATAAATACGATTTTTGGTTGGATTATAATGGGTAAAGTTAATTGTAACACTTCTCCCTCCTTAAATACTTTTCTCACTTCCTCTGAACTCATGATAGACTCTTCCCTAAGAAAATTTTGGGAACTCGAGGAAGTTCCTCATGAAATTTCCTTATCTGCAGAAGATATTCAATGTGAAAAAATATTCACCGATACTCATTTCCGTGACCAATCTGGTCGCTTTGTGGTTTCGCTCCCGTTTAGCGGGCCAGATCCCTCTTTTACTGATACTCGCCCTCAAGCTTTAAGACGTTTTTATTCCTTGGAACGTCGTTTATTGCACAATCCCTCTTTATATAAGGAATACGTCAACTTTATGGCCGATTACTTAAGTAGTAATCATATGGAACCTGTTGACAGTACTTCACTCCCAAAGAAATGTTACTACATTCCTCACCACTGTGTGCTTACCCCTAATAATTCGACCACCAAACTCAGAGTGGTATTTGATGCTTCTGCCAAGTCACCTCAAGGTTTATCCCTTAATGATACTCTTTTTAATTGGGCGAAAGTTGCAAAAGGATATTGCTAGCATCTTGTTACATTTTCGATTACATAGATATGTATTTACGGCTGATGTACGGCAAATGTACAGACAAATTTTGGTGACAGAAAGGCATCGTGATTATCAACGGATTCTTTGGAGATTTTCTCCATCCGAACCTATCCAAGACTTTCGTCTAAAAACCGTAACTTACGGAGTCTCATCTGCCCCTTTCTTAGCTCTTCGTTCTTTATCGCAGTTGGCTATTGATGAGAAAAATAATTTTCCACATGCTGCTAAGGTATTATCAACCGACATCTATGTTGATGACCTTGTTACAGGTTGTAACGAATTGGTTGAAGCTCAGAATTTACAAACTGAACTTATTTCTATGATGAAAAGGGCTGGTTTTGAATTGCGTAAATGGACAAGCAATAACCCTACTCTTCTGGAAAATATTCCAATATCTGATTGCCAACAATCCGCCTTAAACTTTGATCCAGAACGTGACTCCTTCGTCAAAATTCTAGGCCTAAATTGGAATCCCTCTCTAGATTCATTTTCATATCATGTCTCTTTGTTAAGTAGACCGTGTACGAAGCGATCTATCTTATCTGACATTGCTAGAATATTCGACCCACTCGGTTTTTTAACTCCCTTATCTTTTTTTGCAAAACACCTTATCCAACACTTATGGTCTCTAGGGTTGGCATGGGATGAAACTCCGCCTTCTTATATTGTTGACAAATGGACACAATACAAGAGGGAATTACCTAATCTCTCTGGTATAAGTATCTCCCGTCACTTGTGTGAAAATAATTTTGTCTCTTGTGAAATTCATGGTTTCTCTGATAGTTCTGAGAAAGGATATGCTGCCGTAGTATACTTACGTTTCTTATTTTCTAATGAATATATTAAAGTACAATTTTTATGCGCAAAATCCAAAGTAGCCCCTTTAAAAACTCTTTCCGTGCCACGGTTAGAACTGTGTGCAACAGTTTTGTTGGCAAATTTAATGGACTTTGTCCTTCAAACATATTCTAGTAAATTACGCTTTGATAAGATTTTCGCGTGGACGGATTCGATGGTGGCTTTATCGTGGATTCAATCATCTCCTCATCGATGGAAAACTTTTATTAGCAACAGAGTTAACCATGTGCAGTCTAAAATTTCTCCAATGTATTGGCATCATATTTCCTCGCAAGATAACCCTGCTGATTGCGCTTCACGAGGTTTATTGCCTTCCGAACTCGTCGACCATCACCTTTGGTGGACGGGTCCAACTTGGTTAAGTGGTTCCCAGGCCACATGGCCACGTAGTTCTCTCCCAAATTCTCCCATTAGTTTGGAGGAAGAAAAGAAAATCTCTCTTCTTAACTCTAGACCCATTTGTCCCATCAGCTCTGATCCTAATGATCTTTCAGTGTTAACCCCCGGTCATTTCCTTACCCTTGAGCCCTTAACTGTAATTCCAGAATCTGACCTATCTCACCTTACACTAAACCGTTTAAATCGTTGGCAATTGTTGCAACGCCTCCATCGAGATTTTTGGCGGAGGTGGCATGATGAATATTTGCATACCCTCCAACAGAGAAATAAATGGACAAAGCCTGAGAGATTAATTGAACCTGGTAGTCTCGTGCTCATAAAAGGCGACTCGTCTCCCCCGTTGCAGTGGCGTCTCGGTCGTGTAGTAAGAACCCATCCGGGCCCCGATGGTGTTGCTCGCGTAGCAACTATCTCTACTACTCCAAAGACCCCTAGTAAAATTGTGTCCTCTCCCCTCATATTAACCCTTAAAATACTATGTATTTTGGTGGGCGGTATGTTCAAGCCTGCCGTTTTTCCTATTAATTTTTAATATATATGTATATATTTTGTATAATAATATTTAGTCTTGTTTTAATAATATTAATTTCTGTTTCCGGTAATTCAATTTAATCACGCGCGCATTAACCTGGCACAAACCTACTCCGCCTGCGTAAAGATAAGAAGCTCGAAGAAAGAACCTAGGCGAATACACGCTTGTAAAGACCGCTGTTAAAACTGCTTGTGCTAAATTTTTCCCTTTAAAATAATTCTCAATTTCTCGTTAAAATAATCCTCAATTAATTAATATATCTAATAATAATTATAAGTGAACTAGTTAAACCAAAGGGATAGTGATTGACCCAGCTACAAAACAGTCCACTGAACCACGAGGGCCGGCAGCATTTGACTTCCAAACATCCAAGTCTAGGTAAGTGCCAGGCTCCGCCACTACCTTTGGCCCTTGACGAGTCAACTTGAAACATAAGAAATTAACTTTACCTTAAATTTCAGATTAGTCCCGTTCAAAGATTGTTCGAGATATTATTTTTTTAAGGTTTTGTGTTTTTTCGTCCCTTTCTAAATGTCAAATTTCAACACGCATTTTTCGTGAATAACTTAAAAACCGAAGGGTCTGAAATTGGTTATTACAACGTTGAAAGGTAATTCAATTTAATACATTCCGGTTCTTCTACAATAAAAATTGTCAAAGTTATGGCTGTTTGTTAAAAGATTACTTTTTTTATGAAAATCGAAATTGGAGTATTACTCTCAATTGAGTTGTGATAAAATAAATCATTCAAAATTTGTTTTAGCTTTTGGAATAAAACCGCTGCCTAAGGAATCAATATTTCCACATCCAGATTTCCCATCCAAGTCTCTTTAAAGGAAAACATCTTGACCATATTTGCACTCTAGTATGTGGAAATAATTGGTCACAGAATTTTAATAAAAGGGCGTTGCCGAATGCTAGCCAAACATCTAGAACTTCCGGACGCTGCCGAATACGAAGGCAAATTCCGGGCGTTTCCATATCCATATTAAGATAGTGCCAAATCCATATCCGGGCGCGCATGAATACCAAGGTAATTTCTGGGCGCTGCCGAATCGATATTAGGATGCCGCTGAATCCATTTTTGGGCGCTGCCGAATTCCAAAGTAACTTCTGGGCGCTGCCAAATCCAAATTAGAACGCCGCCGAATCTATATTCGAGCGCTGCATAATCCATATTTGGGAACGGCTAAACACCAAGGTGACTTCCGGACCATGTCGAATACCAAGGCAATTTTCAGGCGCTGCCGAATCCATATTCGAATATTTCCGGGCGCCGCCGAATCCACTATTAAACAATACCTCCAGGATCCATTTTGGTTGCACAATTTGACCCAAACATACTAACTACCGTACAAAGCTTTTAAAATGAAGTTAAATAGAAGATTTTAAAAATTAAGTTTCTGGACTGTTATTAGCTTGCTTTATTGTTTTTCCCTATTTACCCTATTTAACTCACAACCCTTCACCAGAATTAGCGCAAGACATAATCTAGTACCAGATCTCATCATGGAACATATGTGTGCCAAATTTGAAGACAGTATCTTAGACGACCGTTGCGAAGAAAACGAGCGCACAAAAAAGTTACAGACCGACACACAGACAGAATTTTTTTCTCTCTTAAATTTAAAATCTCGACGTTTTATGACATTTATTATTTCAGCAAAAAACATTTTGAAATTTTTTTTAAGATTACTATACAGGGTGCGCCACTTAAAACTCCCCAGGCTTGCAACTTTCTTATTTTTTAAACTACGACCATGTTGAGCATATCAAATTGTAGATAATTTTAAGGTATTTAAACATGTGTACAGAGTGATTTAAAAAAAAATTAAAATAATTGTTAAGAAAGAAAACTTAATTTCCTTGAATATTTGTTTACCTCATCCTGTACATGAACTGCGTCAATGTTTTCTTATAAACGTTTTAATTAGCTTCAATTTATCTATCTCTATCCAAGTCACTCACAACGAAAAAAACTTTGTATGTGAAAATAACTGTTTATGGAACTTTAATAATATAATATTTGAAATCCTTTACCCCAAAAACCCATAAAACGATACCCCACATCGGTAGTGGGGTGGGGGGGTGGTGATAGGGGGGTGGTAGTGGGGGTGGACGAAGTAAAAAAATATTTTGAGGTTTCTGGTTCCTGTACATATAGGTACACTAAATCACATTTTTTTTCATCCCCTTTAATAAGGGGGTGGGGGTGGTAATGGGGGTGGCTAATGCCAAAAATTTTTTGAGACCTTAGCTTCTCTTGTATATACTAAATACCAATTTTATGGACTATTATCTGCTTGATTGACCTATTTACCCCAAATTTACCCCAATTTACCCCCCAACCCTTCTACGGAAGAAGATGAAAATATAATCTAGTTCTAGATCTCGTTAAAGTACATATGTGTACCAAATTTCAAGTCAATATCTTAAACGGTTCCAGAGTAAACGTGCGCACAAAAAAAAGTTACAGACAGACAGACAGACCGACAGACAGACCGACAGACAGACCGACAGACAGACAGACAGATTTTTTTTTCGCTCAAACTTAAAATCTCGACGCTTCATGACATTTTAAGCCTATTTGGACAATAAAAATTTTTAAATTTTTTTGTCGTTACTATACTTCCACTGGACGTGGAAGTAAAAATGTAAATAATAATTTTATGCTTTATTTGTAAAAGACACAAAAAATCCTCAACGTAACAAAACAGCAACAAGAAACAAAAGAAATAAATATTTTTAAAAACAAACTCTATTAAAATGTACTAAATAATAGGAATTTTTATTCTTAAAACTTTTTTTTTAACATAAATTGAAGCTAATTAAAACCTTTATAAGAAAACATTTACACATTTCATGTACAAGTTGAGGTAAAAAAATATTCAAAGAAATTAAGTTTCCTTTCTTAATAATTTTTTCAATTTTTTTTTTAAATCACTCTGTATGCGTGTTTAAGGCTTTAAAAATGTCTACAATTTGATGTGCCCAACAAGGTCATCGCTTTAAAAATAAAAAAGTTACAAGTATGGGCAGTTTTAAGTAGCGCACCCTGTACATCTTTCCATTCCACTACGTGGATGTGGAAGTAATAAATCAAATGGCATATATTTTCATTAAAAATAATGTATGTTTTTATCCGAATTTGTTATAAATAAAAAACAAGAAATGAAATGTTTCATATTTCTATTGTGAAATATAGTTCATTTAGTTATCCTTAAAATAAAATCATGGAAAAAAACATTTTATATTTATTACAAAAAATGTTTTGTAAGACATACAAAGAAAAATGTTAGTGTAGTTTTGGTGAATAAGTATACCTACTAGAAGCCAAGGCCTCAGATTTTTTATAATATTTTACACTACTATAAAGAAAACTACCTGTTGTTAAACTTGAGGCATGTTCAATTTTATTAACATTTAATATTACAAATTGTGTTTTTATAATAAGAAATGTTTCTTTTTATTTAAAATACACTTTCAGATGTATCAATAAACCCTCATGTCATAATATTTTAGCTTCATTAAATCAGTATTTATAATTACTTAATAATTTTCGCACAATTTGTATCCCAATTTGGGACATTGGATGATTTGAGTCGTAAATTTTACTTCCACATCCAAATAGTGGATTGGAAGTATAGTAATCGTAAAAAAAAACTTCGATTTTTTTTTTGCTGAAATCGGTTTAGAATGTCATGAAATATCGAGATTTTAAATTTGAGGGCAAAAAAAATTGTATCTATCGGTCTGTCTGTATTTTTTGTACGCACGTTTCCTGTTTGACGGTTTAAGATATTAACTTAATAGTTGTTACGTATATGTATTATAAAAAGATCTGGAACACATTGCTATAAAATTACACAAAAAATAATCGTTTTAGAGATTCTAGCATTTTACTTAATCGCCAGAATGTATTACAATAACGGTGTAAAAGCCGCTCGAAAAGTGGCTTATATTTGGTAATTTTTTAGTTTCGGAGTCTGTTATTCTAGTTTCGGTTAAACAGACAATAATGGGTTGTATCTGAAACTAATTGACTTGTCTTTTTGAAATGAAGGATTGCTAGTTCTGAAAGACAGTTTTATTGCGTCTTATTATGGAAGCTTGTGGGGTAAGGCCTCTATTGTAAGAAACCATTTCCGAAATATATTTATTTCAACCATATGTTTTGTTTTTTAAATTCAAAAATATTTTCTCTACAGATATTTTAAAGGATGTGTTGTGTAATTATCTATTGTTCAAAATAAGTAGACTTCATCGACTTACAGTCCAATTTACGTCTTTCTATTTGAAAGGGTAAAGGTGGTTTAATATTTGCTTACGAGACTGCAGTAGACATTTTTTCGTTCTTTCTTTTCTTCACAAATTAGATATTTTTCTATTAAATATATATAAATTAATTACAATTTTAGAGATTACATGCATTTTGTGTCATGAAAAAATTTAGATACATTTTGATAGTGAAAAACTGTTGAAAACTCGGAAAATATGTACGTTACAAAAAAATTAGAAGAGAGCAAAATTTTAAAGAATGTATTAACCTAAATTTCATAGTTTACGATATTTTCCGTTTTCCGATAAGGGCCTTTTTTTTCGGTTTTTTCCAGGAAACTTGGACATAGTGCACTTTAGGAAAAAGTCATAAAGGAAAAAAAGTCTTGTAGTTTAATAATATATTCACTCGAATTTATGGACTTTTCTCGTCACTTTTTATTCCACCTTCAACCTTTTTTGGAAAAATTCAACCGCTATATCTCGGAAAATATGCATTTTTCGAAAATTTTACGAGAGTAAAAAGTTGTTATTTTTCATAAAATTATCTAAAAAGACATTTTCTTTTTTTAATTTACCTCAATTTTACTAGTTAACAAATTAGCAACAAGATCATTGTTTATAATAATTGCGAGGCAATATTAGCGGCCATTTTTTTTTTTGGAGTTTGATCTAGACTTCAAAACGAACAGAATCCACAAAGTTTTGTGAAAATCCATTCATTCGATAAACTATTTAGTCAGAATGCTAATTTGCCTACACTATAATGTGTTAGAACTACAAAGTACACATAACATAATCCTGGGATTATATAGACAGAGAAAATAAATTTCCTTTTAAGAGTTGATGTTCGGTTTTTGTTTCATTTTATCATTATTGTATTATTTTGGTTTGAAATACGTATGTTTACATTTTCATAAATGCTAAATATTTGTGTTGTATTCATTTTTTTAAAAGCTTTTATTTAACTTGCAATGTGTTATGTATGAATGTATGTTTGTTTGGTGAAATCTTGCAAGCTGAATTTTGACTAGTTCTTATTATACTAGAGCTTTGAAATTTGGCACACGTGTTTAAGTTCGGTGACAATTTAAAATAGTATAGCCATTATCGGTCTAAATCGAATATGGCGGACGTCCCAAGATGGCGGATCGGCTTTTTAGTCACAACCCTCATGATATGGAATCAAATGAAAGGGTTTGACGAGTAAAATACGATAAACTATGTAAAGCCATTATAAATCCAATATGGCGGACGCCCTAGGATGGCAAATTATCTTTCTTCACGACTCCCTTGCCATTTGTATCAAATGAAAGGGTTTTGTCTGTCTGTCTGTAAAATAAGTAGACTAAAAAGTAAAAAATAAAATTATATAAAAAAAATATTTTTAAGAAAAAGCCTTCATTTGAAAAAACTGTACTAAATAATTTTTTAAAATTCATACACCTGGAAACCAAAAGCTTTGGGGGCGGTCAATTGAGCAAAGTAACTATGCAATAGTGCTATATGACCGTCCGCAAAGTTTTTGGTTTCCAGGTGTATGAATTTTAAAAAATTATTTTTACTTTTTAGTACAGTTTTTTCAAATAAAAGCTTTTTCTTAAAAATATTTTTTTTTATATAATTTTATTTTCAATAAAAACGTTTTCAAATAAAGCTTGTCCTGTTACTTCCTTTTTAGATTTTAAAACTTAGTCATTTATATTTTTTTTAATTGGAATGTGGTTTAGGTTTTTGACTTTTTAAAAGTTTTTATGTAGAAATGAAACACCGTGGTTCTCTTTGCCGATTTTCATTTTTTTTTTAAGAAGTTGTTACTGGTCTATAAAATTGGGAGGTCTAGTTATATAGCAGGCAGTATGGGCGTATGAGTTTCGAATACATTTCGGACGCAGTTTATTTGTTGGAATCAGTTCTGGAGACACTACTGATTATTCGATAATTTTTTTCATAAAGTTGATATTTCCAATGTTATTATGTTTTAAAAATTAAAAAATCTCCAATTTCTCGTTTCAGAAGAGCCTTACATTTTCTAAGAAAGCATATACAGTGTGCCAGGGAGCGACGCATGATTAAATGAGCAATTCATATGTCTTGGAAATTTACCAAAAAAAAGTAATTTCTCTAATTTATAAAGTACTTTTTCTGAAATCGATCGGCAATGTCTACATTTTCTGCGCGATTTCAGATCGAAAAATTCATAGGCCGGGAAAGTAACATTCCCGTATGGTTTTTTATGTATATTTTTGACAGTAAATAAATACACGCAGACAAACAATGAAACTTACATTTACACTTACACATACATCAAAATTACATTTATTAGTAAGCAGTTAGATTGTAATGAAGAAATGTAATGAAGAAATGTTAGATTATAATGAAGAAATGTTATTCATTAATGAAGAAATTTTATGCATTAATACAAATTCCTTAATTTATAATAATATTGATTGTGATTTCAGAAAAAATAGTATGCGTATTTCGGTGTGAAAGCACATTCCCGAACTTCGATGCATCGTCGTCCGGGAATGTACTGCTTTCACACCTAAATACACAATATACTAGTTTCTGTAAGAGATAGGACAAAATCTTAGAAAGAATTATTCAGAATGAGTATTGTTTATTTGAGATTTTTTTATAGAAATAGTTTTGAATTAGTCAGATTTCAGTTTGTCTTAATATTTTAAGGTTTTTCAAATTGTTTAAACAATTTTAATTTACTTAAATAATTATAATTTATTTAAGCAATTACGTTTTGTTACAAATTTGTAGCATTTCCATCTTTTTTTAGTTTCACAATTTTATTAAGAGTTTGCTAATGAAATCTGCAAATTATTTAAGCAACTTATTCCTGTTTATTGCCAACTTTCTTCAGAATAGAGCTAGAGTTGTGCAGGTTTTAAGAAATTTTGAACTTTTCATCGACTTTCTGCTCATATTTAAAATAAAGAACATTTTTGAGACTAATTAAAAATAATTTCTGCAAAAAGATTCGCAAATAATTAACAATAAATGCTAGTCATGATACTCTACTTTTGTCCTTATGGGGTCATTTTGAGACCCAATAGTTCTCATGGGGGGTGTAATTGAAAAAATAATTATTAATTCGTATTCTTTGAACTATTGTGAAATTTAAAAAAAGTTGAAAATGTTACAGATTTCTAGCAAAATATAATTTTTTGAATAAATTATAATTGTCTAATACATTTGAAAAGCATTAAAATATTAACACAATCTAGAAGGTGATTAATTAATAATAATTTGTGTAAAAGAGAACTCAAATAAATAATAATAAACGTTAAAAATACGTGATACTCCAACTTTACCCTTATAGGGTCACTTTGCAATAACAGCAAAATTTTAACAAATTCAGTTTTATTTTTCTGAATAATATTTCTTTACAGCACCCTGTCCTATCTCGTACAGAAAATTTGATAAATTGACAAATAGCAGAAAAAAACTATCTGTGAGAACTAAAAAGAAAAACTATCTACAAAATTAATTTCCAATCTTTGCAGATTTTCTTTTTAGTTCATACAGATTGTTTTTTCTACTGTTTGCCAAATCCCATAAAGAATATGTTTTATAACAATTATAAGCAAATAAAAAGTAATTCACTTTTACGTGAACTTCATGTTTCGAAACTTAAATTGTGACATAAATTAGTATTCTCACAGGATGAGATTTCCTTATTTACTTATACGTCGACAGACTGCAGATTGTAATAATATTCTTCTAGGCAAATACGATAAAGCAGCATAGCATACATCTGACAACGCCGCCGGAAGTCAGTTAAACCTGTAATTTTTATATTCGGGTGTCATTTTACGCATCGATTAAAATATTCATAAGGACACCAATTAAACCGTAAAGTAGGTAGGATGCTAACTTAGCCTTTAAATAAATTTTGTGTATATCAGTGTGTATATTAGTGGATGCCAAGTGAGAACGTTATTAGGTAGGATGTCAACGGATACCTTATATAAATATATATATATATATATATATATATATATATATATATATATATATATATATATATATATATATATATATATATATATATATATATATATATACACGCGTAAAACCACTAAGTGGCACCGAAAACTAAATTGACGTTCCCGCACCCGATATTTTCCGCATTTAATGTGAGCAAGTGGCTCCCTATATATTCCCGATATGTATATGCGTTTTGGCACCGTATATATGGTGAAGACACTTTTTCTTTAGATACTCACTGTTGTTGTTAATACATTTAGGATTGCTAACGCCCTCTGTAAAAATAAGCCATTGTGTTGCTTGTCTTTTTGAAACGTATCACAGACGTGCGATATCCGTGGTGTAATTGCAGAAATAGAGGAAATTAGATGAGAAATAATTCTCAAAGAATGAACTAAAAATTGTTATTGATGTTGACTCATCATATTCTATATTTTGTTTCAATTGGGGTTTAAAAAATTATTTGAAAAAAAGACAAGTAGATGAGGTTGATTAAAAAATAAACAAATTAATTATTTATTATTCAGTGGTGATGAATCACTTATGAAAACATTCAGAATATCAATTTTAGTAATTGTAAAATACAGTGTGTATTTGCGTATATGACATACCAATAGTAACTGACATTTATTATTGACAGTTCGGCTAATTTCAAAGCATGTCGTACAAAAATAATATAATAATCGTTTCCCTCAAAAATTCTTAAAATCACAAAAATGTATATTACAAAGCAATAAGCGAGTAAAATATTAATTTCATATAATAAAAATGTCAATTTATTTACAATCTTTTGATTCTAAATATTATATTATGAAATAGTGTAATAGGTAGTACGATTTAAAAATATAATTTATTACCTTATTTTGTATGAACTGTTACATACGGTAACGTTGGATCTCAACGTTAATATATTTTGTTGAATTTGTACAATTGCTTTAAGGGTGGCGGTCTGGCTTAAAAAAATAATTTCGTAATTCAACAAGTTCTCCTATGAACCGATTGAAAAATATTTTGACAGGCTTTTAGAAAATACTTGATAGAATGATACTGGTATATTGAAGTCAGCAAAAAAAATATTTTTTTTTGTTTTTCACACAAGAAAAAAATGTTTTTCTTTCTTTAGTTTTCAATAGGCTAGTACCATTCTATAAAGTTGCCTATAAAAGCCTATCAAAAAATTATTTTAATCGGTTTAGGAATGTAGGAGAAATTGTCGAATTACGTTCACGGCACCGCTCACCTTAATTACAATAAACGGTTAAACTACGGTTGATTTCGATACTCTACTTGATTTTATTTATGCCTTTTCAGAAAATTATACATATATAATATGCTCTTAGATTTAGTTTGGGTGAAAGTTATAAAGTATATGGAGCTTTAGCTCTTAAATTTGTTAACGCTGCTAAATAGGTTGTTTTCAGAGTTTATCCCATTCTATTGTCTATAAAAGGGATAAGTGCCGTTATAAATAAATGTTTATATATTATCTTAAACTAGTTACGGTTCAAATGGTCGGTGCATCAAAGTTTTCTCAATTTTCAGTTCATAGACTTATATTATTAACAGGCACTCACATCAAATCATGGGCCTCGGCCCACCCCTGTTTTTATAAGTACACTACCTGTACCCAAATGTTAATTAGTTTAATATTATTGCATTGCGTTTCCTAGTCTATTCGGACCTCGAAGTGGTCGGGCCCTGGTACCACGGTACCTACTGGACCTACACACCCCCCCTCCCTTGTTGGGGCCCTGATTATAAAGTATAGTTTAAAGTGAGAAATAATGTAAACAACAATTTGTAGATAGGCCAGACTCCTCCTGCCTGAAAGAACACAATACAGACAGATACTACAATTTTATTACATTATCAGATGAAGCTAGTTCAGGGATGACAATGGCTATGCATTGTCATTATAACATACGTATGGCAATGCGGCAATATAGGTAGAGTAATTGTAGAAATACAGGAAATAGTCAAGTAATATTCTGAAAAAGTAAGCTAAATAATTGAATGTGATGTTGACACTCATTGTATATATCACGGGAATGTTAATACCTTTCAGTTGAAAAACTCTGAAAAAAATGTAATTAACAAAGATTAGGCACTTCTCAGTAGGGAGCGATTCATAACAAACAGGTTATGTTAACGAAAGTAGTTACGAAAGTATAGGCAACGTTTAGATTACGTTAATTATTTTTCAAAAATGAGGCCTCGAGTTTTTACCTTTTTACATATTTTACATATTTACAATAGATTATTTTTATTTATTTGCTTTTATCATGATCAGAGAATATTATTTAGGTATTATGCAAATCACAACTTACACACTTTCTTATTTATTATGAAAATACCTACTTTCTGTATATTGTTGCCCTAATCTGGGCACGCTAATATACTAATAATTCAATACTTCCTCAGTATTAGCTAGAAGATAGTTGTTTTGATTGGTTCTCCAATAATGAGTGTTTGAAGTATTTACCAACTAGTATATTAGCATATTTACATATTTGTTAACGATAACTGTTAATATGAAGGTCAAATTTTAATAAGTGTAGAAAATATGGATTTTATTGCCATGTCGATAGTGAAAAATTGCATTCATTAATACAGCGAGAAACTTTTATCTTTCTAGATAAAGGATGGAGACAAATTTTTATCGTGAAACTTCTATGGGCGCGTTAGGCATTTTTCAGTAGGAAGTAAAGTACTATAAAATGTTTTTGGTTGCTTGAAGTAGAGATCTTACTTCTACTGTGTGGTCATCGGCACACATTTTTTTTTGGGTTACTTCCAATTTAGCCGAAGTTTGCAACTTTTTTATATTTAATGGTAACTTTCTTTCGTAATCAGAAGTTCAATTTTTAAATTTAAGAATGGCTGAGTAAAAATAGAATTTAACATCTTAGTAGAAATAATGCCATGGAAAAAATATATAAGCTGCAAAATTTTAACAAGCTTACCATGGAGTGTACAAAAAACATAAAACTACCTTCTTCAATTCAATATGTCAATTTTAAACTTATATAAAAATTAAAATTTTCAAAAATTATTGAAAATAAGTCTTTTCAAACATTTTTTTTTATCGGTACCCTATTTTGCTTATTTAAAGTACGCCCCAGAGTGTTTAAATCCAAGTTTTAAAAACGCGCGTGTTTTAAAGTTACCATGGCAACATCAAAGGTAAGCAAGTACAACTCGTTCATCTGTATCTGTTACCTTTTGCTCTTCCATCCATTTGATGAACTTGTATTCTTTTTTATAAGCGTCTTCCGATTTTTGCGGTATTAACCTGCCTTTCAATTTAAGTAATCAATGTTAGAACTCATTTTAAAGCAATATACAATCAGTGACAACTGTAGTGACAATAATTAATCCTATGTGACAGATTGCAAATTAATTTTTGTTTTCTCATTTTCATGACACTGACGGGTATCCTGATGTCACATCACGAATTCAACCATTTTACATTCTTAATTCTTATTTCCATTTTTTGTAGTAATAATACCAGTATTTATGATTTCAAAGTGTACCAATAAAAAAAAATAGCGTAAAGTATTCGTGGATAACTGGTCTTTAAAACACTTGCTCTATTTCGAGCACTCCGGCTGCGCCGTCGTGCTCGAAAAATCGCGTGTATTTTAAAGACCTTAATATCCACTTATACTTTAATATACTATTTAAATAAAAGTCCCATTTTCTTTTCTATTATTTGTTTGTAATATGTGTTTTCCATTTAATTTTATTTAAATAACAGAGAATTATATAAAATTAATGAAAGCTGAATAGTTTCTTAGAAAAAGTGCCTGCAACATAAATGTTTAAAATGAATAAGATTCCAGAAAGGTTCAATGTAATGTTGAAAAGGGACAAAGAGGTAACAAACACGTGTTAATAATAAGACACAAAAGAAGATACTAGAACTTACTTTGACTGAATTTTAAAGTAAATGGACCACTGCACATTTTAAGGAATATATGACACATTTTAAACTAATTAGTTGGCGGGAATTATGGGGTAAAAGAATCATTGTGTACCGTGGACCACACGGTAGAAATAAAATTTCTAATTCAAACACATTACGGTAAAAATATTTTATAGCACATCAAAAAGTTGCCTCTAACCTGCTCTTCATTACATATTTTTTTTACATATTTCGGTACATATTTAAATACCGGTTAACCGGTTATGTTCATTTTTATTTACCGATTTACAGGTTATTAAAATTTCCTGTAAATTGCATTGTGCATGTTTACAACTTTATTACTTTCTCAAAGCTTCCTTTTAGTAAAACCTAAGTTTATATTTTCTGCAAAAGATTCAAATAATAGAAAAATATGGAGACTTCCCCCATTCAAAATATGTTTTAAAATGACTTATTTTTAACAATTATTAAACAAATTAAATAGTGGAAGCCATTACATTGTGATAATTAATCATAATGAAACAGATGAAAACACCTTTCTTTGTTTTTTATCATTAATTTATTATAACCAAACGTTACTGCAGTTTCGACAAGCGTGTAATTTTCAAACAGTTGATTCACAAATACAAAAATTATTTATAGTTTAATTTTGTGTTTTAATGTTTAAAATTTACATATTAATTTAAAGAAAATGCAGTGATATCATTTTCCAAATTTTTTTGCGCATTCTTCATTTAGAAAATATATTTTTAAGACACTTCTTTTCAATGGTTTTTTTAAGATTTAGAATTTTTTATAAAAATTTAAAATTGGCGTACTAATAAATAAAATGCAGAGGTATTATTGTTGAAAACTTTATACCAATCATTATTAGCCAATCGGACACGTTTATTTTGTCATTGTTGCTATGACAACCATCAATTTTTTTGGAAATTTTACTTACCCATGAGCACCTACCTATGTGATTAATAAGTGGAAATTTCCCTGGTTTGACAGCAATGATTAGACAATGGCGTTTATATTATGAAAAATATCTTTATATTTATTTTGAATTAAATTAGTACAATTCTGGCTTACTATGATTCCTTACATCATTAACTAATTCCAAATGCTTTAAAAATTCCACTTGTACATCTTCTTTCCTCAGAAAATAAAGCACAGAGCCATTTTATGACATATTCCAAGACACTTGTGATTCCATGGCTAACTATTAGCGATTTTTTTAGGGGATATTATTTGTCACCACTTTAAATCACAGCAAATATTATTTCATCTTGATTTCCCTTCACTGTAGTATAAAGATTGCATACGAAATAAATTATTATGACTAATATTAATTAATTCGCTATATTATTTTTATGTGGCTAGAGATTAGGGAATATAAGAAATAAGTACACTAAACTTGTTTTAATTTTATTTCACTCTCATTATTCCATATTTTATCTACTATTAAATATTTCATTTTACTAAGATCTGAGGAAACCACATAAAAAAATAAAAACCAAAAAAATTAATATAACACCAGCAGCTGCCTACAACTTCTCATTACACTTGTTGTAACATCTAAAGAAAATTAAAATCATAAAATCGCTGCAAATGTACCCTCCGCATGACGAATTTTTTTATTACTTCCAAAAGTTGAGGCACCAATATACTAAACTTTGCGTTTTATTTACTGTCCACTTGTATATAAAATGAATTTTGCATTTACATTCCTATTCATGTTAATATTAGTAGTTAATTTGAATTAGGACCTACCATTTTTTTTTAACTAGGTATATGGTTTGATGCGAAGTTTTGGCCACAATCCAGTTATTAAGATCATTCGAGGGTTATTAGCTATTTTATTATTTAACTATTAAATAAATGTAAATATAAAAGTAACAAATTGATATACTTGATACTTAGTACTTAACTAAATTCATGTAATACTAATATATATTAGCGCATTCTCGGACTTCGATGCTTGTTGGCCTCGGCTAGCGCCTCGGCCAACAATTTGCATCGTCGTCCGGGAATGTATTGCTTTCACACCTAAATACACAATATACTATTTTGGGTGGCTGTTTAATTAATTTTAATCATGTAATACCTACTTAATTACTACTGAAAATGCAGAGGAAAGATATATGTAGTACGACTTTTTCGGTTTTTAAATTGATTAACCAAACATTTCATACTTTTTAATTCCAGATTTACTTGAGAAGCTTGACCATTTTTTTAAGGTGTCCAAACCAAGACTGAGTTGTTTTTGGGATGCCAGTATTTTAAATATTGTGTATAAATCGAAAGGTACCTATCTAATAGGTTTCTTAGAAATATTTTTCTGTTCCTTATCCAAAACTGCTAAAATTTACGTGGAGACATTTTAAAAAATGTGAATTGTAATTATAAAAGAAATAAAAAGATTTGCAGGTGAACTAAACCTTCCCTCCAAATAGCGCAAAATATTTATTTAAACGACTAAAGATCTAAAAAGATTTTGAAATATCAATCATTTATTATTTAAGTGCGTAGACCCGTAAGGAGGCAATTATTTTTTTATATATATAATTTTACAAATATTTGATGATGGTAAAAAGAAAAACACTTTTTTTCTTCATTTAAACGATTTTTTTGGAATTAGTTTACAATTTTAGAAAGTGAGACCAAAACATTGAGGACTAACTTTAGAGAAGAAGAAATATCAATTTTTTTATTTATAAGACACCAAAGCACAAAAATTAACGTATTTCGGCCCCAAATTCAAGTAAATCACATTCTGTTTTTCAGATGTTGGTTTATTCATCTACATTCATAATTCTTGACTGTTTTTGATTTCATAAAAAACCAGACTTATTAAAATTTGTTTATAGTTACAACTGTGAAAATTATAAACCAATTCCAAAAAAAATGTTTAAATTAAAAAAAAACATGTTCTTAATTGTGCTGCAAAATACATTAAAACGACTGATATTTAAAAAATGCGCTTCTATGAGTCGGTGCATTTAAACATTAGTCAACTGAAATTTCGAAGTCTTTTTTATTTTCAGCTGTTTAAATAAATATTTTGCATTAAAATTAGACATCAATGTTTAGCTCGATAAAAGGGAATACTCCTATTATGATTTGTGTATTATTATTACATTATATTCTTTATATTATTCCAAAAAGACAATTTTAAAAAATATATATTTTTTGTAAATTAACAAATTATCAGATAGTTTATTTGGAAGTTTTATTTATTTCAAATTTTATTGGGAACAATTTGGTATTTTTATTTTTGAGATGCAATTACTAGTATAGGATCGAGAGAGAAATATTTGAATTTCTGGTAGATTTTACTAGCAACACATGTTCATGGTTAACTTTATTTTTAAGAGCATCCCTCTACTTGGATACTGTTGTAATTGTAAAATATTATCTTTGCTAACCTTTTCTGTTGACAATTGAACAGCTTAAAGCATGGCGTAGAAAATTAATTTATGGCTTTATTGGCCCTAAAATTCTCATCTTATGAACTCGTTTATGAAATGTATTTTGCTTAAATCCCTATTCACATTATTTTCTTATTATACCTATTTGATTTAATCAGATAGGTATATTTTAACCAAAAAAAAAAATATATAATAATCATAATAGAAAAAAAATCGTACAGAAATCCGTTTCATAACAGGTTGAACTCAATTATCGAATGTATGTGTGTGTGTGTAGATAGTTTCTTGTAAACAGGATAACTTCTATTAGACTTAAAATAATTATTTCTTTGGCGCGTATGTAAAATAGGGTGGTAAAATACTCCCTGTTGAAATTGGGCCATATCCGCCATACAGGGCGATAACCAGAGGCGTACAAATGATCAGGTTTTACATAAACTGTGTTTATTATAATTTTAGAAAAATATTACTATACAAAAATATGAAGATATATAGGGTATCAAAACTATATAATATAGTGTGTCTATAAGGTTCGAAAGTACTTTTACGTAGATTGAAGGGTCTATCAATTTAACTTCAAAATGCTATTGAGGTGTTATTAATAATGAAAATTGCATTCGTGTGCTACCGAATGCTAATACATATTAAGCATGATGACTGTAGTTAGACTGAAAATTTTTATTTCAAATTTCGAACATTTGTAAGAAATTAGAGCATATCAGTCATACAGGGCAAGCATTTCCTCAAAACAATACAAAAAAGAGACTATTAGACGAATGTGAAATTATGCATACAAATTAAAATACATTTAAATAACTTTAAAAACTTAGTTCATTATTACAGTGTAATAAAAGGTTAAATTAAGGTCGATAACAATGCCATACAACCTAATTTTATTTAAGCGCCTTTTATCTACATAAAAACCTATGTATTTTATTTGGTGTAACAAAAAGTTTTGCATTCAATCTAAGTTCCGGACGATATTTGAGTAAACAAAACAATGTTTAAAGTAGAGTATTTCGTCTTTTTTCTTAGCTACCACTGGTTGTATAGGTCATATCACAATAAACAACAAACTAGAATGTTTATTATGAAATTGCGACGAAAACTAGATGTGCCGAACCCTTCTCGTCGATATGTTGAAAAAATTAAGACAATTAAAATCGATAGCCTTTAAACAATTGACGGCGACTTAAGTAATAATGCATACATTTCAACGAAATTTTAGGAAATAACGCTTCTAGTTGAGCTAAATCATCATGGCATAATATTAAGGCGAACGCCTAAAAAAATAGCTGTCGAAAATTGAATAGTCGATTGTAAATGCATCAAGTCGTACAACATCTTTTACTTCCACATCCAGTGGAAGTATAGTAACGACAAAAAAAATTTTAAAAATTTTTATTGTTTAGATAGGCTTAGAATGTCATGAAACGTCGAGATTTTAAGTTTGAGCGAAAAAAAAATTTCTGTCTGTCGGTCTGTCTGTCTGTCTGTAACTTTTTCTTGTGCGCACGTTTACTCTGGAACCGTTTGAGATATTGACTTGAAATTTGGTACACATATGTACTTTAACGAGGTCTAGAACTAGATTATATTTTCATCTTGTTCCGTCGAAGGGTTGGGGGGTAAATTGGGGTAAATTTGGGGTAAATAGGTGGATCAAGCAGGTAAGAGTCCATAAAATTGGTATTTAGTATATACAAGAGAAGCTAAGGTCTCAAAAAAAATTTTTGCTTTAGCCACCCCCATTACCACCCCCACCCCATTATTAAAGGGGATGAAAAAAAATGTGATTTAGTGTGTGTACAAGAACCAGAAACCTCAAAATATTTTTTACTTCATCCACCCCCCACTACCACCCCCTATCACCACCCCCACCCCACTACCGATGCGGGGTATCGTTTTATGGGTTTTTGGGGTAGAGGATTTCAAATATTATATTATTAAAGTTCCATAAACAATTATTTTCACATACGAAATTTTTTTGTTGTGAGTGACTTGGATAGAAAATCTGGATGTGGAAGTAGTGATTCCTTGGGCAGCGGTTTTTTGTTACAGTGAAGGTTTTTTCATGTACTTTTTATTAGGCTTAATAATCTACATTGTTTTTTGAAATATTTAAAGTCATTTCTTGCTTTTCTTTAAATTATCTTTTTTAAACAAATCAAAACTCTATTCGAAAATTAAAGTTATTATTATGCATCAAAAATATACAAAAAAGAAACAATTTAAAAAATCTTTTTTTTTTTCTATGCCCATTGGGAACAGAGATAAAAGATTTTGCTTGCGCGAAAATATGCATTTGTTTAAAATATAGTTTTTTCAATACCACTGAAAATTAGATGAAAAAAACCTACATTCTGAAAGAAATATATGTTGTTTTTCTACGACTCGTCCGTCCACTTTAGTCCGGCCATGTAAAACGCGGAGCTTGACGCTCGGAATGCCCCCCTCATCGGGACTACTTTTACTCCATGTTTTTTGAGTCGCTGATCACGAAAATCGGAGTCCCGCGGCTCTAAAAATAGTGCGTCACCCCTAACAATGCCAAAAACCACCCCTTTTGGGAATAATACTGTAAAATAATGTTATGAATGTGCCAATTGTAATGATATTTTGCCAGTTCAGTATGTTCATCTAAATTAAGGACAAATTTTATAGAGGGGGTGAAATTTCCCCTAAATTGACGTAAAATGGAAAAATGATTGATTTTTTTTTTAATTCACTTTTTGTTTAAAATTTAGATGAATGGGGATTTTATAATGAAGAAAAGTTTTTTCCAACCCTTCATGGGTGAAAACTACCTACGCCTTTAAATTGAACTAACGCTTAGGGGTGAAAAAATTTTGTGGTATTTTTTTCGACGGAAGTTTATCAGAAATTACAAGCAAACTACATCTCTACTTAATTTCTAAGCGTTAGTTCAATTTAAAGGCATACAGGGGTAGTTTTCACCCCTGATGGGTAGGAAAACATTTTCTTCATTATACAATCCCCATTCACCTGAATTTAAGTCAAAAAGTGAATAAAAAAAATTCAATCATTTTTCCAGTTTTCACCCCTTGGGTTGGAAAAAAATTTTCTTCATTATACAATCCCCATTTATCTAAATTTAAACCAAAAAGTGAATAAAATAATTCAATCATTTTTTCATTTTACGTCAATTTAGGGGTATTTTCACCCCCTCTGGTTAGCCCTCAGCATAAAATTTATCCTTACTTTAGATGAACATACTGAACTGGCAAAATGTCATTACAATTAGCACATTCATAACATTATTTTACAGTATTATTCCCAAAAGTGGTGGTTTTCGGCATTTTTAGAGCCGCGGGAGCCCGATTTTCGTGATCAGAGACCCAAAAAACATAAAATAAAAGTAGTCCCGATGATGTATTCCGCATTTTACACAGACTACTTGAACAATTGACGATTTAATTTACTACTTTGTTATTCTTTTGTTCATTACACAGGCACACACAAAAAAAGTCGAATGCGAGAAGACCTATGTATTCCCATGCATTTTGACCCGCTGAACACGAATCAGATGTCCGTTTTGCCCGATTGGCTCTTGCATTTTTGCTGACCTCAAAAAACACCTTAAAAATGCCCAAAACAAGTAAATAAAAAGCTTAAATGAGCTGATCACTATATCTATACGTAATTTGGGGCGCTGAAACTGAATATGAGGTGGGAATTACCAGATCAGTTGGGAATTTTAACATAACCTCAAAAAATGCCTAAAAATCCAAAACAAATAAATTAAAAGCTTAAACCAAGAACTTTAAAACTAACATAACCTAAGGTAAGAGCTAAAAGCTTTAAACCAAGAACTTCAAACTAAGAATTCTTAACCCAACATAACCTGAGACAAGAACTTTAAACCAAAAACTTAAACCTATTATAAATTAAGACAAGACTGTTAAGTTCCTAAGGCAAGAACTATTAAGGTTTAGAGTTCTTGGTTCAGAGTTCTTTGTGTAAAGTTCCTGTCTTAGAATATGTTACATCTAGAGTTCTCGGTTTAAAGTTCTTTGTGTAAAATTCTTGCCTTGTTTTTAGTAAATTCGAGTTCGAAAAAAAAATCAACGATAAAATAAAAAATATTTATCTAAAATGTTATAGTATGGATAAAGGTTTTCCATGATACCTTGCATCATATGTTATAAGATGTTGGACAAATGGAAAGAACGTTAAAAAGTAAAATATAAAAATCCAATGATATCGAAGGAGCCTGGAATCCGAGAAGAGTGTTATTGTTTAGCAATACAAATGTTTCCGGAATTAATGCTAAAAAAGGGTTAATGGAAACTGATTGTTCCGAAAGTCAAGAAGATGACAGTGAATATGAGTGTTCGATAAGAACTAAAACTCCCAATATTTGGTGAAATGATAAACTTAATAATGTTATTAGAAATTTTGGTCTATCTAATGGTAGGGAAGAATATTTAGCGCCGATTATGGAAAAAGACAATTTAGTATCAAGTGATGTTCGTTCTAGCTCATACAGAAAAAGAGAAAAAGACTTTGGAAAATATTTTACACAAGGAAAAGAACACTTGATGAATATACTTAAACCTATCATATATAGATTTTAGATAAATATTTTTTATTTTATCGCTGATCTTTTTTCGATTTTTCGGACCCTTGATTTTACTACAAACAAAACAGAAGGAATTCACATTATTTACACAGTTCTGCAAATTTCTTGTAGCCCTATACTCATAGGAAGGCAAGTTTCTTACTTCACTAGAGCTGCGGTTGCATGATGGCGCCCTCAGTCCCGCTTTCCCAACCTGACCTGCCGCCGATACTGGGGTTTCCCTCCCCTGCATCGTAAACTCTGTCTCTACTTTTGCCATGACGGCATTTTTTTTACCTAGGAACTTAGCCGAAATAAATCGTTGCCGTGGAGGTGTCCTAGTCTCAATAGAAAAAGAAACAAATGGCATATGACAATCAAACAGAATAAAGAAAACTATACAATTCTAAACAGCTCTAAGAAAAAAAAAGTAAAAAATCATCAAGGTAAGTAAATGTTAAGTCCAAACGATATTCCTCTCTCAACAGAGCAAACTTTGAAAAATTTCACTGTTCAGTAATATTTTCCTTAGGATACTTGAAAATTTAAAAGTTATCTATCTCCGCTCACTAGGATTGATGAGAGTATATGCTGAAATGATAGTTCTCTATGAAGTTTGCAGATTGCGCTTTAATTCTGACTACTGTATTGTGTTCAGCGCGTGAAAATACGTCGGAAATTATATGTTCAGATATTATGTAGAGCAAAGTCAATTTCGGGCTATGATTCAGTCATTTTTGGGTACGTTTTCATCCTAAATAAAGATTTTACAAGATATTCGATCGTCGCGCATAAATTCTGACCTTGGATTCGGTTTCAGTGCCCCAAATTAGGTATAAATATAGTGATCAGTTCATGTAGGCATTTTATTTACTTGTTTGGAATTTTTCGGGCATTTTTTAGAGACTATGTTAAAATATCTAACTGATCGGCCAATTCTGACCCAGATTCGATCTCAGTGCCCCAAAATACGCACGGAAATGGTGATCAGCTCATTTAAGCCTTTTATTTACTTGTTTGAGGTGTTTCGGGCATTTTTAAGGTTCTTTTGAGGTTAGGAAAAATACAAGAGCCAATCTGGCAAAACGGACATCGAATTCGTATTCAGCAGGTCAAACGTCATGGGAATACATAGGGCCTGCCTTCTCGCACTCGACTTTTTTTGTGTGTGCCGGTGTTATTTTTTGGACTTAAATTTTGACAAGATGATTTATTTAGGTTAGAAATATAATGGAGTAGGAGAGAGTAAAAATATATGCATTATTACGTAAGTTATCATCAATTGTTAAAAAATTATCTTGTTTAAATTTTTTTCAACTTAACATATTGACAAAAAAGTTCGGACTCATCGAGTTTTCTTCGCAATTTCATAACGGATATTCTAGTTTTTATTTTTTTTTTTTTTTTTTTTTTTTTTTTTTTTTTTTTTTTTTTTTTTTTTTTTTTTTTTTTTTTTTATGGCATTGGACATAATCCATTAGCCAGTTGCATATATTTAAAGCTAACCTAAACAACGTAGTGAAAAAAAAATCTTAATGACCAACAAGGACGTAAACAGGGACACCCTCTTCTCGCCCAGGGGTCCATCAGGGCATTTAAGACACACAGGATTAAGACCACGGATAGGATAGTTTTTATTTATTTTAGTTATTATTCTATATAACTAGAGATGTTTAAAAACTGCAAAAAAACAATTTTATACACGGTAGGTATATATAAAAACACTACAAATAAAATATTTACTCATTCCATTATAGATACTCGGTTACAGTATGCAGTTATTTTGAAAAATAAAAAAGTTAATTTGATCACATTTTGCGCTGTAAACTACACAAAGTGATAACGCTTCCATTAATATTAATTTATTATTCAGTCATAATATGTAATGTGGTGTGTGTGTATGTGTGTGTGTGTGTGTGTGTGTGTTTAATAAGAATTAACTGTCTGTTTTTGTGTGTTTGAGAGTTACATAGCATGTGTCGAATTCAGTGGTCTCATTGTTCGGCTATACAGGGTGTCCGATAATACCGGTCTGGTGCCGATTCTACATGCAAAAATATGAAAGAAAATTTATATAAATATGTCAGCTAATGCTTCCTTATTGACCTACAGTCCTTTGAAGCAATGAAAATTAATTAATAATGAGCTTATTGTTACTCTACTTGACTTAATTGTTACGTGAAAACTTGAAGCACATCGTGTTTTCTCATTTACACGATTTTTCTCACAAACGGTTAGTTTTTCGATTAAAATGAAAGAGGACCTTTTTTAATATTTTTAATTAGTGCTGTAGCTCAATTATGAAACATTTGCGGGCATTGCGGCACTTTTTTCAAATTTTTGCGGACATAATCTGTACCAAAAGTTTGTTACCGATATTTTCAGACACCCTGTATAGAATATGAAGAAAGTACAGCTAAAGATTTTTAATTATATTAAAAACAATAAGTAAATAAATCAGCAAATATTAGATATAAATTAAGGGAAGTCATCACATAATTTTTACCTGCCCAGGAATTTGACCTCAATAGGCAGTTCACAGAGTTATAATACGATAAAGGGGTTTGTAGATTTCAAAGCGAGAAATAATGTAAACTACGGTTACTTTGTCGATGATTAGGGGGCATTGTCGCATGTACCATAAATGTAATGTACTGTGATTTCTTTATAATTTTTAATATTCTGTATAATGTCTTATATAATATACCCACGGACAAAATGATCGCATCATTCAAAATTTGTCATGATTTGAAATTAATTTATTTCTAAACCGTTTGTCCGATTTTAATGATAGTTTTATTGTTTAAAAAAAAGTTGCAAAGTTGTAACGAAAACGTAACTTTTTTTATACTATATCTCCTGTCCTGGACATCAAATGCTTAGAACGACGTCGAGATGTAGTTCCGTAAGTAATTGAAGGTTTTCTTAATTTCTTTCAAATTAGATTTAATTTAAACTACTTAGGTACCCGAAAAATTTATCGGATTTTGTTCCATCTATAATATGATTTAAAATTCACTAGCCGTAGAAACCCTGAGGTGCCAGAAAGTCATTTTAAATATCGGGAATCGAGCGCAAATGCATGGTGCCACTAAGTACGGTTAGACATCAGTGGTTGGCGCGCCCTCTGCAGATTATACGGTTGAACCAAAATCCAGTTTTTATAGAAAAATCGACCAAGTAGCTCCATCTTGATATTTTGTGGGAAGGATGTTATGATGTTTAGATGTTCAAATATGCGATAAAACGTTCTGGCACCTCGATCTGGTGCCAGAACGTTCAGTTTTAAATATATATACATATATATATATAGATATGCATGGTCATATACAGGCCCGTTTCATACACTGAGCGGTTGTAGTGCAGCCCGGGGTCGGGCTCATCAACGTACCCCTGTATGTATCATCACTAAATGGCCACAAATCACGTTACCTTCCTTCCTACAAAATTTTGGGGTGGGCTTCAAAAAGTCATATTTTCATGTTCCGAGATACACTTTTAGTTCAGCACTACTGAGTCAGGCGGCGCTGTTCTTGTATATCCAAGACTCTTATATAGCTGATATGTATCGCACGTTATATAGCCCAATATTTGGCATCGTTGCAATGGCTCGATAACGTTCGATTCTTATTTCCTCTTAAATACTTTCTTCATGAAGTCACAATCGATGAATGAAAGCTCTTTATTTGAATCAATTTTTTAACCTCACAAGTATTGTATCATATTCGAACAATTTTTCTAAATTCAAAAATTCATATGCCTACTAAGAATTATAAAATACATGGTACAGTGTTATGAAAGAAGAATAGTTGTTAGCATCTTAAACATCTTAAAATGTCTTTTGAAGTGTAATACAGAAATTCAAATAAATGTCCCTAAATTAGGATTGTGTTTTTTTGCATTCAGTATTCAATAATACTATACTTAATTATTATAATTTTGGTACTAAAATTTTCATGGAGAAATATCAGTCATTAAACAATAATTATTATTATGCAGAATGATGTTTTACATATTATAAGGATAGATAGGCATTGTCCATAATCACTATAAGCTGGTACTACTTCCACATCCACATAGTGGAGTGAACGTATAATAAAGGCAAAAAAAATGTTTTTTTAAACAGGCTTAGAATGCCACGAAAGGTCGATATCTTAAGTTTGAGCAAAAAAAATCTGTTTGTAATTTTTTTTTGTGCGCACGATTACTCTGGAACCGTTTATGATGTTAACTCAAAATTTGGAACACCTGTGTATTATAACGAGATCTGGAAATAGTTTATGTTTTGATCTTATTCCGTTGAAGTTTGGGATGGGGGGATAAATAGGCAAAGCAAGCAAGTGAGAGTTTATAAAATTGGGATTTAGTGTATGTATCAGAAGCCAAGTACCTACTCAAAATTTTTTTGAGATCAGCCACTTCCACTATCACCCTCATTACCATCCCTACCCCATTATTAAAGGACGAAAAAAAATGAAATTGTGATTTTGTGTGTGTATAAGTACCAAAGGCCTAATTTTTTTTTTTTGCAACAGCTATACCCCCCACTACCATCCCCCTGTCGATATGGCATATTGTTTTATGGGCTTTTGTGGTAGACGATTGCAAACATTATATTATTAAAGTTCTATGATTAGTTATTTCCACATAATGGACTGCAAATACAGTATCAACCTTTTTTCTTTGTAAGAGACTTGGATATTGAAATAGTGATTCTTTAGGCAGCGGTTTTTTAAGTCAGGTTCCTTTTACTGTATGGTGCACCTTAACTGCATGACGTGATCTGTCTTGGTTCCCTGTTAAGCCTACATGGTCTCTAAAAAACACAATTTTGATGGGCTAACTTGAATCGTTTTATTCTATTTGGACGTGCAAAAGAGAACAACGTCATAACTGAGGAATACTTATTACTTACACATCCACGTAGTGGAGTTGAAGTATAGTAATAGTAAAAAAAATTTTTTTGCTCAAATTATTGAAGGTGATTATGGAAGGGAATAAAAAGATAAAATTGTGATTTAGTGTGTATAAAGGAATAAAAGGCCTGAATACTTTTTTGGCACTCGCCACCACCTCTACCACATTATTAAAGGGAATAAAAAAATAAAATTGTGATTTATGTGTACAAGAGCCTCTAAATTTTTTGCCAACAGCTTCCCCCTCTACTACCTCCACTACCATGTTGCACATCGTTTTATGGGTTTTTGGGATAGACCATTTCAAATATTATATTATCAAAGTTCTATGAACGATTATTTTTACACAGTGGATTGCAAATATAGTATCGACATTTTTTTGCTGTAAAAGGCTTGGGCAGGAAAATCTAGATGTGGAAGTAGTGATTTTTTAGGCAGCGGTTTTTTTATTAATGAACACATATATTTTTATGATGGTTATTTGAATTTATATTTGTAGTCGGTCTCCCTGCATGGTGCATCTGACGTCATGCACCTACCTTGATTGCATTGGATTCGGAATGACGTCTAGAAAAATGTGCAAAAGTTTCAAACCCGCACATAAACAATTGCAAAAGTTATAAACTAATGAAAATTGAAAAAATAACGAGTTCCGTTTTTTGCAAATAACTCGAAAACTATTAAAAATTTTAAAGAAAGAAAGATTCTTAAAGAGGAAGAAATTCCCAATAAAAAAATCCCGACTCCCGAAACTCTACATCTATTATTAATGAGATTATTAATAATACTAATTTAATGTTGAAAATAGAGCTCCGCGCAGCGAACACTAAGGCGTTACGATGCTCTGAAACCGTCCGGAACAAGTAAAAATATTTTTTGTTATTAGATATTCATTTTAAAATTCATAAAAGTTGTGTTATTATTTAAACACTTAAAGGAACAATTTGGAAAACAAATTTTTTATTAATTTTAATTACTCTTACTGTTTTTATATTCAAAAATACTATAATATTACATAAACTTAAAATTTTTATTGCTATTTGTTTAAACAAATTTTATAAACAAATAGATAAATTACGTATTTTTAAAAATATTTTTCTGCCATTTTATTTGTTATAGAATATTAGATTTAAAAAAATTCTTAAAAATTGTTTTTAATTGTTTATAATCACTTTTGTCTTTTTTCATTATTTAAACTTGTTATTAAGAAAAAATTTTATTCCTAAATTTATTATTTGCAATTATCCAAAAGGCGAAAAAAAGAATTTTTTTTTTGTTGTGAATTTATTTGTTTATTTAATAAACAATTTGTTATTAACAATCGCCGAATGTGTTTATATTTTTTTTAGATAGAAAAAAATAACAAAAACAACCGTATACATAAACATGAAAATTCTTTTGCGAATAATAATTTAAAAATCGAGAAAATACTCGTATCAAGTATGCCGTGAAAATTGACAAAAACTAGATTCAAAACATCAATTTTGTCTGCATAAACAAAACGTTCTGTCCGAAATGTCCATTTTATTTAACACATGTTAGAATCAAAACATAGCCTACTGCTATTTTTGTTTTATTACAGGTAGGCAAATAATATACCTACATATTTAGATAAAAAAGGTATATTTTAATCACAGTTAGAAAGCATTAACGAAAATATTAGTGGGAAAAGAGCAGAGCGTTTGCCCTAAACAACTTTATGACAGCATCAAAAAAGGTGATTAAGGAATTCTTTCTGCCGCGATTTTATTATTTTAGTTTGTTTTTGGTTTTGGTGTGGTAACAAGTGCAATAAGAAGTCCTGAACTAAATCTAAGCATTGAATAAAAATAGACAAAAAACTTTCTGATAATTTGTTAACTAGCAAGAAAATAAAAACCATTAAAAATTACTGTCTCTGTATAATTTAAGAAATATAGTGTAATAATGCATAAATCTGTAACGAAAGTGAGTGAAACTATATCTTTTATTGCTTTATTTTTCGAGTTGTTTATAAAATATTGAAGTTAAAAATATCACGTGTCTATTCAAAAAATAAAGAAAAAAATTGTACCATCTACAAATCAGGGGCGGCTGGTGAAATTTCAATAATTTTTTTCTCATCTCTGGCGCATGGGACTCATACGAAATATGGGAACTAACATCTAGAGAAGCACTCCTCTAACGACCCGTAAAAATTTTGAAAAAGCAATTTGCGAAAAATTTATTCAAAATTCGATTGTCCCCCCTAGGTCTAGGGACTCCTGTTGAAAATTATTTTTTTTTGTCATATACATTTTACTTTTCATAAAAGTACAACAATAGGTTTTGGAGTTTATGAAAATATTTTCATTACTAACTGAAATACAACGAATTGAAATTTTATAATTTGTTAAATTGTAAATTACAAAATTTCAGTTCATTGTATTTCAGTTAATAATGAAAATATTTTCATAAACTCCAAAACCTATTGTTGTACTTTTATGAAAAGTATATGACAAAAAAAAATAATTTTCAACAGGAGTCCCTAGACCTAGGGGGGTCAATCGAATTTTGAAAAAAATTTTCGCAAATTGCTTTTTCAAAATTTTTTACGGGTCGTTAGAGGAGTGTTTCTCTAGATGTTAGTTCCCATATTTCGTATGGGTCCCATGCGCCAGAGACGAGAAAAAAATTATTGAAATTTCACCAGCCGCCCCTGCGTACAAATAATTCTTTTCGTGAAGTATACGTCATTACCTCTAGGACTGCAGTTTTCGCCATGTATTTTTACGGAATTGAAAATTATTTTTTCTGTACTAAAGCATTTCTTATAAACAATGACTTTCATTTTATTTTAAATTTCCAGCTGCTCAGTTAATTTGTTGTAATGTATTCTAATGTTTTGATTATTTAATTTTAACAAATTCTAAAATAATTCTTTATACTTCATTTATACATTTTATTTTCGTCATAGTAATTTAGGACTAAGAATTTTTTAGTTAGATTTATGGCTAAATACTGTAATATAACCCTATCTTGTTTTAAACAGGCGTTGTGTAGCTTTTGTATACCATTGGCAACAGTTATTTTGGCATTTGAGACGCTTTAATTGTTTTATTGCTCTGCGCAAGAAAGCAACTGTCACCAGATTTAAGTTGAATGTAGGTAGAAGAATGTAAGAAAAAAAAAAGGTGCACAAAAGAGTTTACACACAAAAGGGAGAGGTCAGCCTAAACTAGCTTCCCCATATACATTAAGAAAACATATTATGACTATACGCAGTATTACATTAGATTGAGAAAACTATTAAACAAAATTTTTATACAATTATAAACAATTATATAAAATAAAATATAAATATTATATTACCTTTAATAACGATAACTTAACTATCAAATGTACCGTTTTTTATTATAACCATTATACGAGAGAATTTTATGCTCTACCGAAAATTACGTATATTGTTTTGCCGTATCTTGCTCAATTTTCAAACGAAAAAGCATATTTTGTTGCAATTATTGTTGGTAACTTTTGAACCCGAAAAGAAAAGAATATCACACAAATTCCTTTTTAAGAGTATGACCTGCGAAGACTAATTAATGTCGGGCACAAGTATTTTATATGCTTGCACTAATAGTACAGTAACTAGAGGTTTTAACTTCGGAATATCGGAATAATGTCATATTGAACGGATTTAGTTCATTTTTGGAGGTATAATAGTAAATGCTTGACAGAAAAGTTTCTATATTGTGCGGGGGCTTGCTAATTTATAGAGGGTGAATGCCACCCCCTCTCAGGGGGTGGCACTTAAAAAATATATATATACAGTGTGTCTCACTTTTCACCACTACACTCCAATATCTCGGGCATTTGTTGATCGATTTAGATCAAATTTGGTGTACTTCTTTTGCTTCAGATTGTGATTAAAAAGTTATTTAAAATTTTTTTATTTCGAAATTAATTACGCCTACTATGATCAAAAGAAATTGGCAAAAATTGGGAATTTATATTAGCGATTGAGATGGGGTTTTTGTTTTTACAGAATCTTGTTTGGCATGACCTAAAACCCCTGTATACCAAATTTCTTTAAAAAAAATTCATTCCTTTAAAAAAAAATCATATCTAAGGTTTCAATAATAATCACCCTACTATTCGAGTTATTTATTGTCGGATATTTATATAACTTGACAGTCGTGTAATAAAGACGCTAATTAAGCATTAGGACACATTTTTTATCCAAAACACTATCATGAAATGAATATTTGAAAAATTGTAGCTATTTTTTAAAATACTTAGAACTCAGCATACCAATAACATGGAGTGCTTTGGAATAGATTTGACAATTGCATCGAATGTCAAATTAAACTTAAACATGGCTGCACAACAATTAACTATTGCTGATAAAATTGAAATAATAAGAATTGTCAAATCCATTCCAAAGCACTCCATGTTAACAAAGATATTGGTATGCCGAGTTCTAAGTATTTTAAAAAATAGCCACCATTTTTCAAATATTCATTTCATAATAGTGTTTTGGATAAAAAATGTGTCCCAATGCTTAATTAGCGTCATTATTACACCACTACCAAGTTATGTAAATATTCGATAATAAATAACTCGAATAGTAGGGTGATTATTATTGAAAACTTAGATATGATTTTTTTGTAGAGGAATAAATATTTTTTAACGAAATTTGGTATACAGGGGTTTCAGGTCATGCCAAACAAGATTCTGTAAAAACAAAAACCCTATCTCAATCGCTAATATAAATTCCTAATTTTTGCCAAATTTTTTTGATCATAGTAGGCGTATTTAATTTAGAAAAAAACATTTTTAAATAACTTTTTAATTACAATCTGAAGCAAAAGAAGTATACCAAATTTGATCTAAATCGACCAACAAATGGCCGAGATATTGGGGTGTAGTGATGAAAAGTGAGACACACTGTATATATTTATTGGAGCTGAAATAGAATCAAACTTTAAGAAGAAAAGGTTCTACGCAAATTTTCACATAAATTGATAGTTTTTAAGTTATAACGACTTCAAAATTGCGATTTTAGCTTAAAAACAAAGGTATTTCCAAACGGCTTTTGTTAAGTATCTCGAAAAGTATTACTTTATCGAAAAAATGTTACAGAAAGTACAAACTGGGAAATAATTATATTTTTTGTTTATTGATGTAGAATTAATAATTTCGGAGATATTTAAGTTTATATTTGGTATCCAAGTGTTTCGAAATTACCTTTAAAGTTTAAAATGCATTTTTTTCTAAAGCAAGTGCTTTAAATGAGCAAAAAAATTTGAACATCTAGGTAATGCTACATCCTAACGAAAAACTGTATTTGAGATAATTTCTTTAAATTACTGGCTAATTAGAGTAACAAAATGGCGACCTGCGTAATTAATTGTCTTTAATTTTATTTCTTAGTATACGTGACGTAGGTGTCTCAATTTCTGAGATATTTAACATTTAAACTGCATTTTACGACTTATAAACGTTCGGACGCCATTTGTAAACTTTCATATCTCCGAAACTATTAAATCTATGTAAATAAATAAACAAGCTAAATTCATTATCAGTTTATGAGCTTTATTTTTGGTCTCTACCCATTTTTCAATAAAACTAATATTTACTGAGATACCTATTTGGAAAAGGAAAACAAAATATCTTTTTAGCGAAAATACCTTTATAGTTTAAACTGTATTTTTTTCTAAAAGCAAGTGCTGTATACAAACCAAAAAATTTGACATCTACGTCATGCTATATATTAATGAGAAACAGTGTTTGAAATTCCTTTTTTTAATTACTGGCTAATTACAGTAACAAAATGGCGACGTTGTTTAGAAAAAAATATGTAGACGCACATTGCTTCGGTCATAACTTCTTTGTTTTTTATGCTATAGAAACAAATAAAACAGTTGAAAGCTTAATTAATAACCAATTATTCTACTTACTAGCATCCTTGACGTATGTGTGTCACAGTTTCTGAGATATTTAACTCTCACTCTAAATAATGTTATGAACACTTGGACGCCAAATGTAAACTTAAATATCTCCGAAATTATTAGTCCTACATCAATAAACAAAAAATATAATTAATTCCCAGTTTGTACTTTATGTAATTGGTCTGTAACATTTTTTCGATAAAGTAATACTTTTCGAGATACCTGACGAAAGCCGTTTGGAAACGCTAAAATCGCAATTTTGAAGTTGTTATAACTTAAACACTCTAAATTTGTGTGAAAAATTGCATAGAACCTTTTCTTCTTAAAATTTGATTCTATTTCATCTCCAATAAATATATACAGTGTGTCTCACTTTTAAATATATATATTTTTTAAGTGCCACCCCCTGAGAGGGGGGTTTAATATTCTGCAGTGAGATCATGAGTTTACCTTCAAATGACCTTGACAATGTAGCTAGAGGTCAAAATCAAGGTCATCACAAGATAGCTTACTTATATTCCTACAACTTTTGTTTTGGTCAATTCCTTCGAAAGCTTAACACCGAGTTGGTATAGCGTTCGGAAAATTGAAAACGCTCATCATTGTTTGACTTTCAAGCTTCCGTAACTTGAAATCTATGGATTTTTTGAACCTTTTAAGAACTTTTATTCGGAATGGTCCAACGAATACATTTCAGATGGTTTTAGCTCAAACGACTGTGTCTTTTTTTCTGTGTATTTGGATCATTATTTGACCTTCAAGCGTCCGTAACTTGAAATATATGGATTTTTTGGACCTGGTGTACATAAGAACTTTTATTGGGAATGGTCCAACGAATAAATTTCAGCTGGTTTTAGCTCAAACGACTGTGTCTTTTTTTCTGTGTATTTTGTGCGGGGTCCTTTGCACAAAACGATGCTATCAGCATCAGGTCACAAGATGGACACGAAAATGTGCCGTATTTGCCTGACCAGCTGCAGAAAAAGAAAACGTTACTTTTATGCAGTCGATGCAAGACACATGTGAGTAGAAAAAAGCTTACCACCATCAAATGCGTTCTGGAACAATCTCGATCCAGATGCAGCGCTAGACGTCATTGCAGTTTTGTCCCAAGCTAAGCAAAGAGTATTGTCGAGAATCAGTCCCTTCGTCAAAGTCATTAAATTAAGTGGGACCTTTGGGAAATATGCATTTCGTGGTCAAGCAGTGCTTTTTGCGCAAGATATATTTGAGATAACTGAAAAACTCCCAAACATGCTCCCAAGATCAACCGACAATGCTGGAATCATCGTTATCACTGAGCATTTAGAGAATATGAATGTTACTCGAGAATTCTCGGTATCTAGGGAAATAGTCAACAATGCTTTAGTATGGTTAATTACGAACAATCCTCTCTATAAAGATGTTACGATTAACAATAATGTTCAATTCAACGCTAAAGACATCATAAATTAAATGAAGATCCTCAACCAAATGACGAGCCTCTATCAAATGACGAGCCTCTACCAAATGATCTTGAAACCATTGAAGAGATGCAATAGGAGACCTGTGCATACACGTCGATAAATACATTATCAAGAATCGTACGCGCTTCGTGGAATCAAGCTAATATTGCGATATTTACATCGGGTTTTGCAGGTGTACAATGTTGTGCAATGATGCTAGCAAATATCGTACGAGCAAATATCCTTTCCCCATCGAATTGGACAACTAACACGCTGAATACGAATATGATAGAAGGCGATAATATATGTGTGGTTCGGTCACTACGCAACTTTGATATAATCAAAAACAATTGCGTTATGTTTGGTAAGTCGTTTCGCCTAGACTACGATTTAGAATCGTCACTATTTGGAAGCTTAAATGATAAAGACAATCAGTCGAATATTGAAATGACACTTCCTTGAAGAATTGTTTTGCAGTCACAAGGCGGGTGTGTTAATAACAGAGGGGAAATCACTCGAAGTTATGGTCTACGATAAAAAATATTACTTTACTTACTCTCATTCATGTGGATCAAAAGGCTTAAAAGCCAAGGATGGTGGCAAAGCATGTATCATTGAATGTGACAATATAGATGAGTTTGTGCGAATTTGTAAGCGGACAACAGGATCGAGAAACACCCAGTTCACACTGGATTACATTGATGTTATACAGCAGTTTTATCTGTTCAAGTCAACGCAGTGCAAACAGAGCCACTCTCATTAGAAATCGTGCAATCGGTAGAAATTGTCCACCACAGAATTCAATTCGACGATAAAGACATCATTAGATTAAATTAAGATCCTCAACCAAATAACGAGCCTCAACCAAATGACGAGCCTCTACCAAATGACGAGTCGCAACCAAATGATCTTGAAATCATTCAAGAGATGCAACAGGAGACCTGTACATACACGTCGTTAAACACATTATCAAGAATCGTACGCGTTTCGTGGATTCAAGCTAATATTGCGATATTTACATCTGGTTTTGCAGGTGTTAAAATGTTGTGCAACGGTGCTAGCAAATATCGTACGAGCAAATATCCTTTCCCCATCGAATTGGACAACTAACACTCTGAATACGAATATAATAGAAGACGATAATATATACAGTGTGGTTCGGTCACTATCTGCAAGAGATTCTGCCGAATATCCAATCCAAGGTAATGGTTACTTGCTCGTATGCAACTTTGATATAATCAAAAACAACTGCGTTATGTTTGGTAAATCGTTTCGCCTAGACTACGATTTAGAATCGGCACTATTTGGAAGCTTAAATGATAAAGACAATCAGTCGAATATTGGAATAACACTTAAACAAGCCCTTAAAGAGTTGTTTGGCAGTCACAAGGTGGGTGTGTTAATAACAGAGGGGAAATCACTCGGAGTTATGGTCTACGATGGAAAATATTACTTTACTGACTCTCATTCATGTGGATCAAAAGGCTCAAAAGCCAAGGATGGTGGCAAAGCATGTATCATTGATAAGTTTGTGCAAATTTGTAAGCGGACGACAGGATCGAGAAATACCCAGTTCACGCTGGATTACATTGATGTTTATTCAGCAGCTTTACCTGCTCAAGTCAACACAATGCAAACAGAGCCACTCTCATTAGAAATCATGCAATCGGTAGAAATTTTCCACCATAGAATTTTGGAACCTCAACAATCTCTTGACAATCGTACGCTTCCAGTATTTCCGTTATCAACATCCCAAAATATGCCTTTGCAGACGTCTGTAATAGCACCCATCGATGTCGTGCAGCCCGATGCTGACGATGAACTAGAAGTGTCCAATAATCTGAATGAAATTGTACGCAAAACAACAAATAATATTGTCAACGATGCACATGAAGTCGAAGCAGAAGAATTTGCTTGGTTCTACTTGTTTCCGTATGGCATTAATGGACTTAAGGAATCCCGACCGGTTCGAATTACGCCGCTAGACTATTTTCAGTTTAGAGTGTTAGGCATCGATATAAGATTTCCGAGTAATGACTATTTATATTACGCTTCATCGATGTTCGAATACTATCGAGTTAAAAGTACTATTTCAGCGTGTGGTAAAAAAATTCGGAATCAAGAGGGACAAATTGAAGACGTACTTATACGTTAAAAATCTCCGGGGATCCGCTGCTTACTGGAGAGCTGCTTTGAATGAGCTCTTAGGGCAAATTGGGACCCTCGGGCCGCCGACATATTTTTTAACTTTCAGTTCCAATGATCTAAATTGGTTGGACTAACGTAAAGCTCTGCTACTTGCCGACGATCGGCCTGATGTGGATCTCAGTTCATTGAATATATATGAAACCCAATACCTCATCGAAAAGTTTCCAGTAATATTAAGTCGTCACTTCATGGTCAGGGTTAGAGCGTTGTTGAAATATATAAAAAATAACAATGATATTTTGGGTGGAAAAGTGAAAGACCCCTGGTGGAGTATAGAGTTCCAAAACCGCGGCAGTCTTCATCTTCACATGGTTGTGTGGATCGAAAATCATCCAGAATTTGATACTGCCGTAGGTATCCAACAAATTGACCGCGTAATTTCCTGTAAATTACCATCCCAGGATAAGGATCTAGAACTCGATGATCTAGTAACAAAATGCCAGATCCACAGACATGTACGAAAAACTATACAACAGTAAGGTGTCGGTTTAATTTTCCACGTCAGGAATGTAGTGAAATCCGAATAGTCGCACATTCGTCCGATGAATTCATTCGTAGAGGAGGAAGAATATGTTTACTCAGGCGTCAAATAGAAGATGCGTGGGTAAATATTATAATACAGATTTACTAAAACTCTGGACGGGAAATATGGACATTCAGCCTTGCGATGAGGCAATAGCGTTTTACATTGCTAAGTATTTGTCCAAAGGAGAATCGACTAATTTAGATGCGGGAATGGCGCAGGCTATACAACAAATACAAAGCGAAGAATCTGATATTTCTCGGCGCTTGTTCAGAATTAGCATGAAGATTCTTCATGAAAGGCAAGTATCAGTCCCTGAATGTGCCTTTCGATTATACCGATCCGTGACAGTTCTCATAGTTGTGTATTCCTAAATGCACGAAAACCAGAGCAGCGTTATAGAGTGTTACGTTTTGACGAGCGGGGGCAAGCAACAGGATACTGCAGTAATTTTTTCGAAAGGTATGAAAAACGTCCCTTGCAACACCCAAATTATAACTTTGCAAATATGAGCCTAACTGAATTCACAATGCTCTTTAATACAAAAGAACCGAGATGAGTCGGAAGAGAGCATTGATCAAGGCAATGTTGATATACCAACGAGAACCCTCGACAATTAATCATATTGATTGATAACAGCAAAATGAGTGAGAAATGTACCTGCAGCTGTTCGAGTACCATATTTCATAGCTTCGACAGATTCTGAAAATTTTTACTACAGCCTATTACTTCAGTATATACCTTATCGCTCAGAGACAGAATTATTAGAAGGATTTGATAACGCAAGAAACGCTTTCTTAGCTCGGGAAGAACAAATGAGGGCAACTAGTGGTCACATGGAACAACATAGAGGGCGCGACCGGCAGCTGGAAATTGCCTTGATTGAAGTGCATGCATTCAGATCCTCGAAGAGCCATGAGAGATAGCGAATATCGAAAACTATGAAGAAGATTTGCCCAAACAATCTATGACCAGTGATCAGTTCGAGTCAGCACGTCGGGCTATTAATATGGACCAAAAACAACTGTTCAACTCTATTACGTCAAACATACAAGCCCGACAACAAGGACATCAACACAGGCTCAAGCTTTTTGTAACTAGTGGTGCTGGAACTGGTAAGACCTTTATAGCGTTATAGTAATGCTATTAATAAATACATATATAAATAAGTTGTAAAAGATTTTACTTTCAAAAATATAAAATGTAATAATAATTGTTTTTTGTTATTTCTAACCATATTATCATACATATATATATATATATATATATATATATATATATATATATATATATATATATATATATATATATATATATATATATATATATATATATATATATATATATATATATATATATATGTAGTACGTACCCTACATATACTGCCCTCCTACAGCGAAGAAACCAACTTACCAAGGTATCAATATTAAAAATCAAATTTAAAATAAAAGTAAGATTTGATGGATAAATGACATTAGTAAAAAAGAAAAGTCAGATTGAGTGATAAATTACAAAATAACGTAAAACAAGGAAATTTATTTTTGTAATAACATTATCCTTAATGTGAGTATGTTATATGTCATTGATGAATTGAAATAAAGTAGCATGTATATGACTGATGCTAAGTGAATAAAAGTTCGCAATCATAATTGGATTGAGCTTCTTTAATAAGCAATTGATAAAAATAGCAAGTATGTGCTAAGTGAATATGAGTTCGCAATCATAATTGGATTGAGCTTCTCTAATAGATAATTGATAAAAATAGCAAGCATGTGCTAAGTGACTATGAGTTTGCAATCATAATTGGATTGAGCTTTTCTCAAAGATGACGCACCAGCTATAGCAGCTTTGGCTAAAGAAAAGCTGGCGAGACAATTAAAATAGAGAATGAGTTTGCAATCATAATTGGATTGAGCTTCTCTAAAAGATGTCGCACCAGCTACAGCAGCTTTGGCTGAAGAAAAGCTGGCGAGACAATTAAAATAGTGAATAATTAATACATTGATAGACTTGATAAGCTGGTTTTAAAAAAAAACGTAGGGAGAAATATAGAGTACGTACCGTAAGATGTACATAATAAAATAAGTAATAACAAGTCTTCTGAAGATCTAGTTTGATTCGTATATCGGTACTATCTTCATAGAGAGACTGAAGAATCCGTGTCTAGCGAAGATATCTATGGAACGGTCGACCTTTAGCTGTCTTCGTTATGGACGTCATCAGCGGTTAGCAGCACGAGCAGTTTGGTTCGGCCCCATATTCTTGTCGCGACTGGAACAGCTGTCTAGAATGTCCATGGGAGATTACTTTCGGCATAACTATTTAACAACACTGTCAAAAGTTATTAAACTTCAGTCTCCATAATTAATTTTTGACCACTGCCTTTAACTCTTATGGACTCTCAGATACGTACGTACCCTACAACCTTTCCATTTAACTTGCTAAAAAATCAAATTAACAGATGCTACGGAAAACGAGTTACAAAGATCGGCGCTCTAACTGGAGTTTCAGTACGATTAGTAGGCGGTTTGACACTGCATAACTTCCTCAAATTACCGGTGCAAAAAGACGGTAGTATAGTAAACATGCCTCTTCCCTCCGACAATTATTTGAGGATTATGCGTCAAGAATGGCAACATGTGGAGTCAGGGCCGCGTCGTCCATAAGGGCAAGTCATGCGGTACACTACGGCGCCACATAAGTAAAGGCACCGTAACGTGCCGCGAGTTTTGAAATTAGAAATTAAAAAAAATAAAAATATTAATTACAATATAGCATGGTAATTGCCTAGGTGCCCCAATGCGCGAGGGGGCGCTCCAGGGCTCCAGCAGTTCAAAACTAACTAATTTTATTTTCCAACGGCCGACGGGCGACGTCTATCGTTTACCATTGATCTGTTGAAAAATAAAATATACAAGGAAATTATTTATTTAATTGATTATTTTATTTAGATAGAATTATCGCATTTATTACCTCTGTTCCGTAGCAACATTTACCAGAATTATTTATAGGGACACATTATAGCGGAGTTCGCAAGCAAGAAGTCACGAAAAAGAATGTAAGTTTTTCAATATATTATTTAATGTTTATATTTAATTTTACTTCAGGAGAAAATATAAATACTGCAATTTTTTATAATGAAACATTTTTTATTGCTATTTTATATTTTTATGTCTTGCGCCCACGAAACTTACTTTTCGAAGACAATACAATTTTAGCTAAAAGTTCTAACTTTTAATTCGAAAATTTCGCCTACGGCGCGGTGCATTTTACAAGCCCGTAACTCCACCTGTAAATAAGAGGACGCATATATTTCATTTGTCTAAAGGCGCGCTAATTCTTAATCTAGCCCTGGTATGAACTGGAAAATTTTGAGTTTTTGTATTCAATTGTTTACCGTGATGTATTTCAGATACTTTTTTCCTCACCCTCCCTTTTCAGCTGAATTCTAGATATGCTACTGAAGGGCGCATGTTCGTATTTGCACGATGGCGCTCAAAAGGCTTGGCGCGGCCCTGTGTGGAATTTCTGTTCATAGACGAGATTTCCGTGGCACCTCACGAGATGTTGTGCATGATAGACGCTCGTTTACGTCAGTTGAAGAACTCCAACGACCTATTTGGCGGTATAAACGTTATAGTCTTTGGCGACCTAATGCAGTTACCGTCAGTGCGTGGGAGACAAGTGTTTCAACAGCCGGACCACATGAGACCAGCAACTCACTTATGGAGGATATTCACATTAGTAGAACTCACCCAAAACATGCGCCAGCGAGGAGACACGACATTCGCTGATATCTTGAACGTCTTGAGAGTTGGGGAGCTAAACAGTAAGCACCTTACAGTACTAATGGGTAAGATATCGACAAATGCTACCGGTGAGTTTGCACTGGAGAAAGCACTACGTATTTATCCTACAAACGATCAAGTAGAAAAGCACAACGGTAACGTCCTTAAATATTACGAACGGAGAGGTACTCGAATGTATGATATAAAGGTCCAGGACCAACTTGTTGATGCGAGGCGAAATCTTGAAAACGCTAATTTGGAATCTATCATATCACAGTTTTACTGTAATGTAGTGTGTAGCTGTGTAGTAGTTGTGCTCTAAATAAATCCGAGTATAAAGTAATATATACTAATTTATAAATAAAAAAAATTATGTTCAGGATATCAAATTAAAAATAGTGCAGTTTGACAATGTGTATGTGGTAATAAAGATACTTTCCATTAAGCAATAAACAATAAAACAGTAAACATAGTGCCCAGTGTTGACATTCAGTAGATAAAAACACAAATAGATAAGCAAATCACAAAGAACTAAGTAAGTAGGAGAGGATTAAATAAAAATAAATAGTTCTACATATCGAAAATTTTGAACAAAAGAATGAACATCGATGAACAATTTTACGCTAAACTATTACAAACCTTAGAAGAAGCGAATGCACGGCAGACTAATGAGATAACAAATAAAATTAAACACGAAATCAAAACTGAAATTGAAGATCTAAAACATACAATTAAGGAAGAGGTGACTAAAAGAAATGAACTAGAAAATAAATACGTTGAGCTGAAAGTCAAGTATGAAAAACTGGAAAAGTCACTACGCAAAAATAATATTATAATTTTTGGCTTGGACAATCAAGAAGAGAACTTATTAGAACACACAATTCAACAACTTAATAACCACCTAGGACTTAACATTACGAACAAGGATGTAAATGATATCTTTAAAATTGGAAAGCAAAAAGAAAAAAGGCCCATTATTGTCAAATTTGTTTCATTTTTAACGAAACATGAAATATTAAAAAACTGTAAAAAATTAAAAGGTACAAGCATAAAAATAGCAGAGGAATTGAATTTAGAAGAAAGAAAAAGAAATAAAATACTTTGTCAACATTTGAAGCAAGCCAGAAGTAAAAATTACATTGCGTATGCCAAAGGAAACAAACTTCACGTCAATAATAAGGTTTATACAGCTGAGGAACTCGCAGATAATGAGGAAGACACTGACAAGGAAGACATAGACAAGGAAGACACAAACGATTCAGAACTAGCTGCTGAAACAAATAAGGCTAACAGTGCACCAGCCACTCCTAAATTGCAACAGATTTCTAACAACAAAGAGGAGGAGTATGAAATAATACAACGCGAGCCAAAGAAGAGGAAATACACACCCACGCAAAATGCAAACAGAACATCAGCAAGAACACCAAAAATTAATCAAAGAGAGATAGAAAAAGTGAAAAACATGGATGAAAATTCAACAATAGGAAAGAAAAATTAAATTTGAACACATGTACTAAAAAATTATAATAATTAGCATTTTATGTAAGTAACTTTAGTTTATGTAATATTTAATTGTCCCAATATAATTGTAGTATATAGTATAAATGTGTGCGTGTATGTGTATGGGTATAATATGGATACGTACATCCGTGATTTTATATATGAGGAAATTGAAACAGAAATTGTTGAAAATTTTAATCAGTGCAGTCAAGTTTATAAAATTAATGAGGGGTTTTTAAATTTTAAAATGATGCATAATAATATCAGAAGTATAAATAAAAACTTGGATGAAATGAAAATTATGCTAAGTCAACAAGAAATACAGTTTGACTGTATCCTGTTAACTGAAACACATCAAATTGAAAATATAGGTTTATATAATATAGAAGAGTATAATTTAATTTATAATGAGGCAAAATATAATAAAAATGATGGCATTGTAATATTTTTAAAAGATTCACTTCCTTACAATTCCAATATAATTAAATTGTATGAAATGTCAATCATAAAATTGGAAATATTTTTTAATAATAGGACACTATCAATAATGGCTATATATAGATCACCATCACTAGACCCGAATCAGTTTAATCTAGACTTACAAATACTTCTAACAAACGAAACAAAAATATATGATTATGAGCTAATTGTGGGAGATTTAAATATTGACATACTAAAAAAATGTGATTGTTCTACAGAATATCTCAATATCCTTTATGAATTTGGATATGTATCGTTGATAAATAAATATACGAGAGTTCAGGGGAATTCAGCGACTTGTATTGATCATATTTTTTTGAAAACCCAAACTGATCATGATTTATGTTTACCACTAATAATACTTTCAGACATTACGGACCACTACTCTATTGCTTTACAGTGTGTTCTTTCACAAAAAATAAATGATAACATAGAAAACAACAATAAATTTGTGAAATATATTAATTATAGTAAACTAAGGAACGAATTAAGTCAATTAAACTGGGATAACGTATGTCGTTGTACCAATGTAGAAACGGCAACAAATAAATTTACAGAGAGCGTATTAAACAAAATCAAAATGTGGACATATTATAAGAAAATTTCTCACAAGAATATTAAAAGAAAACGATGGATGACGACATCTTTGGTAAACTCCGTAAATCACAAAAATTCACTATTTATAGTCACTAAACGCAATCCCGAGAATCTAGGTTTGAGGGAGGAATATCAAAATTACAAAAAAATTCTTAAAAACTTAATTGAAAAAAGAAAGATTGATTATTACAAAAATTTAATAGAAATAAACAAAAATAGTAAACTAAATATATGGAAATCTATTAAACAGTTGTGTACTAAAGAAAACACTAACAACAAAATAGGACTAATTAGTAACGAACAAAATGAAATAAATACAAATAATGCAAGTATGTCAAACACGTTCAATAAAACTTTTATAGAAACGGGAGAAAAATTAGCTAGAAAAATTGTACCAGATCACAACTATTCGCCAAAAAGAAAAATATTACAGAACTCAATTTATATAAGTTATACAGATAAATATTAAATTATCGATATTATTAATTCCCTTAAAAATAAAAAGTCCCCTGGATTTGATAATATACAGGGGGAAACATTAAAGCATATAGTTGAATATATTTGTGACCCATTGGCTTGTATTATAAACACCATAATTGACACCAGAGTTGTTACATCTGCTTTTAAAACATCCGTAGTTATACCCATTTATAAAAAAGGGAGTAAAATAGACCCAAGTAATTACAGACACATTTCCTTAATAACGAACTTCGCCAAAATTTTCGAAAAGGTTATAAAAAAACGACATACCTCATACTTACAAAAATACAATATCATATCCCCAAAACAATATGGTTTCCAAGCAGGAATTTCAACACAAGATGCTATTGTATTTCTTACAAAAAAAATTTATAACTCGCTGGATCAAAAAATGCCTTCGTTAGCTGTCGTTTTAGATCTAGCGAAGGCATTTGATACCGTAAGTTTCTCACTACTCTCCGAATCTTTAGAAGATCTTGGTATTCAAGGAATCAATCTAAAATTATTTAATAATTACTTGGAAAATAGGGTTCAATATGTTAGACTGAATGGAGTACACAATGACCCAAAAACTATTAAATATGGCGTTCCTCAAGGCACTGTTTTGGGACCATTGCCGTTTATTATTTACATTAACAATTTATTTCTTCTTGAAACCAATGGAGTTAATTACTTTTGCCGATGACACAGTTGTTTATTACAAAGATACAGATTGGGTTAAATTAAAACAGAAAGTAGAAACGGATTTCACGCGTATTAAACAGTGGTTTAATAATAAAATACTTACCATAAATTTTGATAAAACTTTTTTTCTTCTCTTTTCATCATATAAAAACAAATTACCACCATATAATACATTGGAAATTAATGAAGATGGTCAACTAACATACATTAACTCAACCAACAGTGTTAAATATTTAGGCATATATATAGACTCCCATTTAAAATGGGATATACATATGGAATATATAACAAAAAAACCTCCATTATATATCTATTTCACAAAGTCAAATATATTCTAGATACAAAAGATCTAAAAATATTGTACCATTCATTAGTGAATTCTCATATAAATTACGCAATATTAGGATGGGGAAGTGTACTGAACAATCACCTAAAATCTGTTGAAATATTGCAAAAGAGATTTTTTAAAGTAATACTACAAAAAAGCATTATGTATCCCTCAGATCAATTACTAGATGAAATAGAAATCTTTGACATAAGACAACACTATTTTTATAGTTTGCATCCATACCTATAAGAATAAACATCTATTACAGCTACCACTTCATGATTATGATACAAGACAAAAATCACATAATTTTGTTGTTGAATTTATGCAAAAAACAATACGACAGCGAAGCTTAAGTTTTCTAGCATCTAAAATTTTTAGCTCACTACCTCATGAAATAACTACTCTCAGCACACTAAATAAATTCAAAAAAGAATGTAAAAGATACATACTATTACAAAACCGAGAAAATATATATTCTCTAATTGATTCAAAAAATAGGTAAATTTTCCAGTTGACTAAAATATTAATATGTATGCACATATGTTTATGTATATGTGTGTGTGTGTATACTTTTGCTACATTACTGGTTTTGTCACATTATTATTATTAACACTATTGTACAAACATTATATAACGCCTACAGTTTAGAACATTTTGCCCCCATTACTTACAGATTATTAAGGATATAATGTAGCATGCATATTGCTGCTTCATAAATTATAAATAATTTAACTCAAGCGTGAAAGATCGCGGAAGTTGTTTCTTGAATTTACTTCATAAACAAACACAATGGTATGCAACCAGAATTACGTCTAAGCTGTACTCAAGGTAACTGGGTATTCTAACTTAGCTTTAAGAGTGGAAAGGGTAAAGAGACAACACGATTTACATACTACGAGAAAGGGAAGTCAGAACTAAATATTTCTCGGTTACATGAAGGTACTTAGTACTTCGATTTGTTGCTAAATTTTGGAATAGTGATGTGTCTTCATTAAGGTTCTTTTTACGGCTTCAACATCGAAAGGGTTGATAGTCCCTCTTCTTTAACATGAAGCAGGCCTAATTGTTTTTACCGGTTTAATCCGTAAGTAATTTATAAAGAAATAATTTTTTTTGTAACTTAGATTTGGCAACAGCCATTTTGCAGCAAGTCACGCTTACACTTCATTTCTTTCCAGGGTTCGAAAGTTAGATGCAAATCTTCTAAAGTTAGATGCAAATCTTTTAAAGTTAGATGCAAATCTTCTAATATTAGATGCAAGTCTCTTAAATTTGGATGCACATCGTAGATATGCATTTATTTTAATTTGGGTTGGAAACTTAAATTTTTTTAACCATCCAATGGGGTTGTCTTTCTTCTCCTCTACGTAATTAGAAGATGGAATGTACATATTAGTCTAGGACAACTTTTTACGGAGATCGCGACGATAGTATGGTAGGATAGATGTGATTTGTCTTTATGGAATTTCTGGAAGCGTCGAAAATGGTACTGGGAACTTCTTGACTTAATCAGCGATTACGTCAATGTGGGTTGGATTTCACCATCATCATCCCTCACTTGGAGTCACTACTTTAATTCACTAAGAATTCCAGATAAGTGTCGCAAATAAAATTTGTATCTGATTTTCTTTTATATATATCTCATATTTTTATAGGTCTGTGAACTTAGCACCACAACCATCGGTGCTAATTGCGAAATCTATATCATCATTTAGCACCCATTTAGCACCCTCTGTATATGTAGAAAAAACAGAGGTGCTAATTGTTTTAACAAACTTATTAAAATTTTATAAATTTGGTGCCAACTTCACACCAGCACCACAACCATCGGTGCTAATTGCGAAACCTATACCACTATTTAGCATTCATTTCGCACCCTCTAAATATGTGAAAAAAATAGAGGTGCTAATTGTTTTAAAAAAGTTATTAATGATTTCATGATCTGGTGCCAACTTCACACCAGCACCACAAATATCGGTGTTAATTGCGAAACTTATATCATCATTTAGCACCCATTTAGCACCCTCTGTATATGTAAAAAAACAGAGGTGCTAATTGTTTTAACAAGTTATTGATAATTTAATTACCCTAATCTGGTGCCAGATTCACATCAGCATATCAATATCCCAACTATCGGTGCTAATTGCGAAACCTATATCATCATTTAGCACCCATTTAGCACCCTCTGTATCTGTAAAGAAACCAATTGTTTTAACAAAGTTATTGATAACTTTATTATATTAATCTGGTGCCAACTTCACATCACTATATCAGTACCACAACTCTCGGTGCTAATTGAGAAATGTGTACCTTCGTCTAACACCTATTTAGCACCTTTTTAATATGTAGAAAAAACAAAGGGCTAATTGTTTTAAGAAAGTTATTAGTGATTCCATCATCTGGTGCCAACTCCACACCAACACCACAATTATCGGTGTTAATTGCGGAACCCATATCATCATTTAGTGCCCATTTAGCACCCTCTTTATATGTAAAAAAAACAGGGTGCTAATTGTTTTAATTAAGTTATTGATATTTTTATTATCTTAATCTGGTGCCAGCTTCGCATCAGCATGTCAGTATCACAACTATCGGTACTAATTGTGAAACCCATATAGTCATTTAGCACCCCCTGTATATGTAAAAAAACCGGAGGTGCTAATTGTTTTAACAAAGCTATTGATAATTTTATTATCTTAATTCCGTGCCAACTTCACATCAGTACCATAACTGTCGGTGCTAATTGAGAAATGTTTACCTTCGTCTAGCACCCATTTAGCACTTTTTTAATATGTAGAAAAACAGAGATGCTAATTGTTTTTACCAACTTACTGATTATTTTATTATATCTTAATCTGATGCCAACTTCACGTCAGTATATCAGTAGCACAACCATCGGTGCTAATTGCGATATATGTATCATCATTTAGCACCCATTTAGCACCCTCTGAATATGTAAACAAAACGGAGGTGCTAATTGTTTTAACAAAGTTATTGATAATTTTATTATCTCAATCTGGTACCAACTTCACATCACTATATTCAGTACCACAACTGTCGGTGCTAATTGAGAAATGTGTACCTTCGTCTAGCACCTATTTAGCACCTTTTTAATATGTAGAAAAAACAGAGGTGCTAATTGTTTTAAGAAAGTTATTAATGATTTCATAATCTGGTGCCAACTCCACACCAACACCACAACTATTGATGTTAATTGCGGAACCCACATCATCATTTAGCAGCCATTTAGCACCCTCTTTATATGTAAAAAGAACAGAGGTGCTAATTGTTTTAATAAAGTTATCGATAATTTTATGATCTTAATCTGTCGCCAACTTCACATCATTATTCCAGTACCACGACAATCATTCCTAATTCCGAAATGTGTATCATCACTGGCACATGGCACTTATTTAGCACTCTCTGAATTTGTAAAAGATCAGAGGTACTAATTTTTTTGACAAAGTTATTGATAATTCTCTTACCTTAATCTGTTGTCAACTTCAAATTAGCTTACCAGTACCACAATAACCAGCGGTGCTCAAAAACTGTTGTAGTTAGAGACTTGAAACTAGTATACCTTCTTTATTAAGAAATGACAGAAGAATACAATTTCCATGCGAAATCTGTCGTAAAGGTGCGGATAGAGAAGTTACTGCTTTTTTTACACACCGTTGACAGGAGATATCGTAACTACAACAGTTTTTGAGCACCGCTGGTTATTGTGGTACTGGTATGCTGATTTGAAGTTGGCACCAGATTCAGGTAACAGAATTATCAATAACTAAAACAATTAGCACCTCTGATCTTTTACAAATTCAGAGAGTGCTAAATAAGTGCCATATGCCAGTGATGATACACATTTCGCAATTAGGAATGATTGTCGTGGTACTGGAACGCTGATGTGAAGTTGGCGACTGATTAAGATTATAAAATTAGCGATAACTTTATTAAAACAATTAGCACCTCTGTTCTTTTTACATATAAAGAGAGTGCTAAATGGGTGCTAAATGATGATGGTTCCGCACTTAACACCGATAGTTGTGGTGTTGGTGTGGAGTTGGAACCAGATTATGAAATCATTAATAACTTTCTTACAACAATTAGCACCTCTGTTTTTTTTTACGTATTAAAAAGGTGCTAAATAGGTGCTCGACGAAGGTACACATTTCTCAATTAGCACCGACAGTTGTGGTACTGATATAGTGATGTGAAGTTGGCATCAGATTAAGATAATAAAATTATTAATAACTTTGTTAAAACAATTAGCACATCTGGTTTCTTTACATATACAGAGGTTGCTAAATGGGTGCTAAATGATGATATAGGTTAAGCAATTAGTACCGATAGTTGGGATATTGATATGCTGATGTGAATCTGGCACCAGATTAAGGTAATTTAATTATCAATAACTTGTTAAAACAATTAGCACCTCTGTTTTTTTACTTTTACAGATAGTGCTAAATGGTTGCTAATTGATGATAAGGGTTTCGCAATTACACCGATGGTTGTGATGCTGGTGTGAAGTTGGCACTAGATTATAAAATCATTAATAACTTTTTTTAAAGCAATTGGCACCTCTGTTTTTTACACATTCAGAGGGTGCTAAGTGGATGCTAAATGATAATACATGTTTCGCAATTAGCACCGATGGTTGTGCACTAATATACGTGAAATTTCAATCAGATTAAGATATAATAAAATGATCAGTAAGTTGGTTAAAACAATTAGCACCTGTTTTTTCTACATATTAAAAAAGTGCTAAATAGGTGCTAAACGAAGGTACATATTTCTCAATTAGCACCGACAGTTATGGTACTGATGTGAAGTTGGCACGGGATTAAGATAAAAAAATTATCAATAACTTTGTTAAAACAATTAGCACCTCCGGTTTTTTTACATATACAGAGGGTACTAAATGGGTGCTAAATGACTATATGGATTTCGCAATTAGTACCGATAGTTGTTATACTGACATGCTGATGTGAAGCTGGTACTAGATTAAGATAATAAAATTATCAATAACTTTATTAAAAACAATTAGCACCTCTGTTCTTTTAACATATAAAGAGGGGGCTAAATGATGATATGGGTTCCGCAATTAATGTAGAAGAACGCACTACCGGGCGTCAAAATGACGCGACACCAATTTATTTCTCAGGGTGAGCCAGTCGCGTATTACCCCGTTATTCTACCTCCCAGGCGGGTTCGAGATAAGATGCACTTCGATAGCCGGATAATGGGCCAAGGCGGCACTACCACAGATCGGTAATGACGCTCTCTCTGGACCTGAATTCCCTCGTTGGGGGTTTAGGTACCTCTTAATTTCCTGAATTTTTGCATAAAAAAATCCCAAGCGAAGAATTTCTCTGCGGAGGGATTAGTTTTGGTACGCGGAATCCACGTTTTGGGCTGCTAATAACGGACTCTGTTTCTCAAAAAACGCATAAAAAAATCCCTTCAAACTTCCGTAGGGGAACCAGAAGGTCAAGTGTTAATGTGAATTAACTCGACACATCCGGTCTTCGATACGAAAGTTCCAGGAATTATAGACCGTCAACAGGCCTCAAGATCAATTAAGAAACAATAGTTCAAAGAATCCGTTTATTTAACAGAAGCGGTTATACAAAATTCTGAAGATAAGAATCGTGCCTTCCCTAATCAAGGTAATGGCTTTCAGACCATACAAACGAGAGCGCTTACGCTAACGATCGATTAGGTAGAAGAGATTCATGCATACCTTCTCAGAATCAAAATGCGAGCTTTTTACAGAAGTCTGAGACTATTTGTAATTCATAATTACGACTGACTGATTTTAACTTAAAAAAGTTTTGCTAAACGAATTTAGTTTCGCTAGAGACTACCTAGCTTTAAAGTTTTTTGTATCGTGGAGAGTCACGTACTCAAACACATTCATGAGGACTTATAACTGCATAAGTTTAATGGCGTTCGATCAGTCCACGATTTACTTGCTCCTATGCAGTTGTTCAATATTATCGATATGGCAGCAACCCACCTTCGAGCGACTTTTAGGCAAAATTGAATTTTTGGCTTTTTATGCACAAGGCGTTTTCCTCTATAACTTTGTCATTTGGAAAGCCCCGCTATTGGCTTTCCTACCATCACTTTGTCTGGACCACTCAACGCGCTCGACCAAATTGCGAGCCGCTGAGTCAATCCAAACTCTTTCTATGTGAGAAACCGGCCTTGTACATGTGCATTGATTTTTATCAATTTTTTGCTTATCGGCACTACGGCGGCTTTGTCAAAATCTTCTATTTTGCCTTTCGGATGCAGTGCATCGCTAAAATTGTATGCTCATACTTTAGAATTGGGCTTTCAATGACCGTACATCAAAAGTCAATGTCTTTGGTGGAGGAATAAAAAATAAAAAATATTTCAAAGTATATTTTCGTGGTACTTTTTAAACTGACTTTGTGGTACTTTTGAAAAATCCATTTTAAGACCAATTTCGGCGTACTTTTGAAAAATCAATTTTCAAGCTAAATTTCAAGGTACTTTTGAAAAACTAATCTGCGGGTGAAATTTTGGCGTACTTTTGAAAAATCGATTTTCAAGCCAAATTTCAAGGTAGTTTTGAAAAATTAATCTGCGGGTGAAATTTTGGCGTACTTTTGAAACATCGATCTTCAAGCCAAATTTCAACGCAGTTTCGAAAAATTAGTCTGCAAGTGAAATTTTGGCGTACTTTCGATAAATCGATTCTTGAGCCAAACTTTGACGCCCTTTCAAAAATATTATTTTTCAAAGTCCAATTTGTGGTACCTTTGAAAAAGTATATTATTCATAAATCTTTGTCATTATATACTTCTGCTCTCATATCCTGAACCAGAAACATTTTTTCTAAGTGAAAATTCGGTGTTTCTTCGAATTTTCACCTGGTAATTTCCAACGCCTTATAGAACCCAAAACGGTCCTTATGGACTGATCTGCGCCTCTGCAGACTCTTAAAAATGTCTTTAAATGAAATTTTTGCCTAAGTCGAATTTTGATTCTGTCTTCAACTTAGGACGATTTTGGAGAGTTCTACAACATTAACACCGGTAGTTGTGGTGTTGGAACCAGATTATGACATCATCAATAACTTTCTTACAACAATTAGCACCTCTGTTTTTTCTACGTATTAAAAAGGTGCTAAATAGGTGCTAGACGAAGGTACACATTTCTCAATTAGCACCGACAGTTGTGGTACTGATATAGTGATGTGGAGTTGGCACCAGATTAATATAATAAAATTATCAATAACTTTGTTAAAACAATTAGCACCTCTGTTTTTTTTTACATATACAGAGGGTGCTAAATGGGTGCTAAATGATGACATAGGTTTCGCAATTAGCACCGATAGTTGGGATATTGATATGCTGATGTGAATCTGGCACCAGATTAAGGTAATTAAATTAACAATAACGTGTTAAAACAATTAGCACCTCTGTTTTTTACATATACAGAGGGTGCTAAATGGGTGCTAAATAATGATATAGGTTTCGCAATTAACACCGATAGTTGTGGTGCTGGTGTGAAGTTGGCAACAGATTATGAAATCATTAATAACTTTTTTAAAACAATTAGCACCTCTGTTTTTTTCACATATTCAGAGGGTGCGAAATGAATGCTGAATAGTGGTATAGGTTTCGCAATTAGCACCGATGGTTGTGGTGCTGGTGTGAAGTTGGCAACAGATTATGAAATCATTAATAACTTTTTTAAAACAATTAGCACCTGTGTTTTTTTCACATATTCAGAGGGTGCGAAATGAATGCTGAATAGTGGTATAGGTTTCGCAATTAGCACCGATGGTTGTGGTGCTGGTGTGAAGTTGGCACCAAATTTATAAAATTATTAATAAGTTTGTTAAAACAATTAGCACCTCTGTTTTTTCTACATATACAGAGGGTGCTAAATGGGTGCTAAATGATGATATAGATTTCGCAATTAGCACCGATGGTTGTGGTGCTAAGTTCACAGACCTTATTTTTATGCTTTAATATTTTTAGAATTCTTTGAAGTATCAAATTGCAAATGTTTTTTTTAAACTATTTCCATTTTCAATTTTATTTTTAATATGTTTTCAACGAACAGTTAGTATTTTCAAGTATTATTAAGAGGTAAATTATCGGCGTAACGTCTAATTAAAAACAAATATATAAAAAGTTCTGTAAAGACTTTGTGATCACAATTTCTACGAAACGCTTATATTTAATATAATAAATTTTGACCTTTAAACACCATATTGTCGGTTCATGTTTAAGACAATATTTTAAATAATATCTACATAACATATTATCGTCCATTCGTTCTTCTCTTTTGTACATAAATTTGTTTAATTTTTAAGGCCTCAGTTTAGTTGTTTTCTAACAAAAACACATCCAGTTTGATTGGTTTATAATAAAATCAATTTTATAATCACATTGTCCACTTATTTCAGGTATTTTGAAACAAACTATTTTTATACAAACTATTTTTATTCAAACTATTTTTATATAAACTATTTTGATACAAAACCATATTGATAATATCTTTAGGATTATTAATTTACACTTTTTTTAGTCAACGATTTATACTTTCTTTATAATTTGATTAGTTTATCTTTCTTGTAATCAAACTTCAGTTCTAGTGTAAATTACATATATAGAAAGATTGGCGCCCCGCCTCTCTGGGAAAATTATCTTTATATAAGTCAAATTAACATCTTTTTAAGAAAAATTATAAAAACATCTGTCATATATTAATTACAATCTATCAAACACGTAAAACCATTTGTAAAGTGTTTTCTTTCTTCTTTAATATAATTAAATTTTTCTCATTCAAACAATTTAATCTAATAAAATTATATGTTCCCATGACTCATCTGCCGAGTCTCTGAGCTACTGGGGTAGTAACATTTTTTTTCTAAATAACATAAAGTTCAGTCTAAATTTCGAGCACGTTACAAAAAATAATTAATTTATTAAACAGCGAGGAATTAATGTTATAAATGGCGCCCAAACGTGTGTAGGGTAGTTAATTTACAAATGGGCACCAAAACGTGTGTAGGGTAGTTAATTTACAAATTGGCACCAAATCGTGTGTAGGGTAGTTAATTTACAAATGGCACCCAAACGTGTGTAACGTGGTTAGTTTACAAATGACGCCCAGCGTGGTTATGTAATGTACAACATGTTACAAAATTTTAAAAAAATAAATTTTTTTAATTGATATTTTTCACAAAAAATTTTTTTTTCAGAAATTACACATACAGTATATATTTTTCACTTGACAACTAGTAATATTTTTCCACGTTGTGTAGAATTTCCTTCGGTAGTAATTATTTTTATAAAAGAAAAATTTTCCGAGAGAATTTGTAAAATTCTAATTTTTATTATTAAAAATAACAATAGAGTAAAGTTTGTGTCAGAATAACTGATAAGTGCAACGACAAATTCATTTAGCAGCAATTGATTTTGAAGATTTTAATATATCTTCGTGTAACATTAAAAAATAATATTTTTGTATATGTTTATTGCCAGTTAAAACCTTTAGGTTGATTAGTAAAGAGGCATAAATGATATGTGAAACTTAGTAAATTTTATATGGTAATAAATTTTTGTAGTTTCGAAGTTTGTCCAATAATTAATATTTATATATGGGTACGACAATATTGAGCATAGTTACTCATGAGTTGAATTTTTATTATTATTGTCTGTTGACGATTAAGGAATACGCAGAATTGTGTTTCCCTAATTTGTGGAATGTTATAAGGTTTTCGGACGGTCGACGCCGTTGAACCACTTTTTATTAAAAAGGTATTAGCATTTTTTGCTGTATGTTTCAGCTTGACACTGAAATATTTGAGTTTATTGAATTATTTAAAATTCATTTAGTTGTGTATTTATAATGCCAGTAAATTAAGAGAATTTAATTTACATTGCCTTGAGCCGTATCATTCTAGATAGGCTTATAAAAAGTTGTTTGTTTCAACTTCAAAACTTGACAAGAAATAACCATCAGGATATTTGGGAAATTCAATAAGTGTTTGTAATTTAATAAGAGAATCTAGCTAGACCATTTAAATTTTTTATAAACGTACTACTTTTTTATTATTCTACCTGTTTGCAATTACGTACATAGTATTATATATTTTTTTTGCAATGGAGACCTTTAATATGAGAGTAAATTATTTAAATAGGGAACAAATAGACTATGAATTATTAATTAGAGACATAAAAACAATAAAAAAAGATTTAAGTACTAAAAGAAAAATGTTGAGAAAACTGTTAGATAAGGAGGCATTACGTCATATAGAATATGAATATGATATTTTTGATTTTGATGTTGAAAAAGAGGAAATAAATAGGACAATTGAGGAAATTCGTGCTCCTATCGAACAATTTGAAGGTCCGGAGACAGATTCCGGGTACATTCGAATAACTACTTATTTAATTCATTTAATACATAGGGTTAATAGAATTCCATTAAACAGTGAAGACCCTGATATGTCTGTTTATATTTCAAATTATAAGGCTGAGATGAGGGCCACCTGTCTCGAAATGGAGGCGTTGGTCTCTGAAAAAATACAACAACCTAGCGCTGCCGAAATTGCACCAACTAATTTAGATTCTACAATATTGCACAACCAGACGGCCTATTTTCCGAATGTTTTATAAACATCTAGTAAATCTGTGCCAGTGTATAAATGGGACCTAAAATTCAGTGGGGATAAAAATAGCAGTGTTAAATCTTTTTTAGAACGAGTAGATGAACTTTGTGCCTCAAGAAATGTTTCAAAATTAGAATTGTTTAATAGTGCATGTGACTTATTTAGCCACAATGCTTTACTTTGGTTTAGATCAATTAAAAACTCAGTCTCTGATTGGGATGCTTTAGTAGCTTTATTAAAAAGATAATTTCTCCCGGTAGATTATGACAACCAATTGTGGACAGAAATTAGAGGTAGAACCGAAGGTAGAAATGAGTCAATTTTCATCTATGTAGCTATAATGGAAACATTATTTAATCGTTTAAATAAATCTATACCTGAAAAAACTAGGTTAAAATATATAAAAAAGAACATGTTACCCCACTATATTAGTCAACTAGCTTTAACCTCAATAGAAACAATATCTCAATTAATTAGTTTATGTAAAAAAATTGATGAGGCTCACTCATTAAAAAATAGTTATCGGCCGCCCCCAAATCATTGTTTATTAGAACCTGAACTTGCTCAGTCTCAAAATAATTTTAAAGGTAAAAAACCATTAAGTAAGGGAAGACAATACCCTAAAAATAGTCCAAATATTTCTGCAGTAAATAATAGTCAACCTTCTGGTTCAAATAATTATAAAAAAATAATTTGCTATAACTGTGGTCTTGAAAATCACAGCTTTTATAATTGTAAAAAGAAATTCTGTTTTAAATGTGGAAAACAGACATGTTCGTGTTCAAAAAAATGAGGTTGGAAGGTCGTACCACTTCCAATCTAGAGTAGTTAGGTACTAGTAAGGAATCTAGCATCCAAAAAGACGCGTCTAAAATGCCGAACCCTGAACTCGCAGGTATGAAATTTAAAAAATGTGGATATTATCCAGAATTTTATGCCGAATCCGATTTCAGAGGGCGCGATGTCGGCCAAGATTGCGAAATTGCAAAAAAAACATTAATTTCGATAAAAATTTGCAACTTAAATATTGCATTATCTTTCATTTACATTGCATTTAGGAGCTTATTTATAAAGATTTTTTAATAATTCTTATATCAATCGAAAGCTTAATGTTTGTAGTTTCATACAAGTGTAATAGAGGGACATTATTTTCATTATAAACAACACTATAAATTGTTTAAACAATATGTGCTCGGAAAGTGTAGTGTAATTTTCGGCATCGAGGTACTTTTGCTATTATTGCAGAAATATGTGTAGTTATTCGAGCCGAAATACGTAGAATAGACCAACGAACAATTTTTATTAAAACAATTTTTTAATTCGCTGAATAATTTAGGAGATATGATTTTTTTAAAACGAAGCGCATTGTTTTGGTCTACCGTGCGCGCGGTTTTATCTCTGTAGGCTATTTACACATGATTTCGAGGCACTGCTGTTATAATAAAAGTATTTATTATTACGTACAGTGCTCGTCACAATAATTTTGCCACCTATGGCAAGTATTATTTGATTTATCAGTTATATAAATCCGCCATCCTTTACCACAACATAGTTAACATTTTATTCTTATACAGCAGAGGACAATTAACAAAATGAACAAAAGAAATCTAATAATATACACCAGGAGGAAATGTAGAGAATTTCGAAAAATGTAAATTGGCAAGATTATTGTGACGGGCACTGTACATTATTTTATTAACTTTTTTGTAAGGTATAAGCAACATTTTTATTTATTTATTTATTTATTTACGTATAAATACATTTACATTTTTGTAACGTCTTTCATATGAAAGTTCGTAGACATCATAAATAATGCTTACAAACAGAACAAATTATCTGTATTTAATTTAAGAACAACTACAATGAAATTAAAATATTTTTCGTCTTGACAAAATAATGGTTGTATGTATTGTAAATTCTGTGTACATAATATATATGATATAACTAAAATTGGAGTATTATAGGTAAGTCGTTATACATATGATTGATGTTATAATGCTATAATTAAGTGTATTGATGTAATAATACTATACTATAAGATAAGGTTAAACTAACACCTTTGACATCGGCCTTCACAAAAACAACCTATTATGCACGCCAAACCGGCCTTAGCACAATTGCAGTTTGTAATAAATTTTGGAATTGTTTGCATTTACAAAATATGTTTCCAGGCGTTACATTTGGACGGACACTTTTTGTCATAAGTCTTGGTACTAATATATTGTCCTTCGAAACCCAACCAAAATCTTTAGGGTTGGGAAGCATTGGATTGAACAACTTGCAGTCTTCCAAATAATTATTTGGTAGGCAGCTCTAAGAATGTGCTGGCGAAATGAGTCTTATTCAGTTCGTGGCAAATTTAGAATATCCGATTTACAAGTGTGAAATAAATGGGCTCGCAAATTGTCCAAATTACCAATGAAAAACGGTCTACCATATAAGACTTTAAAGAAATATGGTGCAGTTTTCAAATTCAGCAATATCAAATGAATTGTCGACTGGGAAATTCAATATTGACTGTAACTTAGGATTATTGGAATATTTGAGGTATGTTTTGAATACGTAAGTTTTTCCTTTTCTGAAAGGAAAACTGACCGTATCGCAACCACTTAAGACTTAAGTACATAGAAAAAAATTGCCCAAATAGATTTCTGATATATTCTGCGTAGTCGACAGTTTTTGTATTATGCATTATCACAACGAAAAAATTTTGTATGTGGAAATAATTGCTTATGGAACTTTAAAAATATAATATTTGAAATTGTCTACCCCAAAAACCCACAAAACGATATCCCACATAGGTAGTGGGGTGGGGGTGGTGATAGGGAATGGTAGTGGGGGTGGATGAAGTAAAAAAATATTTTGAGATTTTTGGTTCTTGTACACACACTAAATCACATTTTTTTTTCATACCCTTAAATAATTGAGTGGGGGTGGTAATGAGGGTGGCTAATGCCAAAACATTTTTTGAGACCTTAGCTTCTCTTGTATATACTAAATGCCAATTTTACGGACCGTTACCTACTTGATTTACCTATTTACCCCCAATTTACTCCCTAATCCCCTAACCCTTCGACAGAATAAGATGAAAATATCATCTAGTTACAGATTCCGTTAAAGTACATATGTGTACCAAATTTCAAGTCAATATCTTAAACGGTTCCAGAGTAATCGTGCGCACAAAAAAAGTTACAGACCGACAGACAGAAATTTTTTTTCGCTCAAACTTAAAATCTCGACGTTCCATGACATTCTAAACCTATTTGAACAACAAAAATTTTCACTGGATGTGGAAATAAAACGAAACGATATCATGCATATTCTTCGCCTGTCAGACTAGAACGAATAAACAATGCGAACGGCAAATAATGCACACTGGCAAATCGCGTACCCGAGCCAGGCTTATATTTACTATTATGTTATGACTACGGCCGCGCGCCCTACATTTAAAAAAATCATATCTCCTAAATTATTCAGCGAATTAAAAAATTATTTTAATAAAAAATGTTCACTGGTCTATCCTACGTATTTCGTCCCAAATAACTACACATCTATCTGCAATAATAACAAAAGTACCTCGATGCCGAAAATTATACTACACTTTCCGAGCACATATTGTTTAAATAATTTATAGTGTTGTTTATAATGAAAATAATGTCTCTATATTACACTTGTATGAAACTACAAACATTAAGCTTTCGATTGATATAAGAATTATTACAAAATCTTTATAAATAAGCTCGTAAATGCAATGTAAACGAAAGATAATGCAATATTTAAGTTCCAAATTTTTTTCGAAATTATTACTTTTTTTGCAATTTCGCAATCTTGTCCGACATCGCGCCCTCTGGAATCGAATTCGGCATAAAATTCTGGATAATATCCATATTTTTTAAATTTTATACCTGCAAGTTCATGCCCCATGATCGAATTTGGACCTTTAGATTCTCGACTATACGGTAATGTAAATAAAACCAAATTTTTTTATAATAAAGTAAATTTAAAAAAAACCCTGTAAGTGAGATTAAGTTTAAATTAAATTCTTTTGACAAAAATAAACAGGATCGTGAATGGAAAGCTTGGTTAACTAAAGTTTCAAATTTTTATCGCAATAGTATTACTTCTGAAGTTAATATCGCACCGTGTTTTTTGACAAAACCCTTTGATAATAGACCTTATGTCACAGTAAAAATTTTTGATAAAAATATAACAGCTTTATTAGATTCTGGAGCAAATTTAAGTGTCTTAGGAGGTCATTATTTGCCTATTTTAGAAAAATTTAACTTAACAATAGATAAATGTGTAGAAACGTCAGTTACAACAGCTGATGGAAGTTCTCAACGTGTAATAGGATGTGTCTATTTGCCACTTTGCATTGACAATATATGTAAAATACTTAAAGTTCTAGTAGTACCTTCTTTAAAGCATAAATTAATATTGGGCAGTGATTTTTGTAAAATATTTTTATAGTCCAGTCGAATTAGACATCATAAAAAAAATTGCGTACTGCAGACTTTTTTTTGTGAAGGTTGTTTAAGAGGGCATAATAAGCAAGCACAGAAAACTACACCCTGCTACACCATGTGCGTCCCCTATTTTTAAAGGTTGAAACTTTGAAATTTTACTTATGTGTCCATATCTGTTTCCCTATTGCCCGTAGGGCTCTTTACCAAGTTACACTTTTTGAAGATTCATCCCTCCTCTACATAATATTTATATTACACATTTGCCGTAGGACAAACGGTTTTAGCTGTACGAGGCCGGCAACATCACGCGAATTTGGGGGTCTTCTGTACAGGACAAACGAATATTATTTCCTATCTACAATACTACACATACTAATGCCCTTAAGTAGGGATGATGATTTGTGAAAAAACTTTCATCGAATACCGCGCGGTTTCCATGATACGGGATGTTGAAATTTTGAAAACCACTTTTTTAAAAAAAAAAGTGAACCGACTTTTTTTCGCTCATTTTTTTTTCATGTATGTACGACCCGAATATAAGAAAATTTACGTTAGTTTCATTTTAATACATTCGTTGGTTTAAGAGCTAGGCAACAAAATATGACAAAAATGGCTATTTTGGTATTGTTGCATTAAAAAAAAACAAAACCAGTATAATTCTAGTAAATGTTTTTGTTTATCCTAAAAGTCCAATGCATTGCGCATAGAAAATGTGTTTTTGTATTTAAGTAGGATCAACACTTATTGTGTAATAACGATTTATGCCATGTGTTCTCCAGTCTCCTTTTTACATGTGGACAGGGGCACATAATAGGGTGTTAAAATGGGTCTCTTGTTAAAATGCGATAGGACGTACCGTTTTCGAGTAAAACGTACTTGTTTGCAAAAAATTATTTCAGATCACACTTTTCATCGACTGACTAGTAAATAAAACTATATGTCGCTTCTTGCTTTTTCTGTTTATGAATGAAAAAATGAAGGGACTCGGACGGAATGGGGGGTTCTCACTCCCCTATTTGAAGGTTCACGCTTGTCTCGAATCATCATTGCAACTTATTTTGTGTCTATAACAAAATCCACAGTAATTTTACCTTCCTCGAGAAACAGCTATTAAATGTCCATTTCATCGGAAAATGATTTAAAAAAACAAACTCCTAAGAAAGAAAACACCAAAATGTAGAATTTATTTATCAGATCACAATTCAGAACACAATGAAAACTCAAAGCAAACATAACCAAACAAGTGCGTTTTACTCGAAAACGGTACGTCCTATCGCATTTTAACAAGAGACCCATTTTAACACCCTATTATGTGCCCTGTCCACGTATCTAATGCTTTCTGCCCTACTATGAACCATAAGGCCGCAAAAAAAAATTGTGAAAAAGGAGACTGGAGAACACATGGCATAAGTCGTTATTACACAATAAGTGTTGATCCTACTTAAATACAAAAACACATTTTCTATGCGCAATGAATTGGACTTTTAGTATAAACAAAAACAATTACCAGAATTATACTGGTTTTGGTTTTTTTAATGCAACAATACCAAAATAGCCATTTTTGGAATATTTTGCTGTCTAGCTCCTAAACCAACGAGTGTATTAAATTAAACCACCGTAAATTTTCTTATATTAGGGTCGTACATACATGAAAAAAAAATGAGGCATGTTACGAGGGGCTAAATATATTAGTTCGATTGATCTAAGAAAGGCTTTTTGGCAAATACCACTTACCCCGCAATCAAAGGAAAAAACTGCTTTCGCTGTGCCTGGCAGGGAATTATTTCATTTTAATAGAGTACCTTTTGGACTTAAAAATAGTGCGCAGACGCAACAAAGACTTATGGATGCTGTTTTTGGCCCCAAACTTGAACCAAATCTTTTTGTATATCTTGATGATATAATTATTGTTTCTGAAACCTTTGATAAACATATAGAAATTTTAAATGAGGTATTAAATGTTTTAAAGGGTGCAAATCTAACGGTTAACTTAAAAAAGTGCGAGTTTTTTAGAAAATCTCAAGTATCTTGGGTTTGTAGTGGACTCTGACGGCTTACGAACAGACCCGGATAAAATATCTGCTATGGTAAATTATCCGAGGCCCACTAACACCACAGAAATTAAAAGATTTATTGGTATGACTTCGTGGTATCGCCGGTTTATACCGCATTTTTCAACTTTAGTATCACCTTTGAATGATCTTTTGAAAGGTAAAGTAAGGAAGAAACAGTCAATATTGTGGTCAAAGGAAGCAGAAAATTCTTTCATTCAATTAAAACAGGCTCTTGTCTCTGCACCTATTTTAAACGCACCTGATTTTAGTAAACCTTTTGTTATACAATGCGATGGTAGCGATGTAGGTATCGGCGGTCTTCTTTTTCAGTATATAGACGGTAAAGAATCTGTTATTGCGTTTGCGAGTAGAAGTTTAACACGTACAGAAAGAGCTTATTCTACTTGTCAAAAAGAATTAAGTTTGATATTTTCTACAGAATTTTTTCGATTTTTCATTGAAGGACAACATTTCACAGTAATTACTGATCACTCGGCTTTGCAGTGGTTAAAAAATTTACAAAACCCCACTGGAAAATTAGCTAGATGATCTTTAAAATTACAAAAATATTCGTTTGATGTAACACATAGAAAGGGAAAATATAACGTGGTAGCGGACGCTTTGTCCGTAGATTTATTAGATATTTCTCCTCAAAATGTGGATAAATTTTATGTAAAAATGAGGGAAAATATACTCAAAACCCCAAAAAAATATCCTGATTGGAAAGTCAATGATGGCATTGTTTATAAATTTATTTCGTCAAAAATTCCTTTTAAGAGTAATATTTCTGAATGGAAGTTATTAGTTCCTAAGTCTCAAAGGCTTGAGATTGTTAAAAATTGTCATGTCCCACCTACTAGTTCACATCTAGGTTTTTATAAGAGTTTTAGTAGAGTTCAAGATTTGTATTACTGGCCTAAGATGCGCAGAGATATGTTGAAATACGTACGCTCTTGTAAAATTTGTGCTTCTCAAAAAAGCTCTAATGAAGCAAGAATAGGCAAAATGGGTACAGACAAAAATGTAAATTTTCCTTGGCAAGTCATAGCTGTGGATACTATCTCCACGAGGTTTTACTCACTTGTTAGTTGTGGGCGACTGGTTTTCCAAGTACACTTTAGTTCATCCTTTAAGGGCTGCTACTGCTAATAACATAGTAAAGTTTATGGAAAACAATGTATTTTTAGTATATGGAGTTCCACAATATATCATTTGTGATAACGGTTCTCAATTTGCGGGAAAAACCTTTAAGGCTTTTGCTGATAAATATCATGTCCAGAAAATATGGTTTAATGCATTATACCACCCACAATGTAATTTCGTTGAAAGACAGAACCGAAGCTATATAACTGAACACAAAGATTGGGACAAACATCTTTCTGAGATTCAGCAGGCTATAAATACCGCCAAACATGAGGTTACTGGGTATTCTCCATCATTTTTAAATTTTGCGCGCTATGTTCCCTTGTCAGGAGATTATTATGGTGAAATCGAATCCACTAAGGATGTTAATTTACTTTCGGGAGACCGACAAGGTTATGTTTCCGATTTTACAGGTTTATCAGATGTATACTCTGAGGTAAAGGAAAAATGAAAGAAAGCTTATGAGCGTAATAAAAAAGCTTATAATCTGAGAAAACGTGATAATGTTAAATTTGCGGTAGGTGATAAGGTCTGGCGTAGAAACAAAGTTTTATCGGACGCGGTAAACAAGTTTTCTGTCAAACTTGCCCCCAAATATGTTTTATGCACGGTTCGAAAGAAAATTTCAAATATTATTTATCAATTAGGTAAAATGGATTCGTCAGATGCAGGTACATGGCATGTCAAAGATTTGAAGCCCTACCTAGGTTCGAGTTCTGACGTCTCGGTTGGATAACCGGATCTAAAATTAGTACTTTTCTTGAATAAACTTTTGGCATTTAATATATTGACATTAAATTATTCAAATTGGTATTTGTAAATAGTGTATAGTACATTCTTAGATAGAACATTAGATATCTTTGTCTAAATTTTAGAGTAATATAGGATATCTTTCTTGAAATTTGTAAATATAGCTTAAGTCACTTGGTAGAAACTTTTTTTTTAATATTAGAGTAACGAAAAAAAAAATTTTTTTTAACGAGAGAGGGAGTGTAGCATGCATATTGCTGCTTCATAAATTATAACATAATTTAACTCAAGCGGAAAGACCGCGGAAGTTGTTTCTTAAATTTACTTCATAAACAAACACAACGGTATGCAACCAGAGTTACGTCTAAGCTGTACTCAAGGTAGCTGGGTATTCTAACTTAGCTTTAAGAGTGGAAAGGGTAAAGAGACGACACGATTTACATACTACGAGAAAGTGAAGTCAGAACTAAATATGTCTCGGTTACATGAAGGTACTTAGTACTTTGATTTGTTGCTAAATTTTTGAATAGTGATGTGTCTTCATTAAGTTTCTTTTTACGACTTCAACATCGAAAGGGTTGATAGTCCCTCTTCTTTAACATGAAGCAGGCCTAATTGTTTTCACCGGTTTAATCCGTAAGTAATTTATAAAGAAATAATTTTTTTTGTAACTTAGCTTTGGCAACGGCCATTTTGCAGCAAGTCACGCTTAGACTTCATTTCTTTCCAGGGTTCGAAGGTTAGATGCAAATCTTCTAAAGTTAGATGCAAATCTTCTAAAGTCAGATGCAAATCTTCTAAAGTTAGGCGCAAATCTTCGAAAGTTAGATGCAAATCTTCTAAAGTTAGATGCAAATCTAAAGTTAGATGCAAATCTTCTAATATTAGATGCAAATCTCTTAAATTTGGATGCACATCGTAGATATGCATTTATTTTAATTTGGGTTGAAAACTTTAATTTTTTTTAACCATCCAATGGGGTTGTCTCTCTTCTCCTCTACATAATTAGAAGATGGAATGTACATATTAGTCTAGGACAACTTTTTACGGAGATCGCGACGATAGTATGGTAGGATAGATGTGATTTGTCTTTATGGAATTTCTGGAAGCGTCGAACATGGTACTGGGAACTTCTTGACTTAATCAGCGATTACGTCAATGTGGGTTGGATTTCACCATCATCATCCCTCACTTGGAGTCACTACTTTAATTCACTAAGAATTCCAGATAAGTGTCGCAAATAAAATTTTTATCTGATTTTTTTAATATATATCTCATATTTGTATGCTTTAATATTTTTAGAACTCTTTGAAGTATTAAATTGCAAATGTTTTTTTTTAAACTATTTCCATTTTCAATTTTATCTTTAATATGTTTTCAACGAACAGTTAGTATTTTCAATTATTATTAAGAGGTAAATTATCGGCGTAACGTCTAATTAAAAACAAATATATAAAAAGTTCTGTAAAGACTTTGTGATCACAATTTCTACGAAACGCTTATATTTAATATAATAAATTTTGACCTTTAAACACCATATTGTCGGTTCATGTTTAAGACAATATTTTAAATAATATCTACATAACATATTATCGTCCATTCGTTTTTCTCTTTTGTACATAAATTTGTTTAATTTTTAAGGCCTCAGTTTAGTTGTTTTCTAACAAAAACACATCCAGTTTGATTGGTTTATAATAAAATCAATTTTATAATCACATTGTCCACTTATTTCAGGTATTTTGAAACAAACTATTTTGAAACAAACTATTTTTATACAAACTATTTTTATACAAACTATTTTGATACAAAACCATATTGATAATATCTTTAGGATTATTAATTTACACTTTTTTTAGTCAACGATTTATGCTTTCTTTATAATTTGATTAGTTTATCTTTCTTGTAATCAAACTTCAGTTCTAGTGTAAATTACAAATATAGAAAGATTGGCGCCCCGCCTCTCTGGGAAAATTATCTTTATATAAGTCAAATTAACATCTTTTTAAAAAAAATTATAAAAACATCTGTCATATATTAATTACAATCTATCAAACACGTAAAACCATTTGTAAAGTGTTTTCTGACCCATGACTCATCTGCCGAGTCTCTGAGCTAGTAGTAACATTTTTTTCTCTAAATAACATAAAGTTCAGTCTAAATTTCGAACACGTTACAAAAAATAATTAATTTATTAAACAGCGAGGAATTAATGTTATAATAACTCAATATTTTACTCATCATAACACAATTCGCATATATATATATATATATATATATATATATATATATATATATATATATATATATATATATATATATATATATATATATATATATATATATATATATATATATATATATATATATATATATATATATATATATATATATGTTAGATCACGGTTCACATGAATGACTTTTTAAAAACTTTTATTTAGTTACATGGAGCCAACGTTGGCTCTTGGAGAAGGAATATAATAATAAATTAGAAGTGTTGCATTCTAACTGAGTTTAATAACTGATTTAACAAAGCGTGTTTAGTCGTATTTATAGCATTCAGAACCTGAGTATGCAAAATATAGAACAAAGGAAATGCAATTCGACAGTCATCATAAAATGTGAGAAACAAAGGTGAAACATAATATCTCTAAGATAAGCAATTAATAAGAGAAGTCGTTATCATGTAATATGATATACCTGTGAAGGTTTGTTATGGCTAAGTCTTGGTAATAAGCGTATAATTTTATATAACAACTTCCCCCTTAATAAAAAAGTTGATGTTATGCAGCAACTTTTGAAAATTGTTAGAACGTTAAATGAATATAATGCAAAATAAATTGAAGCAATGTTGAATGAATACAAAGCAAAATAATAAAATACATAAAAGTTAAAATTGGTAAATGATAATAATAATAAGCAAGTAGTACATTACATAAATGTGATAAGAATAAAATACAATGGTCTAAATTAATAGACAAGGGTAAAACTCCACATATGAAAGTCTATGTTAACTCGATGTCCTCTTCTTCTTGAGGTTTAATACCGGGTCGCTTTCTTGGAGGGATCAGTCTAGGAAATTTGGTAAAAGCTCTGCTTCGCTCTGAAGGAGGTGAAGGAGGGTTGTCCGTTGAGGGTTGGATTCGCAATGCTCCACATCTTCTTCTTCTGCATTTACAGGTTATGTAAAGTAGAACTAATAGAATGATGAGAGTGATTATGAAATACGTGAACCAAGATACGTGTTTGGTCACAAAAGGCTCGTTTATGAGGTCATCCAGGTCTTTGGAATATTGGTCCAATTTGGTTTTTGCAATATCTAGATCTTCTAATTTTGGAATTTCGATTTTGTCGGGCATGTGATTACAGCATTCAAAAGGAATTTGGATAGGATGTGAATTGTCCTTAAGTTCGGAGAAGTCTTTGGCACTGGCTTGTATTCGAGTAATGCCTGCATAGGCGTAACATCCTGGTTGTAGTTTGATGATGGAATTTTTGTTGATCAATTCTGTCGTGGATTCTCTCTTTGGATAGTTGATGGTGATGTGAAGTGGTTCGGAATTAATTACTAGCCATGTGTTGTCTTCGAGTTCTTGGACGTTGTATCCCTGACTAATAATGAAGGAAGTTTGACAGTTCTCTGGAAGTTTCGGCAACGGTTTTAGTATTCTGGCTTCACATATGGCATTTTGGTCGATAGGATAGGCAAACAGGTTCGAACATAGTTTGGTTCCAAAATAAAGAGTTTTGCATTCTTTCAAATTTTGTATAGGTATGTACATTAAAGAATCATCGTCTCTCGCGATATACTTTTGTGAAATAGATAAAATGTGATGCAGACCAGTTCTGTTATCAAGTATCGGGATAGGATATAGGCGATAGGTGTTATAATTTTGGGGTTCAACAAGTGGTATTGTTAAAACAAATACTAAGTTAGAATCCATTTGAAACGCTTGTAATTCAATAATATCCAAATACTTAGCAACTGCCGATAATTTAATGGGGAGAGGCAAATTGTTCCCTCGTAAGCTCTGTGAAATTTCTTGTAATGCTGTTACCAAATGATTAGGGGTTATGATTGAAGTGTGAATGATTCCTAATCTGGCAAATGTTATTGAATTCAAAGTGTCGTTCAAATTATCTTCGATATACAAATAGCTTGCCATTAGTTGTTCAGAAATGTATATGAATTTTAGTTTTATGTGAGCAGCCTCGATAGCTTGAGTCATGGTTTGAATTGTGTGTTCGATTTCTTCGAGATCTTTGTTAAACGTTTCCTCGTCAATTTGTAATTTTTGTATAGTCGAGTTGAAGTTTTTAATAACAGAAGTTGTAACTGAAATTTGATTTTTGATTAAGTTTTCCAATTGATGTTCGTCGTTATTTAGTTTATTTATACAATTAGTATAGTACTGGCCATCTTCAGCATCTAAGTTTCCAGTTATGGATTTAAATATTGTACCGATACCGTTAAGTATTCCTCGTTTATATCTTTTTGTGTCTGAAAAGATTTCGTCAAATTTTGTTTTTATAGAGTTGGATATTTGCGTCAAAAGGTTAAATTCTGTTTTAATTTCACTCGTAAAAATAATTGACTTGTGATCACCATTATTGAGAGTGTACAAGATTCTGTCTAAGATATTTTGATTTTTGTCAAAAGCTATTTTGAGGGATGAAATGTTTTTATGCACTAGCAGAGTCCATTTGTCATTTGTCACCACGATGTCCGTGTCTTGGTGGTAGTATACACCAACAGTGTTATTGATCGGGGTAATTTTATATTGACAGAGTGCTGATCCGAACAGCAGGAGAAACCTGAAAATAAATTTAATTTTCAGTATATGGTTTCATTCTATCAAAATTTACTTTAGTTTCTTGTTTTGTTTCGAGATTTAGTAAGGTAGCAGAATTTTGAGAAATTTCTTTTATTTTAAAGGGACCGTTAAATTTGTTTTGTAGTTTGTTCTTAATTTGTGATTCTTTTACATAAACTAAGTCACCTATTTTGTATTCAGGCCGTTTTTGGGGAACATTTCTGTCGAAGCGAACTTTTGCTTTCTCTTTTTGAGATTGTGTTCGACTACGGACTATTTTATAGTAGTGGGATATTCTGTTGTTTAAATCTCTAACGTATTTGGTTATTAACTCTTTTTGGTTATATAAAGTTTCAGGTGGTCTGTTAGACGTATGACCAAAGATAAGTTCATATGGGGTGAAACCGTGTGTTTTATTTACCGAATTGTTATAACATATTACTGCATATGGTAAAATCGTGAACGGATGTTCATTCGGGTTTTCAGTTTTATGAATTCTTATCATTTCAGCTAAGGTAGCATGAAATCTTTCTATTGATCCGTTCGATTGGGGATGTCCTAGGCTTGAATAAGTTAATTTTATGTCGTAGAGGGTGCAGAGATCTTTTAGCAAACGGTTGTCGAATTCGCCACCGTAATCGCAATGGATTCTTAATGGGGTACCATAATGTTGAAAATATAACAACAAAGTGTTTACGACAGATTTTGCGGATTTATCCGGGACTGCATATGCTTGCGTGAATTTGGTTAATTCGTCGCGAATGGTTAAAGCGTAATTTCGAGTGGGGAATTCAAATAGATCGATATTGATTCTTTCGAATGGTGTTCTTGGGGTTTCTGTGACTACTAGAGGGTTATTAAGGTTTTTCCGGCATACTTTAGTCTTTTGGCAAGTTTCGCAATTTTTTATAAAATTTTCAACGTCTTTAGTTAGACCTTGCCAAGTGTATTTTTCTCTAATTCTTCGAATCGTTTCATTTATTCCGCGGTGTAGATTATTTTTACCAAAATGATTTTGCTCCAATATAATTGGGATTTCATCTTCGTCGGCAGTTCTGACGATATCTTGACAAATTACTACTTTTAAATCTTTTTCTGCAAAAATGAATGATAGAATTTCGAGTATGGGGAGGTCTAGGTTATTTTCGACAAAGTATGTCTTAGAAAGGTCTAAAACATCTTGATTTTTAAATAATACCAAAAATAGATGTTCAATTACAGATTCGATATCAAAAGGTAGAGGAATGATAAAATATCTCCTATGTCTGACTGTTTTGCTCGATACAATATTGATTTTATCGTTATGAAATTCGGGGTTTTCTTCGAATATGTCCTCAATAATTTTGTGATGTAGGTCTTGTAAGTTATTTTGTTGGAGGAAGGTTATAATATCTTTATGTTCTCGGCATAAGAGTTGTTTGTTTGAGGCTTTGATTTTTGAATAGTCTATTAAAGATGTTGTTTTATATAGGTTGGTGAAAGTTTCAAATTCTCGGGAAATTTGTTCGTTAGTGATTTCGTTGTCATCGTCTGGGTTTTCGTCGTCGTCTGACTCTTCGTCATTCGCGGCTAGGACCTTTGAATAGAATTTGGAACATTCGGAAAAATGATTAATTTTGATTCTGGAAAGTGCGTCCGCGTTCTTATTGATTTTGCCTGGTTTATAAATTATTTCGTAGTCGTACTCTTCTAATTTGAGTCGCCAACGGGCAAGTCTGCTTCCTGGGTCTTTTATAGAGAATAGCCAGGTGAGTGGTCTGTGGTCGGTTACAAGCTTAAACTTTCTACCGTACAGATATGGTCTAAAGTGCTTTACACTCCATACTATCGATAAAAGCTCGCGTTCAATCGTTGAATACTTAGTTTCTGCGCTGCACAAGGTTCTAGAAGCATAGGCAATGGGTAAATCTTTGCCAATGGGCCCCTGGCTCAGCACTGAGCCGACGGCAAATGCGCTCGCTTCAGTGGTTAGAACGAAAGGTTCATCAAAATTAGGGTAAATTAATATCGGAGTCGTTGTTAATGTTTGTTTCAAATTTTGAAAAGAATTTACACAATCATTGTCGAAGAGAAATGGTATGTCTTTTTGTAGTAGTTTTGTTAGGGGCTTGGTTATCTTGGAGAAATTAGGGATAAAGCGACTATAATATCCGGCTAAGCCTAGAAATGATTTAATTTCTTTTGGATTTTTCGGTTGAGGAAAATTTAAGATAGCGTCAACTTTCGAAGGGTTTGGTTTTACGCCGTCTTTTGTAATGAGATGTCCTAAATAAGCGACTTCCTTGCGGAGAAACTCGCATTTGTCTGGTTGAATTTTGAGGTTGGCTTTTTGAAGGCGTTTAAAGACTTCAGTTAGACGGGAAATGTGTTCGTGAATTGTAGGGGAGTAAATAATAATATCGTCCATGTAAATGAGACATCGTTCATTTTGAATACCTAACAGGATGTTATCCATAACTCTTTGAAAAGTTGATGGAGCGTTTTTGAGTCCAAATGGCATTCGCACGAATTCATAATGACCGTTCTCAACTGTGAAAGCAGTCTTTTGAATATCTGCGGGATTAATTTCGATTTGGTGGAAACCAGAAGCCAAGTCTAAGGTTGTGAAATATTGGCATTTGCCAAGTTGGTCTAAAAGATCGGAAATGTTGGGCAGAGGATATTTGTCACCGATTGTAACCTCGTTGAGTTTGCGGTAGTCGACTACAACGCGCCATTTCTGTTTACCAGAAACGTCCAGTTTTTTGGGAACTACCCAGACAGGAGAGGACCAAGGTGAGATTGAGGGTTGAATAATACCTTGACTTAACATTTTCGATACTTGGGACTTAACTTCTTCTTTATGGACCTGAGGATAACGATACGATTTCGTAAATATCGGTCGGGAATTGTCGGTGTCAATAGGGCGTTTGATTTCGTTGGTAAAAGTCAAATTGTCTCCTTCTAAATAGAATATATCTTGAAAGTCTAAACAAAGCTGCGTTACTATTTCGGCCTCTTCTTCGTTTAGATGATCCAAGCGCAATTCGTTCCTGATTTCGAAGGATCTGTCCGTCGTTAGGTGTTGGTCAGAATTTTGCGTGTTTAAGTTAAAAATTGACTTAAATTTTTGTAAAGGTTCTAAATTTAAATTGGAAAAATCGACAGTCTTCTGGATGACATTAGCATTGATTATTGTTGTTAAAAATTCTCCGTTTTCGTTTACTTTAACAAGAGCATTAGGTAGACGGACTTTTTCATTCTCTTGCGCTTGCAAAATAGCGTCGGTGTTTCTAAGGTTACATTTTAGTTTATAAATTTTTTCGGTGCGGCCTTCAATTTGGATCTTATTTTGATTAGGGTTGTGGTTTGATTGGATTTTGTCGTATTCGGGTTTCGACGAATCGTCGGTTACTTTGAAAAGTGGTACCGTTTTGAAATTGGTTATTAATTGTTTATTTCTTATGTCGACGATACAATGATAGTGCTCTAGGAAATCAGCTCCTATCAGTCCATCAAAATTGATATCTAGGTCGTAGATGTAAACCTTATGTGGGTCGTTATCAGTGAAGGGTATAAGAACAGTTTCACTAATAGTAATTTTCTGATCGGTTATACCTTGTATAATTACGTTTTCTGAAAATCTCCGTTTGTAATTTTCCGCTGTTTTTGGTTTAAAGATAGAGATACCTGCGCCAGTATCGATTAGAATTTTGAATTTGTTTGTGATGTCTTTAATGTAGTATAGATTTTTTGAATTTACGGTCAACAATGAGTGTGATAGCGTTTCTACATGAACCCTTGTTCCGGGAAGTTCAGCGACGGGTCGAAACTGTCGTTGAGATTCATCGTTCGTATTTGATTTGTTATTTGGTCGAATTGGTCTGTTTGCTGTGTTGGAGTATCCGTGGGGTACTCCGGATCTAATCGAAAATCCTGAGGATTAACAGTATAATCCTCCTGTGGCGTTTGAGAATTAGCAGTATAATTCTCGTACTGTTCATATGGGGAATTAGCTGTATAATTCTCTGAAAAGCTTTGAGCGTTTTCTAAATCGTAATTTTCATAACTGTCACTTACATTTTGATAATCGGGTGAATAGTCATTGTATTGATTAAATTGATCGGCATAATTATCGTAAGGTTCGTAATTTAAATGATGAGCTTTTTGCTGGTTAAAGCGGTTAAAATTCGGGTTAGGTTGAATAGCTGACGGTCTTTGTTGGTTAAAGTTTGGATTCGGCCTTATAGCTGAGGGCCTATTTTGAGGTTGATTAGGTTGGTTTTGAGGGAATGTCCTCTGACCAAATTGATTGTTTTGAGAGAAATTTTGGAAATTTGGGTTTCCTTGATAATTTGGTCTCTGGAAATTTGATGTCGATGGCATAGACAGTTGCTGTTGCCTTGTACGACATTCGTTTATTACATGTCCATTGCGCTTGCAAAATGAACAGAATTTTTGTTCGAAATTTGAAGTTGGTCGTTTTTGTTGTAAAGCGGGATTTTTGGCCGGAGTATTTTTTGGAAATTTCTGTTGCTCGAAATAAGAAAGTTGTAGCTCTCTACGAATTCTACTTACAGCTTTCAATATATTTGGAGGGTTGCTGGCACGTATGATACGGCCTAAGTTTGGTTCTAAACCCGTTAGTAAGTTATTTAAAGTCATCGTTTCGATGAGGTCGGATTGTGCGGTTCTTTGTGTTGAGGTTAAATTTTGCTTTTGCACTGCAGCGTGCATTTTCGCATTGTGCGTTTGTAAACGCGAAACAAATGTTAAAGCGGATTCACCGGGTAATTGATGAATTCGTTGTAGGTCCTGAATTAGGGCCGTTAGATCTCTGGAATCCCCAAAGTGGGTTTCCAATAGTGCTTTGATTTCTGGCCAGGTGCCAGGGTTACGTGAATTAATTAATTCGGCAGCTTTGCCTTTCAATTTATTTTTTATGTGGACGGTCAAAAGAATTTTTTGATCTCCAATTGCCATGCTTTGGGCGCAATGACAGGAGTTGAGGAATGTTTGTAAATTAATGGCATTGCCATCGAATTCAGGTATTAGAGAAAATATTTCAGAGAGCTTGTAAGGCTCAATTTGCTCTGGTTGTGGTTGTTGTTGTTGTTGTAGTTGTTGTTGTTGTTGTTGTTCGGCTGATGCCGGTGCTATTGGTTGAGCTGTCTCTGGTTGAGCTCTATCTGGCATTTTGCTTTTGTGTATTTAGAAATTGTTTGAATTGCAAGGAAATTGATTGCGTATCAGCAGTATGATACGAAAATTAAATTGAATTGGATTGTTACGTTGCGTGCGTAGAGAAATTGTGCATTAACTGTATAATACACAATTGTACCGTATTAGCAGTATAATACGAAAATAAATAAACTTAAAATTAAATGAACTTGTTTCGTTGCGTTTGTAAAGGAATGGATTCACTTTGACAAGAGAACTGGCTTTGTGCGCCGAGTGTATTAGCAGTATAATACACTTTTAATAAAATAAGTTGCGAAAAATAATGAAATAATAAAATGGTACGAGATGATTCTTATAATGACTTACGTTAATTTCATCTCCATGGGTATGTTCTTCGTCCGTCAAGGGATTGGGATCCGCCACCACCAGTGAGGAAGGTCTCCTTGTTCTCGCAGATGTACACGCACTAGTTAGGCACCTTCTACAGATGTTGTCCTTGTTCTTTTGCGCTTCACTACCAGTTAGGCTTCTTGTTCTGATGATGTTTACGGATCCTACCGACTGCGCCAATGTTAGATCACGGTTCACATGAATGACTTTTTAAAAACTTTTATTTAGTTACATGGAGCCAACGTTGGCTCTTGGAGAAGGAATATAATAATAAATTAGAAGTGTTGCATTCTAACTGAGTTTAATAACTGATTTAACAAAGCGTGTTTAGTCGTATTTATAACATTCAGAACCTGAGTAAGCAAAATATAGAACAAAGGAAATGCAATTCGACAGTCATCATAAAATGTGAGAAACAACGGTGAAACATAATATCTCTAAGATAAGCAATTAATAAGAGAAGTCGTTATCATGTAATATGATATACCTGTGAAGGTTTGTTATGGCTAAGTCTTGGTAATAAGCGTATAATTTTATATAACATATATATATATATCTATATATATATATATATATATATATATATATATATATATATATATATATATAAAGTAGTTTTCTGTTATTTTGTTTTATATATGCATGTGTGTGGACACACATCACTCTTTAACCATACTTATGTGGCCTTCGCTAATTGTGTGGCCATACACATGGCCACATAATTTAAAACCTATTTTTACAGCATCTACGTGGCCTCCCCACTCTATATCTGTCGGTTTCTGGAAATGGCCACACAAGTATAGTAAAAATTTGGTGTGTATAATCTCAGAAATTTCACCAAATTGTGTGGCCTTGTACAGTGCTGCCCCCCAGCGGAAATATATATTATACTGCTATTATTTCCATTTCTTCGTGTGTATTCAAGATGTGTGTTAAATATGTCTTTTATGTGGCCCTAACAGTTTTATTGAATTAGTGGGTGAGTATTTAGTAGGTCGTACTACTATTGGTGGAACATTATTATAAATGAAATAAGATCATATTTTATTGTATAAACGGACCTTCTTTTAATCAAATATTATTGATATTATTTATTTATTCTTTTATTTTCTGCATTTCATCTAGGTAAGCTTTTTCTCTTTTTATAATAATTTGAAGAAAAAAAAAGGAATATATCAATATAAATTTGAATATACAGTATGTACGTGTTTTGTGTAAATAATTATAAATAAGAGAGGGAAAATTGTCATATTACGATTTAGAAATTAACTTTATTAGAGGGGGACCAACTAGAGGAATAGAAATTTGCTTATAGAAAAAATAATATTCACACAATAAAAAGTAAAATTTAAACTACATCTAAAGAGATAAGAAACATTACATAAACTCAACTTCTTTTGTAGATAAGTCAAACACCAAGTTTTGTAAAAATGATCAAAATTTTAAAAAGTTGAAATTTTTATTTAAATATATTCTAAAACAATGAAAGTCCTTGGCCAAAAAATGAAAGGATTCGGGAGAATACGATGCTGGAAAGTCGCTTTTGAGAACGTATATCTTAGAGAATCGAGCTCTGTAAACCCACATCCCGAAAGCATCAGTACGCCGTATGTCTACATCCATAACGGTCCATGTCTCAGAGGCATGAAAAAAGATGGAGAAAATTAAGGCGTTGGGTAATCTGTACTTTTCATGATATTTCTGCTATAGCAAATTTTACTCAACTGGCACGTTACTGATTTTTCCATCTGTATTTCTCGCCGAATCTCATACTCGCAGTTGCCAGTATTGTCGACAAGGGCTCCAAAGTATATTGTCTTATTTATTACTTCCACATCCAGTGGAAGTATAGTAACGACAAAAAAATTTTAAAAAATTAAAAAAAATTTTTTTACTACACAGTAATACGTAAAATATCTGTGGTTATTATTTGCTTGACCTAGAATCATAATTTTCATTTTGTTGTAATTTACCTATACTTAAACCATAATCAGAGCTTGACCAGCAGGTGTATGAGCTAATCCTTGCTTACTGCAACTAAATGGTTGCGAGCTGGAAATTTTGGTTCCGTCTAGAGCCTCACCACTCTGCTACCTCAACATACGTCGCAACACATGTTCACTATAGAGGATTTGTAACACAACGCAGCCCTGGGTGACGCCTTCGCCAACTTCACATTTGTCTGACTTACTGCTGTCTATTTTCACCAAAACGGAGCTTTCTTCATACATATCATGAACTAAATATACATATAATTCTCTGTACGAGGTATTAAATTGAAGAACATAAAATTTCTAAACGAAACATTTTAGCATTAAATAATGTGAGCTATATGCCGGAGAAATCAAATTTGAAATATAGGACCAACGTAGATTTCGATTCAATTCCGTCAGTCTGTCTGTCGCGTGTTTGTCTGCTTGATGGCGATGTAACTAAAAGACTAAAGACTAAAAGACTCCAGATAAAACCAATCAACCTGTGTATCTCTAAACACCAAGATTAAGGAGACCACACACTAGAATAGTTCATTTCATATGATCATGTGTTTATAATGGGAGAAGAGGAATGCAACTGTGGTATTTGTAAAAATAAGATAAACGAAACTGAAAATTATGTTAAATGCTGTGGAACATGTGAAAAGATCTTTCGTAATAAATGTGCAGAAATAAATAACAAGGATTTTCAATTAATCCAAAAATGCAAGGGAGTCAGATGGTTTTGTGATAGATGCATATTGTATCTCGAATTAACATTGAATATACAGAATCAAATTGAACAATTAAAAAGTCATGTTACAACGGAATTGACATCATTTAAAGAAAGATTGAACAAAAATACAGGTAACATCACAAAAATTGAAGCTCTAAATGAAAATAAAAATAAACCTTATGCAAAGGCAGCATCAAATGAAGTGGTGATTATTAAGCCAAAAACAAAACAGGAATCAAAAAAAACCGTAGAGGCAATACAGAAAAATCTAAAACCAGCCGCTCTTGAAGTGGGAATCACAGAAATGAGGAATATTAAAGAAGGAGGAGTAATTATCAAATGTAAGAACAAAGAACAAGAAAAAATTAAAAAGGCTGCGGAAAAGAAGCTTACAAAAAACTATCAAATAAAAGCACCAGAATTAAAAAATCTTTGCATTAAAATAATAGATATTCAAGAGAAATTAGAAGCCGATGAATTAATTAATTGTGTTAAAAAACAGAATGTATTTCTGCAAGAGTTGGACATGATATTAGAAGTAAAAGTTATCAAGAAGATGAGAAGAAATTATATGGCAATAGTGGAATGTGATCCAATAGTTTACAGAAAAATATTAGCTGAAGGGTGCGTATGTATAAATTGGTCAAGATGTAGAGTATTTGATTATGTCAGTGTTTTTCGATGCTTTAAGTGTGCTGGTTTTGATCACCATACAGAAAATTGTAGCAGTGAACCGAGATGCCTACATTGTGCTGAAAGTGGCCACGTTAATGAATCCTGCAAAAGTGAAATTGTTAAATGTGTAAACTGCGTAGATTCTAACTTGAAATTTAATTTAGGCTTAGACGTTTTTCATAACGCTTATGATCAAAACTGTCCTGTATACTTGAAAAAAGTACAGATGCAAAGACAGAAAATTAAACAAATACTAAATGAGTAGCAATTACAGGATAAAAGAGGTACATATTTAAATATTTTGCATCAAAATGTGCAATGTATTAGAAATAAAGTGGAAGAAATTGAAATATTCTTAAATCAAAATGATATTGACATTGCTTGTCTGACTGAACATTGGTGTACATTTTCCGAAATAAAATATATTACGCTTAATGGCTATAGTATTATAACGTATTTTTGTAGAAGTGAGTATAAAAATGGAGGTACGCTAATTCTGGCGAAAAATGGCATTGATATAAAAATAAAAGAAATTGCCAATATTTCAGAACTATCAAGAGAAAAGACACTTGAAATGTGTGCTGCTGACATAAAAGTTGGCAGTAATTCCCTAAAATTGTTAACAATATATAGATCGCCAAATCTCAATAAAGATAGTTTCAATGAATTCCTGACAGGCCTAGATAGTGTTCTAAACAAATTATGTAAGAATTCCCAGTCTAAGATATTTTTATGTGGTGACATGAATATTGATTGTCTTTCTAACACTTCTGCAAGAAACGAACTCGATGATTTGTTGCAAACATACAATATTAATGTACTAATAAATGAACCGACCAGATTTAGTACATATTCCAATAGTTGTCTTGATTATATTTGTTCAAATACAAAAAATGTATTATGTAAGGTTATTTATATTCAGTGGTATATCGGACCATACAGCTCAGTTATGCAAATACAATATTGATGATTATTTGATTAATAAAAAATATAATGTTAAAAGATATTACAGTGATAGTAATTTTAATAATTTCTTATTTCATTTAAGCAGAGAATGGTGGGATGACGTATACAATTCGGTGACAGTTGATGACGGTTTTTCTAGTTTTATTAACATTTTAAAATACTACATTGATTTATGTTTTCCATTAAGACAAGCTAATAAAAATGTTATTAAAAACGGATGGGTTACAAAAGGTATAAGAATATCCTCACAAAAATTAAAAAAATTACATAAACGTATGACACATTCAAATAATCTAGAAGACGTTGAATTTTATAAAAAATACAAGAAAATCTATAGGCAAGTAATAAAATCTGCTAAAAAAATGCATAACGATTTCTTTTACATAAATTCCCATAATAAGTCCAAAGCAGCTTGGCGTATTATTAACGAAAATACAAATAACAATAATAATAAAAATAATGCAATAGATGAAATACAAGTTGACAATAGCCGTGAAACTGACTCATTCAAAATTGAACAACATTTTAAATTTGAATTCATTGACAAACCTATACAGTTAAACAAAAAAATTTTGAACTCAAATAGCAATAATTTTAACCTGGGTTTTAGAGTTGAAAATACTTTATTTTTGGAACCTGTTACTGAAGCAGAAATATTTAATATAATTTTAGAATTAAAAAAATTAAATTCCTGTGGATTAGATAATATAACAACTAGTTTATTACAGCGGTCTGTTAAGTTTATTGTTGCTCCAATTGCATATTTAGTAAACTTCTCATTAAGTACAGGAATTTTTCCAACAGTTTTACAATTAGCCAAAATTATTCCACTGTTTAAAAAAGGAGATAATACGTTATCTGAAAATTATAGACCAGTTGCTCTTTTGTTATCTATTTCAAAAATATTAGAAAAAGTTGTTTTCAGGAGAATCGAAAAGTTCTGTAACAAGAATAATTTGTTTTCTCAAGCGCAACATGGTTTTATCAAAGAAGGTCAACTGAGACAGCAATTATGGACTTTCTCAACACAGTGTATGATAACTTAGAAAAAAACAATAACTGCATAGGTATTTTTATGGATCTGAGCAAGGCATTCGATTTAATAAATCATGCCTTGCTCATAGAAAAACTTCAAAAATATGGGTTAAGAGGGAAAATTTGTGACTGGATTACTTCATACCTTTCTAGTAGAAAACAGCTGGTTGAAATAAATGGTATTAGATCTGAAGAAATGCATGTTGAAATTGGGGTACCTCAAGGCTCGGTTTTGGGCCCATTACTATTTCTCCTATACATTAATGATTTACCTGAAATCTTTAATCAAAACACCTTAACAATGTTTGCAGATGACAATTCTCTAATTGTCTCTGAAAAAACTGTACCAGAATTATTAGTAATGGCTCAAAATATGACCAATAGCTGCACAGATTGGTATAATAACTCCAAATTATTCTTGAACATCTCCAAAACTGTGTTTATCAATTTCACACCCAGATTCACCTCTTTCAATAGTAGTTATTTGATAAAAGTAGTCAATTGAGCAAGTCAGAAGTACTAAATTTTTAGGAGTACACATTGATTGTGGGCTAAGTTGGAATGAACATATAACTTTGTTGTCAAAAAAGCTGTCGTCAATCTGTTTTGCATTGTATAGAATAAAAAATATTTCCAATATGTCAACTGTAATGTCTTTTTATCATGCTAACTTTGTGTCTAGAGCTAAGTACGGCATAATGTTCTGGGGAGCCTCTCATAATTTTGAAAGAATTTTTAAATTGCAGAAAAGAGCTATTAGAAATATGGTAGGAGCGACAAGAAATACGTCCTGTCGAAATTTATTTAAAGAGCTAAAACTTTTACCATTAGCATGTATATACATACTAGAAATAGTATGCTATGTTAAATCCAACCAAGATTCTTTTAGAACTAATGATTTTCATCATAATTACAATGCCAGAAATGGTCAAAACTTGTGTATCCCATTACATTATCTAACAAAATATGAGGAGTGCCCCAGGTATATGGGAATAAAATTATTCAATCAGCTTCCAGCTGAACTTAAATGTGTTGTTAATTTAAAGTTGTTTAAAAAGCTAGTTAGTCAATTTCTTTTACAAAAGAGTTTTTATAGTGTGACTGAATTTTTAACTGACCAACATGTTTGAGAAATTTTATTAATGTGTTGTTTTACAGTAGCTTAAGTTTTAAATTTTTTAAAATGTCTGTGATGAGATAGTCTCTCACAAAATCGTTTGACTAGTCCTATATCACCTTTCGTGATCATTTATTTCCTATGGACAATAAAGATTATTATTATTATTATTATTATTATTATTATTATTATTATTATTATTATTATTATTATTATTATTATTATTATTATTATTATTATTATTATTATTATTATTATTATTATTATTATTATTATTATTATTATTATTATTATTATTATTATTATTATTATTATTATTATTATTATTATTATTATTATTATTATTATTATTACTATTTGATTAAGAAAATTAGTATTTCGCAGAGAGTTGACACCATTGCCAAGAAAGAAGCCGGCTATACTTTTAATAAACAAAATTCAAGGGAAACGCCCTAAAAAAGTAATTAATGGAAAAAATGATGCTCAGGACAATATATGGCATGTAGTTAATACAATTGCCTAGGCACAAACTTGCTATACTTTTAATGAAAATTATACAGGGTGATTGATGATTACCCAAAAGGGAAAATTAATTGATAAATAAAAGATGCCAAACAAAGAAGGAAGTTTTGTATAAATACTTTTAAAGAATTATATTTTAATTACACAATATTAGAAAATTTACACGTTCATCGATTGATTTTGCTGTACCCTCTTGAGCTATAAGAAACAAAAAAGCCCTTACGATATACTACTATACGTTCTACCTATTTTTTCTATCGGGTTTTACTGTTATTACCCTCCGTTTTAAGTAAAACAGGTTGAAAAATTAGTACCCTACCTAGACCACCACTGATGGATAACTATAAATATCAAAAATTAAATACTTACCTAACTGGATTTTGATATGCTTTAATATAATTCATGCAAATAATAGAAACGACAAAAGATATATTCATTAATCATTAGGCCATACAAGAAAACCATACGACAACATATGTCTTGACGATTTCGAAAATTAAGAAATTTGGAAGTTATTAAAATTACAAAAAAACCGTTAAAGTAAAACATAAGTATGTACCTAGGACATCTTCGGAACGGGCAAGAAATAAGCAATTCTTGCCATCACAACGTGCCTCGATTCATATGTTTGTTTCTATGTCTCAAGAAGATACAGGAACACCTACCGGGAATTTGAAAAATCTATTAGGAAATACAATTTTTTTAAAGAATTAAGCCCACTAAAAATAGAATTCAAAAATGGTGTGTATATTTCGAACGGAAAGTACGCATGCCAATTCATGATTGCAGTATGCAGCAATATTCATGCCCAAGCTGCAATAGACCACTTTCCGCTCTTAATATGTCATTATTTGAATAACTTAGAGTAATAAAACTTGGAAAACAGTTCTTATAAAGCTTCTAATCTAGTCATATTAAAAGGATTGTGATAATCAAAGCCTTTTTTCTATACATTTCTTTCGCTTGGGAACCAGCCGTTATATAAAAAAAGCCTTATAGCAATGGAAATAAATTTGCCTGAATACTGTAAAATTGCAAGAAATATCGAACGTTAATATGGCAGTTGTTTTAAAGAGTATGAATTGTCAAAAAACACACAACATTTTTATTTTTATAAACAATCTATCAATACCCGAAGCTTTACAATTTAAATACAGACATCTTACTACACACTAATCATGGAATAATACAATACCTAATATATGATAATAATCTACATGATTATATTTATTTTAAAATAAAAAAAATTTCCCTCCCAGCATAACGTAAGTATTGTAATTCTGAAGTAGCAAAGGGCAGGCGACGGAAAGTGCATAAATAAACATTTACAGATTTTTTTAATATGAAAAAAACATGTACCTTAAATAAATCATCACAACTTTTTTTTATAATGACAGGGTGTGTATTATTGTCCACACAAAATTGTGGGGCCTGGCCACACAATTATATTTTTGCAAAAAGTAACATTAATTTTGAGTGTAAGAAAATTTTGAAAATAGAATTAGAAAGCCCTTGAAATGGTGAGTATTGATTACGTAATAACTTGAAAGACCCCATTTGTTGGCGAAATGTCAAGTGTCCACACAATTATTGCCGCACCTGTATGTGTGCTTATGAATATGTATGTATACCTATATGTGCTTGTACATGTGTACATATACTATTTAATTGTATCCCACGCTCAAATATCTTTGATATTTTGTGGAGTATTATATTTATTTATTTATATAGTGTACTTATTTTTCCCGTTGTTTTATGTAATTCTATTTACTATATTAAATAAACATTATTACTATTATTATTATTAAACGACATAAATAAAACTGGTGGACTTCCAAGCAAACTAAGAAATTTCGAGGGCGCCAAGAATATGCTGCGATCTAATATTGATTTAGAGAAGGGTCTTGTCAATGGCAGCATTGGTTTCATCTCCGAGATCATCTGGCCACATTTTCGACGCGACCAAATGTATGACACTGATATTCCTACAATTAAAGTGAATTTTAGCAAGGATGGCGAACATCTTATAAAGCCTATAGGTATAAAATTCTCGGCTAAGTACAGCTACGGTGATGTTGAAAGACGTATGTTGCTAGTGATCTTAAGTTGGGCGTCAACGGTCCACAAGATCCAGTGTTGTACGGTGGATCACGCAGTGGTCTATTTAGGACTGCGTACCTTTGCGCCTGGGCAAACGTACGTGGCTCCAAGTAGAGTAAAATCACTTTGTGGACTTCAGATCGAGGAATTGGATTGTTCCAAGCTTACGGGGAAGACTCCTTGCAATACTGATGCATTGGCAGAGATGGAGAGTAGCGCTCAGTAGCCCAGAAACTCAGATTGATTGAATCAAGAAGATACACCTTAAAACTTAAACATGAAATACGAGTAATATTTACTAAAATAAAATAAAACTTTGCAGCATCCTGCCTACGATCCAACTTACATAAATGTCGAAGTGCCAAAATTATCTCCTTAAATATAAGACTAAAAAGTTAAGAAAATAAATTAATAGTTTAAAAAACTAAAAAGACATGCTTTTATAAATACTGCACCATTCCTTACGGCCGTATTCACATTGTCTGTTAAATTAGTATCAGGGAGTTAAGTCACCAACAGTCTGATAAAGTTACTATTCGGTATTCACCATAGATGATTAGGGCTTAACAGTCAGTTACATCCTCTGATAAGTTAACAGGAGAAATTCGAGCTGTTAAACACTAACAGACTGATATCGAAACGTCAACTGTCAAATAATCCTTGTTTATATAAAAAAAATAAATAAACAAAAATGGAAAGAATTAATATAGTTGAATTCAATAACCTTTTAAATTTATCTTCAGACGACAGCGATGATCAAATCAAACGGCCAAGAATTATATAGCAACATAATAATTTCATAAATGAATTAGATGACCTGGGCTTTAGAAAAAGATTTAGGATGAACAAAGATACTGTAGTAGGAATCTCTAACATGTTGCACGGACCTTTGGAACAGAAAAGTAACCCGGTATCGAAGTTGAATGAACTTTTAATTTGCCTACGATTCTACGCAACGGGGACATTCCAAATTAATATTGGAGATCATTTCAATGTATCCCAGTCAATGGTATCCCGGATTGTGCGAAATATTACCAAACAAATAGCAAGATTACATCCCGAGTTTATTAAAATGTCTGAAATAGATCAAGAAAAACGACGAACAGTTTTAGGATTTTATGAAATTGCAAATTTCCCAGGGGTAATAGGTGCTGTAGATTGCACGCACATAAAAATGCAGTCTCCAGGTGGAAATCAGGTAGAAGTCTTTAGAAATAGAAAAGGGAATTTTAGCATAAACGTTCAAGTTTTCTATGACTTAAAGTTAAAAATTACTGATATATAGTTTCTCGTTGGCCTGGGTCCGTCCATGGTACTACCATATTCAATGACTCGAACGTAAGGGCACAATTTGAAACTGGTGAATTTGTACCTTATTACCTTGTCGGAGATGGTGGGGATAACCACCATCTGGTTATCCCTGTAGAACCTACTTACTGACACCATTAGGCGAAACTAGACCACATGCAGAACAACATTACAATTCTTCACAAATTCGAACAAGAAATCCAGTGGAACAATTATTTGGGGTATGGCAAAGACGTTTTCCATGTTTATCTCAGGGCATGAGGTTGAAAATGGAAACAATATGTGAGGTGATTTTAGCCACTGCGGTTTTACGTAATATTTGTGTAGATGAAAATGATGAATTAGGAAATATATTGGACGAAATTGAACACGACCTAGAAAATGATATGGGCATTGTTTATAATAATAATGTAAATGAAGAAAATGGTACGGTTAGGAATTTACTAATTAATACAGTTTTTCAATAAAATATTTATTTAATAAAATGTACATCTTTTCTTTTTTAAATACCTATTGAAGGCAATATTGTTGCATCTATAAAATAAAAAACTTATTATTTTGTAGTAAATAGTAATGGTGACATTAGCTACAACAAAAAACTACCAACATATTTCTGGTAACTTTCATTTAACTGCCTGTTTACTATCAGCGGGCAGTTCGATAGTAGACCTCGTACAAGTCGGAGCGTTTACTAATAAGTGCGTTACATAAGTGAATTAGTGAATTTAGTAGTGTTAAGTTTAATTATTAGTGGTTCAGTTTACTTATTAAACAAAGTGTTTATTAAAAAAAAACTACAGGCATAGACTAAAATAAATTAACTATGAGTGTCTTTAAGGGGGGTAACCCCCCCAATGAAACTAACCAGTTAATAACTATGGAAGTGTGCGAATCTCTGGAAAATATACAAGAAGAGGGCAATACGAGTTCAAAAGATATCCAATATACACAAGAACAGGATAGTAGTCTAAAACAAAAACAAAATCGACATAATGTAGTAAGTAATCTTATTCATAATTTTGGACAAAAGGAAAATAACCGTGAAGTATCCGATGATAATTCAACGATACCTCCGGCACAAAAACGAGCAGAGCGACCAATTTATATATACAGACAAACCGATACCGGACCATTTCATGTTTACGTTGAAAATAATATATCAGATTTTAATGGAAAATTAAATCCAGTGAAGGTAGGTGATATTGTTTTAAAAGTAGTACCAGAAATTGACAATAAAATAAAAACAATTGAATCAATTGGAAAGAATAGAGTACGAATTGTATTTAAAACCTCTGAATCGGCTAATAAATTGATCAAAGCTCAGTCCTTTTTAAGAGTTTATAATTTAGACATTTATGTACCGAAATTTATACTACATAGACAGGGGGTTTTTCGAATAGATGCCGAATATTCTGTTGACTATCTTAAAGAAAAAATCAAACCGTACGATTTACATTGCAAATTTGAAGTAGAATCAATACGACGCATTCATAAAAAAATCATGGAAAATAACGAAGCTAAATATATACCCACGAAAACAGTAGTTGTTACATTTAAAGCACAAGAATTACCTAAATATATTTCGATCAATCATGTCATATTTAATGTTGAACCGTATGTACAAAAAGTCATTTTGTGCCATAATTGTTTTCGATATGGTCACATGGGTAGCCAATGTAAAAGTAAAGCCAGGTGCGTTAAGTGCGGAGACAATCACAACTCTGAAACCTGTACAAAATTTCTAGATGAACCGGAATGTCTTCATTGCAAAGGAAAACATTTTGCTAATCAAATTAAAGAATGTCAAGAATTTAAACGACAGAAAGAGATTAAAAAATATATGTCACACTCAAATTCGTCTTATAAGGATGCTGAGAAAAATGTCCCAAAAATGACATACGCCTCTATTCTTTCCAATGAACACAATCATAACGTAGATATAACCCCTTTATTATATAACAACAGTAATTCACATCAAAGAACAACAAACCGCTTTACACAGATAACAACCACTCCAAGGAAAAAAACACGACCCAATACACCAGATATCACAGAAACACAAAGAAATCTAATAATATCACCACTCAACCTTCCTCAAACTTCTGGTGGAATATTCAACAGTCCCATATATAATTCAAATCTACACAATAAATCAGAACAAACACACACTACCCAAAAAGAAAATGAACTCCCTGTACAAAAAATTTTAGAATTGGTTATTTTCGTAATAGATATTATTAAACAAAATAATTTTAAAGAATTAGAAGAAGCTGAAATATTTAGTATTATAAAAGATCGTCTTAAAACAAATTAATTAATGTTTACATTCACTTAAACATAAATACTTTTATTTGATGTGTTATGGACAAAAAAAATATATATCTCATTTTTCTCTAAATATAAAAGAAGGCGGTTTAAAAATTTGCCAATGGAATTGTCGCTCTGCAGTAGCAAATAAAGGTAATTTAGAAAATTTACTGTCCACTAATAACATCAACATTGCCTTACTGTCGGAAACATGGTTTAAACCCAATGTATATACCAACTTTCATAATTTTAATAATGTTCACAAGGACCGTGCAGACGGAAAGGGAGGCGTTGCAATCCTCGTCCAAAAACAAATAAAATACTCGGAAATAGTATTACCTACAATCAACAACTGTATGCAAGTCTGCATTACGATAGATCTGGATAAAAATAGTAAGCTGACATTGGTATCATTATATATCCCACCGCAATCAAAAATCAATCCAAATGATTGGAATTCCTTTTTTAACTGTATACCAAAACCTTTTATTGTAGGTGGAGATTTTAACGCCCACCATATTGCGTGGGGTTGTGATTATAGTGATACTTATGGAAAAACATTATTAGATTCATTAGATAATAACAATTTAACAATTCTAAATGACGGTAGTCCAACATATATAGGTAACTATTTTAGACAGAAAAGTGCTATAGATTTAACAATATGTACTCCTCAAGTGTACCACAATTTAGAATGGTCTACCTTATCAGATCCTTGTGGTTCGGATCATCTTCCGATTTTAATTAATTGTCAATTAGTTCCAAACTGGATTGTGTTTAAAAATCAAAGAAAGTGGAATATAAAAAAAGCTAATTGGGACTCTTACTCTCTTGAGTGTTTAGATAATATAAGAAATGATGTAGTAAACTACGAAAATCTTACAAATGTTATCAACCAGTCTGCTGAGAAATCCATACCTCGATATAACAATACAGAAAATACCAAAAAAAATAAAGGAAAACCGTGGTGGAATGACAAATGTGAAAATGCCGTTAAACATAGAAAATATTGCTTTTTACAATATAAGAATAACCCTAATATAGCAAATATAACTACTTATAAAAAATCTGATGCTATCGCTAAAAGAATAATAAAAGAAACCAAAAGAGAAAGCTGGCGTTCTTATTGTTCAAGTTTAAATAAGAATGTCCCAATAAAACACATATGGCAACAACTTAACCGTTTTAAAAATCGACCTCAAAAAAACACCGTACTCATAGATTCCTCAGCAGAATGGTTGGAAAACTTTCACTGTAAATTAGCCCCCCCAACTGTAACTCCACAACGCCCTCTTCTGGACAGCATAGACCAACCAAACGTTTTGTCAAATCCATTCACTCTTAAAGAACTAGACAGAGCTCTAAAACAAAATAACAACACGGCTCCTGGTAAAGATAACATTCACTATTCGATGCTTTCCAATTTACCTAGATCAGCTAAAATCACCCTCCTAAATATATTCAACGACATATATTTGAACGATGTTCAAATCCCAAAAGACTGGTATGAATACATTATTGTACCTATCCTGAAGGCTAACAAACCGGAAGACAGCTGTAACTCATACCGACCAATTGCATTGGCTTCTTGCGTATTAAAAACATACGAGAGATTAATAAAGAATCGTTTAGAATATTGGTTAGAAAGTAAGAATATACTTCCGAAATCGCAGTTTGGATTCAGAAAAGGCTGTTCGACTCAAGAAAATTTAGCTAGTTTAATTTCGGACATTCAGTTGGGATTCACAAAGAACGAGTCAACCAGTGTGGTTTTCCTAGATGTCACCGGGGCATATGATAACGTCAACCTTAATATACTCGCAGAAAAAATGAAGCAAATTGGACTACCCAACAAGCTAATTTTGCACATCCATAAGCTCTATTGCACTAGATGTATTTTCATAAAAACCCATGACGAACTGATTGGACCAAGGCAGACATCAACAGGCCTACCTCAAGGAAGTATTTTAAGCCCTTTGTTATACATAATATATTCATATGACTTCGAACTGTTATTTACCAATACCAATATTAAAGTATATCAGTTTGCCGATGATTATGCAATTAGAGCTCAGGGCAATGACATCAACTATTGCAATAGAAATCTAGCAAATGCCATTAGAAAAGCAGAAATATGGTTTGAGAACAATGGATCTCCAATCTCCGAAGAAAAATCATCAATATGTACATTTACAAGAACAAAATTTCAACCGCCCAACACTATCAGAATATCTAATCTCGAAATTAAATATAAAACTTCAGTTAAATATCTAGGAGTCATTTTAGACAAGAAACTGAACTGGAAAGAACATATAAATTATATCTGCAAAAGAAGTGAAAATGCACTTAATATTTTACGAGTATTTAGTCACCAAAAATGGGGAGCTGACCCCAACATATGTCTCACTTTCTATCGTTCTCTAGTAAGATCTATCTTCGATTACGCTTGTGTCTTTTACGGATCAGCAGCAAAAGTTCACCTTCAAAAAATTGAACAAATTAAAAACAAAAGTCTCAGACTGTGTGTTGGATTTCTTCAAAGCACCCCCTTGAACATCCTAGAATCCGAATGCGCTGAACCTCCTTTACACCTCAGAAGGCAAAAATTAAGCGATAACCTACTACTGAAAATCTACAGCAGGAATAAGGATGTTGTTGAAAATATACACAAATTAACCATACTGGGCCACACAGCAAAGTACTGGGAAAAGAAAAAATTGCCGTTATTAGTGGAAAGCTATACATGGATATCTCAATTTAAAGAAGAAATACATCAGTCGGACATTCTTCCTTGTTTCACACCAGAATATTCAAATTATGAAAAATTTCCCAGAACATCATTCATAGATCTTCAAGATAACGTACTGTTAAACAACATAATATTTAAATCAAAACTAAACACTAACTGGACCAACTACGAGTATATATTCACCGACGGCTCACTCAAAAACAACAAAACCGGCTGTGCTGTTTACCATGAAAACGAAAATATATCTAAAAAGTACCTCTTACCAACCAACTCGTCTATTTACACAGCAGAACTAGTAGCAATCAAGGAGGCAATTAAATATTGCTCAGAATATGAGAAGAACAATAAATTTGTTATATTCACAGACAGTAAGAGTGCGGCGATGAAAATACAGAATTGTAACCCAAGGTCTGACGCAAACTATATAATAATTGATATTATAAAATATTACAACCAATTAGTACAACGAGACAAGACCCTTGAACTAACATGGATAAAGGGACACGCAGGTATTACACAAAATGAATATGTTGACAAGTTAGCAAAGGAAGCAACTGAAACTGGTAACATCATCCCTAACTTTAAAATTCCCAGCACAGATATTAATAGGCTGATAAAGGAACGACTTAGAGAAAATTGGCAGCAGCACTATCTAAATTACCCAGCAGGAGAAAACTACAAAAAACTTCAGACAAAAATTAAAATCAGACATCCTTGGTTTAATGGTGAAATTAATCGAAATTTCGTAAGAGTAATGTGTCGAATTAGAAGTTCACATTGTCTTTACCCTCAATACAAATACAAACTGAATCTCAAAGAAGATCCGTACTGCACCTGTGGAGAAGAAGGCAATTTACAACATTGCTTGATGGAATGTCCTTTAAAGTTCCAGGAAATAAGTGAAATGTTTTTTAAACTTGCCCGCAACAATATTTCACTACCTACAAATCTCCCCAACTTATTAGCATTAGAAAACAAATATGTGTATAAAATACTTTATGAATTTATAATAAAAAACAAAATAGAGCTGTAAACCAGTTAGGTAAAAGTATATAAGTATGTGTATATATGTGAATATATACGTATGTATGTATATAGTGTATATATTATATTTTAGGATAGTAATTGTCGTAGGTGTTTTGAAAAAAAAAAATAAAATAAAATAAAATAAAAAAAAAGGGAAATATTAGCATAATAGAAGTATAAAGAAGGCACAAAAAAAACAAAAAAAAAAACAAAAAAAAAAAACAAAAAAAGGGAATATACTAATAGGTAATAACTGTGGCCATGAAGGGTAATTAAAAAATAAAGAAATAAAAATATTAAAAAAAAAAAAAAGTTTAAACAAAAAAATATTTATATGAGTATATGTATGTAGATTTGTGTATATATATGTATGTATCTGAACAAATATTCTGTAACAAATGTTTGAAAACAATTCAGTTTATACTTGATAATTATTATTTGATTGGAATTTTTAAATGAAAATGTATATTAATTTTTTTTATTACATATTTTAATAGGTGTAATTTTTATTCCACTCTCTCTTGATTATTTTTAACAATCCGTTGAATAGACAACAAATGTCTGGCTATTTGGTTTATGACCAGTGCCATTTAACATAACACACACACACACACTATCAGCGGTCTCAAATGTGATGGTGAATAGGGTATTTCTTTGTCAGGCTGTTAATCTTTATCGCTCTGTTTGTTAACAAACTGTTAAGTTAAAAATGGTGAATATGGCTGTTAGTTTACCCTTATCAGAGAGTTAACTTTGTAACAATCTGTTAAGTGTAAGGTCTGGTATGCACCATACATGAAAGATACTTAACAAACTGTTAAAATGTCGAATAGTTAAACAAACCAAATTTGACCTGTTAAAATCGTATCAGTCTGATAAGTCAAGAAATAAAAAGACGAAAAGAGGTTATGTTAGATTTATCTATATAGATTGAAGCAACGATATTCTACAAAAGGACAAATATTTCAGAATAGTTAATTAGATAATGGAGAGAGTGAATATTAATTTATTAACTTCTTCATCATTTGATGATGATCTAGTAGAAATACCTCGAGTACAAATAGTTCTACCAAGAAACAGTTTATTTGATGAATTAGATGAACAACAGTTTAAAATGAGATGAGATGCATTGGTTTTTTTGTTTTCTATTATGTGAATATTGCTTTTGACCAGTGCAATGATGACCTCTTTTTACCAGTCTGTAAAATTTGGGGAACGTTTTTTGTTTTTCTCCATATTTGTTTTAAACTAAAAGCGAAAAAATTTACACAGAAAACAAATATTTTTAAGGTTAAATGAACATTTAAATCTGAGTGAAGTTAGTCACGTCAGTATAGCCCACCTAATATTACTGGTAACTTTTACTAATCCAACTGTTTACTAACTGAAACTGTCAAACACATGGTGCATACGAACTATGCTTAGCTGACTGATAAACTTTATCAGTTTGATAGTTAACAACGGGTTTAACTGAGTAATGGTGCATATGGCTGTAAAAGGCAAAAAATAATCATCGAACCTGTTTTCTCTGTCTACCCCGTAAGGGCCTTAGTGTAAGCCGCGTTTGTAATTAAATATAATATTTGAGTATAAAAGCGTGGGGCGCTTTTCGAACGCTATTTCGAACAGGTTCGATATCATTTCTCGGTTAGTTACTACACCAGTGACAAAAATACTTTGACATATTAAAGACCTCGACCACAACGCCAATAGAAATACGCCGGTGTCAGGTGAGTATATATGAATGGCAGTAGCCCCTTGCCGAAAGACATTCAATATTATTTTTGTATTTGTCTCTTCGTAACTACATTGAAGGTCAGCTACGTCACTTACTCAAGAAAATTTGGCTTCAGTATATTACTATTACTTCACTTTCAAGTTTGCATGAATGCAACAGAGTTTTTTCTGAAACACGCTTTCAGCTTGTCTTTTGTTTAACTTTGAGAGATTTCAATTAATGAATGCCCAAAAGGGGATTGTAGAGGACATGGAGAGGGGCAGGGAGAATTTTTCTCTTCAGGAATGTGTTGGTAGTAGTTAGGAGGTAAACAATACTAAAAATCCCCTCCCCTAGCTCTGCTGCTTCACTGGGGAAGGGAATGGAAAGGTCCCTTTTTTCGATTCTTGGCTTATAACTCGTAAATGTTATGCATCATACGCTTATATTCGTACGCCTATATTCATTTTCTTCGTATGTGTTATAACTTCCGAGATATTCGCCAGCGAAAATCGATAATTGATAAGTAAATCAATTAGGTATCTGACATTTCCCTATCAAAACGATTTAGTATACAGGGCCGTACCGAAGCCTACTACTTTGGGGGGGGGGGAGAAGATGAAAAAAAAGCCAACTCATATACCTTTACATTGCATAACAGGGGTTATTCTAACGTGCAGGAAGAGTAAATTGTGCAGTGGGAAATTAAAATCTGTGTAGTTATTTTTTTATTATTATTACAAACAATATAGTCTAGGTGCCCGCGTACATAAATGCAATTTATACATATACATCTGTATCCTTGTATAACTTCTTGTACGGCATAATCACTTTTTTCCTCTGCGAAAATGTTCGCAAATGCGGCGTTCCTTCTGTCGGACAATTCGAGAATTGGATTCTACATATATATTCTATATATTTCTACAAACTGTCCGACAAAAATGTTGGAACGAAACCACCCTAAAACATAACATAATTTTAAAACATTTATTGATAACCAGCGGATTTTTTCAAAATTGCTTAATAAAAATATGTAGAATCCAATTTTCGAATTGTCGGACAAAATATATTTGCCGATTTTCCAGTCCGACGCGTGGAAATCGTCTTTTTCTTGCCGAGGAGGAACGCCGCGTTTACGAAACTTTTCGCAGAGGAAAAAAGTGATTATGACGTACAAGAAGTTATACGAGGATATGTATAAATTGCATTTATGTACGTGGGCACCTAGACTAATACGAACAAAAAACATAAAAACAGAACAAACTTAAGCCTAAAATATAGGTTACTAGACAGAACACAGAACCAACAGAAACAAAGCAAACTAAAAATAATATATAGGTTACTATATGGTACATACGATGATACAGTAGCACATATACCTACGTGTAGGTAATATCTACACTAAAATTTCTTTGTGCTAGCTTTTCCCTCGGCATTATCTCCAAACTCTCCACTTGCCTTAACCTCATCCTCATCATTAGCATCGGCCTCAGCAAAAATACCTTTGTACAATGTTTGTTGTTTGGCGTATACGGTTTTAATAAAATAATGTAATAAATATATTATGTGAATGTGTCAATTTAATACCTACAGTGATTTATTTCCTTTATGTGCAGTGGAAAAAAATCCTTAGAATAACCTCTGTTGCATAATTTCAATAAAATAAAAACTTTATATGGGAAAAGGTACTAAAACTAAAAAATGTTACTATGTACAATGTACAGGGTGTCCCAACCAAAGACGGAACAAGGACATTTTTCCGGCGATAGAAACATTTATAACAAAAACTAAAATCACCATTTGATGTATTTCTTCCGCCGAATCCAAAAGTTATAATAAAAAAACGAATATAAAATATGCTATTTCATGGTTCAGACTTCACATAGTTGAAAAAAAATCTCTGAATTTTCCAGGCTTTCCATGACAAAAAAAATGTTTTTCAATGACAAATAATAATAATTGTTAATATGGTAAAGGTGATTTTTACTTTAATTTTCGATTTTATAAAAAAAATAATAATTTGTTTCATAAAATCGTCAGCGAATATAATAGAAGGTTGCAATTTAAAAATAATTTAAAACAAGCTAAAAACGTACTCTTCGCCTGTTCACTGAACTTTTTATATAATTGTTACACATTCTATATGATACTCTTCGCAGTTGTTTATAAATAATGTCAGTTTTAGACATTTTTAATTTTATAGTACTAACTTAGTTGGTAAAAGACTCAATGTAAAATAAAGGAAAAATTAAAAAAGAACTATACCGTACCCCATTTGGGTTTGGAACCCAGGATCTTTGGATTCCGAGTCAAAAGCGTAAGAACTACACCACCACTTAATACGTAAAAAAACGTAAATTTTTACATTATAAGAGACGAGCTAAAATCGTATTTCCACGGTTTTATATTACATTATGAAATGTATATTTGTAAAATATATAAATATTTAAATATTAAAATGAAATATCATTTCACCAGATTTCTATTCAATTACAAAAATATGAAAATTAAAAAAAAAATTCAAATTTTAATCATTAATAACATTTTTTTTACTGATCGATTTTGCTTTAAAAACAATAGGGTTCTTCCTCTAGCTAGCACTAACTTGTCCAAATTTCAGTACAATCGGATTTTTCTTTCTTGAGTTATCGTGCTTACAAGAAACGTGACGGACGGACGAACAGACGGACATTTTGAAAGTTGTTCAGAATTCGTTCACTAACACAATGGTATGAAATTTTTTTGTCTGCGGGCGATATTTACAGTTTTAGAAATGTGCCGATCAAATGCAATATATTGTTCGTTTTCGTATTTGCGAAGAGTATAACAAGCTAAAAACGTACTCTTCGCCAATTTACTGAGCTTCTTATATATAATTGTTACACATTCTATAGGATATTTATAGCGTTATCGCTATAAATAAAATTAAAATCGAAGTTAATATGTGTATATTTGTTTTTAATACATGTTCATATTTTATGTGATTATGATATTTTTAAGTATATTGATATTATATTTTTATATCGAATGTTTTTTATTTTTCTTAGCGACTCCATGGAAACTTCTCCATTATGGATCGAGTTTTCCTTTTTGTTTCTTAGCGACTCCATGAAAACTTCTCGCTTTTGGAACTTCTCGATTTCCAGTGAGTGAGTCGCTATAGTCGCTATATACACCCCCTCGTTAAAAAAGAAAATAGTCAATCAATCAACGTGTCGATTGCAAAACGTACTTTTTTAATCGGGGTAGGCAAAGTGTCACATCTGTCAACTAATACAAAAGCCGGTTTAACCCTATCAATATTGACAGTTATGACTTTGTCTCCTTTCTTAAAGGTAAATAACTTATCTGAACGAGATAAAACTTTAAACGGTCCTTCATATAAAGGAGTAAATGAACGTTTTAAACGTTCAATGCGAACGAAAATAAAATCGCAAGAGACAAGATCTGAACTAACAAAAGTTTTGTAATTGCCATGCGAAGTTGGAGGAACAAATTTTAAATTATTAAAATAAATGCGTAATTTGTCAATGAAATAAGGAATATCTGGGGAATTATACGATTCAACGAAAAATTCGCCAGGTAAACGAAGGGTTTGACCATAAATGAGTTCAGCAGGTGAACATTGCAGATCTTCCTTGGGAGTTGTTCTAAATGCTAATAAAATGATGGGTAATTCATCTGTCCAATGTGATGTATTGGCTCTAGTTAACAAGGAAGTTTTAAGTGAGCGATGAAATCTTTCAACTAAAGAGTTGCCTTCTGGGTGATATGGAGTTGTACGTATTCTATGAAAACCTAAAAACTTTGCAAATTCATTAAATAATCTTGACTCGAATTGTACTCCTTGATCAGTCGTTACTGACAAGGGAAAACCGAATCGACAAACAAAGTTTTGAAATAAAGTACGCGCAACTGTTTCTGCTGTGATGTCGCGAAGAGGGTACGCTTCCGGCCACCTAGTGAATCGTTCAATCACCGTAAGAATGTAAGAGTTACCTTTGGATGGAGGTAATGGTCCTACCAAATCTATGTGGATGTGGTCGAATCTGATTTTCGGAATGGTGAAATTCCCGAGAGCACTTCGCGTATGTCGACTGACTTTGACAGCTTGACAGTTAATGCACGATTTTGACCATAAATTGCAATCTGTGTTCATTTTCGGCCAAAAATAGTTATTTGAAATCAACAGTCTAGTGGCTTTAATACCAGGATGAGATAAGTTGTGAAAAATATCGAATATCGTTCGTCTGTAAACAAGTGGGACAAAAGGTCTGACTTTTGCACGAGAAACATCACACAAAATCATTTGAATCTGGAATTTGTATCTTTTTTAAAATGAAATTGGTTTTAGTTAGTGATGATTTATCTGACAATAAATAGTTGAGATTTGAATCTTTCTCCTGAGCTTCACTAAGCAACTTTAGGTCAAAGTTAACATTAAGGAAGGGAGAATTTTTAAGTTGAAGTGGTAAAATATCTTGTTTTAAGGAAGAAGTGTCGTAAATACGTGACAAGCTGTCAGCTATTACATTATGTTTTCCTTTAACATGTTGTATTTTACAAGAAAATTGAGCTATGTATTCTAAATGACGTATTTGACGAGGAGATCTTTCTGCTTTTGTGAATAAAGCGTTGATTAAAGGTTTGTGATCTGTAAAACAATTAAACTTGCGACCTTCAAGTATAAACTTAAAATGTTTAATTGCAGTATATAATGCTAAAAGTTCTTTGTCAAAAATCGAATAATTGGTTTGTGCTGTGGTTAATTTACGGGAAAAGAATGCTAAAGGAGCAAGAAATCCCTTATTATCTTTTTGCTCTAAAACTGCACCCATGGCAAGGTTAGAACAATCTACTGAGAGAGATAAGATAGTATCGTCATTATTGCAAGGATGAGCTAAAACTACTGCATTACTTATTGCGTCTTTGGCTTTCGAAAATCCGTCTAAACATTGATCAGGCCAACTATTTATCTTTGTAATTTTATCATGAGATAAACTGTTACAAAGAGAATATAGGGGAAGTAATATTTCAGCAAAATGAGGTATGAAACGATGATAAAAATTCACCATACCTATGAAACGTTGTAGTTGTTTGAGAGTTGTCGGTAAAGGGAAATTATTAATGACTTCGACTCTCTCAGTTGATGGTAAAATACCTGATGAAGAGATGTGATGACCTAAAAAGGTTAAATTGTCAACTCCCAAGATACATTTAGATGGTTTAATGTTAATTCCGTATGTGTCTAATCTCTTGAAAACCTTTTCCAAATGTTCCAAATGTTGTACATCTGATTGACTTGCGATTAATATATCATCCAAATAGACGAAAACGAAAGGTAAATTGACAAGTACTTCATTCATAAAACGTTGGAAAGTTTGACCAGCATTGCGTAGACCAAAAGGCATGCGGGAAAATTCAAACAGTCCGAATGGAGTTGTTATAGCTGTCTTATAAACGTCATTTTCAGCGACAGGTATCTGATGGTACGCTCGCACTAAATCAATCTTGGAGAAAATAGTTCAGCCGTGCAACTGAGAGCTAAAGTCGTGGATATGAGGTAATGGATATCTGTCTGGAATGGTAATCGTATTTAGTTGTCGATAATCTCCACAAGGTCTCCAGTCATTCTCTTTTTTCGCCACTAGATGGAGTGGAGAGGAAACTTGAGAAGATGATGGTTTGCAGATACCTAATTCTACCATGTTATTAAATTCTGTTTGAGCTATTTTAAATTTAAGATTGTCTAATCTACGAGGTCGTGAAAAAGGTAAATGACCTTCAGTAACTATATGATGTACAATAGAATGTTTAATAGGTAAATTGTAATCTGGGGAACTAATTAAATTAGGAAATTGTAAAAGTAATTTGTTATATTTATCTGTCAAAGGAAATAATTTAAGTGAATCTAATCTACAATTGTCTAAAGGACTATTTTTAATAAAACAATTAACTGACAAATTAGTCTTGTTATCAATTATTCGAGCTCCTTTAAGATCGACAACTAAACCAAAATGAGACAAGAAATCTGCTCCGACTATCGGTATGTCAACGTCTGCTATATTGAAAACGAAAGGAAATAATCTACGTAAGTTTAGATTGACTTTTAACAATTTCTTACCGTATGTAAAAATGGTTGAACCGTTAGCCGCGGTTAATATCGTATCGAAATTCTTTTTTAAATCTGTGAAAGCATTGCGTGGCACCACAGATAAATCGGCACCAGTGTCAATTAGGAAGTTCAGGTTGTTAGATCTATCGTAAATAAAAAGTCGACGACGTTTGCTGTTAGAAATGTCAAAATCAGACGTCATAGAATTATCAAACTTCAGTCATCTTTGAGAATTATCAGATTTTTTACAATTCTTACTGAATTTGCACCATTCACCTCCACAACGATAGGCATTGGTACCATAAAGTTGATGGTAGTAACAAATAGTATTGTCTGTACGATCAAATTTATTGGAAACATTATTACGGCTGGGTGAACGATTGCGATTAGTGGTACGAGTTTGTGAATTGCTTCTACTTTTGCAATTGTTGCAGCATAAAGTAGAAGGTTGAGGCTCGAAGGATTGATTGGAAAGTCTGGATTCTAAAGAGTTTAATCGAGAATTAAAAATTTCTTGTTTTTGTAATACTTGATTAATTGAATCATGGAAAGTGATTGAAAAATTTTTGATAGTGGTAGTTAAATCTGATAACGGGGTGGACTCAGAGTCAAGAGGATTTTTGGAGTACGATGCAACCATTGAATTTTGACAGGACTCCCAGATCTGATCTGCAATATCTAGAATCTCTTTTGAGTCTGTTTTCCCTGAAGCTGTAATGGCAATATATACTGTTTGAGGTAAACGTCTTTTCCATAGCTTTATCAATAAATCTTGACTAACCATGCTGAATCCTCCAACCATATTCAGCATGGATCTATAGAAATCTGAAGGTTTCAGATCGCCCATTTAGGAACCTGATAACAGATCATTCAGACGTTTTTCCCCACTCGATGATAAACGTGAAATTAAAACTTTCTTTAAATTTATATAGAGATCCGTTCCCGGGGGATTAGATATTATATCGTATATATTATCTATCACATCTAATGGCAAATTAGCTATAACCTGATCATACTTTTTCTTATCATTGACAATTTTTGCAACAGAAAACTGTGATTCAATCTGGGTAAACCAAATTTCTGGTTTTGATTTCCAGAATGGGGGTAATTTGACAGAGGTGACATAATGGGTTTGAGGAAAATCCTCGTCTGAAGGTTGTCTTTGCATAACTAATCGATTGTGATTGATTGATTGATTTACTACTCTCTTAGATAAAAAAGGAAATGTACTTTAACTCACTCACCGACAGATGACAGTACTTGTAATGTACAACTTCAGTTGATTGAATTAGGAAATTACCATAAATTATAGGAACATCTATTCAAATTTGGAACCTCTATTCAAAATTCATCGGAAAATTCTTCTCTTCATAAAATGGTCAATTTATAACGGTAGTTGATATATTGAATCTCTTCTGGTATATATTTATCACGTTGGACATAAAATTTTCACTTCTGGCATATATTTATGACGTTGGACATAAAATTTTCACGTCTGGCATATATTTATCACGTTGGACATAAAATGATCACGTCGGGGTCACCAAATTTATAGCGTTATCGCTATAAATAAAATTAAAATCGAAGTTAATATGTGTATATTTGTTTTTAATACATGTTCATATTTTATGTGATTATGATATTTTTAAGTATATTGATATTATATTTTTATATCGAATGTTTTTTATTTTTCTTAGCGACTCCATGGAAACTTCTCCATTATGGATCGAGTTTTCCTTTTTGTTTCTTAGCGACTCCATGAAAACTTCTCGCTTTTGGAACTTCTCGATTTCCAGTGAGTGAGTCGCTATAGTCGCTATAATACTCTTCGCAGTTTTCTTGTAAATAATGTTAGTTTTTGGACATCCTAAATTTTGTGATACCTTCTTTGTTGTGAAAAAAAAATTATATGAAAAAAAAAATGAAAAAAAAAAGCCTCCAACCTGTGCTGGATTCGAACACGGGACCTTTGGATTACAAACGCAAAGTTACATATCTCTTTATTTTATTTAACTATTCGTTAACAGATCATTTTTAAGTCATTTATTTTTTTTTTGTGTACATTAAAGTTTCTACGTCACATACACGCGTCTGGACAGCGCAGAGTGACGCAGTGACCAGGTGTTGAGGTCAAACGACTTTCAATTCTGTTGTTTCTCTTAATTTAAACGATTCCTGCACAGTTTAATCGTGTTTTAAGGTTTTTATCTTTTCAGCTGAGCTCTTTAAGAATTGTAAATTTTAATATTGGGAGTGGGATTAATAGATATTATGCAGGGAAAAGAAAGTATAAAAAACCCTGCTTCATTTGTCTAGTAGGTTTAAAAACAGTTATGTACTATTATTGTAGTAGTACATTATTAGATGGCAGATAAACTTTCAGTAGAGGGTCGGGGGTGGTGTAATGGGAGGTGTAGGAGAAGGGTATTGGTAAGGAGGGTTTGAGGGAAGGGTGTTTTGGGGGGAAGGTGTGTTTTATGGGTTGTATTGGTGTCAGTCATGTAGAGGGGTTTCGTATATTTGTAGTCGTTCGTGTATTAATTTGTGTGTATGTGGTATATTGTCTCTGCGTCGTATGTTAGCTATGTTTTGTGTCAAGGGTGAGTGAGTCAGTTTGTGCATGAAAAATTTCTGGGAAGTCTCGTCAATGTATTCTCTCATCATTTGCACCCCCGTAAGCCTATGCAGTTCGGCGATGGTTATATAACGAGGAGAGTTGGTTAATAGTCGCAGCAATTTGTTTTGAGTTCTTTGAAGACGTAAGCACTGTGTATCTGAAATGAAATTCCAAGATGCACAGGCGTACGTCAGTATAGGTCTAAAAATTACTTTATATAAACAAATTTTATTATCTATAGAGAGTTTGCTGAGTCTATTAACCAATGGATAAAGTTTGCTAAGTGCTGCATAGGCTTTGTTTACAACTTTCGTTATATGGGGTGCAAATGTTAGTCTAGTGTCGAGTGTTACTCCTAAGAGGTTCGTTGTTTTTCGTTCGGTAATGTCATGTTCGTCTAGTTTTAGTTTGGTTATTGTTCGAATGTTGGTAAATTTCCTATGAAATGTTATTATTTCAGATTTAGTGTGATTTATTTTAATCTTCCATAATTTGTAATAATCTAATAATTTTAAGGTGTGATATCTTACTTTCTGGGTAGCTGTCTGTCCATAAAAACTGTTAGCGTATATAGTCGTGTCGTCTGCGTAGAGTAGAAGATTTGTAGAGGGATGGGAAGGAATATCAGATATATATAAATTAAACAGGATGGGAGAAAGGACGGAACCCCGAGGTACCCCTGCAGAAAGTCTATAAGACTCTGAATGGGCGTTGTTTACCCTGACCATTATTCGTCGGTCCCAAAGGTAACTTTTTATGAGGGAAACCAAATACCCGGGCAGTCCACAAACGTACTGTAGCTTGTAGACTAGCCCGTTATGCCAGACAGTATCAAAGGCGCGTTCAATATCCAAGAGCAACATAACAGTACACTGCTTCTTATTGTATGCGTCAATTATATCCTGCACCACTTTTACTAGCGACAGTGTTGCACTGTGCCCCTCCCTGAAACCAAACTGTTCCACCGGAAGCAGGCGGTGTTTTGCTAACTTTTTTCGCAAAAGTCGCAGCACAATCCTCTCAGCCACCTTCCCCATGGTGTTTAACAAACAAATGGGTCGGTAGCTGCGGGGATCATGCGGCGGCTTATTTGGTTTCAGGATGGGGATCACTATCCCCAGTTTCCATGATGCAGGAAAGTGTTGCAATTTAAGCACCGAATTTATGATATAGGAAAGTTGTACTAGGGCTTTTTTAGGGAGATTCTTTAAGAGGATGTTGGGAATGTTGTCAGGACCGGGAGCTTTTAGGTTTGGTAGGGTTTTTAGTATGTTTTTTATTTCAGTTGGGTTTGTTTGAATTTTGGTTAGTTTACGGGGGTGGATAGGGTGGCGGGATGGGATTTGACCAGCAAGTCTTGTTGTGTTTTCTTGTTCGTCTGTGATGTTTGGTGTTGTAGTGTTTGTCTGTTGCAGGTGACTTGCAAGCAAATCAGCCTTATCTTCATCATTTACGTATGATAAGTCATCTTTAGTTAGTGTGGGAATAGATTTGAAATTATTTTTCAATAGCTTTGTCATACGCCAAAGCGTGTTATCTGTGCGAGTAAGACGTGAAACATTTATGTTCCACGCCTCGGCTCTTGCACTATTTAATTTCAGTCTGATATTTGCCTGCAAGTCACGCAGTCTTAGTCTGTCTATGTCTCGTTTATTGCGCTGCCAGCGTCTTTTAATTTTATTTTTAAATCTGATGAGTGTAATTAACTCATCAGGAATGTTTTCTTGTCTAGCCCGCAACGCAATAACTTTCGTCGTTTTGTCGCGTGCGTATTGTATAGTTTGTGTGAGTTTTAGTATTTCTTGGTCTATGTCTTCTTCTGTGTTTATGTTATTATTTATGATAATTTTGTTGTTTAATATTTGTTTGTATTTTAGCCAATTTGTGGCTTTGTAATTGTAGATTTGTCTGTCAGTCAAGTTTCTGTGTGTATCTTGTAGTTCGAGTTGTAGTACATTGTGGTCACTGGAAAGGGCGGGAATTGATAAGGGATTAATGTGATGCTGGTAATTTTTATTAACTATTAGGTCGATGGTGGATGGGGACATGTTACTTGGCGGGAAATAGGTTGGGAATTCCGATGCTATTGTAGAAGAACGCACTACCGGGCGTCAAAATGACGCGACACCAATTTATTTCTCAGGGGGCGCCAGTCGCGTATTACCCCGTTCTTCTACCTCCCAGGCGGGTTCGAGATAAGATGCACTTCGGTAGCCGAGTAATGGGACCAAGGCGGCACTACCACAGATCGGAAACTACGCTCTCTCTGGACCCGAATTCCCTCGTTAGGGGTTTAGGCACCTCTTAATTTCCTGAATTTTTGCATAAAAAAATCCCAACCGAAGAATTTCTCTGCGGAGGGATTAGTTTTGGTACGCGAAAATCACGTTTTGGTCCATTAATAACGGAATATATTTCTCAAAAAACGCATAAAAAAATCCCTATCAAACCTTCGTAAAGCAACCAGAAGATCGAACGTTAATGCGAATTAACTCGACACATCCGGCTTTCTCTACGAAAGTTCCAGGGATTATAGACCGTCAACAGGCCTCAAGATCAATTAAGAAATATTAGTTCAAAGAATCCGTTTATTTAACAGAATTGGTTATACAAAATTCTCAAGAAAGAATCGTGCCTTCCCCAATCAAGGTAGTGACTTTCAGACCATACAAGCGAGAGCGCTCACGCTAACGATCGATTAGGTAGAAAAGATTCATACGTACCTTCTCAAAATCAAAATGTGAGCTTTTAGAATCATTTCAGACTCTGGGTAAATGAATAATTAAGGCTGACTGAAATTAACTTAAAAAAGTTTTACTAAATGAATTTAGTTTCGCTAGAGACTACCTAGCTTTAAAGTTCTTGTATCGTGGAGATTCACGTACTCAAACACATTCAGAGGACTTATTACTGCATAAGTTGAGTGGCGTTCGATCAGTCCACGACTTACTAACCCTTATCACAGTCGATTCATAATATCGATTTGGCAGCGTCTCACCTTCGAGCGACTATTAGGCAAAATTGAATTTTTTGATTTTTATGCACAAGGCGTTTTCCTCTATAACTTTGTCATTTGAAAAGCCCCGTTATTGGCTTTTCTACCATCGCTTTGTCTGGACTACTCAACGCGCTCGACCAAATTGCGAGCCGCTGGGTCAATCCAAACTCTTTCCATGCGAGAAACCGGCCTTGTACATGTGCATTGATTTTTATCAATTTTTGCTTATCGGCACTACGCCGGCTTTGACAAAATCTTCTATTTTGCCTTTTGGATGCAGTGCATCGTTAAAATTTTATGCTCATACTTTAGAATTGTGCTTTCAATGATCGTACCTCAAAGGTCAATGTCTTTGGTTGAGGAATAAAAAATAAGAAATAATTTAAAGTATATTTTCGTGGTACTTTTTAAACTGACTTCGTGGTACTTTTGAAAAATCCAGTTTAAGACCAATTTTAGCGTACTTTTGAAAAATCGATTTTCGAGCCAAATTTCAAGGTACTTTTGAAAAACTAATCTGCGGGTGAAATTTTGGCGTACTTTTGAAAAATCGATTTTCAAGCCAAATTTCAAGGTACTTTTGAAAAGTTAATCCGCGGGTGAAATTTTGGCGTACTTTTGAAAAATTGATTTTCAAGCCAAATTTCAAGGTACTTTTGAAAAGTTAATCTGCGGGTGAAATTTTGGCGTACTTTTGAAAAATCGATCTTCAAGCCAAATTTCAACGCAGTTTTGAAAAATTAGTCTGCAAGTGAAATTTTGGCGTACTTTCGATAAATCGATTCCTGAGCCAAATTTTGACGCCCTTCCAAAAATATTATTTTTCAAAGTCCAATTTGTGGTACCTTTGAAAAAAGTATATTATTCATAAATCTTTGTCATTATATACTTTTACTCTCATATTCTGAACCAAAAACATTTTTCCTAAGTGAAAATTCGGTGTTTCTTCGAATTTTCGCCTGGTCATTTCCAACGCCTTATAGAACCCAAAACGGTCCTTGTGGACTGATCTGCGCCTCTGCAGACTCCCAAAAATGTCTTTAAATGAAATTTTTGCCTAAGTCGAATTTTGATTATGTCTTCAACTTAGGACGATTTTGGAGAGTTCTACAACACTATCAGTGCAAAACCATTAATTTGACAATACTCAAAGAGCGTGTTGCCACTGGTATTGTTACGCAAAGCTTTAGCCGCTACGCCACCAGCTATTGCTGCGAAAATTGCTTATGCGTGATATATATATATATATATCTTTCGACTTTTATACATATTTCAACTCGTAGTTTTATGAAATATATATTAGTAAAATTCATAAACAAAAAAAAAATATATTATGGAAATAATATTTCGCAAGATTTCCATTTCAGTACAAGTGACAAAAATTAAGAGAATATTTTTTTTTAAATTAAATAATTAATAACTTTTTTATTTATTGATCGATTTTCTTCAAAAACAATAGGGTTCTTCCTCTAGCTAACACTAACTTAGTTTCTAAATTTCAATACAATCGGACTTTTCTTTCTTAAGTTATCGTGCTTACAAGAAACGTGACGGACGGACGGACAGATGGACGGACAGACGGACAGACGGACGGACAGACGGACATTTTGAAAGTTGTTCAGAATTCGTTCACTAACACAATGATATGAAATTTTTTTCTCTACGAGCGATATTTACGATTTTAGAAATGTGCCGATCAAATACAATATACTCTTCGTTTTTGCGAAGAGTATAATAACAGTAGGAACTCATAAATAGTTTATTGTTTTTCATATTGTGACTCAAAATTCCATGATTTTTGCGAAATATTTAAAATTCACTGAGATTTCCATGATTTTCTTAGAATTTTTAAAATTCCCTGAATTTTCCACACTCTTCAGGTTTTCCATATGAGCCCGAACCCTGTATTTTTGTGTCATAAATCTTTTGTTTTCAATTTATTTGTTTTCGTTTATGATAATTTTTGGTTTCTGCGGAAAAAAATATATCGAATGGCTTTTTTGGTTTTCGACATAAACATTTCTATCGTTTGAAAAATTGCCTTGTTCAATCATTGTTGGATCATCATGCAGTGGCGGTCTGGGTGTCTAGGGCTTAGTCGGCATTTAACAATAAACATTCAAACTCAGTTCGTCAGCGATTTGAATATTTTTGCTTTGCATGTATATAAACGCCGTCAAAACATATTTTTGATGGGGGGCGGGGGGTGTAGAAATCCGAAGAAAATTTTTTTTTGATGAGCGAGGGGAAAAATCCGAAAAAAAAATTTTCGTCCCAAAATGGCCCCTCGTTAGACGCGACCCTAGGGCCCAGTCGGCATTTGCCGACTAGCCGACCTAGCCAAACCGCCACTGTCATCATGTACCTAAACCTAATAGTTTCTACTTAAAATAAATTTAAAAAATCCTTGGTTTAATAAAATAAAAAAATAAGAACTGTTAAACAAAAATAGGTCTTTGATCATATTAAAAATGAAAAAAAAATTAGCCTAAATAAAGTAAAGAAAAAGAATAATAATAATAATAATAAACTTTATTGTCCAAAAGACCATACAGTAACATGGCGTGGGACACGTTGAAATGATTGACCAAAGTAGTCAATACAATAAAAAATTATTACAATAGGTGGAAACAGGAAAAAGTTCCGTAAATACCAAGTTAGACATTGTTGTCTAATATCACACTACCAAACAAAACTAATAGGTATGTAGATCTGATAATATTATATTAGATCAGCAGTAGAAACATATAGATTCTATTTAAAAACCATTGCTAGTTGTAGTATTTTTAGTAAATGAATTTATGTATAATAAATCAATATTAAAAATAGGGATTCCATGTGGTGTAAGGGAAGCTTTGCTTCCCTAGCTTTAATGGAAAACACACTACTGATAAAATAAAATATTTACAGGGTTGCCAATCGCTTAATAATTATTATTGTGTTAATTTCGCGATTGTGGGAGTTAGTGTAAAATTCAAATTATATATTTGTATGTGATGATTAGTTAGATTTTGCCAACGCCAACCGCGTTTGGAACCAACTGCCCGAACTTTGGGGGCCCCCCCCCTTGGGCCCGGCCCTGTTAGTATAGCGGCAAACACAGTAAAAACCCTTAGAAAACGGCTATTAGTGAAACAGTCTTGTAATTTGGTATACTGATTTCTGTCATTAGTAGTAGTAGTATTCGCAATATTGGCTTTGATTTATTAATAAATCATTAGCTCAGCGCCATTCTGTCATTAAAATGACTATTTTTCCGAGCAGTGCCAAATCAAAATGGCTACCGGTTTCAAGATAGCGGTTGTTTTAGAAAATTTAAAAGATTGACGTTTCTAGCTAAACTATTGATTTTATGAAAAAAGTTATTAAGAAAAATTGTTTCGCATTAAATTTTGAATAAGACAGTTTTTATAATAATGGAAGTACGGAGTCGGGATTTTCCCTAAAAAGTACAAAATTGTGCTAAAGTTATGAAACCCCCCCGGTTTTCGAGGATGCTGAATACGAATAACAGGGTAAAAAATGTTTTTGGTCATGCACGCCCCATGAAATGGCCAAAAACCACCCCTTCTTACTTATTTCTCATATAACAACTTGGCATCGACTATTTTTGCAGGGATTCTTTATTTTCTTCATGGGGATATAACGGATGGTGAGAGGTGATGTCAGGTATCAGACCGCAACCACCCTGTCAGGGGGTGTAAAATTGCTTTCTTCTTTTTTGTTAAAGACGTTTACTCCCCGTTTTCGAGGACGTTGATCAAGAAAAAAATGGTTATATGCTGGTTCGACCCTTCCTTCACTTTTAAACTGCCGCAAACCACCCCTTTCATGATAATAATAATAGGTAGTGACTGCTGATATTAGGGACTCGTACTATCATTTTATTTGTTTTTGCCGCCTTTACTGTTTTCTGGGTAAATCATGTGTCTTCAAGCTATCCGTAGTCAGAGGATGAATAGAATAGAATAGAATAGAATAGAAATTTATTGGACCAAGTTATATAATACAATACTTTTGGCAAGTCAAGGAAAAAATTACTCTAATACAGTCTTTAAATGCATTGAGATGCTTGCAGTCACATATTAAAAATTAAAAAAAGATAACTAACACAAAAATACTTATATAAAAACAAGAATATTTATATAAAAACATGATAAAAAACATACAATATCTTATGTAATGGTGATGACGGTAAGCGTTTTCATTAAGTAATGCATTGTATATTACAGTAGACTACATGTCAAAGGGGGTTTGAATATATTCCTCAACTGAATAAAAACAGTGTGTAAGGAAATGCTTTTTCATTATCATTTTAAATTTATTAGGGTTATTCAAATTTTTTAAGTGATTAGGTAGGCGATTAAACAATTTAATATCCAAAGAATTTTTAGTTGACTTCGAAAGTCGATAGCGTGGTGTTCGGAGATCACCTCCAGATCTAGTGTGATAGTTGTGAACTTCAGAATTTGTTGCAAACTGATTTTTATTTTTATAAATTTCTAATAACGAGACATATATATATATATAAACACGGCAAAAGCATTATATTCAGGATTTTAAAAATTGGCTTGCAGTGGTCTCTGAAGCCTGCACCAGCCACTATTCTAACAGCTTGTTTTTGAAGCCGGAAAATTTTGTCCGCGTAACAAGAATTACCCCACAGCAGTGTGCCATAACTTATATGAGAATGGAATAGCGCAAAATAGCTCATTCTCAGAGTCTCCATAGATAACGATTTCGTTAGATTCCGTAATACAAATACAGAGCTTGATAGTTTGCGACTCAACTGTGCGATGTGTGAATACCAATTTAGTCTGTCGTCAATGGTGATACCGAGCAGTTTTGCGCTATTACCTTTAGTGACTGTTCGACTTGTAGAAAATATTAGACTTGGCGTTTTTTCCTCATTTAGTTTTAACTTACTAGATGTAAACCATTGTTTGGCTTCAGAAACAGTGTCGGTAGTTTTCAGCATGAGGTCATCCATGTCTGAACCTGAATTTATTATCGTTGTGTCGTCTGCAAATGCTACACAGGCGTTGGGAAACATGTTATGGAATAGGTCGTTGATATATATAATAAATAACAGAGGCCCCAAAACTGAACCTTGAGGTACTCCATGTATAACTGGATTAAAATCAGAAAAATTATATTTTATACATACAGTTTTTTTCTGTTTTCTAAATATGACCTAAAAAATGTTTGGGCTAAACCTCCGATTCCATAACAGTACAACTTCTTTAACAAGATATCGTGAGAAACACAGTCAAACGCCCTTGAGAGATCACATAGTGTGATTGAAACAAATTTTCCACTCTCAAGACCATTGACTATGTCGCTCACAACTTTGAAAACTGCTTGGGATGTGCTACACTTACTTCTGAAGCGAAACTGACAACAATTTAGGACATTATTAGATTCAAAAAAAAGCATCAGCCGTGTTTTCAAAATTATTTCAAAAATCTTTGAGATAATGGGGATGATGGATATGGGACGGTAGTTCTCTATTACCGAAATATCACCTTTTTTAAAGATTGGTATCACTTTTGTAATTTTGAAGGCATCAGGATAATTACCTTCACATATACAAGTATTAAGTAAACACGTTAGAGGACGAACAATGACATCTAAAGTATCTTTGATGATTTTGCTATTCATGCCATAAATATCTGTGCAGTATGAGTTTTTCAATTTTTCTGTAGCCTCAATGACTTCGCTCTCTGTAATTGGTTTCATAAAAAAAGTTATGCTCGGAGTTTTCACACCATTCATATAGTCAACTGCACTCTTCTGAAATGTATTGTTAGGTAGTGCATTAATTATATTTTCAGCTACAGTAGAAAAAAAGTCATTAAAATCAGTAGCTTCAATGCCATGGTCAGCTGTATTGAATTTCTTTTTATTTCTTTCGAAATTTACCAAGCGCCAACTATCGCGAACCTTGTTGTCAGACCGTGCAATAAATTCATTATAGTGATTTTTCTTAGCAGAAGAAATTTTAAGTTTATATTCTTTTTTAAGTGTCTTAAAAGATGAAATAAGACGTGGGTCTTTTGAGGAGTCACAAACTGTTTTAAGAGACGACAATGTGTCCCTCATCTTTCTTAGATCGTCATTAAACCATTTCACTGGAAATTTATTATTATTCGTCATATGGGCTCTCAACGGGAAGTGCTTTATTATTAAATCCGCATAAGTTTGTGTTAGAAAATTGGCAAGCAAATTAGAATTAGTTAATGGGCTCTCGAAAAAAGACCAATCAATTTCGGTAAGCGATTTTCTTAGTTGCGTGATGCCATATTCTGTTATTTTACGTTTCCATACCTTACAGGTAGATTTCACTTCATTTTTAAGAAACATTATTTGTGCCCGATGATCGGTTATGAAGGCCTCTACTACAACTGATTCATAACCATCATCCCCTATATTGGTTAAAATATTTTCTATACAAGTTGAAGACTGTGGAGTAACTCTTGTAAAGTCAGATATTGTTATCTCTAAACCAAAAGACGTAATCAAGCATACTAATTCATTTAAAATCGACGAAGTCTTGCGGAAATTAATATTATAGTCACCAATCATGATTATATTCTTGAACTTGTTAGAGCAGTGTATCAGCAATTTCTCCAACAAATCAAAAAATATATCTATATTACCATTGGTAGATCTGTATAAGGTAATGATGATTGTTTTACTTTTAGTGAGTTCAATAGCACAAAATTCTCCGTGTAATTCTCTGGAGAAAAGATCTAAATTGACAGGTTTAACATTTATATTGTTATTGGTGAATATTGCAACGCCCCCATGGACCGTTTGCTCTCTACAGAAGAAAGTTGCTAGACTGTAGCCAGGTAAATTTACAGACACGATATTATTTTTATCAAGCCAATGTTCGGATAAACATATTATGTCATGATTGTGTTTTTCGAGATATAAAGACAGCAAATCTAATTTGGTAGACAAACATTGAACATTTACATGAAAAACGCTTACCGCACCATTATCAAGGTCGGATTTCAATGAATTTATTATTTCACGGGGATTCTTGGTATCCTCGAGTGAAAAAACTGGTTAACCATCGCTCCCTTCGGCCATATTTTAGGATCCCAAGCAGTCTCTAGGTTGCATTCATCAATAGTAACTTTAAACGATGAATAATATTGTGGATACCTTGAATTCATTTTCTCACAGACAGCTTCCGGAAATACTGGCTTCAGAATATCCAAAAGTTCCTCAAGTTTGAAATCCGGGTGAAGCTTGTAGACATGAAGAAATGTCTTTCTCAAAATTATTTTCGTAGTTAAATTTTCGTTGTTGCCAGTTATGGGTTTATTTTGACGTTTATTCTGTTTTCTTTTATTTATTACCTCTGTAAAAGGTTCGTCATTTAAATGAATTAATTCGTTACATTTCGCTTGAGCGACGGCTAGGGAAAGAGAATTAGATACGGCAACACCGCTTATTGTCGGTGCCTGGCAAACAGAGACTAGTGATTTAGCTGTGTCTACGGTGGTCGGTTGACTGATTTTATTTTGAGTGCTAACACACACTTGGTCCCCACTATTGGCATGCTGGCGAGTAGTCCTTTTAGGTTTATTAATTTCCTTTGATTTCTGCGTGGTCACTTTCTTATCTACAATATGATGTGGGTTTAAAGGTTCCTTGGAATTTTTACAGATCGCAACACTTGCTGTATGATCCACAGATGGTGTTGTATTACACCTGTCATATGCAATTTTTGGAACTGACTCTTTTAATTGATGTAACTTATTTAATAGATCGATTTGATCTTTCAAAGAACATATCACATCTACTTGATTTTTTATGATTAAGTCCTTTTGACATAATATCTTTCAAATAGAATACCTCATTTGCTTCACTAAATTCATCCTTGGCGCTGCTGAAGGTCATGTCAAGGTCTGCTGATTTGCTTTCAGGTTCACAACAAATAATGGTGTTTTCATCCACAAACTTAACATGTTTCAAATATGCTGCACAACGGTTATGAGACACTGTACCGCATATGCAACATTTTGGACCACTTTGGGCTACTTTTTTACACTTTTTACAACACTTAGGTGCAGACGAATCAATCGTGTCTGCATCAGGCGACGCCATAACGCAATACTTTTCGATATAAGACGATGAACCAAGCATAGAAATAGACGAATTCGATAATAGTTATGATAGTGCTGTAAACTTCCTACATTTTATACCCGAAGTGTATATTTCCGATTATGAATCAGAAACGGACAATGCGTGCGATGAAGGAGGCAATAGCATTGAATGTGACGTTCATTTCGAGGAATATGAATCATGTAATTCTCTTTGTAAGCGCCTTAGGTTATATTAATGTCTTGTAACAAATATTATATTGTACTAAAAATTGTGTCCTGTATATATAATTTATTAAAAACAGAAATGTTTTTACAATGGTATTCTCTTCCTTATATCCCGCTTTAAGGAACATGAATTTAAAATCCTTGCGAGGATAGGTCCATTTCTGATGTGGATTAAAATGGACAAATGGTGACTTTGAAACCACTCTCTCAATTTACAAATTAGAAAATAAAAAAAACACCCCCTGAGGGGGGGGTTGCCACAATACACTCTTACCATTGTCCTTGATCCTCGAAAACGGGGAGTAAACGTCTGACATCACCTTTCACCATCTGTTATATCCTCATGAAAAAATAAAGAATCCCTGCAAAAATAGTCGATGCTAAGCTGTTATATGAGAAACAAGCAAGAAGGGGTGGTTTTTGGCCGTTTCAGGTGCGCATGTCTAAAAACTTTTTTTACCCTGTTATTCGTGCTCAGCACCCTCGAAAACGGGGGAGGGAGATAGATTTCATAACTTTAGCACAATTTCGCATACTTTCCGACCCCTTACTTCCACTATAAGTTTTTGTCTAAAACTAAAAATGACTCTGGAGTAAAATATCACAAAGTCAGTTTCTTCTGATATTTTACAAAATATGCAAAGTAATGTTCTATACTTATCATAACAATTATTCTTTGACCATAAAGTAACAATCAGAGTCGAATTATAGAATAAATTAAAAGACTAGGAGGCATAATATCTTAAATATCGGTCCTGTAAGCGAGTCGCGTAGACAAAAACACAAAATAATGTTAACAATGTTACATTTATTAACTGAAAATGAGATAAATATTACACCGGAAAGTAACTACGAGTGCCTAATTTACGACGGCCCCGCTTTAGCCGATTTACTTTGCCTAAAGGAGTATCGAAATTTGAAGAATATTCAGGGCTAAGTTTAAATATATAGTTTGGGGCTAATAAATATTTTAGAGTATTAAAGGTGCATCAAATAGCACAAAAACTAATAGAAAGCAAGTGTGATGCATTACGAGGTTTCCACTCCCTAACGGGAAAAGGAAAAGTGACTGCTTGGAAGATATGGATGAGATATCCAGAAGTAACAGAAGCTTTCACGTTCATTTCGAAAACTCAAGAAAATATTTCTGATAAAATTTTAAACTTATTCCAACGGTTTGTTGTTTTAATGTACTGCAATACTTCTACCTGCACTGAAATAAATCAGGCACGAAAGGAACTGTTTACTTCCAAGAATAGGACAATATTGTAACATCCCCCTCTTCAAAGGATACTTTGGAGCAACACATTTTACGGGCTAGCTTCTAAAGTGGGCACATTTGGGGGTAGTCTCTGATATCAAATTTGATTTTGCCTAATCTTGAAAAATGAGGATGGTGCCTGTCCGAAAATGTTTGGGTGTCAAAATGGTCAACACTTCCAATGTAGTTGCAAAAAAGGATGCATTGAAACCAAATGTGGTTGTAAAAAAGCCGGCTTGAAATGCACGTTACTTTGCACCAATTGTAAAGGAGAATGCAACTAACTTAAAAAAGCGTGTAAGTCTAAATAGAGAAATCTTTACCTATTTTAATTAAATTATTTTTAGGTTGAAAAATAATGTGTCTTCAGTTTCTCGTAAAGGAAAATACTCAACAGGAGTATTATAATTATTGCTTTAGATTGTAAAATACACATAAAATCATTTCCTAGTATTTTTCCATGTAGGGGCTTTATTTTTAGTGGTAGGTAAATATACTGCATAAAGCTTTTTTTATTAAAATTTTAATGCAAAATATTTTTCTTAACAATTTTTTTCTGTAACAGTAATTACTTAGTTGAAAAAACTTTTAAATTAAAAATAAAAAGTAACATTTTTATATTTTTCTATCTACCGCCTTCATTTTTAGTTTTAGGCAAAAAGTTCCATTAAACTTTTTTATTTATAATTTAATTTGGAACAATTTTTCTTAACAACTTTTTTTGCAACATCACTAGTTTAAATAGAAAACTCGTTCTTTTAAATTTTCTAAATCGGCCGCCATCTTGAAACCGGAAGCCATTTTGATTTGGCGCTGCTCAGAAAAATAGTCGTTTTAATGACAGAAATCAGTATACCAAATTACAACTGTTTCACTAATAGCCATTTTTTTCTAGGTTGCCGCTCTACTACCCGTATAACCACGCTGTACAGCTTATATTGAGGATCTATAGTCATATCTTTACTTCGATATAGGTTATCTTTACGCTATGGATACAGCAACGATGCGGCATACGTACCGATCTAATACAGTAGTGGCATGTTAAAATATTGAGTCGATGCCAATGTAAGGTAGAAGAGAAGAGAAATGGACAAATAATATGCTGAAAAGAAAGAGATTTAACCTACGCTGTTGCCACTTTTCTCTCTAGCTACTTTTAGTCGTCAAGATAATCCTTCCTCTTTTACTGAATTTTCTTTGTGATACATTTGCGTCAACTCATTCTGTTTCTGTCATTTCTTCATAATTAGACAAAGATTGTTTTGAGGACATGGGAGAACTATGGATAAAAAAAACGGCACGCCCATATTTGCCTGCCTGTTTAATTTAGACATCCCAACGGGAGGTGCGCACGTGTAGGCTGTGGGAGGAGCCTCTTACCTGTTGCCGACAAAGCTGCCTAGATTTGACATTGGGGGAGATTGGGGAACGTAAATTATTTTACGCCATGTTAAAATACGCAGCATAAATCTAAATAAATTTAACAAATCATGATGTTTCTATGAGCTACTATTAATTAAATTATTTTAACAAGAAACCAATTGCAAATAAAGCCGTATTAATCAATAATTGAATTTCATCCGATTTCGCATTTTCTTTTTACCCCACTTTATCCCATCATTGCAGAGTATTCGCTTAGACATCCCCACCTAAAATCTCTGTGATCTGGAAAGGGGAGAAATCAGAAAGACAAGTAGCTTTCAGATTTTTATTTTATTTGAGCCATTGCGTGTGCGTTAAACAGTACTATCGTAGTCGTAGGTAACTCTTTTAAAATGACGATTTATACAACGGAAGAACGAGTGCAAATTATTAAATGGTATTTTGGAAATAATACGGCTGCAGAAGTTGTCGCCCGATTTGTTTTTACATTTGAGGATCGACCCGTTCCGACGGAACAAACAGTTTTGAACATTGTTCATAAGTTTGAATCGTCTGGATGTGTAAAATCTTGCAGAAAATGTAATAATGAAGGTGGTGACAACGATGGCAGACAGATGAGTGACGAACGGGAACAGAGGGAAATAAATGAATGTAGTTTTGCGGAGGTACATGCCCCCTGTTCCAGCAGGCAAATCTCTGCCGAGCTCGATGTACCTGACCGTACGGTTCGGGCAATTTTAAAACATAACAAATATCATTCTTATAAAGTTGCCGTCACACAAGAAATTTTTCCCGATGACTTTATACGACGTATGGTATTCTGTGAGACCATGATGGAAAAGGCGAACGAAAATGAAACTTTCATTAAAAATATTTTATTTACTGACGAAAGTTCATTTTCGCTGCACGGTCGTCACAATTCATCCATTACTAGATATTGGTCCCGGGAAAATAAATATTTAAGTATGCCACACCGAACTCAGTACCCACAGAAAGTCAATGTGTGGGCTGGAATTTTAGGTAATTCAATAGTTGGCCCCTTCTTTATCGACGGCAACCTTACAGCACAAAAATATTTAAATTTGTTACGTGAACAAATTATTCCGGCCGTTCGAACTTTGGGCATTGACCTCGAAGAGATTTGGTACCAGCAGGATGGTTGTCCTGCTCATAACGCGATAGTGATACGTAGATTCCTAGACACTACATTTCACGATCGCGTTATAAGTGGGACAAGCACAATTAAGTGGCCAGCAAGGTCTCCTGACCTAACGCCCAGTGATTTTTTTTTATGGGGGTACATGAAAACAAAAATTTATGGACACGAACATCAAAGAGCGCGTAACCTTGATGAGTTACGTGAGAAAATTGTTACTGCCGCAGAAAGTGTGACACCAGATATGTTAACAAACGTCAGGACGGAATTCTATAATCGTTTGGGATATTGTCTAGCACAAGAAGGCGATGTTTTTGAACCAATAATTCGTTAATTTTTAAAAGAGTTACTTTTTATTTTTCATAGTATTATTATTTTATTTATTTATTATGTACTTATTTATTTAAAGAATTTTTATTTATTTTATTTATGTACCTACGGAATGCTAGTTTAATTTTCACGCCACATGGCTAAAAATGTGCAAAAATAAAACAGTATTTTAGTTATTTGAGCATTAAAAAATGTATCAAATAACTACCCTCCAGCAAACTCCAATACGCGTAACATCATTTTTGACAAGAGTAGTACATACCAACGCATCTTGAAATGTACTAAACAATTTTTAGGAAACTGCTGTTTTCATCATAAACGTCTCAAGCTGTAGGAGGGACAATAAGAGGGGATAGAGGGCGGAACTCTTAACATGCACAAGTGCTGGCATCGTTGTTATAATATCGGTCTCTTTCGAGTACATTATTTTCCTCTTTATATTTCACTCTATCTTATTATGGGGATCGACCCAAGAAATTTGGCTGCCACTACTGTATAGTACGCTAAAGCCTGGATAACGAGATAATACCGATTCAATAAAGTTTGCTTATCGATAAAGACACGTTTGCGTTTTGTTGAAATATAGTTCACGTAAAGGTTTATTCTATGATTCTGTAAATAACGAACACTAATACTGCAGAGGCCCGTTAAAGAATAAATCTTTATTTCCAATTAAAAAAAAATAGATGAAAATAAACACTTTTTTAATCACCCAACCACCGCCGTGTTCCAATTCCTGCGCTATCATGCTCCAATTAATATTAGTGTTCCGTAAATTCATTATTTATAGTGATAATTAAACAATTTTACTTACCTTGTTTAGGTCTCGAACCCACGTCTACTATGTACGTATCTCGCCTAGCGCCTTATAGACCAGTGGAATTAGCAAAAATGTTTGTAATTCGATTCAGGTTGCCACGTAGATTAAACGATAGTTTTATTGATTACGAACATGACCATGAATTTGGTCCACTTTTTGACCCCCGGAACATTGTTTATTTAACGATTTATTGTTGAAAAATTCCAAAAAATCGACTTTTTTAAAAATAACTCAAAGACCTTTAACGATAGGTCTTTCAATTTGTAGATACTGTTAGAACTTTGAAAACGGTTAACTTGAGAAGTATTTCATTTAAAACGCTTGAAAATTTGTTTAAATAATTGCAAAAAACAGCGAAAATTTTCGCAATTTGCAAATATTTTTCATTGTTACCCCAAAAATTTAATCAAAAATTTAAATTAGTTTAAGAAATATTTAATTTGTTTATTAAAAACATAAATAAATAATGTAAAATTGTAGCAACTCCTCATTTAATTTCCCTTTGTCAAGTAGGCTTAACGCTTACCCAGTGTGAACGTCACCGATCAGCCGTGAACAGCAGCTTTGTGAAGTGACTAGACGCGCGGGACAATGTAATACGTGCTAGATATTCTTTCCTAATTTTACCTCTACATAAAAGTGGCGCCCAACGTGGGGCCCTTTCTAACAAAAATGCTGTGTCAGCGTGTTCGTGTCGAGAGTTAGGTTAAAACTTTTGGCGGGACTAATGCAGGTTTTTGCGAAAGTGTTCAAAAATCCAGTGTTTTGGGCCAAGAAATCCAAGCAGTTGTAGTGCAAGAACTTCCACTTCTGTAAGGTAAAAGAGGATTGAAACTGTAAGTAGAGTTTTCGATTGCTGCAAGTTTTGAATAACTCACACGTCGTTGTGCATTCACTTCAGTAATTTCAAAGACATTTCGTGCTGTATTTCGACTAAAAACATTTTCGTCGCTGGTTACATGTTTAAATGAACTTTAACGTGCTGCTTCATGAACTCTTTTGCATATTTCGGTTTTTAAAAAACAATCTACCTCAGATAAACAAATTCTGTGTGCTATTCACGAACATTTTGTGCGAGTTTCAAGTATTTGAACATTCAACAGACAATTGCGAGATTTCTTTCATTTTACTAGACTTTTAATGTTTCTGCGGATCTGTATGCAGTTAAATTTGAAAGCGGATTTTTATGCAATCAAAATTCTACAAAATTTTGCGAATTAATGAGTTACAATCTCAGGAGTCAACGTAACGTTTGTGATACATCAACTTCTGCGGATTTATCAACTGTAACAATGCCTGACCCAATTGTAATGACGGAAGAACAATTGCAAAACCTATTGAAGGGCCTGACTCAAGCTTTGGTTACTAGTCAACTAGCACAAGCTTCAAATCCTAGCGGAAACTTTTCGAAATGTGCTTCGCGGTTTGCCGGAAACAAAGATGAGGACGTGGAAGCTTTTATTAGCGCTATTAATGTTTACAGAGACTGTGTAAATATTACAGAGGAAAATGCAATCAAGGGATTTCCGATGTTGCTTGACCACAATGCTGCAACCTGGTGGCGAGGAATCAAATCTACAATTTCCACTTGGGATGAAGAAGTAAAGGCATTACGACATTCATTCGGTTACAATAAGCCGCTACACAAGATTTTCAAGGAATTATTCTCCAAGGAACAAGGGGAGAAAGAACCAACAGATCTTTTAGTAAATTCTGCTCGTGCTCTTTTAGCTCGCTTACCGAAAACTCCACGCAACGCATCAGCTGGACATGATTTACGGTCTTTTAAACCGAAGAATTCGATTTAGGTTACCTAGAGAACAAGTGATTTCTTTCTCTGAACTAATTGAGAAGGCCAGATCTATCGAGGATAGTTTTACCGAGAACAAGTCAACGCCGCCACCTACTACATCGAAACAGAGTAGTGCAAATGATGACAAAACGGTACGTCTTCGCCCCAAATGCCAATTTTGCAAGAATTTTGGCCATCTTCAGGCAGAATGCCGCAAGTATGCTGCTAATCAAGGAAAAGTTAGTCAACCGAATGTCAGTCAGAACTCCCCTACCACTTCTGCTGGTATTAGTTGTTTTGGATGTGGAACGCCAGGTTACATATGTTCCCAGTACCCCAATTGTCGTACTCAGAGTACTTCCAGCACGAGATCTCAAAGTACCAACATTGGCTCTGCTACGACACATACCTCAAGTATTGATATTTTCCTCACTGAAATTAACCCCGTTTCTACAGTGTCTAGACCATTGGTACATGTTGAAATTGTAGGAAGACAAGGACTTGCCTACATAGATTCCGGTGCTAGAAACAGCATCGCAGGACACGTTCTTTACACACATTTCTGTGAATCAAATTTACCTTACAAAGAAGAGCTCCTACAGATGGTCCTAGCGGATGGTCATCTACGTCGAGTAGTGGCGCGAATTTTCGAAACTCAAGTAATCTTGCAAGAAAAAAATATACCAACTACATTCATAGCAATTCCTGAGCATTTAGATAGCAAAACCCTCCTAGGAATCGATATCATTACGAGTGGACAAATGGTTTTGAACATGCCCAAGGGTCAATGGGACGGAAACCCTTCGGTTCCTTTTGAATTTTTCAAGGAGCCCCACCTTGTCCTATAGTTAGTGCTTACCAAACCGAATTTCAGCTCACAGAAAATTATGGCAAAAACCTAACTATGAGTCGGAAGGCCCAGTTAGAACAGCTACTACAGTCACATAAAACAGTTTTTGAGAAAAGCAAAGAGCTAACTCCTTATGCTGAGCATACCATCAAGTTAACGGATGAGACTCCCATTTTTCAACCTCCGTTTCGACTTGCCCCTGCGCAGAAAGAAATTCTTCGTCAGGAACTTGACAAATTACTCGAAGATGGAATCATCGAAGAATGTGAAACAGCCTATGCTGCTCTTGTTGTTCTAGTATCAAAGGCGGACGGCACTCCGCGCCATTGCGTAGATTACAGACGTCTTAATGCTGTAACGGTTCCCGTGCAGTATCCATTGCCCAGCGTGGATGATTTACTTCATTCTACGTCCAATTCTGCTTACATAACTACTCTGGATCTAAAAAGTGGTTATCATCAGATCCCAGTTGCCAAGGAGGATCAGGATAAAACTTCGTTTATCACTCCTTTCGGTACCTACCGGTACAAAGCAATACCATTCGGACTGCTAACAGCGCCTGCGACCTTTCAACGTCTTGCTGACCGTTTCCGCTTTGGTTTACCACACATCTCCATGTTGGCTTACTTAGATGATTTAATTATCATGTCACTCATTTGAAACTCATCTTAATGACTTAAATGACATGTTCAATAGACTGAAACTGTTTAAACTTTGAGTTAACCGTAAAAAGTGTACCTTTTCCACAGACCAAGTGAAGTATCTTGGACATGTCATCACCAAGGAAGGATTCCAACCTTGTCCAGACAAAATATCTGCAATAGTGGACATGCGTGCACCACAAAATGTAAAACAAGTTCTTAGCTTTCTGCAGACCTGTTCATGGTTCAGGAGGTTTGTTCCGAATTTTGCAGAGGTAGCTAAACCTTTGACAAACCTAACCAGAAAAACTGCCAAATGGGAATGGGGACCTTCCCAGGAAATGGCTTTCAATGAACTAAAGAGGCTATTGACTTCTACGCCTATCTTGCGTCAAGCCGACCTCTCCAAACCGTTTGTCATACGCACTGATGCTAGCGCATATGTTTTAGGAGCAGCTTTACTCCAGGGGGAGAGAGCAGACGAGAAACCAATTGAATACGCAAGTTGTTTACTGACACCTGCGCAGAGAAACTACCACACGACGGAACGTAAAGCCTTGGCCTTGGTATGGGCTTTTTCCAAGTTTCGTGGGTACATTGAATCATCGAACATTACTATGAAAAGTGATCACCAACCCCTTCGGTGGCTGATGTCCTTGAAATCCCCGACAGGTCGACTCGCTTGGTGGGCATTATCTCTACAGCCACAAAACCTGAACATAGAATATGTTCCTGCACGTCAGAACTTTCTAGCCGACACCTTGTCGCGCCCTATTTGCCATGACAGCAGCCAAGCCGAAACATGCGATGTCTGCTTCGTTACCATCAACCTTCCCGTTGATGATGCTAGAGCTGTGAGAGAGGAACAACTAACCGACCCAGACATAGCTCGAATAATCAACTGTTTTGAGTCTCCAGACCCTAACACGGTAAACACTCACAGATGGAGTGACTGCGGTTACCTGATGATGAACGGTATTTTCTCCCCAGATCATGATGGAGAAGAAGCGCAGCAAGTCGTACCAAAGAGTCAGATTCAAAAGGTACTCAAAGAAACTCACGATTCTCCACTTGCTGGTCACTATGGTGTGGAACGCACCCTACAAAGAATCATTCCTCGTTATTATTGGACAGGTATGCGAAGAGACGTTACCGCACATGTTTCTCAGTGTATAGACTGCCAACGGTATAAATCCTCTAACATGAAGCCATCTGGTTTACTTCAGACCCCCGTGCAGCACAAAGATTTGAAGTCATTGCAAGACTCCTACTGGAGAGCGATGGATTTTTATCATCGAAGATACATCTACTCGCTGGACAGAAATGTTTCCACTTAAAGTAGCCACAGCCGAAGCCTGTGCCAAATGCCTAATTGATGAAATCATACTTCGTTACGGAACTCCTCGAGAAGTTATCAGCGATAGTGGAAGCCAATTTGTTAGCGGAGTCATGCAGCATGTAGCCCAAGCTCTGAGGTTCACCCAAAGTTTTATCCCTGCTTACCATCCTGCCGCCAATCCGGTGGAACGTAAGATCCGAGATCAGAAAACGCAACTTGCCATCCTCACGGCAGATGACCACACCAGCTGGAAGGACAAAATTTCTGCGGTGCGATTTGCCATGAACACATCCGTGTGCCAATCTACAGGAGAGTTACGCACCCCTGATGATACGCGAAGAGACTTCAGAGCCATCATCGAAAGCGACAATTTTTTACCTCAGATTACTCCGTATCTGCGTATCTTGGCGAACACTCTCAGCCAGGCCCGAGAGACTCACGAACGCCAACAAGATAGCCGAAAAAGAAATGCTGACAGCAAACGCCGTGATGTGACCTAGAAAGTATCAGACCTCGTACTTGTCAATACTCATGTGCTAAGCAAAGCCAAAGCTGGAATCACTTCCAAGTTTGTACCACGTAGAGATGGCCCCTACCAGGTCTCTAGAATTGTGAGCCCTACCTTCTACGGAATAAAGGATCCAACAAATCCCACACTACCTCTCGGTACCTATCATGTGTCGGCATTGACCAAATATATGCCGCCTACTCAGGACACCCCGAGTCCGGTTCCAGTTCACTTCATACGTCGTAGAGGACGTCCTCGACGTCAGTTGCCCCAGCAACCTGCTTCAGCAACGCCTATTCCAGGCCCACCTCCGGATCCAGGTTCCAGGACCTCAACTACGCCTAGTCAACGCTCCAGGCCTTTACCGGCAGCTCCTCGTCCGCAGTGCAACAGTGACGTGCCGCGCCGTTCTTCGCGAGTGCGCCGCGCCAAATGTGTCGTGGACGTTTGACTCCCTTCCTTCGTTTTGTATCACACCCAGAACTGAAAAAAAGAAATTAAAAAAAAATACTCCTTCGAACCAAACTGCTGCAGACGACTATACTCGCTAGCAGCAAATTAATTGCGCACTGCAACAGCCACGGCATTTAGGCCGTGCGCAGTGAAAGGGATAGTCTATCTTTGTAATAGAGCTGAGTTTGGGGGAAAAATGCATTTTGCAACGATTGTGACGTATACTTTCCGATGATGCCGGAAAGTGTCACTTTTGGCACCTTAGTAACGGGTCGGTTACTCGGGTGCCACCTTTACAATTTTTACGTAGGGCAAAGGTCCCACACTAACCTCTTAATACAGCCTGTTTCAGTAGAGCTGGGATAGCTACAGTGGAGAAAAACAGAAAATTCCAGTGGGTCAATTGGGATGTATCAGACTTTCACACACACACAGTAAAACACATAATTCGGTAAATAATGTCTATTTATTTCCTACAAGTTACAATACCAACACTAAGTTAGTCTAAACCTACTAATATATATACCAGACAGTACCCAGGCTATGATATGACTATCGTGCAGTTACGGTGCGGTTACAGCGAGGTTATTTATGGCAAGCGGGAGCGAAGCAGCGGTATGACGTGGACTTGAGGTAATGGCGGTGATGGATGGTTAACGGCGCGAAAATGACCAGGTGACGGGTTACGATGCAGGTGACGAAAAGCGGTTAGGTTATGTACAGTTGTCGGATACCAGGAAGGAGCAAGCAAACAATAACTAATGCAACAATAAGAAAAATGACTACTCTAGGTGTCAGGCTTGGCTAATACCAGGAACCCTAAAGCTGGGAAGAGATGTATGATTAGTTAAGACAAGACGGCGTTCTGCAACTCCTAACCTGAAAAAAGTTAAAAAAAAAAATAATAATATGGCCACGTCCTGATTTCTCCGCATTAGCAGATACTACGAAGACCTCGGAGACGCTTTCTCTGTGCCCACAGGGTAAACGCACTAGCACATATTACGAATACCCTGGGTACACCGGAGTCAGCCACACTAGCACGACGGTTGGCACCTGGATGTGAGCTCGTACCCTGGACCTGAAATTGGGTGAGCGTCTTGCTTTCTCCGCATTAGCAGATACTACGAAGACTCCAAAACGCTCTCTCTATGAACACAGTTTGCGTACACTAGCAGATATTACACGCACGCTGGGTACTAGAGTTACCAGACAGCAATTAGAATTAAAGGACCTGATTTCTCCGCATTAGCAGATACTGCGAAGACTCCAGGAACCTCTACTTTATGACCACAGAGTACCGGCACTAGCAAATATTACGGATACCTTGAGGACACAACCAGAAAAATAAGTACAAAGACAAATAAAAGTTCACAGTATTAGCCAAACCGCTACCTAATATAATTATTACTATTATTCTTACTTATTTCCTCCTAGTTGCTCCTGGCGCTTCTGGTTGCTGACTTCTAGACAGGCACGTCTACCTGCTTCGGAAGCTCGTGAGGAACTTAACTGTCGGTGTCGCTTTCAATAGTTAGTAGGCTCGTATCCCTTCTCTCGCCCGGTAGTGGGAGAAGTGAATGCGCGTAGGCAATGAGCGGTGTAGACGGCACTTGTGAAATTTTCGTTATAATAGATTTTACGGACTTAGTACAGTTTCGTAAAATGGTATATTTTAAGAAATATTGACAGAGTCCGAAAAGTTGGACTTGAACTAATTTACGGAAATATTCACTTACTCTTGACGGCTGGTCACGGGTGGGCACCTCTGTTTGCTACTACTGCTTTGGATCGACTCCCTGACGCCACAGAGAGCGTGTGCTTAGGACGGTCTTGGCGCTGTGCTGGTGGGGGTCTAACGCGGGAATGTATTTTTACGTGGTAATAAATGCTTTGTAGCCGGCTGGGTTTAAAATACAAAATTAAATAACAATATTTATAATATGTAAAAATAGGGTACTTGTTTGGGCCTCGGAATTTGCTTCTTTACACGATAACAATTAATTTTAAATCGGCGTCAGAATAGGAGAGAGAAGTATGAGTCATATCTGTAATACGTTCATAAAATTATCAAGACGAGTTCAAATCCGTGCGTCAACAAAAAATTTACCGTTTCTCATTTTGAAAAATGAAGATATTGCAATATTGTTCTCATATTTGTGTTGCTGACTGTGTAGCCTTACTAGAAGCCGAGATGATTTTTTTAAATAAATTCGTAATTTGTTTATTCATAAACATTAACACCTGAAACTTGACGAACGATTAGTTTAATAGTCTATCTTTGTAATAGAGCTGAGTTTGGGGAAAAAATGCATTTTGCAACGGTAACAATTAATTTTAAATCGGCGTCAGAATAGGAGAGAGAAGCATGAGTCATATCTGTAATACGTTCATAAAATTATTAAGACGAGTTCAAATCCGTGCGTCAACAAAAAATTTACCGTTTCTCATTGTGACGTTTTTTTTTAATCTGGGGTAGCGTGATGAAATAATAATATCTCTTATGTCGATTTTTCCCTAATTAAACAATAATTTGTTATAAACTATTTTTTGTTAAAAAATTTTTTTCTTTATTATCTCGAAAAATATTTTTTTTGCGAGCAATTTTTCAGACAATAATTGTTTCTAACAAAAAAAAACATTGTATATAGCGTGTCTCATTTAAAATGAAGACACCCGGAGACAACGGCAGCCCCCCAAAGGGGCCCGTTCCTGATATTTTGCTTCGCGTTGAAGATATCGAAGAAAGTTATTAGAAAAAGTTGTTCAGAATCTAATTTTGAGCTCCAATACCAAATTTCATTACGAAATTCGCATTTTTAGTTTTTTCAATATATTTCTGCAAAGTCCACACACGGTTACAATTTTTGTTTTCAATTTAATTGGATGCCATGGAAACAAAAACTATGATTAAATTAAACATCAATCTGACAAAACTTTGAGTTATAGTGTAAAGTTCTAGTTTACAATCATAAAATGCGTATTTATTTAAGGGAAAAAATCAAAATAATAAGGTTATTTGGTGATGGGGTTCGTAGTAGCAGAGAAGTAGCCACCGAATTTAACCAAAGACATCCTTTACGAGTCGATATTACTCATGGAACTGCAGCCACCATAAATGCTCATTTCAATGAAACTGGCAGTTTTATTAAAAGACCTCAGAATGATCAACCCCATCGAATACATCCGCATCCTGAAGATAACGTAATCTTACTTGCAAATCAAGCGAATCCAAGAGCGAGTCTACGAAATTTAGCGTCTCAACTGAATATTGACAACGAGAAAATTAGAAGATGTTTCATACGTCATAAAATCAAGCCTTATAAACCAAAATATTTACACACTTTGAAAGAAGGTGATGAAAATAGAAGGTTAGATTATTGCTATTAGGCCCAGGGAAATTTTTTAGACGACCGAAAATTTCTAAATAAAATTTTGTTTACTGATGAGGCTACATTTACCACTAATGGAGTGGCAACTTCTCAAAACTGTAGATACTAAGCCACAGAAAATCCTCATTGGGTTATTAATTGTAAAGACCAATATTCAGAGAAAGTTAACGTATGGTGTGGAATTTTAGGAGACCGAATAATTGGTCCGCTTTTCTTTAATAACTCGTTAAATGGCGGGCGTTTAGTTAACTTCTTCGATACGGAATTATGGGATGCAATTGAAAATCTTCCTCTTAATGTGCGACAGGAGATGTTTTTTCAGCTAGATGGTGCGTCAATACATTATTCCATAAATGTTCGTCAGTGGTTGAACGAACATTTTCCAATGCGCTGGATAGGAAGAAGTAGTCTTTTTGAACTCTGGCTTCCTAGGTCACCCGATATTACACCATTAGATTTTTATTTCTGGGGAACAGTGAAGAATAAAATTTACAAAGCAAGGCCCAGAAATAGAGAAGAACTTTATGCTAAAATAAGACGAGCCTGTCGCGAAATCAGCATTCCAGAGCTGAGAAGAGCAGCCAAACATAATCCTAAAAGAATTGAGAAATGTATTCCAATTGAAGGAGGATTAGTTGAGAAAGGCTACATCCGATAATTAATTAAAATTTTCAGTTAAATAAATGTAATGAGTAATGCCCATGCCCCTGTAAGAACTGTCGTAATTAGGAAGAAAAAGGCACCGTGGCTTACTGACACCCTCAAGTTTATGATGTCACTTCGTGACAAGGCTCTTTCTAAATTTAAAAAAACTAAACCATTGGATCTATTATAAAGAGTTACGAAACCTAACTAACAGCACTATCAAACGTGAAAAAAAAGCCTACTTAGAATTCAAATTACGCAGTAAAAACAAACATGTATGGAAAGAACTAAAAGAGTTAGATATATATAATAAGCAAAAAAATACACTTATACCTAATAATTTAAATGATGTGAACAACATAAACAACTATTTCATTAGTGCATCTAAAGGAGATACAGTCGTTGACCACGAAACTGTCAATTATTACTCACAAAATATACGGCAGGCCACTGGTACTTTCAAATTTAGTCCAATTAATGTAGTAGAGTAAAATCTGGACGTAAAGTCGCTTAGTTTTCGAGAAAAAAAAACCGTCGTAGAACCAAACCAGACTTAGTGGGATTCTTTAGTAAGATAATCGTGTACACGAAATCGTTTTTTACGACATTTTTCGGTGGTCGAGAACTTTTTTATTTCGGAAAAACTCAAAAAAATAGATTTTTAATGAAATATGTTTTTTAACGTCTCCACCGCTGTATCTCTGAAAATATTTGTGCTATCAAGCTATTTTTTTTTTTAGATTAAAGTAGACACAATAGCGCTTCGAACAACGTCCCACGTGAACCCGATTTATTTTTTTTTAAGTTGGTAAAATAATAGGAAACTCAAACTTGTTATTTTCAGTAACGTAATTTTAGGCAATCGAGAAATAAGTTTATTTATGAAAATTTGTATATACATGCTGCTTACAAATTGAAGCCAATAGTTGAAAAAGTTTTTAGGATAAAAATTTTTCATGTCCCGTTCATAGTATTGAGTCAGCGATTTTTTTTAACGGGCCAAAATCATTCTTGCGCGCTCGGCTGTAGCAAGCCTGCCGACTGCAACGATCTGACGATCCCGGTCGGGGTGTATAATATAATAGTTTAACTTATATCAATAGGTACAAAACCAGTAGTGATCAAAAGCATCTAGGGGATCAATATTATTGTTCAATATTTCATATATTGTACAGTAGTATTGATCATATGTTGTTAATATTAAGAAATTGTATAATAAATATTAAATGGTCTCCTTTTAATAATAAAAAGACAGGTGGTAGTAGTACAGTACCTAGAGGTAAAAAAAAACTTCGAAGTAATGTCATATTGAACGGATTTCGTTCATTTTTGGCAGTATAATAGTAAATGTTTCACAGAAAAGTTTCTATATTGAGCGGGGGCTTGTTAATTTATAGGGGGTGGATGCCACCCCCTTTGAGGGGGCGGCACTTAAAAAATATATGAAGTACAATCATATTTTAAGAAGAAAAGGTTCTATGCAATTTTTCACATAAATTGAAGTTTTTAAGTTATAACGACTTCAAAATTGCGATTTTAGCTTAAAAAAAGGTATTTCTAAACGGCTTTCGTCAAGTATCTCAAAAAGTATTACTTTATCGAAAAAACGTTATAGACCAATTACAGAAAGTACAAACTGGGAATTAATCATATTTTTTGTTTATTGATGTAGGATTAATAATTTCGGAGATATTTAAGTTTACATTTGGCATCCAAGTGTTCGTAAGATAACTATTTAGAGTTAGAATTAAATATCTCAGAAACTGTGACACCTACGCCAAGGATACTAATACACAATAATAGGTTATTAATTAAGCTCTTAACTATTTTTTTATTTGTTTATGTAGCATAAAAAACAAAGAAGTTATGACCGAAGCAATGTCCGTCAACACATTATTTTAATAACAACGTCGCCATTTTGCTACTGTAATTAGCCAGTAATTAAAAAAAAAAAATAATTTCAAACACGGTTTCTCATTAATATACAGCATGACGTAGATGCTCAAATTTTTTGGTTCGTATACAGCACATGCTTTAGAAAAAATACAGTTTAAACTATAAAGGTATTTTCGATAAAACGTATTTTTTTTTCCTATTCCAAATATCTCAATAAATATTAGTTTTGTTCAAAAATGCGTAGAGACCAAAAATAAAGCTCATAAACTAATAATAATGAATTTCGCTTGTTTATTTATTTACATAGATTTAATAGTTTCGGAGATATGAGTTTACAAATGGCATCCGAACGTTCATAAGACGAATAATGCAGTTTAAATGTTAAATACCTCAGAAATTGTGACGCATGCTAAGAAAGGAAATTAAAGACAATTAATTGCGCTTTCAAATTATTTTTTACTCGTTTTGTTACTCTAATTAGCCAATAATCTAAAAAAATTATCTCAAATACAGTTTTTCGTTAAAATGTAGCATTACCTAAATGCTCAAATTCTTTTTTGTTCATTTAAACCACTTGCTTTAGAAAAAAATGCATTTTAAACTTTAAAGGTAATTTCGAAACCCTTGGATACCAAATATAAACTTAAATATTTCCGAAATTATTAATCCTACATCAATAAACAAAAAATATAATTAATTCCCAATTTGTAGGGTGCTTTCTGTAATTGGTCTATAACATTTTTTCGATAAAGTAATATTTTTCGAGATACTTGACGAAAGCCGTTTGAAAATACCTTTTTTAAAAGCTTTTATTTTAAGCTAAAATCGCAATTTTGAAGTCGTTATAACTTAAAAACTATCAATTTATGTGAAAAATTGCATGGAACCTTTTCTTCTTAAAATTTGATTCTATTTCAGCTCCAATAAATATATATATTTTTTAAGTGCCACCCCCTGAGAGGGGGTGGCACATTTTTCTGAATGATATCTAATTTTTTAGATGACAGTAAGCAACTCCACCCCAACCTAGAATGTCATATATTAATCTAGATTCAACTAACGCTATTTCTACACGACTAATCTGACCAACCTGCATGCGAGGTGTATTAATTGCGTCCCAATGTCGCGTTTAGCGCTGATAAAAAAATCGCTGTTGCCAAACGGTACACTTTAGGCAAAAACATATTTTTTCAAAAACTTTTGTAATTATTAGGCTTTATTTTCTTCGCTGCATGTATGCAAATATTTTCAAAAATAAAAAAGTTTATCGATTGGTGAAGATTTCAATACACAAAATATGTATTTTTAGTTTATTTGATTTTTAGAAAAATGAAAGTGCGAATTGTGCCCAAACCGTTTATATTGGTAAAAGCGCTACAGTGTGTGCTTTAATTTGACACAAAACAAATTTCGGTACCTTTAATAGTTTTAAAGATATGGCGGTGGAAACAAAAAAAAACAATTTTCTTTAAAAATACATTTTTTTCACTTTTTATTGATTTAAAAAGTTCGAGACCACAAAAAAATGTCGTAAAATATGATTTCATATGCCCGGTGACATACTCAAAGGAACCTAATATGTTTGAACTGGTTCTACGTCAAAAAAAAAAACGACACGATAGACTTAAGAAATCGCTGCTCTAATGATAATATCGTATACAGTACGTTACTCTCAATCAAGTCTAAAGCAGTTGGTGCTGACAACATTGGGATTAACATCTTGCTCCATAGTTGTCCTTACATCCTGACCTACATAACTCACATATTCAACTTCTGTATAATAAATAACGTATATCCCTCAGTATGGAAACTAGCAAAAGTTATTCCCCTTCCTAAATCCAATCCACCGGAATCTTATAAAGATCTTAGACCGATTAGTATTTTGTGTACCATATCAAAAGCCTTCGAAAACATAATTAATTCTCAAATTCAAGTATATCTGGAAACTTTTGATATTTTACCTCACACTCAGTCTGGATTTCGTACCGCCCATAGTTGCGTCACAGCTCTTCTCAAGGTCACTGATGATATACACACCGCACTGGATGAGAATAAACTGTGCTTACTTGTATTGCTCGATTATACCAAAGCTTTCGACAGAATTAATCATGACCTCTTAGTTTCCATACTACACTATATCGGATTTGAAGACAACTCAGTTGACTTAATGAAAAATTACCTCGTAGGTCGCCTCCAGGCCGTGATGTATGATAATTGTTTATCTGAGTATGTTAGAGTTGAAATTGGAGTGCCCCAAGGTTCCATACTCGGGCCACTGCTTTTTATCTTATACACCCACGAGTTTAGTAGATGTTTACAGTTTTGCACTTCACATTTCTATGCTGATGATACACAATTATACTACTCCTTCAACGAGAATGCAGTTGATCAAGCATGTCTGAATGTCACCGATGATCTGAATTCCTTGCTCTCCGTATCAAATAAATTCTGTTTATCTATCAACCCCTCCAAGTCAAACGCGATTCTGTTTGGCAGAATTATGGCACGCAAGAGATGCTCCGAAAATATAAAAATTTCTGTCAACAATGAAATCATCCCTATAAAAGATTGCTCAAAAAATCTTGGGCTTCATCTAGATAACTCTCTCAGGTACTCTACGCACGTAGTCATGGTTTTGCGTCGCGCTTTCTGTAACCTAAAATTAATATATGCCAATCGGACTTTACTTAGTAAAAAGCTGAAAATACAACTGTGTAACACTTTAGTTCTTTCACACTTAAATTATGCAGATGTAGTTTACGGACCTAATATATTAAGTTCAGATTCCCGTCGCCTTCAACGCATACAAAATTCATGTGTCCGTCTTGTGTGTGGTCTCAGAAGAAGACATCGCACCTCTCGATATTTAAAGATAATTGGTTGGATAAATGTAGAACAGATGCGGCTGATCCACGCCTGTACGCTATATCATAAAATTATCATGACCAAAAAGCCTTCATAACCTTTATAACAAAATTCGGTTTCGTACCGATGTGCATAATGTAAACATACGCCACAAATCTCGGTTAACACCACCTCAGCATAATACCTCTTTTTACGAATGCTCCTTTTCATATCAGATATCTAAGCTATACAACTGGTTACCCGAGAGTTATAAAAGTTTATCAATAAATTCGTTCCAACGCAAGATTAAAAAAGATTTATTACAGGGCACCCTTTCATTTAATACCTAATTTGATAACGCCATTATTTAGTTTTCATCTTCTTTTTCTTTAGAGCCACACTCACAGCTAATTAGATGTGTATAAGGTTAGGAATTTTGTTTTACTTTGACATATATTCCATAAGTAGATATTAAGTGTTTTCTTTTTTCACTACTGTTAGTATAATTAAATAACATAATAACATACTTTGATAAATCATATTTTTTTACCTTTTTTTTTTACCCTCATATGAGGCTGAAATATATTAAGATATTACTTATTGATCGTGGATATGTTTATTTCAGTCTCATTCGGGGGCCCCTATGGTTGAGTGGAAGAGCAAACCCCTGTCCCACGGACAGATCGTTTGAACTCTGCCATTTGACAGGCAATGACTAACATGTTATATTGTAAATTTTGTATAATTTCCTGTCAATAAAATCATTTATTATTATTATTATTATTTCAAAAACTGATCATTACTTTAAACTGTTGTTTCTTTTTCACTTATTTCAGTTACCAAAAGTAGTTAATTGTTTGTTTTCTTCTCTCCTAAAATGTATTTTTTGTCAAATCGACACTTGTTCAATAAATTTTTTTGCAATTCCATGGCATTCTATTAAATTCAAAACCAAAATTGTAACCGTGTGTGGACTTGAAAATATTGAAAAATGCGAATGGGGTAGTTTCCATATTTTTAAAATTCAGTTTTGGTGATATATATAGAGTAATGTTATTATTTTAGCAATTACTGCATAATCAATTCAAACCAAAACAATAATTTCTTAAATAAAAATAAGAAATAAGAATACGCCAGTCTAGACGCAGATTTCAAAGATTATATTTGGCGGGAAATAATTTAACCAATAACAGACAACTTTCGCTTAGACTGTAACTATCTTATTTGAATGCCAAATTGTGTATTTTTTTTACGTTACTTTGCCTATAACACTTCAATTTTGCTCAATATCTTGAAAATCAATAAATGTTATATTTAGATGGAATTTAAAGTTATTTATATTTGTTATTATTTAGAGTATTATGTCGCAACATTGTATAAAAACGGCTCTCTTCCAACTTTCAACTTTGCTTGCTTGCTGTTAGTTGTCAATTCTTGTCATAATATAAGTGAAAGAAACAGGTTAGATTTACTTGTTTGTTTATGTAGCCTTATTTTTTTTAAAGCTTGAAATTGCAGTAAACTTGCCCGAGGTCGTACACAGTTTTGCACTATCAACATGTCCACTCGTACTTGGTTCACTTGCAGAATACAATTTCCTTCTTTCTATTTTCCTTTTTTTTTAATGTTGGACTTAACTGTGATTCAGATACCGTTGGTTTATGTACAAAGGGATAAATTAAAATATATGTTGTTAGAATAAAAATCTGTAGAACTGGTTTAAACTTACTTCAAAATGATCTTCACAACAAAATATAAACGAACCTGAAGGGATGAGATCAGAATTATTTGAAGCTTGCCACCAAGTTCTTCGAATATCCATATTTCTTGGAACAGTTACAAAAATTTTTTCCGACTCACTTACAGGTTCTTGTGTTTCCACAACTTTTTATAAAACATATTTTCGACGACATTATCTATTATTTTTAAATAACAGCAAATACCTCGATAAAATAAATTGAAATGTTTTAAATCAACACGATCCGTTAGAACACATCTGTCATTTGACTAGCGTTGACATTGTTGCCATATATTGCTAAATATGTTTTTATAAATCTATTCGGTATTAAAAAATAATTAAAATATGTAATAATTCACGCCTATTATTATTTTTTACATGACAAAATTAAATTTCGTGGATAAATATATTCAAATTGATTTAATAAATAAGCTTTATTCTCCAGTTTTCTTAAATTATCTTTTAGTAGAACTAGAGAAGAAATTTCAACTTGACAACACCACACTGTTTTGTATAAACCCATTCTATCAACAAATCCATACAGTTCAACTACGTCATCGGTAAGTTTAACGACGTCACCAATTTAAAACACCTGTTGCTCCACTTATTATAACTACTGTCTTCTCAAAAAATTGATAATTATTTTTGCGGAAATCTGTATTGGAAGGCTTGTTTGTACATATTCTATGATATTATTCAATAAAAAAAATAGGAAAATACCCCATTTCGTAATGAAATTTGGTATTGGGGCTCAAAATTAGATTCTGAACAACTTTTTCTAATAACTTTTTTCGATATCTTCAACGCGAAGCAACATATCGGGATTGGGCCCCATTTGGGGGCTGCCGTTGTCTCAGTTTGTTACTTAAATTTAAGTTGGTAGTCTCGAAATGTACGTCTTATATAGGACTACGATGGGGTCATTTACTCAAATTTAATATTGCACTTTTTATTAGAATTGTGCGAAGTAATCATCAAATAATAATTATTACCCTGAAAATTTGAGCTCGATCCGATATGTAGTTTCAGAAATATACTGTATTAAAACCTAATTCATCATAAACTGAGGCGGTCGAATCGCTGACGTAATTGTCTCCACAGTCCTACCTCGCTTACCTAATAACCATGCCCACCGCAATCGAATGTCAGTGTTAGTATTATAGTACAGTACCTAGAAATTTTTGTCGAAAACCCGGCATCTAAACATACTCATATTATCAAAAATACGATACCGCGGCGTCCGTACCATGTCGATACGGAAAGAGGAAGACTTGTAGTTGATCCGCATCGTAAATCGCACGCCGAAATTCGAAAATTCGGCTCGACACGAACGTATCAAAATTGACAGTTTTGACATTTTTCTATTATTTTTATTTTTCTATATGTTATCTTTTATATAAACTATTTCTTATCTGATAGTTCAGACGACACAGGACATTTTTATAGTGAAATCCACAAAAAGTTGCAAACTGAATAATTTTTTATTAATGAGTTCGTGAAAATGTATAGAATAATATCCTGAAAAGTTTACATTCCGCTCGGAAGCAGAACATAAAAAAAACGTAAAAAAAATTTTTTTTTACCAATTTTTTCAAAAATTTTAAATTAAGTCAGGGAAGGAAAAAATAAAAATACAGGTAGATAGACCACGTGTTTCTGAACAAAAAATATTCAAATAAAATTTTTCGCTAAAGCCACGGTGGTATTCTTGGAAAAAAATAGTGAAGTAACCTTGTCACTCTGCGCGGCTAGCGCACAGTTAAATGCATACTATGGAACCTCTAAAAATTCTTAGCTGTTCTATCGAGTAAAATAAAGCTTTTTTCTCTTTCTTATTACACGTTTTAAACATTTTTCTTAGTGAATAGGAGGATAAATAGTGAGTATGGAGGGAAAATATATAATTATCAATGCATACACATATCGACTGAATCGCTCGCATGAATTTTTACGTGCTTTTACTGTATTGTATTTATTACAGGTACACCTATCCACATTTCAGCTATATCCAATGGATTCCTTATACATTTGTTAATGTATTGGAAAAGTTCCAGAATTTGTATTCAAAACAATCAAAGATATTTTCATAGTTATAAGGATAAGATCGGGAAAATCGCAATTTCTTATGATCTGATTGACCATATTTTCGAAAAAATGCATACAAGTAAACGATTTTGTGTTTGAACATTCGAAAAATATGCATTTTTTCCGAAATAGTGATATTTTATTTTTTCCAAAGGGTCAATTTCTCGACGAGTTACAGCCTCCAATACATATATTTATCAAAAAAAATCATCAAGCAAGAAAATTAAAATTATTTGAGATGTACTTTTTTTTTAAATCATCGTTACTACAACGTAATAAACCATAATAATCATGAAGTGTACATTTTAACAGATTTCAATGAAGGAAGAATTTTTTTGAAGGGTTTTTATTTTTTTCTATATTGTTTATTGCGACGATTGAGTTCGGGCGTGATAATATATATAAGTATATTTTTCCCATCCATCCTTTGCTTGTATTATTTAAAACAAAAAAAGCATCAGAAAGCTACAATGTCCATATTTTAAATGAACCAACACTAATATAGATTGAACAAATTCTGATTTAGTGACATGTAATTCAATGCGTCGGTGTCACTGTCATGCGTATTCAAGCGCGTGCACGCGTGGATCTCGCTCCGAGTTATAACGTTACACTTGACTATTTTTTTCTGGGCTTTAATAATAAATTTTGTTAGGACATTTTTTGTTCATAAATACGTGATCTATCCATCTGTATTTTTAATTTTTTCTGGTTTGATTTAATTTCAAAATTTTGAAAAAATGGATGAAAAAAAATTTTTTTTTCACTTTTTTTTTATGTTCTGCACCCGAGCGAAATGTAAACTTTTCAGGATATTATTCTACACACTTTCACGAACTCATTAAAAAAAGTTTACACAGTTTGCAATTTTTTGTGGGTAAATACCTACGTCGACTGGGCTATGAATATTAATTTTTTACGCCGGATCTTAGACTACTAGGCAAGCAGGTCTCTCGATGTGATAGAGACATTGACGTCACACAGGATAACAAGAAAGCGCCACGTGTTGATACGTTGATTAATTTTGAAGCCTATAATGTTTGTTTGTTATTATTAATATTATATATTTATTTATTTATATTTATATTATATCATGACTTACCATATATACACTACTATGTATCACAAGTGGCCAATAAAGATTATTATTATTATTATTATTATTATTATTTTTTTCGCGTGCGCGATGCTGGACAGTTCTCCCGTGTCTCCGACATTCTCACGGGAGAAGCGCCAGCGAACTATCCACAGCCACTTCCCGCATCCCGCAGGGTTAGTGACTGTAGATTCCAGATTCGTGTGCCCTAAGAAGACGGAGGGACCCCAGGATAACTGCCTTCTGCATTTGGCCTGCCAATCACTCGGCTGACTTTTGGCAGGCTGGTATGGCCTTTAATTCCGAGAGCAGCGTAGGCCTCATTCCACCAAGTACACCGATTATCAGGACGATCATCTTGACCGAGTAGTCTGGGTATAGCACTCGGAGCTCATACCGGAGATCTCTGTATTTAGTCCGTTTTTCCCCCTCCTTCAAGATGATGTTTGTCTCGGCAGGTGCCGAGAACTCGATGGCATACATCATCTTGGTTTGGTGGTCGAGGAGGACTATGTCAGGCTTGTTTGCTTGAATCTGCCTGACCGTCGGGAACGAGTAATTCCAATATATTCTGCACTTCTCGTTCTCGACAACAGACTCGATCTCTCCGGGGACGTAAGGCAGCACTGGTGTTTAGTCTACTTGGTACGAGTGCCGTAGGTAGTAGTATAGCACTCGTAAAGCCGCGTTGTGCCTATGGATGTAGGCCGAAGTCGCGTAAATCGGGCATGCAGATAGTAAGTGCATGAGCGACTCCGGCGCCTGACGGCAGGTCCTACAATTAAGGTCAGGGACCTCCACACCCATAATGCGACTGCGGTAGACCAAGGTATTAATAACACCATCTTGGCAGGCCACAATGAATCCCTCGGTCTCCGACTTTAGCCCTGCTGACCGTAAAAAACCAAAGGTCAGCTTCGTCGATAAACCCAGTGTCTCTATGTTGTTATAGAATACACCGTGCATGGGCTTATCGACGTGCTGCCTGAACAGATTTCTCTGCTCGGCAGCTTTAATTTGGGCTTTCAGACGATTTGGCGCCAGCTCAGTTACTGATTCTGGATCAGGCCTCCTCGCCTGAAGTCGAATATGAGACCGAGATCATCTGCGGCCTTGCGTGCTGCCTTAAATAAAAATGCGCCAACTCCCACAGTTTCATGATCTTTCACAAACCGCAGGAGTGGATCCGAGCTCCTGAGGATGTTGCATGCCACACTCAGCGCTACTCTGCCATGCGTGCACTCCAGACTCAAGAGTCCTCGGCCCCCCCGTTGTCGTGGGAGGTACACTCGAGGAACGGACGACCTAGGATGAATGCTCCTATGAACATGCATCATCTTGCGGGTATCCCTATCCAATTGGCGCAACTCATCTTGTGTCCACTTAACTACTCCAAAGGAGTTGAGCAGAATCGGAACGGCAAGCATATTAGTTGCAGACACCTTGTTCTTCCCCGAAAGTTCGGAAGACCAAATCTTTCGAAGCCGGTGTCTGTACTTGCCGCGGAGAGTATCCTTGATCTGTTTCACGTCCTGGGTGTGATGTTGTTCCACACCCAGGTACGTGTAGGTCTCTGCGGCATCCAAATGTCGTAGGATGCTTCCGTCTGCGAGCTGCCCGCTTCGTCCTCTCTTGAGGTGGACGACTGCGCACTTGTCCAACCCGAATTCCATGCCAATGGCCCGCGTATACTCTTGGACCACCCTAAGAGAGTTCTGGAGTTCGCACTCTCCGGAGGCATAAAGTTTTAGGTCATCCATATAAAATAGATGGGTGACCTTATGCCTCCGATTGCTGGGTGGACCACATTGGTATCCGCGGGTTTGGCGAAGTCCGACAGACAACGACAGCAGTGAGATGCAAAATAGGAGAGGACTCAGGGAGTCACCCTGGAAAACTCCTCTCCTAAATGTTATCAACTCTGTCGACACCCGCTGAGCACCAGATGTTATGGTGAAGCGGGTTCTCCAGAGTGGTATCGGCTGTTCGATGCATCTCACTAGTGGGACAGGTACCACAAGGCATTGAAGCAAGTGTAACAATAGTGCATGGGATGTTGTTTCAAATGCCTTGCGGTAATCAATCCACGCCATTGATAGATTACGCTTGTATTGCACAGAATCCTGTGTAATACAGCGGTCTATCAATAGGTTTTCTTTGCAGCCTGCCACACCTTTCTTGCCACCACGTTGCTCGTGTATCTGTCTGTAGACCGGCTCAACTGGCCTCAATGTCCTGGCATACAAGATACGTGTAAATATCTTGTAACAGGAATTGAGGCAAGTGATCGGTCTATAATTCTTCGAGTCGGACAGATCTCCCTTTTTGGGGATCAGTACAGTACGCCCCTCGGCGAACCAGTCCGGGATCGGCTGCCCCTCGTTCAACCATGAGTTGAAAACTCGGGCCAGATGGCGGTGGGTGGAAGGGAATTTCTTCCACCACCAGTTGTTTATGCCATCTGGACTAGGGGCAGCAGAGTTCTTAGTGCCAACAAGTGCTTGTTGAACTTCCTCGGTACTGATCGCCGGACACACTTCGTCTTGCTCTCCCAACAGATTATTGCAGAGCTCCTCGAAGCGTGCTATCGCTGGAGTGTCGCTGTCGAATGGACTCGTAGTCTCATAGATTCCCTTCCAGAATGCTTCGACAGTCTCAACAGACGGCGGATTTTCGACAACACGCGGCGGCTCTTGGAACAGACAAGAGGGACTTGTTTGGAACAAATGGTTTTGTTCCAAGGCCCGTGCTCGTCTGACCAAAGATTTTTTAATGGCCATTAGTGCTCGAATCCTATCTAGACAGTGCTGTTTGATGGTTTGCAGCACTGTCCGATTAGAGTGTGGTGTTGTCGTCTTATACCGGCAACTATACGCCGAATTTTCGGCGTGAATGGCTTAGCTGCCGTTATAAACTGCACCACACTCTGGATTCGAGATGCGTGTTGTCTCGCCGATTTAATTTTTGCCTCGATTTTTTGTACGCGCCGCTTAGTCTTCTCGACCCTACCCAGCACGCTTGCCAGGCGTTGCTGGGGAACGAGTTGTCTAGCGGCTGCGTACACGGCACTGTTGAACTGCCATATGTTGGCATCTTCTGGAATCTCATCATTGAGTAACGAATCCATTCTTGCCAGGTCGTGTGGCTTCGGGTTAACCCTGGTGTTAAGGCTAACCCTCGCCCTGAGGATGTCGTCGGTGTACTCTAGGCGATGTTCTCGGTCAGCAGGTAGTTGCCGCGGTGGTGATGCGGCTGGCCCTTCTTCCTGCTGACGGGGTGCCCTATCATAGCCTGTTCGACGTAGGAAGGATACCTGATCTCTCAGGTGTTGTTGAGAGAAGGCGCGATACTCCGGGTGCATATCGCACCACAACCGGTGTAATCGCGCCATGTACCCCTTGCGTCCAGGTTCGCTGCTCTCATAGCAGATAAGCAGGTCATCCCGTAATCCCCCCGTCCACTTAAAGCGTCCGTGTTCAATAGCAGGTTCGTCATCATTAAGACCGTCCGGTATGGCCCCTCCCACATGTCTCCGACCCCCATCCGACTGGGGTCTGTTGTGAGAGGCCCGTTCTCTGTCGTCGTCTTGAACCAGAGACTTGAGTCCTCAGAGTGGTTAGCCCTGGGGACCCACGTCCGACATCTGCCAGGCAGAGTCACCTCTACCTGTTGCCCGGGGAGCACCGCGGGGAGGCTGTCGGTCAATATTATTATTATTATTATTTTTTTTTATTTTTTTTTTTAACTCTCAGATTACTCTGGTCTTACAGTCTAAATCGGCTATTGTTAGCAAGATAGAGACTGCGACCCTACTGTTCTAGGAACGACCGGACTATGTTCGTAGCGTCTAAGATAACCGACTTCTGTATGACTCGGTAGATATTCCAGGGTATTTCTATGTCTTTTACAAAGTTTTTTAATGTGTTCGGTATCAGTCCCATGGAGGAGATGATGATCGGCACCACCCGTACAGTTTGCAGCTCCCACATCTCTTGAATTTCGCGTCTCAGGTTGGTGTACTTAGTTAGCTTATCGTTGTACTTTGACTCTATATTGTGGTTGTTGGGAATTGCGACATCTATCAGGAGTGCTTTCTTATCTTTCTTGTATAGAATGGTTATTATTATTATTATTATTATTATTATTATTATTATTTTTTTTTTTTTTTTTTTTGTGAAGCCAGTCGCCCTTCTCTCTGTCTCCGATGCCAGAGAGGGTACGCTGGTAATACCAGAGACCACTCCCTACGCCGTAGGGTCAGTGGTCACTGGGTCCGCGAATCGTGTGCTCTGAGCAGGCGTAACGAGCCAAGGATAACGGCCTTCTGCATTCTTCCGGCTAAGATTTCTGCCGAGTTTCGGCATGCCGGTATCGTCTTCAATTCCGAAAGCAGTGTGCGCCTCACCCCACCTAGGCATCCTATGATAAGAACCATTAGTTTAACAGTGTGGTCCGGATAGAGTCTACGGAGTTCGAAGAGAAGATCTCGATATTTAGTCCGTTTTTCCTCCTCTTTCAGAACAATGTTTGTTTCCCCTGGGGCGGAGAATTCAATGACAAACATTGTCCTAAGTTGGTGGTCGAGGAGGACTAAATCAGGTTTATTGGCTTGTATTTGCCTGAGGGTGGGAAACGAGTAGTTCCAATAAATTAGGCACCGCTCATTCCCCACTACGGACTCAATATCCCCCGGAGCGTAAGGCAGCACTGGTGTCTCGTCTATCCCATACGTATGCCGCAGATGATAGTACAGCACACGTAATGCTCCATCATGTCTGTGGATATAGGCCGAGACAGCGTATGTCGGACATGCCGACAGCAGGTGCATAAGTGTCTCCGGCGCCCTTCGGCAGGCCCTACAGTTTACATCAGGGACCTCTATACCCAGGACATGACTTCGATAGACGAGTGTGTTAAAGACACCATCCAGGCAAGCCATAATGAACCCTTCGGTCTCAGACTTCAGCCCAGCTGACCTTAGGAAAGCAAAGGTCAGCTTCTCAGATAAGCCCCTGTCTTCGATGTTCTTGTAGAAGATTCTATGCAAGGGCTTATCTTTATGCAGCTGCAGAAATTTACGTTGCTCTGCTGCTTTTGTATGGGCTTTTAGCTGAGCGGGTTCCAGCTCGGTGACAGAGCTCGGGTTTACCCGCCCAGTATAGAAGTCGAGACCAAGTTCATCGGCTGCTCGTTGTGCTGCCTTGAATAAGAACGCTCCTGTCCCTACGTTTTCATGGTCGCGAACCATGCAGAGAAGGGGATCCGAACTCTTGATGATCTTGCAAGCTCCATCCAGAGTCGACCTGCTATGTAGATACTCCAAACTCAAGAGTCCGCGGTCTCCCTGTTGTCGTGAGAGGTATAATCGCGGAACGGACGATTTTGGATGCAAGCTTCTGTTGAGATGCATCATCTTTCGGGTTCCTACATCGAGTTGGCGCAGCTCGCCTTGTGTCCACTTCACTACCCCAAAGGAGTGTAGGAGGATTGGAACGGCAAGCATGTTAGTTGCAGACACCTTATTCTTCCCCGACAGCTCTGAAGACCAGATCTGCCGGAGGAGGTGCTGATACTTGCCGCGGAGAGCGTTTTTCACTGTTGACACTTCTTGGGTGGAGCGTTGCTCAACACCCAAGTAGGTGTACGACTCTCCGGCTCTAGGTGGTGCAAGATGCTTCCATCTACAAGCTGCGCGTCCTCTCCGTAGTCACTGCATCGCCCTCCCTTGAGATGAACCAGTGCACATTTGTCCAAGCCGAACTCCATTCCGACAGCCTAAGTGTACTCATGTACCACCCTGAGAGATTGACGTAAATCCCTCTCGCTGGAGGCGTAAAGTTTAAGGTCATCCATGTAAAATAGATGGGTGACCTTATGCCTCCTATCTCCGGGGGTACCGCAATTGTAACCACGGGTTTTGCGAAGTTCAACGGATAACGGCAGTAGCGAAATGCAAAATAGAAGGGGGCTAAGGGAGTCTCCCTGAAACACACCCCTCTTAAACATAACCGGCTCTGTTTGGACTCTGACATTACCAGATGTTATAGCAAAGCGAGTCCTCCAGAGCGGCATGAGTTGTTCTATGCATCTCACTACGGGACCGGGCACCGCAAGACATTGGAGCAAGTGAACAATTAGCTCGTGAGATGTCAGGTCAAATGCCTTGCGGTAATCGATCCAGGCCATGGAAAGGTTCCGCTTATACTGCACGGAGTCCTGCGTGACACATCTGTCAATAAGCAGGTTCTCCTTGCAGCCAGCGACACCTTTCTTAGACCCACGTTGCTCGTATATCCGTTCGTAAACCGGTCCGCTTGCTTGGAGTACCCGCATTATTATTATTATTATTATTATTATTATTATTATTTTTTTTTTTTTTTAGCTAGCTAAAAACCAGTCACCCTTCTCTGTGGCTCCGACCCTCACAGAGGGGAGCTGGTAGTACCGATAGCCACTCCCCACGCCCGTGGGGTGAGTGACTACTGGGTCCGGGAATCGTGTGCCCTGAACAGACGTAATGAACCGAGAATGACGGCCTTCTGCATTCTGCCGGCTAAGACCTCTGCCGAGTTTCGGCATGCCGGTATGATCTTAAGTTCCGAAAGCAGTGTGTGTCTCGTTCCACCGAGGGCTCCTATAATCAGTACCACTATCTTAACAGTATGGTCTGGATACAGTCTGCGGAGTTCGAAGAGCAGATCTCGATATTTTGTCCATTTTTCCTCCTCCTTCAAGACAATGTTGTTCTCCGCGGGAGCCGAGAACTCCACGACGAACATTGTCTTGAGTTGATGGTCGAGGAGTACTACGTCAGGCTTGTTGGCTTGTATTTGCCTGACGGTGGGAAAAGAGTAGTTCCAATAAATTAGACACTTCTCATTTCCCACAACGGACTCAATATCACCCGTAGCGTTAGGCAGCACTGGTGTTTCGTCTATCCCATACGAGTGCCTTAAATGGTAGTAAAGCACTCGTAATGCTCCGTCGTGCCTTTGGATATAGGCCGAGACTGCATATGTCGGGCAAGCCGACAGCAAGTGCATAAGAGTCTCTGGCGCCCTGCGGCAGGCCCTGCAGCTGACATCAGGGACCTCTATACCCATGACACGACTACGATAGACGAGGGTGTTAAATACACCATCCTGGCAAGCCATTATGAATCCCTCGGTCTCAGACTTCAGCCCGGCTGACCTTAAGAAGGCAAAGGTCAGCCTTTCGGATAAGCCAAGGTTTTCTATATTTTTATAGAAAACTCCATGCATTGGCTTATCCGTGTGAAGCTGCAGAAAGTTGTTGTGTTCTGCAGCTTTAATTTGGGCTTTTCGCCGAGCAGGTTCCAACTCGGTGACAGAGTAGCGATTTACCCGTTCGACGTCGAAGGAGAGACCAAGTTCATCGGCTGCTCTCTGTGCTGCCTTAAACAGAAAGGCTCCTACCCCTGCATTTTCATGGTCTCGGACCATGCAGAGGAGGGGATCCGAACTCCTGATGACCTTACAGGCTCCATCCAGAACCATCCTATTATGGAGACTCTCCAAACTCAAGAGTCCACGGCCTCCCCGATGTCGTGGGAGGTATAGCCGTGGAACAGACGATTTAGGATGCAAACTCCTATTGAGATGCATCTTCTTGCGGGTTCCTACGTCGAGTTGACGCAACTCTTCTTGAGTCCATTTCACTACTCCAAAGGAGTAGAGAAGGATCGGAACGGCAAGCATGTTGGTAGCAGACACCTTGTTCTTCCCCGACAGCTCTGAAGACCAGATCTGTCGGAGTCGGTGCTGATACTTGCCGCGGAGAGCGTTTTTCACTACACTCACTTCTTGGGTGGAGCGTTGCTCGACACCCAAGTAAGTGTACGACTCTCCGCCATCTAGATGATGTAAGATGCTTCCGTCCACGAGCTGCGCGTCCTCTCCGTAGTTCCCGCATTGTCCTCTCTTTAGATGGACCAGTGCACATTTGTCTAATCCGAACTCCATGCCGACAGCCTGCGTGTACTCCTGTACCACCCTGAGGGGCTGGTGTAGGTCCCTCTCTCCGGAGGCATAAAGTTTAAGGTCATCCATATAAAACAGATGGGTGACCTTATGCCTCCTATCGCCAGGGGTACCGCAGTTGTATCCACGGGTTTTCCGGAGCGAAACGGATAATGGCAGTAATGAGATGCAAAATAGAAGGGGGCTGAGGGAGTCTCCCTGAAATACTCCCCTTCTGAATGTTACCGACTCCGTCTGGACTCTATCATTACCCGATGTAATGGTAAAGCGAGTCCTCCAGAGCGGCATCAGTTCTTCGATGCATCTCACTACGGGACCAGGTACCGCAAGACATCGGAGCAAGTGTACAATAAGCTCGTGCGATGTCATGTCAAATGCCTTGCGGTAGTCGATCCAGGCCATGGAGAGGTTACGCTTATACTGCATGGAGTCCTGCGTGACCCTGTCAATCAGCAGGTTCTCCTTACAGCCAGCGACACCTCTCTTTGACCCTCGTTGCTCATATATCCGCTCGTAAACCGGTTCAACTTCGTGGAGCACCCGCATGTACAAGATGCGCGTAAACACCTTGTAACATGCGTTTAAACAGGTTATTGGCCGGTAGTTCTTTGGGTTAGACAAATCTCCGTTCTTCGGGATCAGCACTGTCCGCCCCTCGACAACCCAAGAAGGAATTTGCTGCTCCCCATTTAGCCATGAATTGAAAATTCTGGCTAAATGGTGGTGGGTACTGGATAATTTTTTCCACCAAAAGTTATTGATCCCGTCGGGACCTGGAGCAGCAAAGTTCTTAGAGCCCTCAAGAGCTCTTCGAACCTCTTCTGGGGTTATCGGTTGGCACACCTGTTGTGGTTGCTGAAACCTTTGACAAAAGGTTTCAAAGTGTGCCAGGGCTGGAGAGTCTCTGTTGAGTGGAAGCTTCTGTTCGTACAACGTTTTCCAGAAGTTTTCCACCTGATCTGCAGTCGGCGGATTTTCAGCAACACGCTGAGGCGATTCGAAAAGGCGCGAGGGCTTTTTGCGGAACAGTTGATTTTCCGCTAGCCCCCTCGCCCGCCTCACTAGTGACTTCTTACAAGACACTAGCATCCGTATCCTGTCGAGGCAGTGCTGTTTGGTGGTTTGTAGCACTGCCCCATTGAGTGTGTGATGGACGCGTCTTAAGTTAGCAGCTACTCGCCGCACTTTAGGCGTGAAAGGCCTATTGGCCGCCATATAGTCCATCACACATTGGATACGGGATGCGTGTTGCCTCGCCGACCGGATCTTGGCTTCCATCTTGTGTATGCGCCGTCTCGCTCTCTCTTGTGGAGAAGCACTGTTCCGCCTCTCCACCTGAGACAAGCGTTGAGCGGCAGCATACACGGCACAATTTATGTGCCAGATGTCAGCCTCTTCTGGTAGCGCTGCACGAATTTCCGCATCCACTCTGGCCAGATCTTGTGGCCCGGGGGGTTTTATGTTGTGCAACCTCCTTCTGGTACTGAGGCCCTCTAGTACTGGTGGAACGACTGGGACTGCAACCTCAACCGGTTCATTCGGTGGACCTTCGGCCACCTCATTCATCGGCTGAGGAGCAGTTCTCACGTAGCCCCTGCGACGAAGGTGGGACACATAATCACGCAGGTTTTGTGGCGTGAAGGCGTTGTGTTCAGGGTGCCTTGCACACCACAGAACGTGCATTCGCCCCATGTATCCCCTTCGCGCGGGCTCACTGCTTTCGTAGCACTGCATAAGGTCGTCCCTCAGTTCATCTGTCCACTCAAAGCGTCTTTGTTCATCGCGGTTGTCAACAATGGGCTGTCGATCTTGTTGGGCCCCACCACCTTGCCCTTGACCCCTATCCGAACGGGGTCGATCGTGGGGCCCTGTCCTCGGCCAATAGGAACCGGAGGTTTTGGCTTGTGGGTGGTTAGCCCAGCAAGCCCACGACCGACACCAGAGGGGAAGATGCTCTCGCCTCCCGGATGCGCTAGGGCTGCCGGTTCGATTTTGCATCCCCAGCTGGAGTAAGTGGTGGCGCTACTCACCAAAGGCTAGATAGACGACGGTTAGCCCCTCCTGCTTATTATTATTATTATTTTTTTTTTTCCGTAAAAGCCAGTCACCCTTTATACTCTGTGGCTCCGACACTCACAGAGGGGAGCTGGTAGTACCGGCAGCCACTCCCCACGTCCGTGGGGTGAGTGACTACTGGGTCCGAGAATCGTGTGCCCTGAGTAGACGTAATGAGCCGAGGATAATGGCCTTCTGCATCCTGCCGGCTAAGATCTCCGCCGAATTTCGGCATGCCGGTATGATCTTTAGTTCTGAAAGCAGCGTGTGTCTCGTTCCACCGAGGGCTCCTATGATCAGGACCACTAGCTTAACAGTATGGCCAGGGTAAAGCCTGCGGAGCTCGAAGAGCAAATCTTGATATTTCGTCCGTTTTTCCTCCTCCTTCAAGACAATGTTATTCTCCGCGGGAGCCGAGAACTCCACGACAAACATTGTCTTGAGTTGGTGGTCGAGGAGGACCATGTCAGGCTTATTAGCTTTTATTTGCCTGACGGTGGGAAACGAGTAGTTCCAATAAATTAGACACTTCTCATTCCCCACAACGGACTCAATATCCCCCGGAGCGTAAGGCAGCACTGGTGTCTCGTCTATCCCATATGAGTGCCTTAAGTGATAATAAAGCACTCGTAATGCTGCGTCGTGCCTCTGGATATAAGCCGAGACTGCATATACTGGACAAGCCGACAGCAAATGCATTAATGTCTCCGGCGCCCTGTGGCAGGTCCTGCAGCTGACATCAGGGACCTCTATACCCATGACACGACTTCGATAGACGAGTGTGTTGAATACACCATCCTGGCACGCCATTATGAATCCCTCGGTCTCAGACTTTAGCCCGGCTGACCTTAAGAAAGCAAAGGTCAGCCTTTCGGATAAGCCGCGGTCTTCTATATTTTTATAGAAGACTCCGTGCAATGGCTTATCCGAGTGTAGCTGCAGAAATAAATCAATTTCAGCAGCTTTGACTTGGGCTTTTTGCCGAGCAGGTTCCAACTCGGTGACAGAGTCGTGATTAACCCGCTCAGCGTCGAAGACCAAACCGAGTTCATCGGCGGCTCTGCGCGCTGCCTTAAACAAAAAGGCTCCTACTCCTGCACTTTCATGGTCTCGGACCATGCAGAGGAGGGGATCCGAACTCCTTATGATCTTACAGGCTCCATCCAGAACCATCCTGTTATGGAGACTCTCCAAACTCCACGGCCTCCCCGATATCGTGGGAGATATAACCGTGGAACGGACGATTTAGGGTCAAACTCCTATAGAGATGCATCTTTTTTCGGGTTCCTACATCGAGTTGTCGCAGCTCCTCTTGATTTCATTTAATTACTCCAAAGGAGTAGAGGAGGATCGGAACGGCAAGCATATTGGTAGCAGACACCTTGTTCTTCCCCGACAGTTCTGAAGACCAGATCTGTCGGAGTCGGTGCTGATACTTGCCGCGGAGAGCGTTTTTTACTACACTCACTTCTTGGGTGGAGCGTTGCTCGACACCCAAGTAAGTGTACGACTCTCCGGCATCTAGGTGATATAAGATGCTTCCGTCCACAAGCTGCGCATCCTCTCCGTAGTCACCGCATCGTCCTCTCTTGAGGTGGGCTAGTGCACACTTGTCCAACCCAAATTCCATGCCGACAGCCTGCGTGTACTCCTGTACCACCCTGAGGGACTGGCGTAAATCCCTCTCTCCGGAGGCATAAAGTTTAAGGTCATCCATGTAAAACAGATGGGTGACCTTATGCCTCCTATCGCCGGGGGTACCGCAGTTGTAGCCACGGGTATTTCGCAGCGAAACGGATAATGGCAGTAGCGAGATGCAAAACAGAAGGGGGCTCAGGGAATCTCCCTGAAATACTCCCCTTCTGAACAATACCGGCTCTGTCTGGACTCTGCTATTACCCGATGTTATGGTAAAGCGAGTCCTCCAGAGCGGCATGAGTTCTTCGATACATCTCACTACGGGATCGGGCACCGCAAGACATCTGAGCAAGTGGACAATGAGCTCATGGGATGTCATATCAAATGCCTTGCGGTAGTCGATCCAGGCCATAGAGAGGTTACGCTTATACTGCACGGAGTCCTGCGTGATACATCTGTCGATCAGCAGGTTCTCCTTGCAGCCAGCGACACCTCTCTTTGACCCTCGTTGCTCATATACCCGTTCGTAGACCCGTTCAACTGCTTGAAGCACCCGCATGTACAAGATGCGTGTAAACAACTTGTAGCATGCGTTTAAGCAAGTTATCGGCCGGTAATTTTTTGGGTTAGACAAATCTCCGTTCTTCGGGATCAGCACTGTCCGCCCCTCGACAACCCAAGAAGGAATTTGCTGCTCCCCATTTAGCCATGAATTAAAAATTCTGGCCAAATGGTGGTGGGTACTGGAAAACTTTTTCCACCAAAAGTTATTTATCCCATCGGGACCTGGAGCAGCAAAGTTCTTAGAGCCCTCAAGAGCTCTTCGAACCTCTTCTGGGGTTATCGGTTGGCACACCTCGTTTGGTTGTTGAAACCTTTGGCAAAAGGCTTCAAAGTGTGCCAGGGCTGGAGTGTCTCTGTTGAGTGGGAGCTTCTGTCCGTAGAGCGTTTTCCAGAAGTTTTCCACCTGATCTACAGTCGGCGGATTCTCTACAACACGCTGAGGCAGTTCGAAAAGGCGCGAGGGCTTTTTGCGGAATAGATTGTTTTCCGCCAGCCCCCTCGCCCGCCTCACTAGTGACTTTTTACAAGTCACTAGCATCCGTATCCGATCAAGGCAGTGCTGTTTGGTGGTTCGCAGCACTGCCCCATTCAGTGTGTGATGGACGCGTCTTAAATTGGCGGCTATGTGCCTAACTTTAGGCGTGAATGTCCTATTGGTCGCCTTATAGTCCATCACACATTGGATACGGGATGCGTGTTGCCTCGCCGACCGGATCTTGGCTTCCATCTTTTGTATACGCCACTCCGCTCTCTCCTGTGGGGAGGCAGTATTCCGCCTCTCACCCGGAGTTAAGCGCTGGGCAGCAGCGTATACGGCACAATTGATGTGCCAGATGTCAGCCCCTTCTGGTATCGCTTCACGAAGTTCAGCATCCACTCTGGCTAGGTCTTCTGATCTGGGGGGTTTGATGTAGTGCAACCCCCTTCTGGTGTTGAGGCCCTCTGGTCTTGGTGGAACGTCTAGAACTGCCTCCACAACCGGTTCATTCAGCGGCTCTTCGACCGCCTCATTTACCGGCTGAGGAACAGCTCTCACGTAGCCCCTGCTGCGAAGGTGGGATACGTAGTCACGCAGATTTTGTGGCGTGAAGGCGCTGTGCTCTGGGTGTCTTGCACACCACAGAGCGTGCATTCGCGCCATGTATCCCCTTCGCGCGGGCTCACTGCTTTCGTAGCATAGCAGAAGATTATTCCTCAGCTCATCGGTCCACTCGAAGCGTCCATGTAGCTCGCGGTCGTCATTGCCAGGCAATCCGTCCGGTTGGACCCCACCACCTTGCCTGTGACCCCCATCCGAATGGGGTCGATTGTGGGGGCCCTGTCTTCTGTTGCCTGGAACCAGAAGATTTCGGCCTGTCAGGTGGTTAGCCTAACAAGCCCACGGCCGACACCAGAGGGGAAGTTCTCTTTCCCCTCCCGGGTGCGCTAGCGCTGTCGGTCCGGGTTTTGCACCCGCGACTGGAGTAAGTGGTGTCGCTACTCACCAAAGGCTAGTGAGATGTAAGAAAGCCCCTCCTGCTTTACTTATTATTATTATTATTATTATTTGTTTTTTTCTTTTTTTTTTTTTGTCGCGTGTGCGATGCTGGACAGTTCTCCCGTGTCTCCGACATTCTCACGGGAGAAGCGCCAGCGGATTATCTGCAGCCACTCCCCGCGTCCCGCAGGGTTAGTGACTGTAGATGCCAGATTCGTGTGCCCTAAGAAGACGAAGGGACCCCAGGATAACTGCCTTCTGCATTTGGCCTGCCAACCACTCGGCTGACTTTTGGCAGGCTGGTATGGCCTTTAATTCCGAGAGCAGCGTAGGCCTCATTCCACCAAGTACACCGATTATCAGGACGACCATCTTGACCGAGTAGTCTGGGTATAGCACTCGGAGCTCATACCGGAGATCTCGGTATTTAGTCCTTCAAGATGATGTTTGTCTCGGCAGGTGCCGAGAACTCGATGACATACATCATCTTGGTTTGGTGGTCTAGGAGGACTATGTTAGGCTTGTTTGCCTGAATTTGCCTGACCGTCGGAAACGAGTAGTTCCAATATATTCGGCACTTCTCGTTCTCGACAACGGACTCGATCTCTCCGGGGACGTAAGGCAGCACTGGTGTTTGGTCTACTTCGTACGAGTGCCGAAGGTGGTAGTATAGCACTCGTAGAGCCGCGTTATGTCTATGGATGTAGGCCGAAGTCGCATATACCGTACATGCAGATAGTAAGTGCATGAGCGACTCCGGCTCCTGACGGCAGGTCCTACAATTAATGTCAGGGACCTCCACACCCATAACGCGACTGCGGTAGACCAGGGTGTTAATAACACCATCTTGGCAGGCCACAATGAATCCTTCGGTCTCCGACTTTAGCCCTGCTGACCGTAAGAAAGCGAAGGTCAGCTTTGTCGATAAACCCAGCGTCTTTATGTTGTTATAGAATACGAAGTGCATGGGTTTATCGACGTGCTGCCTGAGTAGATTTCTCTGCTCGGCAGCTTTAATTTGGGCTATCAGACGATTTGGCGCAAGCTCAGTTACTGATTCTAGTTCAACACCTCGCCGGCCTCCTCGCCTGAAGTCGAATACGAGACCGAGATAATATTATTATTATTATTATTATTATTATTATTATTATTATTATTATTATTATTATTATTATTATTATTATTATTATTATTATTATTATTATTATTATTATTATTATTATTATTATTTTTTGTTAAAAACCAGTCACCCTTCTCTGTGGCTCCGACCCTCACAGAAGGGAGCTGGTGGTACCGGCAGCCACTCCCCACACCCGTGGGGTAAGTGACTACTGGGTCCGGGAATCGTGTGCCCTGAGCAGACGTAATGAACCAAGAATGACGGCCTTCTGCATTCTGCCGGCTAAGACCTCTGCCGAATTTCGGCATGCCGGTATGATCTTAAGTTCCGAAAGCAGTGTGTGTCTCGTTCCACCGAGGGCTCCTATAATCAGTACCACTATCTTAACAGTATGGTCTGGATACAGTCTGCGGAGTTCGAAGAGCAAATCTCGATATTTTGTTCGTTTTTCCTCCTCCTTTAAGACAATGTTGTTCTCCGCGGGAGCCGAGAACTCCACGACAAACATTGTTTTGATTTGATGGTCGAGGAGGACTACGTCAGGCTTGTTGGCTTGTATTTGCCTGACGGTGGGAAAAGAGTAGTTCCAATAAATTAGACGCTTCTCATTTCCCACAACGGACTCAATATCCCCCGGAGCGTAAGGCAGCACTGGTGTTTCGTCTATCCCATACGAGTGCCTTAAGTGATAATAAAGCACTCGTAATGCTCCGTCGTGCCTCTGGATATAGGCCGAGACTGCATATGTCGGACAGGCCGACAACAAGTGCATTAAAGTCTCTGGCGCCCTGCGGCAGGCCCTGCAGCTGACATCAGGGACCTCTATACCCATGACACGACTACGATAGACGAGGGTATTAAATACACCATCCTGGCAAGCCATTATGAATCCCTCGGTCTCAGACTTCAGCCCGGCTGACCTTAAGAAGGCAAAGGTCAGCCTTTCGGATAAGCCAAGGTTTTCTATATTTTTATAGAAAACTGCATGCATTGGCTTATCCGTGTGAAGCTGCAGAAAAATGTTGTGTTCTGCAGCTTTAATCTGGGCTTTTCGTCGAGCAGGTTCTAACTCGGTGACAGAGTCGGGATTTACCCGCTCAACGTCGAAGGAGAGACCAAGTTCATCGGCTGCTCTTTGTGCTGCCTTAAACAAAAAGGCTCCTATTCCTGCACTTTCATGGTCCCGGACCATGCAGAGGAGGGGATCCGAACTCCTGATGACCTTACAGGCTCCATCCAGAACCATCCTATTATGGAGACTCTCCAAACTCAAGAGTCCACGGCCTCCCCGATGTCGTGGGAGGTATAGCCGTGGAACGGACGATTTAGGATGCAAACTCCTATTGAGATGCATCTTCTTGCGGGTTCCTACGTCGAGTTGACGCAACTCCTCTCGAGTCCATTTCACTACTCCAAAGGAGTAGAGTAAGATCGGAACGGCAAGCATGTTGGTAGCAGACACCTTGTTCTTCCCCGACAGTTCTGAGGACCATTATTATTATTATTGTCGGAAAATATCAAAAATTAAATTAAATTATTGTATTTTACGTTAGAAAATAGAAATTATTTAAATCGTGTAATTATTAGAGACATAACTTCGCGTATAGGCAACGGAGGTAATAGGATATTTCCGTTGTCTATGCAATCTTTCACATATTTATTGGTGTTCTTCCATAGAGGCATTGCTCTAGCAATGAACTCGGCAAATTGCTGAGTAAGGAAGAGAACGAATAAGTATTGATGAAAGAAATTAGTAGAGAGAATTCATTACCGCGTTAGCTCCGGAAGGAGACGGTAGCCGGGAGTCATTGAAGAGAAAAATCCCGAAAGGGTAAAATTAAAATTCATTACCGCGTTAGCTCCGGAAGGAGACGGTAGCCGGGAGTCATTGAAGAGAAAAATCACGAAAGGGTAAAATTAAAATTCATTATCGCGTTAGCTCCGGAAGGAGACGGTAGCCGAGTCAGTGAAGAGCAAAGTCCCGAAAGGGTGAAACTAATTATTGAAATTTTCTAAGTCCAGCCGCCAGCCGCCTACCCATGTTGAGAGTTCAGGGAAGAATACTCCTGTAAGTATAATCATTCTTTTGTGTACCAGTTTTCAAATAAATTGTATTTGCCGTTCAGTAACAAATAGTTTCACTTGTGTTCGTGTGTGTGGTCCTACCCCTTTCTGTTGAAGATACCCGGTTCCTCGGGAAAATTAAGTCGAGTACCCAAGCGAGTACCCCATTTTGAAAGGGGCCGCCCCCAGAGGCTCGACATATGGTGGAAGCGCGGGCAAATTAAATTTTCACATATGTTAATGTAATATTTTATATCTAGTAAGGGAGGTGCCATACTTAACGAAGTTGTTTGAAAGGGCTGTTTGGTGAAAGCACCGAATTGTTAATTTTTTTAAAATTTTTTTTAAGTTACTGAACGACAAATAGCGGTAGCGTTAGGTTCTACGCATTTTTAATTTAATAAGTTACTGGGCGACCTAATTTGAAGTGATTTTTCTTTTTTTTTCTTTTTCTAAATTAGTGTAGAAATCAGGGATTCAAAGTTTTAGTGGTAACAAGTGATCTGTGGTACTTACTTAAATTAAATTTAAAATTACGCGTTCATTTAATTTTCTTTAACGTAGCTATCCTTTCTCTAAGCGCCCGTAGATCTGGCTAGAGACAGCGTAGCAATATTTTTTTTCTCCTGTTTTCAAATCAATTGTCAGGAAAGTCTACACTTTTCCCGAGCAGTCTGGTTCTCAGGCCGGGAAAATTACAGAACAAGTTGTAAAGTCAAGGCCCTTGACTATCGCCCGTATACCTGGCTAGTTAAGTTTGACGTCCAACTGCACTCCTATAATTGTTTGAAAATATATTTTTATTTATTCTTTTTATCATATGTTAGTAACCAGTACCTCAAGTCACCTTGTTTGTTAAAATTTATTTATTTTTTGAATATTTTTTTTCTTACTTTAATTTTTATTTAAATGCCACGCCTGAAACCGGGCAAAAAAGAAAGGCAGGAAAGAAGGGAGGCAAGGAGGAAAGCTCTTGCGTCGCATTCATTAACCCCGATTGAAGTTGAGTTAAATCAGTCAGGTCTGCCTATAACTCCACGAATTGAGGGAAAAAATTGTGAGGAAAAGGAAAGCAATTATTTTTGTTTTCCGAAGGTTACAGTTGCTACAGATAAACTAGTAGGAACGAAAATGTTGTGCTAAGTAAAGAAATGGCAATTAAATTTAAAATTTTATTTGGGGATGATGATGACATGCAGTAATTGAAATTTTGCATTTGTTGGGGGTGAACATTTATTTTCTTCTTGTACACGAATTATTGAGGGAGGTTTATATAAGTAGAAATACTGAAATATTTGAAATTTGAAATTTTCACTTGTCATATTCATCTGGCATAAATAGACACATAGTTCAGAGGAGAAAAATTATTATTTCTTAGTTATTTTTATCATTCGTAATTATTTTTATTTTGTTTAATTAAAATCATTTTATTTAGTTATTATTTAATCTAATTTTAATTTAACTTTGTGTCTGATTTAAAAATTATTTTTACTGATTTATCTCAGCTGTCTGCTTGCTGTCTGCTTGCTATTTATTATTATTTTTTTAAATTATACTTAAAATATACCTATAACCAAATGAAAATAAAATAATTTTACCAAAAGAGGTAACCGAGCTGCCAGAAAATGAAAATAAAATAATTTTCTTGAGTAAACAGAGGGCGGAAGGCCATAAAACCCAGAAAATTGGCGGAAAGGACAATATACTTTCGGAACCGGAAGGTATTCTGACAAGTAGAGTCTGTGGCAGCGAAAGGCTGCCGTCCCCTAGAGAAAACGACACCAAAGCGAAAATAGTAGATAAGGGGTGCAAAGAAGACGAAGAAACTTACCCAGAATCCCTTATGAACAATGTGAAAATCAGAAATAGTAATAAAGATACTAGTTTTAAAATCGATAAAAATAATGTGCAGAAACTTATTTACGCAGCAATGTTTATGTACAATTATTTGGCTGCAGGAAAATGCAGAAATAAATAAGTATAATATAAGTAGTTTAACTAAAAATATGAATATAAGTAAATAAAACAAGTTGATATAAAAGTTGATCATAATTAAGAAAGAAGTCAGTTGGAACGTTTATTGAGTAAATATTGTTACTTATAAGTATTAACTCTAGCGAACACCCGAGATTCAACAAATTAGGGAAACCATACTAAGACCAGATTTCAACTGCACATGTACCCCCTCTTAGGACTAATTTGCAAAAATCAAAATCGTACATTTTAGAAACGAGCGGCGACGTTGACATAATTACCCTCAAAGAAAAGAAACAGTTTGAGTGTGTTCTAAGGCAAATTGATAATCCGTCACAAGGTACAAGCAGTGAATGTGTCTAATCTAAGTAAACAATATGAACATTCCCAGAAAATTTTCTTTCTTTCTGACATAAATATAGTTATAAACTGAATTATTTTCGGTATTAAGGGTAGAGTATAGTGTAGATTAGCATATTTTGAGTCTATTTAATCGCAAAATAAATTTTTATCTGTAGAAATATAAGTTAGATGTAAAGGCTATAATAAATATTTTTTATTTCTTTCAAATCGATGCTCAAATTTAAAATTTGAATTTATATAAATGATAAGTTTAAGCTCTGGTAAATTAGTTGAAAATAGTTAAAAAATAATGAGACAAATTACTACCAAATAGCATCCCTTTAGGAACTTGTTAAGTTCGTTCGTTCACCTGACTCACTCGAATTAGTGAAAAATAAGGAAAATATATAATCCCTCATTACGCAAACTGTGGTATAAGAAATTTATTTAAAAATAAATAAAATATAATTACGACTGGAGGATAGGTGTGATAATCTCGTTCAAAGTCATCTGTGTTTAATGACAGATATCTATTAAATATCCAAGAATCACTGACACCAATAATATATCTAATTCACTATCATGTTTCAGATTTGTTATCAACCGAAAATAAAGAATCCTATAATTTAATATATAAAAAATAAATCGCAGCGTGCACGTGAAATGGAAATATTTAATATTTCAATCCAGTATTATTTTCAGAGATATCGACCAAAAATGAAGAGTACTTATCATAGAATTTGTAAATATAAAGGGTGTGCCAGGAGTAGAATTAACACCCAACGATGCAACCAGATTGTTATGAAACTTTTTTTAAGAAAGCTACCGATCAGTACAGTTCGAATTTAATTACCTGTAGGAAATGATAATCCGTAACACTTAGCAACTTTTCCACACATTGACCATAAAAACACTCGATCGAAAAACACACTCACTTTCACCATATTCACTTTCAGTTGTTAAATTTTCACAATCGGGAAGCTTTAAAATAAAAACGATTTTTTTTTTCGGGAATATGAGTTAAATTAGAGCCACATTAGATTCACGTCGGAACTCAACTGAATAGAAATCCAGCACATACTTCTTCGTATGGCGAGAAGATACAAAAAAGTGCGATTAGGAAATGCTGAAATTATACTTTGGTTATCTCAACGGTCTTTAAGGTCATTATACAACGGAATATTCTACTTCTGTAAAACAAAATCTCTTTGAGGCATATTACAGGGTGAACCAATTAATTGCGAATCTCATGCAGGGCAACCTCAGCAGAGAAAAGTGTTTAGATACATTTTTCTTAGATTAACAGACAGTATAAATTGTCATTTGAAAGAAATTTGTTAGTTAAAATTAGCATCAAACACTAGATTGTAAGCACTTAATTAAATAATATTTTAGTCTTGTTTCACTTTAATTATTATTACTTAATTAATAGTAGATAAATATTAGGGCCTGGAATGAGCTTATATTAGTTAGGATCAAGTAGATATCTTACCAAAATATATGTTGTCAAATGTGGCGAAAAAATTCGCAGGCTCAGATGTTGACAAACTATTCTTATCCATAGCCCTAAATCTAGTACAGAGCTTCATTTCTTAAAATTATTATACAAAGTGGAGAAAATGTATTCTCTAATTCTTAGGTTGTATTACGGATAGAATTACATTTTATTAGTATTAAGAGTATATATCAGAGTATGTGCTAACACTGTTTTCTTTTATTTTCTATGTAAAATCCGGCGAACACGCTAAGCACAATAGCAGAAAATATCAACGGATCCCTCACCCCCCACATACAGTAACCAATCGAGCAAGGGGACAACCTGTGGACTTCTGGAGCCAGCCGTACAGATACCTAGATATAAAGAGAGAAATCCAGCCTTTTGTGGAAATCCAGTGAATTTGAAATACAAAGCCAAAGATGAATGCAGATGATTAATATGTGCCAGCAACGCCCCAGTATGGCTAAATGTGGATCACTCTGTACCTACCAAGGTATAGAATTACACCCCAAACATTTCCCAGTAAAATGTAGCTGAACTTCGAGAAAACCTTGAGAAGATATTCCTGTGACGGAGATAAGATATGAACTAGAGCAATGAAACATTCTCGCCAGTCACGTAATTAATAATATAATATAAACTATTATATTTCATTCGTAGCAAAACAAAAAGTGTAAGTGAAAGGACATCATCATCGTACTTTAAAAAAAAAAAAAAAAACCTGAATCGAACTTCCATAATACAGGCGGGCCAAATAAACTCTCACAAATGAAGTCTTACAAATAAACTCTCATAAACTTAGTGCGGCTAGGGACTCTTACAGTTCATTAGGCAATCCCCATAGACATAAAACTTCCAGTGGCGTGTAAGAGGGTAAACGAAAACATTAACAAAATTGTGCGTGTTCCGTCGAGGTTATTTTAAGATGTTTAAAAATTGCAAAGATTTTAGGTTAAGTTAAATTGTATGTCAATTCTGATTTTGTTAGAATTATAAGGATTAGATTAAGTCAATTTTTTTATCTTTTTTTTCATTCAATTTTTTAAATTGTACTTCATAAATGGACGGTGGCTGGCGTATTTGGTTTGGACCGGATTTGAGGAGAGACAAACACTGGCAACACTCTTCCCACCCAATATTAATTTTTCATTGTTCTTAATAAAAGTTGGCATCACTGGAGGGCCAGTGATCATTGCGGTGGTGGGGTAATGTCGGAAAATATCAAAAATTAAATTAAATTATTGTATTTTACGTTAGAAAATAGAAATTATTTAAATCGTGTAATTATTAGAGACATAACTTCGCGTATAGGCAACGGAGGTAATAGGATATTTCCGTTGTCTATGCAATCTTTCACATATTTATTGGTGTTCTTCCATAGAGGCATTGCTCTAGCAATGAACTCGGCAAATTGCTGAGTAAGGAAGAGAACGAATAAGTATTGATGAAAGAAATTAGTAGAGAGAATTCATTACCGCGTTAGCTCCGGAAGGAGACGGTAGCCGGGAGTCATTGAAGAGAAAAATCCCGAAAGGGTAAAATTAAAATTCATTACCGCGTTAGCTCCGGAAGGAGACGGTAGCCGGGAGTCATTGAAGAGAAAAATCACGAAAGGGTAAAATTAAAATTCATTATCGCGTTAGCTCCGGAAGGAGACGGTAGCCGAGTCAGTGAAGAGCAAAGTCCCGAAAGGGTGAAACTAATTATTGAAATTTTCTAAGTCCAGCCGCCAGCCGCCTACCCATGTTGAGAGTTCAGGGAAGAATACTCCTGTAAGTATAATCATTCTTTTGTGTACCAGTTTTCAAATAAATTGTATTTGCCGTTCAGTAACAAATAGTTTCACTTGTGTTCGTGTGTGTGGTCCTACCCCTTTCTGTTGAAGATACCCGGTTCCTCGGGAAAATTAAGTCGAGTACCCAAGCGAGTACCCCATTTTGAAAGGGGCCGCCCCCAGAGGCTCGACATTATTATTATTATTATTATTATTATTATTATTATTATTATTATTATTTTTATTATTATTATTATAGAGACCCTAGAAAATTCTTTTTTTGCATTTCGCTCTAGAGTGAATAGATCTTTCAGAAAATGTAATTAAAAAAAATGCTAAATGAGCCCATTGTGCCAAAGCTCAAATCTGGATTTCAAAAAATTACGAAAATATCCGGGTGTCTTCATTTTAAATGAGACACACTGTATATATATTATGTAGTAGTAGTAAAGAAATGACAGTTCTGCTCCACCCCCACCACTTTTTCAGAACCCCCCACCAATTTCTCAGAACCCCCCTCCATTTTTCATAAGCCACGCCCCATTCCCACCACTTTTTCAGACCCCCCACCAATTTCTCAGAACCCCCTCCATTTTTCATAAGCCACGCCCCACCCCCACCACTTTTCCAGAACCCCCACCAATTTCTCAGATCCCCCTTCATTTTTCATAAGCCACGCCCCATCCCCTCCACTCTTCCATAACCTTCCTCCATTTTTTCATAAGCCACGCCCCATCCTCTCCACTCTTCCAGAACCCCCTCCATTTTTCATAAGCCACACCCCCATCCCCTCCACTCTTCCATAACCCCTCCATTTTTTCATAAGCCATGCCCCATCCCCACCACCTTTTCAGAACCCCCCACCTCCCCTCCCTACCTCATCGGAAATGTCATAGGTCAGGCAGTACATATTTTCCTACTTTGTCATTATATCCATCTGTATGGATGTGTATCAGATGTATGAGTGTATTAAAGGAATATATGAAAATCTATCCCACCATAATTGAAACCTCCCACCTCACATCCCTACTATAATTCTGAACCCCCTTCCCTCATCATTACCATGGAAGAGGGTAATCTGAGATGTCATAGGTTAATCAGTACATATCTTACCACAATTCTAAACACTTTATACTCATCGTGTCTGAATGTGTTGGATGTAAAAGTTTACCACATCACACTGTGTTCTTCTTGATTAGTTACCAAATCAATTGTAAGGATTTTACGGAAAATATGGATCCACACTGTCAAAGAAGTGAATTAATAAAAGAGCACCAGCATGGTAAAAATTTGTATGATTTTACCGAGGAAGAGTTACAACATTTCCCATTAATATATCTGATTGAAAAAGTTAAACCCATTGAACTTCTTTATGCATGGTCTAAATTACCAAGAGTATATACACAAGATTTCAAACTAATGGTTCAACTAGCTTGCTTTGTCCACCATAACCGACCAGAATGGCATAGTCATGTGGATGGCCCACCAGAGCCGCATTCCAGATGTAATGTATGTAAATGGGGGCTTCAAAAATGTGGGTGATTTATGCTGTTAAATAATTGTAAATATTTATGATAATACCTTTTGTGTGGTGAAATAATAAAAAAACAAACAATAATGTGTGTCCTTTTATTTAAGAAATAAATTAATTTTTCATTGAACCACCCTGTATAATTAGAGTTGTAATAAGAAAACAAAAATACACATTTGATTTTATACATTTATTTTTGTAAATACAAATTATGAAAATGCATATATTAATGAGTATTAACAATAATAATAATAATTAAAATAAATTTAAAAAGCAATTAAAAAAATACTCTATTTAAATGGAAAATTTACCACAAAGTCTCTCACATATTCCAAACTCCCTTCAATTTCATTTTGCTTCGTTTTTATATGGGAGTGTAAATCGGCTAATTCTCGTTGTTTTTTTTCAATTTTTTTAAGTTTCCTATTTAAAATATTTTGCTGATTTTGGCAGTGTCGAGTATACCTCCCTGACTCAACAATTAATACCTTCCGTACCTCGTGCAGGAATTTAGTTCTAGCTCCATTCATTTCATCATCATGAGCATCACATTTCCTCTTAACTTGATGAATATAATTTGTAAAGAGCTCATCTTCAGAGTCATCCTCATTTTCCTCAGAACTACGACGAGCAACCTCACTTCTCTCATGTGATGCAGATGGGACTGATGGGGCTGATGCTGATGGGACTGCTTCAAAAATGGGGCGAAGAGTTCCAAGATCGCCTTCAGTAATGCATAACTCAGAATCTACAGATTCAACTGAACGAATTGAGTTCATTCGCTGACACACTTTTTCTTCAAATGATATGTCTTCATATAATTCATCAGGAGTTGCCGAACGTTTGTTACTTGAAAAACTTTTTTGTGCACACATTTTTAATGATTTTTTATAGTGGATAAATAACGCAAGAAAAGTGAGACTGAAACTAAATGTATTTCTGATAAAGTCAAGCTTTAAATATGGAAATAATGTGCTGAAATTGCAAGTGGATATTGTTTGCGAAGAATTGATAAGAATAGATGAGTACGGTAATAATTTACTAAATGAATTCATTGAAACGAAAAAGATATGTAAGCGTCTTTTATCTACATTGTTATTTATCATAATAATGAAAGAAGCATTGTCAAGTCATACAGAAAATATAAACACATACTACAGAGTAAGGAAATAATGTGCCGAACTTGCAAGCGGGTATTGTTTGTAAAGAATTGATATGAATAGATAAAAAAATATGTAGGCGCCTTATTTATCTACATTGTTATTTATCATCTCTTTCGAGGCATTATCAAGTTATATACTTTGATAGGTATGAAACAAATATGTAACATTCTCATAAATAGAAGTAGTCAGCAAGTATTGAAGTACCATAATTTGTATTATTCTTTGATATGACTCACTGTATTTACACTATGTACCACAAGTCCCCCCCCAGAAATTACCCCCCCCCCCCCAAAAAAAAAGTACCCCCCAAACCACCACCCCCTAAATTATTATAAAATACAAAAACCATGAAGTATGCTTAACAGCAAAAGGTTCATTTATTAAATCATCTAAATCTTTATTATATTGGTTTAGTTTATGTTCTGCAATGTTCAATTCATCAAGGTTTAGTTTACTTATCTTTAAAGGCTGCAGTTTTGGTAATTCTGCATGCTCAGGCAAATGATCACAACAATTAAAAGGAATATTTGGTATTTCAAATGGTATTGAAATTTCAGAAATTTTATTACTCGCTTGAACTCGAGTTGCCTATATAACTGGTACATGTAGGAGCTAAAGTTAAAAGTGAGTTTCGCTCAATTAAATTGCCTACTGTGGTCATATTTGGACAATTTACAGTAAATGGTAGTTGTTTAGTCACTGCTATAAGCCACACATTTTCATTTATTCTTTGAACATTATAATCTTCTGAATATATTACAGAGATTTGACAATTATCTGGAATCTTATCTAATTTTCTAAGAAGTTGAACTTCACATATAGCATTACCATCTAAAGTATAAGTAATAAGATTTGAGCATAATTTATATTTTGAATCCAATGTTTTACAATCATTTAAATTGTTTAAAGATGTGTACGTTCGGGTATCATCTGAAACTGCTAAGTACTTTTGAGAGGTTAATAATATGTGGAATAGTTTGGTTCTCTTATCTAATATTGGTATAGAGTACATATGAAATAAATCATACGTTGTTGGCTCGACAACAGGGATTTTTAGAACAAATACTAAGCGATCATATGTTTGATAGGCTTGTAATTCTATGATATCAAAATATTTTCCCATGTTTTGGGAAGTTGGTATTAAAGGTAAGTTGTTCCTTTGTAGAGACTGAGATATTTTGGATAATTGCGACATAAGGTCCTTTGGTCCTATTACTGAAGGATGAATAATTTTCAATCTAGCAAAAGTGATAGAATTTAGTACTTCATCTAATTGTGTCTCAATCATTGTATAAATTTCTAGTAAAGTTTCGCATATTTCAATTGCTTTTAATCTAAGCATATAATACATTTGGTTATCATTAATTTCTTGAATGGAGAGCTCTATTGATCTTATATTTTTGTTAAACGTTTCTTCATCGATTTGTAGTTTACGAATCGTATAATTAAAATTCTGAATAGTAGAAGTTATAACTAAAATTTGATTCTTTAGTAGGTTTTCAAGTTTATTTTCATCTTGTTTAAATTTGTTTATACAATTTTCATAATACTCGCCATCTGAAGCATCGAGATTACCAGTGATTGACTTGAAAAGTGTTCCTAATACATTAATAATACCTCGTTTTCGTCTGTTGTTTATTTGTTCTTTGTTAACATCTAATCTTATTTCATCGAACTTATTTTCTATAGTTTCTCGAATTTGAGTTAAAACGTTTATATGAGGTTTTAGGTCTGTGTAAAAGGTTTGGGAGATTTTGGTCTTATATTAGAAGTTAGAAAATGAAGTAATGAGTCAGTGTACTCAAAAGTTTTTCTTAATGAAGAGATATCCTTATATACTAAAAGAGTCCATTTCTCGTTATAAATTTTAATGTTATTTTCAGGTTGATAGTGTATACCAATCGTATTGTTTAGTGGTTTTAAATCGTACCAGCATCGTACGGCGGTCAGAGTCGACACCCTGAAAGGAGAGAAAAATATGTTTTAGCTATTATCTTCTCTGCTAAAGCATGGCTTTAGACGATCGAAATTTACTCTTGTTGAGTACTGTTTATTTTCGATTATGCAACAGTTATTATCAAATACTTCTTTAATAGTGAAAGGTCCTAAAAATTTATCTCCTAATTTGTTTTTAATTTGCGATTCTTTTAAATATACTTGCTGTCCAACTTCGAAATCATATCTATTTTCTGTTATGTTTTTGTCAAAGCGTTTTTTCGCTTTTTCTTTACTTAGTTGTGTCCTTTCTCTTGCGATTTTATAATAATGTGATATTCTATTATTTAAATCGCGGATATATTTAGTAATAAGTTCTTTCTGATTATATAATGTTTCTGGTGGGCGACTGGACGTGTGCCCAAAGACTAATTCGTAGGGTGTGAAGCCGTGTGTACTATTAAGTGAACTATTATAACAAATTACAGCATAAGGAATTATTGTCAATGGATGTTCGTCTGGGTTATCTGTTTTATGAGCTCTAAGCATTTCAAGTAGTGTTGAATGAAATCTTTCAAGAGATCCATTTGATTGTGGGTGTGCTACAGAGGAAAATGTTAGTTTAATATCGTACAATAAACAGAGATCTTTTAACAATCGACTATTGAATTCACCTCCTGAATCACAGTGAATTCTTAAAGGAGTTCCATAATGCTGAAAATAGATTAAAAGGGTATTTACAATGTTTTTGGCTGCCTTAGATTCGACAGGATAAGCTTGAGTAAATTTAGTTAATTCATCTCGGATAGTAAGTAAATAATTTCTAATGGGTATTTCTAATAAGTCAATATTAATACGTTCAAATGGAGTTTTAGGAGTTTCTGTAATTACTAAAGGTTGTGAGAGATTTTTGCGTATAGTCTTGGTTCTCGCACAAGTATCGCAACTTTTGACGTAATTTTCTACATCTTTTGTAAGGTTAGGCCAGTTATATTTCTCTTTTATACGTCGAAAAGTTTCATTGATTCCTCTATGTAAGTTTGCTTTACCGTCATGATATTGATTTATAATGATGGGTCTTTGATCTTCATCTGGAGTTGTTACAATATTTTGACATATGGTTAATTTTAAGTCGTCATCAGCAAAAATAAATGAAAATATTTCTAATATAGGTATATCTAAGGTATTTTCTATGTGATATTGTTTTGAGATGTCTAAATCATTTTTGTTCAACATTAATACTTTGAATAAGTGTTCAATTGCTAATTTTATATAATAATCACGATTTCTAACTTTTGAGCTATTGATTATATTTATTTTTTCGCTAGATATGTCCGTGTCGTTTTCTAAAAGATCGTCTAGTACTTCTTCGTGTAATTTCTGTAATTTATTTTTTTGGAAGAAAACTATAATATTTTTATGCGACCTATCTAATAATTGATTATTGGTATACGTTATTTTGGAATAGTCTATAAGTGATTCGTTTTCATGTTTTCTCTTAAAGAGTTGGAATTCTCTTAATATATCGTCGTCTGTTGTTTCATTTGTTTCATTGACTTGAGAATTATCGTCTTCCTTAATTACTTTATTATTCAAAAGAACGCATTCTTTAATGTGATTAATTTTTATTCTTGAAAGGGCATCAGCATTGCAATTTATCTTACCAGGTTTATAAATAATTTCATAGTCGTACTCTTCGAGTTTTAAGCGCTACCGTACAAGTCTACTACCGGGGTCTTTGATGGAGAATAGCCAAGTTAATGGTCTGTGATCTGTGACTAATTTAAAGTGTCTGCCATACAAATATGGCCTAAAATGATGTACTGACCATATTATGGCCAAAAGTTCTCTTTCAATAACTGAATATTTAGTTTCTGTGGTACATAATGTCCTACTTGCATATGCTATGGGCAAATCTTTGCCAATTGGGCCTTGAGAAAGTACCGAGCCAAGAGCAAATGCGCTCGCATCGGTTGTTAAGACGAATTCTTCTTCAAAATTGGGATAAATTAATATAGGAGAAGTTACTAATGCCTTTTTAAGTGTTTCAAAAGGTTCCATACACTCAGAATTGAAATTGAAATCAACGTCTTTTTATAACAATTTTGTAAGAGGTTTTGTTATTTTAGAAAAGTTGGGTATGAACCGACGGTAATATCCGGCCAGGTATTGGAAATCTTTGTACTGCGGCTACTTTATCTGGATTTGGTTTCACGCCTCTTTCCGTTATTAAGTGTCCAAGGTACGACACTTCTTTTCTGAGAAATTCACACTTGTCGGGTTGAATTTTTAAGTTATATTTTCGTAGGCGACTAAATACTTCGTTAAGTCTATTCATATGCTCATTAAGGGTTGACGAATAAATTATAACATCATCCATATAAACTAAACATTTTTCATTTTGTATTCCTGTCATAATATTATCCATAACTCTTTGAAATGTTGCCGGTGTATTACGTAATCCGAAAGGCATCCGAACAAACTCGTAGTGACCGTTTTCTACGGAGAGAGCGGTTTTCGGAATATCGCTTTTTTCGATTTCGATTTGATGGAAGCCTGAAGCAAGATCTAACTTTGTAAAATACTCACATTTCTCTAGTTGATCTAAAAGATCTGTTATAATAGGTAGAGGATATTTATCACCTATCGTTTTCTCATTCAATTTCCTATAGTCAATAACTATTCGCCATTTTTGTTTTCCGGAAGCGTCCATTTTTTTTGGTACTACCCATACAGGGCTAGACCATGGGGACACTGATGCTTGTATTATTCCCTGATCTAACATTTTACTAATTTGCGTTTTTACTTCTTGTTTATGTATGTGGGGATATCTATAGGATTTTGTAAATTTAGGATTTTCGTCAGTTGTATTTATCTCATGTTTTATTTGATTTGTAAATGTTAATTGATCTCCCTCGAGAAAAAAATATCTTCAAATGATAAGCATAAATTCTCTATCAGTTCTTTTTCTTCATCGTTAAGATGATCGAGTCGTAATTGGCTTTTTATTTCTTTATTTCTATAAAATGAAGGTGGTGAGTGTTTTACATTACAATTTAAGATTTCTTGAATGTCACTAATGGGTTCAATTTCTAATTTATTTAGATCTAATGTTTTAGTGATTGTGTTACAATTCATGACAGTTGTTAAAAATTCACCTTGTTCGTTAACTCTAATAATAGCATTTGGAATTTTTACCAAATCATAATCTTGTTTGTTTAAAAATGCAGTTGTATTTTTAAGATTACATTTTAATTTAAATATTTGCTCAGTTCTAGGTTCTATTGTTATGATATTACTATTATTATTATTATTTTGTAATTTATCAGTGAAAATCATTGGCTTTTCTTTACCATTATTTTCGAACTTCAGCTCAGCCTTTTCTGGAGTTGTTTGTCCCACCTTGTATAAATCGTATGATTTCTCTGGCGTAATTAATTTTCTGTTACCTATATCTATTATGCATTTTACAGTTTCTAAAAAGTCCAAACCTAAAATAGCATCAAATTCAATGTCTAAATTATATATATAAACTTTGAGAGGGTTACTATCTTTTGTAAATTTTATGTAAGTGTAATCGGTGATATTTAATATTGGATTTGTTATGCCTTGCACAAGTACATTTCCATCCTTGAAAATTTCATTTTCAGGTGGAACAGTTTTCTTTTTAAATATTGTTATGCCTGTGCCGGTGTCAATTAATAATTTAAAATTATCGGACCTATCGGTTATATAAAATTAATTTTCAGATTTTGTTGTAAGAACTTTATTTAATGTAGAAATGTCTGATAATTGTCTGTCATCTTTAGTTCTTCCATTTGTGTAGTAATTGTCTCTACATTTTGAGAGTGACTGGGCTGAGACATTTGAGTCAAGGTGCCAGTCGGGATGTCTTGACTCTCGTATGAGTTTAAATGATGGTTTCTTGGAATCGCGGGTTGCGAATTTTCTCTATAATTTTGATTGAAATTACGTTGAAAATTTGGATTAGGCTGTATCACTGATGATCTCTGATAATTATTATAATTTCTGAAATTATTCGGCGGAGGAGGCCGATGATTATTATTATTATTGTTATAAGTAAAAGAATTTGTATTTAATGGTCCTAAATTCTGATTTTGTTTTTTATAACAAACGTCAATTGTATGACCAATCTTTTTACAATAGTTACAAGTTGGTTTGTTGGACTGAGGAGGTCGTTTAGTTTGATTATTATTGGTGTTTTGATAACGTGAAAATCTTTGCGTTTCAAGATAGGATAATTGAAGTTCTCGCTTTATTTTATATATTGCCTCACCTCTCGTTGTCGGATTTGAAGCTCTAATTATTGGTGATAATTTGGGTTCTAAACCGGTTAATAAAGTATCTAAGCACATTTGTTCAATTAGATTTTCCTGCGCTATCTTTTGCTCAGGAGTTAAATTTTGGCTATTTATTGCGGCGTGCAATTTCGCGTTGTGAGATTCTACTTTATGTGCGAAGGTTAATGGAGATTCATTCGGAAGTTGTTTTAATTTTCGCAAATCGTGAATAAGACTTGTAAGATCTCTAGAGTCACCAAAATGTATCAATAAAAGGTCCCTAATTTCGAGCCAAGTATTTAGATTTCTTGAATTAATAAGTTGCGAAGCTCTACCTATTAATTTATTTTTTATATGTAACACAATTAATGGAGTTTGATAATCTTCAGCTAATTCAAGTGCTGAATTTCAAGAATTTAAAAATGTATTTAATAATATTTGATCACCCTCGTATTCAGATATTATTGAAAATAATTCATTTAATTTATAAATATAACCAACTTCTTGCATTTCTTCTTGTTCGTCGTGATATTATTAATTTATTTTAAATAAAATTAAGTAACTTTTTAACTAATTGTAAAGATTTTTACTAAGTTTTGATTATGTTTCTTTATCTCAGTAAATTTTTTGTATTTATAGAATATTTATTTCTATATTATTAATTTATATATTTTTTTTTTTGTGTTTCCTTTTTTTCGTATATTATTTACTTATTAAATTGTTATTCTTTATTTTATTATTAATTAGAACTCGTTGATTTAAATTATATATTTTTTCTCTCAAAAATTACTAGATAAGAGCAGTTTCAAAATAATACACAAAAGTACTTACAGAAAAATTAATTTGAAATTCATGGATATCCGCCAGGGGCTTCACCAGGTGTTCCTTCCACGGAAAGTGAATTTCTTTGGCTGCTCTTCCTAGGGAGTTGTAGATTAGAGTTGTCGTTGTTTTTGCTGGACAGGGGTTCCACCAGGTGCTCCTAATCCTCCAGCAATGAATTGAACGTCTTCTGCGACGAGGTTCTTTAATACGTCTTAATGAGCTAGGGCTCAAACGTTCGGAGAAATTTTTTTCAGTTTTTCTTCTTTTTCTTGCGAACGCGACGTATCCTACCGACTGCGCCAATTTTGTTACGTGGCCGAAATAAAAATTGAAAAAATTAAAAACAATTTATTTCACGCAACAAAATAATTACAATATTTACTTTTTACATCGAAGTTCAGAACGACAACTGAACAGTATAACGTCTAAAACTACACTCAGCTTTGAAATAGCATTTGGGGGTATTTATAGTAAACTCTTGTTAAAACGTCACTCCTTTTTTATAAGGCTTATATAAGATCAATAATTGATTATGGCTGTATTTTTTATGGGTCGGCTAGCCAGTCACTCCTTAAACGTATTGACACAGTACAAAATAATGCCCTTCGGATTTGTCTTGGTGCTATGAGGTCAACTCCTATTGATGCCCTGCATGTAGAAGCTCTAGAACCTCCATTAAAACTCAGAAGAGATTTACTGAGCGAAAAAATACTTTTGAAAATTTATATTAACAATCCGCCACTTTTTAAAAAAATATCATCACTCAATATCTTTGATCTGACTAATAAATATTGGATTAAAAAAAGCTCTCCACCTCTTGCTTCTGCATTCCGTGAATGTTCTCTTTTACTCCCAAACATTGAAAATGATGATAATTGGCTGAGCAACTACAATTATTTTTCCTTATTTACGGATATGACGGTATGTATACCTCAATACAGTGAGAATTTGAGAATGAGCATAAATTCCTTAAATTTAACACTCGAAAAATACCCAAATTCGGAGCTGGTATACACAGATGGTTCTAAGTCCTCAAGTGGAACAGGATGCGCATTTTATATACCCTCAAAAAATATCGAGAGAAAAATAAAACTTAAGATAGAGTGCTCTGTTTTTACAGCGGAGGCGACAGCCATCTATGAAGCTCTCAAGTTTGTATTTACTTCAAAATACCAGAAAACCGTTATTCTTTCTGATTCCCTATCAGTTCTCTTGGCTCTAAAAAACACTACCACATTTAACATTAAAACCAACCCCTTTATAATATACATTAAAGGCTTGGTACAAAATATCTTTGATGAAGGGAGAGAGGTATACTTTGTGTGGGTAAAGTCTCATATAGGATTGAAGGATAACGAACACGTGGACGATCTAGCTAAGGAGAGTATTAACGTAGGAAATAATGGTAATTATAAAGTATGTATGACGGATGCAACGATAATATTTAGATCGAAACTAAGGAATAATTGGGATTACATGTGGAAAGAATCAGCGTTCATAAAACCGACTCGATATTCTCTTATTCACCCTGACTTGCCAAATAAGTTTTGGCATGAAAACTATAACTGCTCCCGAAAATACATCACAACGATTATCCGTTTGAAATTTGGACATGCATGTTATCCTGCACACTTGTTTAAAATAAAGATCTACAGCTCTGATGTCTGCGAATATTGCAATGTCACAGGTGACCTGGATCACATATTCTTTGAATGTACAAGACACGCAGAAGCAATTGATACATTATATAACAATATAATAAAATATGGCAACATCCCTACACCGTTCAATATACTATATCTGTTGTCCTTAAATAAAAAGAAAATTTTTGACTATCTTATGGATTTCTTGGAAGAGACAAAAACTAAGTTATAGGTTAGCTTTGTTTCCTTTGTTCTTCACCTTTGTGTTATAAAAACCCTCCTAACCGTGGTCTTATTTTGTATGTTAGAAAAATGCCCTGAAAGACCCCTGGGCGAGAAGTTTGTGACCTATGTACATCCTTTGTTTTGTTTTTGACAGTAGTCAGGTAGTTTAATGGTTATTGTTTAGGTTAGATGTAGGTTTGTAATTTCTCTTGTGGCTGGCTGTATGGCCTCGGCCTTTATGCCAAAAAAAAAAAAAACAAAAAAAAAAAAATAGTAAACTCTAAACTAGCTACATTACAAAAGTCACGTAGGCAGATTCTAGAATAAGTAATTATAAAAATAGGGGAACTTATCTAAAGAGGGTTCACCCTTTGGACCCTAAAGTTTATCTAATCTAGCGGATATTTACATCCTTTACATTTGAGAGCTTAAAAGTATTATTAAAACACCTGTGACATATTTATGGTAAATGCTACTTAAAACAGGAAATGGGGTTACATCTTATGAGGGGAAGATTACTTATTTTTATAACTATCGATATTTTAGGGTGTAACATACCTACCGTTCTTATTACGCAATTTATTATAATAACATTCCTCTATAAATTTATCAAGACAATAAAATATAACACCGTAGATAAAATATCAAAGCACAGTTGTGTAATCATATAACAAACAAAGGCTTCTGTAATCATATAACAAACAAAGGCTTCTTCATTCAAGATAATAAATACTTCCTCATTATAAAAACCAGCTATAAATAGGCTATTATTTTCGCAATTTATCAGTTACTGTTCATATATTATTTAAATAACACATAAGTAAATAAATAGTATATTATATTACTAGGAGTAGAACGCACTCTTTATTGTGTTGAGCCCAGGATTTGCGGCTGAGGCGAAGCCGAAGCCGCAAACTGGGCGAAACACAAAAAAAGGCGTTCTACTCCGTGTAATATATACTATTTTTTCTTCAAGCGTATTAAAATGCAAAAATTCATTTATTTATCATAAATGTACACATATTCAAACTACAGTCTTACATGTTGACACAATATGACAAGTGGCTCGTGGATAGCGCGCCACCGGTGGCTTTCGGTATTAACATTATGTTACTAGTAAAACAATACCCACTGCGGTGGCGCTTTCGGAACTAACATTATGTTACTAGTAAAACAATGTCCACTACGGTGGCGTTCGGTACTAACATTTTGTTACTAGTAAAACAATGTCCTACTTCTACTTCTGTTTTTGGTGACATAATTTAAACATGTTAATACGCTTGAAGAAAAAAGTATTTTATTGTGATAAAACTTATTTTATTACAGCAAATTTATTATTAATTAAATGAAATTTATTCACAATGAAATCTCAAATGATTAATATAACTTTATTTCACTATGCATTAAAGCGTTTAAACAATAGATAACTTGAGATGCACATTTTTTACACGGTGGCCTATGTAAATTCAGTATGCTATTGCAGGTACCCCCACCACTTCTTTTGAGAGATAAAAAGGGGCGAGAACATTTCTGATTTTTAATATTAGAGTTTTTCTTGTGTCGGAACGTACATTTCAATAATGCAGTATCCTCAGTGCCTGAAAAATTTTACTGTAAAAAGTAGTTTATTACGTCATCAACGGGAAAGTTGTCGCTATAGAGAGATCAGTGAAAGTCATACAACCAAAAAAATGAAAGTAAAAAATTCACAATGTGTTGAGGATAAATCAGTAAATCAACCTGGCCCTTCTTTCTCATCTAGCGAGTTTCTTACAAATTCACAAGAGACTCATTGTCCAGTATGTGATAAAAAAGTGAAAAAAAATGAATTAACTGGTCATCTAAGAAAGGGATTGATATGTCTGGAGACGGAATTGAAAAGCTGCAGAATGCGTTTAAGAATCGTATTCCGAGATTTCGTTTTTCTTCAAAGGAATGCAGTGTTGATATATCCCAGTTTTTGGATGAAATAAAAGAGAAAGTTTTCCGTTTGATTGATGAATATATTAAAATGTACTCGAGCTTAAAAATTAATGTGGAATTATTTGGGTTATATGTTATTGAAGAGAAAGAATTGTCAGAAATAAAATCATTCAATACAAGAAATAAAGTTGTAACACTTTCAACCGATTTATTAAACTTATATAATGACTTCAAGGAGGAGATACTAGAGAAAGCCTCAACATTTCAGGAGCGAGACTCAGGATGGGCTCTGAAACATGTTAGTTTTCTCGAGGTCAACATTAACAAGTATAATCTACTATTTGCATCATCATACATTAAATTGCCTAGGCAAATAGAAAATAGAAAAGCTGTTTTAAATATTGAGAGTGGGGATGAAAAATGTTTCGCTTGGGCTGTCAACGCCGCAATCTTCCCAGCCAATGGAAAACCGGAGAGGGTTTCATCTTACCCTCATTATTCCACATTGTTAAATTTTGAAGGTATAGATTTTCCTGTTAAACTTAAAGACATTCATGAATTTGAAAGTTTAAATAATATATCTATAAACGTATTTGGAATAGATACTCAATTTAAAAATGGTGCAATGGTTAGTGAGATTGTAGGTCCCTTACATTTTACACATAGTCGGCAAAATACACATGTGAATTTATTATTAATTACAGATAATAAAGGGAACAGTCACTACACACTTATTAAAGACTTGTCGCGGTTAGTTTCTTCTCAGAGATCAAAACATGATGGTAGAAATTATATTTGTGATGGTTGCCTATATTTTTTTAACACTCGTGAGAAATTAATGGCCCACCAAAGCAATGATTGTAACCATTTATGCACCATATTACCAAACCCAGAACTTCTAATTAATAAGTGTGGTGAAAGGCTTGCTGGGAATATCCTGAAATTTACAAATTTTGAAAAACAATTACCCGTTCCTTTCGTGATATATGCTGACTTTGAAAGTTTATTAAAACCGATTCATCACAATGAACCATGCGATAGTAAATCATTTACTGTTAAAACATACCAGCATGAACCATATTCATTTTGTTTCTATATAAAGTGTAATTTTGATGATAAATTTTCCACACTTGAATGTTATCGAGGTACTGATGTTGCGGAAGTTTTCGTTAAAAAATTGGAAGAACATGTTTTACAATTGAATCAGAATCATTTGAAAAATATAGTCGAAATGAAGCCATTGACAGAAAGTCAACAAAAATTTTTCGACAACAGTCTTTGTCATATTTGTGATAAACCATTTGAGAATGATGAAGAAAAGGTCTGCGATCACTGCCACGTTTCTGGTAATTTTAGAGGAGCTGCGCATTCTTGTTGTAATCTAAATTTCAAAATTCCTAAATTTATACCAGTATTTTTCCACAACTTAACAAATTATGATTCTCATCTATTTATTAAGAAATTAGCCTTAAAGAAAGAAAAAATACAAGTTATTGCACAAAATAAAGAAAAATATATTACATTTTCCAAACACATTCTTGTTGATAAATCTAATGATGAAAAACCGAAAAATATTTACATTAAATTGAGGTTTGTGGATTCATTTCGCTTTTTACCCGCTTCATTAGACAAATTAAGTCAAACATTAGAACCACATCAATGCCTCGAAGTGAAAAAATATTACAGTGATGAGAAACAATTCAATTTAATAAGACGAAAAGGTGTTTTCCCATATTCATACGTTGAATCCATGGATAAATTGAATGACATTGAATTACCATCACTTGAAAAGTTTTTTAATATTTTGAGTGGTGAATCAATTTCTCAGGAGGATTATGATCATGCTTGTGATGTGTGACAAACCTTTAATTGTCAAACTCTTGGTGAATATTCAGACATTTACTTGGTATCGGACGAGCTGCTTCTTGCTGACATTTTTGAAAATTTCAGACAAATATGCATGCAAACATATAAATTAGATCCTGCACAATATTTAACGGCTCCGTCATTAAATTGGGATGCTATGTTACGAAAAACTGGTATTCAACTTGAACTTTTAACTGATATAGATATGCTACATTTTTTTAGGAAGGGAATACGTGGTGGTGTCAGTCAGTGTAGTAATAGAAAGGCTGTGGCAAACAACCCATTTATTTTAAATTATAATCCATTAGAACCAACATCATATATATTATATTTAGACGCCACAAACCTTTACGGTTGTGCGATGAGTCAATGTATGCCCACAGGAAATTTTAGATGGTTAAATGATTGTGAAATTGAAAACTTTGATTGTACTAATCTTGGTGATGATTCACCAAAGGGTTATGTACTTGAAGTAGATTTGGAATACCCACAACATTTACATGATAAACATAATGATTTGCCATTCTGCCCTGAAAATATTATACCTCCAGACTCAATTCAAAATTACTATTAAATTTACATGATAAACATAAATATATAATCCATTACAGAAATTTAAAACAATGCGTCAAACATGGGTTAATACTTAAAAAAATACATAGAGTCATTGAATTTTCACAATCTGCTTGGTTAAAAACTTATATAGATTTGAATACTAAACTTAGAAATGTTCAAAAAATGCATTCGAGCGAGATCTTTTTAAATTTTTTAATAATGCAATATTTGGCAAAACTATGGAAAATGTAGACAATAAAACTGATGTGAGGCTAGTATCGCATTGGGCAAATAGTATAGGCAGTGTTGGTGCTGAAGGATTAATTGCAAAACCAAATTTCAAATCCTGTACAGTGTTTTCGGAAAATTTAATAGCAGTGCAAATGTCTTTGTTAAAAATACTATACGATAAGCCGCTCTATGTAGGTTTTAACCCAGGTTTTACCATTTTAGATATATAGATATAGATATAGATATAGATATAGATATAGATATAGATATAGATATAGATATAGTTTTAGAAAACTATAGTTTATGATTTTTTTTATAGTTTCGAAAAAAAGAAATATGATGACAAAGCTTCTCTATGCTACACCGATACAGATTCCTTAATTCTAGAGATTTACACTGATAACGTTTACGATGAAATTAAGAAATATATAGATCTATTCGACACATCAAATTTTCCTATTCCAAATATACACAACATTCCAAAAACGGAATCAGTTGTAGGCAAAATGAAAGACGAATATGCAGGTGTACCAATAGATAGCTTTGGCACTGGAGCAAAAGCTTACTGTGTTCAAGCAAATGGTAACGTCACAAAGAAAGCTAAAGGAGTCTCAAAAAGTATTATAAAAAATCAATTACATTTGATCGATTATAAACAAATTGTTGAGGATGGTGGATTGATATTTCGAAAAATGTATGTATTCACATCACATCTGCATACTCTATATACCGAACTAAAAAATAAGGTTGCACTCTCAGCACACGACGACAAACGATATGTTGTACCCGGGAGTACAAAAACTTTGGCGTGGGGGCATTACTCTATCAGTAATTTACACAATTACGCTGACCATAATACCGCTGACCATAATACCGCTGAAGATAACCTCACAATTCTTTTAAGGCTTTTAAGCCGATGAAATTATTGAACAGGAAAATTTAGCAATGGACTTTGATTTATTGTAAATAATATGAATAACATCACTAACTTTGTCTAATAAAACACTATTATAAAAATTTTGTGTTTTTTTATCGTTTAATCATCCCATCTTATTACAGTTAAATCATATATGAATTGAAAGTGGATGTGTGTACAATATAATGAAACAACATTAATACTCTGATTATGTTTTTTATTAGATTTTGTGTATACATTCATAAGCTATTAGGTACAGTGTTTTGGGCTGGGTGATAATCGGTTGCAGGAGACGATCTTTATACTTTTCTTGTCGAAAAGGAGTTCCAAATTTCACAGGACCAAAATTACAGTCAACCAATAAAGCACTTTTTAAGTGTAGGGCTTTTCTAACCAAGACACAATAAAAAAAAACACAGCAATTGGAATATTTCAAGGCTCAGATATATCCCTGGTATTACATTTATAAATTCTATAATTTGTATATTATATTTTCGATGGTTGAATACTTTAAAAATATTGCGGTACCTTGGGGATGAATGCCATTCACTTTTGTCACATTTGTCGCTAAATTCGTTGTTGAAATAAAATATGTCCACACCTCCAGTGGTGTTAGTTAATTTTAATAGCAAGCAAATAAAACTGCCAGCAATTACCCAATGTTGACCTGGTAAGTTCCTCAAAACTTCATATTCTTCAGGAAAGTCTTCTTTAATTATTTGCACCAATTTATAATTCCACGTGCAATAATTCACTGCAGGACTCCTGAACAAATTACGTAGACACACTCTACTCATTTCAGCTATTAGGTTTTAATTTTATTAAGCAACTGCCATTTACAAGCTTAGGTTTCCTTTTATAGTTGTATATTATCTTTAGCTGGGTTAAGTGGGGGAATAGTTTTGCTGAACTTGCAATAACATTTTATATCTAGACTGTAAAGTGTCAACTATGCAAATGCTGATATGGTAATACCTCACAATTCTTTTAAGGCTAGCCGATGAAATTATTAAACAGGAAAATCTAGCAATGGACTTTAATTTATTGTAAATAATATGAATAACATCACTAACTTTGTCCAATAAAACACTATTATAAAAATTTTGTGTTTTTTTATCGTTTAATCATCCCATCTTATTACAGTTAAATCATATATGAACTGAAAGTGGATGTGTGTACAATATACTGAAACAACATTAATACTCTGATTATGTTTTTTATTAGATTTTGTGTATACATTCATAAGCTATTAGGTACAGTGTTTTGGGCTGAGTGATAATCGGTTGCAGGAGACGATCTTTATATTTTTCTTGTCGAAAAGGAATTCCAAATTTCACAGGACCAAAATTACAGTCAACAAATAAAGCACTTTTTAATGTAACCAAGACACAATCAAAACACCACAGCAATTGGAATATTTCATGGCTCAGATGTATCCCTGGTATTACATTTATAAATTCTATAATTTGTATATTATATTTTCGATGGTTGAATACATTAAAAACATTGCGGTAGCTTGAGGATGGATGCCAATCAGCTTTGTCACATTTCTCACTAAATTCGTTGTTGAAATAAAATATGTCCATACCCCCACTGGTGTTAGTTAATTTTAATAGCAAACATATAAAACTGCCAGCTATTACCCAACGTTGACCTGGTAAATTTCTTAAAACTTCATATTCTTCAGGGAAGTGTTCTTTAATTATTTGCACCAATTTATAATTCCACGTGCAATAATTTACTGCAGGACTCCTGAACATATTACATACACACACTGTACTCATTTCGGATATTAAATTTAATTTGGGTTATATAAATTTTATTAAGCAACTGCCATTCACAAGCTTAGGTTTCCTTTTATAGTTGTATATTATCTTTAGCTGGGTTAAGTGGAGGAATAGTTTTGCTGAACTTGCAATAACATTTATATCTAGATTGTAAAGTGTCAACTATGCAAATACTGATTTGGTAATTAAAAATAGAACTGCTGACTGTGTGGATAGATAATACAATAATAACATTATTCTGATTGTAAAGTGTTAACTATGCAAATGCTGATTTGCTAATTGAAAATAGAACTGCTGTCTGTGCAGATGGGTAAATCAAGTGATAAAATTGTTTTCTTTGTATAGACATTTAAGAAATAGGTGGGGTATATGGTTAGGTGGGAGTTAAATTATAAAACTCGAGATTAATTTAACACTTTAGTCACTATCAATTTAATTCGGGAGGAAATAAACAGTAAATTTCAAAATGTGGATGGCGTATGTGAAGGAAATCGAAATTGTTGATTTACGAAGTGGTGTGAATCATTTAAGACAATTATTTTCAAATTTGAGATTCGATGCGGAACATGAAGCGGTTTATGGAATGGGTAAATTTTATACAGAGGAAGAGTGTAACGAGGTAGCCAAGAAGTACGATGAAGGTCTTCAAAAATGTGATAAGTTTCTGGATGAAGAGATCTGCCAGCACTGCTTTGTACAATCTTTGATAGATTTGAATCTGTGTGTGTATTTGGATCGGATAAAACAATTTTTAAAACCGGATCTTGCCAGCAAGGTGATTGCTTATAATGGGGACTCTGACAGTGACAGTGGTGAAGATGTGTAGCTAAATTGAGTATATGCAACGATAAAATTGTATATTTAGGTAATGGGTAGGGGTACACGTTTAGGTGGGAATTTCATTATAAAACACGAACACTTTAGTGACTATCAATTTAGTTCGGGAAGAAATAAACAGTAAATTTCAAGATGTTGGCGTACTTGGAAGAAGAAATCAAAATTGTTGATTTAGAAAGTGGTGTGATTTATTTAAGACATATATTTTCAAATATGAAATATGAAATAGTTTATGGAATGGTAACATACCAAGAGGATGAGTGTAACGATCTAGCCATGAGATATGATCAAGCATTTAGAAAATGTGGCAACTTTCTGGAGAGAGCGATGTGTCAGCACTGCTTTGTCCAATCTTTGATAGATTTGAATCTATGCGCATATTTGGATCGGATAAAACAATTTTTGGAGCCGGATCTTACCAGCAAGGTAATGGCTCGTAATGGGGATTCTAACTGATAGTACTGAAGATGTGTAGCTAAATTGGAATTGTATTTGTCAGTAGTTGTATTGTTAAAAATTATTAAATAAAAACAACAGAAATTCATTTATAGTTTTTTTATTGTTTTACTCATGACATTATAAAATTTTCATACAAATAATATACATTAGAAAGTGCACACATACAATTAGCATTTAAATGATAAAAACATTTTGCACTAGATTTTCGTAAAGGTGGCTGCTCCTCAAATTCAATAACGGGTTGTGAAGTGAACTGTCTGATGTAGTTCGCCTTTTCTCCTCTTATGTAAACACAATCATCAGATGTGACCAAATTATCAATAATCTTTCCAAACATGTGTAGTGGTGTAAAGCCATCAGACCACTTAATGCAGTGATAATTTCCTGTTAACCGGCACACTTGTTTTTGTAAGTCTGGTGAAAGCATCTTAAATGGGTAGGGTGGTTTAAATATATAGTGACACGTTTTCATTCCATCATATCCTGCCAGTTCTTTAACAATAAACTTATTGTTTTCGGTTCGAAATCCTTGAACATCGATAATAATTTTCATATCTTTAAACGTTGTAGTTCTTTTAGCACCTTCTCTTTTATACAGTATAATTCAATCGCTCTTCTTAAGTCACGTAATTTTTTTCTGTGTTCTTTTAACTTTTGAATATAGTCTGATCTCATATTAATACTAATAATTTACATTATAATTTTTTTATATATAGGTAAAAATATGTCATGCGCATTTTACTGCTGACGAACGATTTTTGTTAGAGGATTATAGGTGAAATGCTTCTCGTGCAGAATGAGACAATATGCATTAGTATCCGTGGTAGTAGAGGTGCCAGTCTCAAACTCTATTCTCATAACCACCGATCCTGTTTGTAAAGCTTCTTTTTGACGAGAACAATCAATATGAGCTATTGGTGCAAAATCTTTGAATTCAGTGGGATTGAAAATGGGTTGATTTATTTGGTGGGGGTAATAGGATTCCTGAAAATCGGCAAACATTTAATAGAGAGTTGCAAATTTGTTATTCTTGAAGTCTAGATATAAATCATTGTATGGATATCTTTCAGAATTCAAGAAAACTCTAATGCTTCTAAGATCGCAATCATCAAATTTACTCATATCAGCCCTAATATTTCCTTTCTTATTTTTTTGGAATGCTATTATTACATGCCTAGGAGTTTCAACTTTAGTAGATGTCTTGACAGGCCACGTATGTCTGCTTGAGGCCGGTAGAGATGGATATTCAGTCAGTTTCCTACTTCTAAATGTTATAGGAAGATCCACGTTCCTACTTATAATCTTATTTAATCGAAGCTGCTCTGAAATACCCACGGTAACATGTGGAACTCTCCAAAATAATTTAGAAATCGTGATTTTCGGCTTTTCATCTATAGCAACACCATCTTTATCCACTTCATCCTTAGTATTTGTAATGCAGTCAAAATCATTACTATTACGTACCAGTACTAATTCTTGTCGCATGTTAATGATTATTTTTTGAAAATCTTCAAAGAAACCAACCAGAAATTTTAATGGAATACAGACGTTGAAATTTCCACTTGTATCTATTAAAATTTTAGGTTTTTTACCTTTTTTCTGTTTTGGGAACCATCCAGCATTTTCCATACAAACACTTTCATTTTGATTCAGTGATAGATAATTAAATAGAGTTGAAACTAAGCCAACATTTCTCACGGAATCTATTACTATTCCATTTAACTCATATCTAATTTCTCGAAATAAAAACGCAACACCATTATTGATAAACTCTAAGTTGGTAGGTGAAGTTCCATCCTCCTTTGTTAATTTTCCTTCGATGTATAAATAGCTATAACATGGTGCTGTATAGGTATCTAAATCCTGAATGGTAATTCTCGTTTCATCATTATAATCTAGAGTTCCAGATATATTGGGTTGATATGAATGATACTGATATTCTACTATGGAGTTGTCAATTATGGGTTGCTCGGTTATATTCAGTAATTCCATTATACTAATACTTCGAATCCAAGTGATTTTAAGAACCGTCGATTTGCTGATGTTATTCTGTTGAGAGTGTTTTTAGAACTGTTGACTTTTTTCCTACGTATCCTTTTATAGTGTGGTTTTTGTGTATGAATGGGAGACCTTGAATTAAATATCAACACCATTTTATTATCGAATTGATTTTCTAAGATGTAGTCTAACAGTTATCGTTTCTTTTTGAAAATTGACAAGATGTCCTTCTTGATCAATCACTTTTGAATTAAATATCAACACCATTTTATTATCGAATTGATTTTCTAAGATGTAGTCTAACAGTTATCGTTTCTTTTTGAAAATTGACAAGATGTTCTTCTTGATCAATCACTTTAACTGTGATTTTGTTAATGGTTTTAACGCTCACTGGGAAGTAAATAATATTTAGAGGTGATTCTACTATTTTATACCCAATTGGAACTGTTGGATAGAACTGATGAATGATGTGAACAGGTTTTCCATTAAAAAAAGAACCAACAGCAATGTTACAGTCAATACAGATAGCATTCACTTTGGAAACCTTTACTGGATCATTGGAAATATTAGTATCATTAGCGTTTAACTCTCTTTTCTTGAAGCCTAATACCGGACCTATCGAATCCTCCACGTTAAAATTAATTATCCTGTTTGTTCTTATAATAATTTTGGATGTGTTAATATCTATATCAATCCTAAGAACTGCTTCATCATCTTCTTGAACTATTTTATTTGTCATGATTTTTAAAATATCAATTTCATAACACCCTACAGGTATTTGAACTATATGTTCATTATTTCTTCCCCACGCAAATTTATTGTTATTGTTGTCAATATTTGGGATAATATTATAAGTATCAAAATTAGTTAATCCAATTTCATAATCTGCCTCATCATCTAAATATATCGGTGGATTGAAATTGTAATTTAATACAGAAGATTCTCCACTGAGAGCGAATGTAAAAGACATAGTGATACTTTGAACGTTTATTAGAAAATGAATAAGAAAAACTCATTTACATTGATTATATAAAAATAATAGACATAAATGTCCACAGACATATGAATCATAATTTTGTACAGAATCATAATTATATTTTATTTCATTCAAGCTACCATCACTTAAAAAATATTTTCTCAACTCATCTGGGGGTCTTAAATTTCCATAACTGTCGAAATAAACAATTTCTTTATTTTTCTTTATATATGCAATCCAGTGAGTTCCATCTCCATCATTGATATCCAGATTTACTATACCAGATTCTTTTTTCCTAATTTTTTTGGGAAGTGTACCTCTCATGAAAATACCTCGAAAATTTGGAATTTTTAGAATTTTCGAGTATTTCATTAAATCTATGTTAGTTAGTGGTCGGTGAGGTAGCTTAATTAGTTTTTTTTGCTGTTATACGTTTTAAGATATAATCCAGAACCTTTCTTATGAGGGCCTTAGCGGCCTGTTCCATCGCCAAATTATGCCTCAATTGTTCAGCTATCACCTTACCATTTGACTTGGAATCGTTAACTGCTTTCACAATATCGGCTACACCCCCTCCAACAGCTCCTAATGCTCCCAAAAGAGGTAACAGAAGTGGAAGAACCCCCCCTCTTTTTGGAGTATTGAGAATTCTTTTCCCTCGCTTCTTTGATTTTAATGTTTTTTTTACAGCTACCTTTACATTTATTTGTCCACCTATCTTCCTCTTCTTCGTTGAATCACGATTTTTTCGTCGCTTAAGACCCATTCCCAATTTACTCTTTAGTTTCATTACCCCACCAACTCCCAATGCAGCGAGTTTTTCACCAAAACCAGAGTCGGGTGCTTTTACACGTTTAAATGCAGCTTCAGCTAATTCCCTATCTGCTTGATTCCTTTTTTCAACCTCTTCAAATTTGGAATATGCTATATCGTGTTCTCTACACGCTTCATCTAATGGGTTAATTCCTCTATCACCTCGTTCTAGGCGTTTTGTGAGTTTAGTTCCTGGCCCACAATAATTATAACCAGGTATATGTAGTTCCACCGGAAGTTTATTTATTATACTATTGAGCAGACCACGTCCTCTCTTTTTAGAGTTTCTAGTACAAGTAAGCTGTGAACTTTTGGTTCGACCCATTATATCCCAAATTATGGAATAAACTGATTCTTGGTTTTGTAGAATACCCTTTTATATAGAGTAGAAGGTTATGCTTAATCAGTTTTTAACAGTTCTCTTTCTAATGCAGTTCGATTTCACACTAGTGTGATGTGATTATTTGAACACAATGCAGATTCAACAGCAAGCAACAATTTTACCAATAGTTAATCACGACAAAATTTCCAAGACAAACACTTTTCAAAAGCATGGTATTTTATTTGGTGGACAGTCGAAACGGGGACTTCTAGTTGGAAGTTCTGGGTCTGGAAAAACAAATGTAATGCTTAGTTTGTTGGAACATCCTAACGGTTTACGTTTTGAAAATATTTATTTATATTCTAAATCTCTATACCAACCGAAATATGAATATCTGAGGATGCTTGTGAAACATATGAATGAAATTGGATATTTCGAATATAATGACGGGGATGCAGTAATACCTCCAGAAGAAATAAAACCGAATTCAGTCATAATATTCGATGATTTGGTATTATGTGATCAAAGTATTATTAAAAGCTATTTTTCTTTTGGGCGTCATAAAAACACAGATTGTTTTTATTTATGCCAAACCTACGCTGCTATCCCTAAACAATTATGTAGAGACAATGCCAATCTTCTTGTGATATTTCCTCAGGACCTTACCAATCTCAAACATATCTATGATGATCATATAAACGTTGATATGAGTTTACAAGATTTCAAAGAACTTTGTGCATTTTGTTGGAATGATAAATATGGATTCGTTGTAATCGATAAAGATTGCCCAATCAACTCTGGGAGATATCGAAAAGGTTTTGATCAATTTTTTCATATATAAAATAGAGACATTAATATTATCAACCATTCACCATGGATAGTAGAGTGGCAGCAGAGCTGTTAAAGACGCGAGATGCCTTAAGGCAAAAGTATAGAAATTTGAAAACTGATATTGCTAAATCTCAGTTAGCGTTGGAGGAAACTTATAAACCGATAACGCGACCTCTTCGTGAATTAGTAACAACTATCGTTAATAATGAAAGTGATCCACGTAAATCTTTTTTGAAAACAGAAATAAAAAATGAGAGTTTAAACAGGAGATCAACTGATCCAGTCCCTCTTGAATTTTATCACACAACACCCACTAATTTGGAAGATGAAACATTTCATTTTGACTCTACCCAAGAAAGACCTCAATATGTAGGGAGTTTCTTTGATGAAACTTTTCCATCACAGGTAGTAGATCCATCCGTACTATAAGAAAATGAGAGATACTTGCAACAATTTAATGCACCTCTACCGCGAGCATACATACAAGATAAAATTGAGGATTCAAAAAACGAGTTTGATGATACCTTTGGTATTTACTTCGACCCATTTAAGAAGAAATTCGCTATTGGCACTGCAACTGTAGATTTTGATGGTGCTAATTTTATTATTGATGATCAGTTTCCATACAAAGGTACGCCAGGATTGTATGAATTAATGTTCAAAAAGCATCCAGCAGGGCATCGAGCATCTGATGTGGATCAGTATATTGATATAATTAGGAGGAGTAATGCTCATTACCTAGGTTATGATCCGGAGAGAGGTCTATCTACATCAAATGCGTCTAAATTTATAGATATTATTAAACCGCCTGTTTCTACCTTGCATTCGATGAGTCAAAATCTAAGCCACCAGTGACGAGATCGAGAGTGCGTTCACTTTCTTCTCCTGAACAAATGAGAAAGACAAGGGAACAAATAAAAAAGGCAAATGATGAAAAAAAAAAGGTGGTGCGTTAACATTGATGGAACTTGATAACAAAAAAATTGAATATAAACATTTTGATGACTATAATGAAATTATAGACCGATTAAGACTACTCATAGCTTCACAGTTGGCAGGAAATACGGGACATAATAACGAGATAATTTCAATAATAGAAGAATTAAAAGAGGCTAAAATAATAAGATAAATAGTGTATGTGGGAAGTTAAGGATTCATTTACCCTATCGATAAGTAAAGATGAGTAACATTAAAAAGGAAATAGTAAATGAACTTCATAAACCGGCTAGAAAATCTTTTAAACGAAGAAGAGTTATTGTTAAAGGTATTAATGATCTTTTTCAAGAAGATCTTGTACAGATGATCCCTTATGCTAAAGTAAATAAAGGTTATAAATATATTTTAGTAGTTATTAACGTATTCTCAAAATTTGTTTGGTGTGAACCTGTGAAAACTAAAGGCGGAAAAAATGTTACGGAGGCAATGAAAAAGATTTTATCAGATATCAAAGTTGTACCGAAAAATTTGCAAACAGATTTGGGTAGAGAATTTTACAATAAAGAATTTAAAAAATTAATGGATGAGATGAAAATTAACCATTATAGCTCTTATACAGATCTCAAAGCAAGTGTTGTGGAACGAGTTAATAGGACTTTAAAAAATAAAATGTGGAAACTATTTAGTCTAAACGGAAACTATAAGTGGTTAAATTTGTTACCGGATATTGTTGTTGAATACAATAACACTAAACATAGGACAATTGGGATGCATCCTAAAAATGTTAAAAAGAAAGATGAAAAACGCTTACTAAAAACTGTCTATAACCACCCGAAAACAGTCGATCCAAGGAAAAAAAAATTTAAAGTAAATGATTATGTGAGGATTAGTAAATATCGACAAGCTTTTTCAAAGGGATATACGCCTAACTGGTCTAATGAAATTTTCAAAATTAGGAAAGTTCATAAAGGCAATCCTAGAACTTACCTTTTACAAGACCAAATAGGAGAGGGAATTTTAGGGAGTTTTTATGAGGAAGAAATGCAGATAGTAAAGTATCCCGATGTATATCTCGTGGAAAAAAATTTAAGAAAAAAGAATAACAAGCTCTATGTTAAATGGTTAGGATTAAGCAATAAACATAATTCATGGATTTCAAATAATAGCATTGTATGAATATAATCTATATTTTATTAATTTTTTCATGTATCATTTAATTTATAATTACTTTTTCATGTATCATTTAATTTATAATATATTTTTACCTAATAAAACAAATATTCAAGCATAAATATGTTTTATTTCTATATATCTATTTCACATACATAAATACAAAAATACTATGTGGTTATATATGATTAAGTATCATATAAATTACAAAATCTCTCATTATATACATTATATCTATGAGTACTGTCTAAAATAGGGTTTATAATATTTGAAGTTTGTTTTATTCTTCTATTAAACCGAACTCTATCGAGGGCTACAATTTCCCAATATCTCTTTCTTGATAATTTATAGGCAAAATTCCACACCACCATAAAATTAATCTTATTGTCTCTTAAATTAAATGTCACTTTCTTCATCTTTAGATCCTACCACAATATTCAGCTTCCAATATATCTGGATAAATATAAATTAACTCCATAAGCATAATGGTATTTTCATTATAGCCATTTTTATTCTTTTCAATAAGATTTACTGCATTTTCAAATACATTTCCTTCTTGATGTTGTAGTTCTCTCACCACATTCCTGAAATAACTTTGGAATTTCAATCTTTTTAAGGTCTCAATGTTAGCCTTAATGAGTGGCAATGCTTCCCACAACTTGCAAATCGATTCATATCCCAAGTAAATGTAAGAGTTATTTTTTATTATTTTTATAACTCTGGAATAGGAAATTTGCTCAAATTTTATAAGAAAGTTATCAGTCTCTACTGGTTCAACTTTATCATTGGAGTATACATAATTAGTTATTACTCCTTGATACGTGAGAAAATGAAGCCACTCCTTTTCGTTAAAAATTATTACATCAAGTTTGTTTCCACTTAGCTTCACACGTGGGTTATAACACAAGTCATGTGATAATCCCGTTGTCACATATTTACTTCTAGATTTATTCAGTTGGTACCTTCGCTCACCAAGTACTACTATTTCATTTTTGTCTTGCGGTGCTGGAGGCAAATTATTAATTAAATCATTAATACTCAGTTCAGGTAAACTAAATAAACTGCCACTGTAAGCCATTGTGAACACTTGAATTTCTTTAACTAGTTGACACAAAAAGCTTTGTTACAATGGCTGTGTACGTCTCTTTTTATAATTAGAATAATTTGATATAGTGGGGGTGCTGAATTATGGTGGGAGGTTTTGAGTTGTGGCGGGAGGTTTTGAATTGTGGTGGGAGAGATGGGAGGTCCTCACCATACATATATACATACGATGATGATCATATATATGATATGAGGGGAGGGGATGATCCTAAATTATGGTGGAGGGGAGGTTGAAAATCCACCACTACTTTCACTTATTAGTATGAAATGTGAAATCAATTATGCAGCAGGTGCCTTGATAGGTTGTATATCACAATTGTCACACACAGTGAATATTTTTTCATTTTTGAACGTACTGTATTCCTTTAATACACTCTTACATCTGATACATATCCATACACAGACGGGCATAATGATTAAGTGTTTGGAGCAATGGTAAAATATGTACTGCCTAACCTATTACATACCCCTTCCATGGTGATGAGGTAGGGAGAGGGTGGGGTGTGGCTTATGAAAAAATGGAGGGGGTTCTGGAAGAGTGGAGGGGATGGGGCGTGGCTTATGAAAAATGGAGGGGGGTTCTGAGAAATTGGTGGGGGTTCTGGAAAAGTGGAGGGGATGGGGCGTGGCTTATGAAAAATGGAGGGGGGTCTGAGAAATTGGTGGGGGGTTCTGGAAAAGTGGTGGGGGGTGGAGCAGAACTGTCATTTCTTTACTACTTGTAGTAAAGAAATGTTTGCTATTGTATGAATAAAAATGTATAAACATCGAATGATCATTTAATATTCTTTAATTTAGTTAAGATGTTGAAAAACGATATTGTCGAGAAAACTGTTTAATAGGAAATTGTTTGTTTTTTTTGTTAGAAACAATAATTATTGTCTGAAAAATTGCTCGCAAAAAATATTATTTTTCGAGATAATAAAGAAAAAAAATTTTTTTAACAAAAAATTGTTTATAACAAATAATTGTTTAATTAAGAAAAAATCGACATGACAGATATTATTTCATCACGCTACCCCAGATTAAAAAAAAAACGTCAAAATGGGAAACGGTAAATTTTTTGTTGACGCACGGATTTGAACTCGTCTTGATAATTTTATGAACGTGTTACAGATATGACTCATTCTTCTCTCTCGTATTCTGACGCCGCGCCGATTTAAAATTAATTGTTATCGTTGCAAAACGCATTTTTTCCCCAAACTCAGCTCTATTACAAAAATAGATATTAAACTAGTTGTTCGCCAAGTTTCAGCTGTTAATGTTTATTAATAAACAAATTACGAATTTAAAATAAAATCATCTCGGCTTCTAGTAAGAATACAATCATTTTTTTTTGAAAATGTGTGAAAAAGCCCCAGCAACAAAAATATGAGAATGATATTGCAATATCTTCATTTGTTTAAAAGTTGTTAGCAAAAAACTTACCCACAAAATGTGACACTTTTTCAAACGCCATTTTTTATTTGAAAATAATGCAAATTTAATTTACCATTAATATAATGAAAACGTAAAATATAAGTCTCCACAAAAAAAATGATGTCCAAATCAACCCACCATGACAACGGAAACTGGGTCAATTTGTATTTTACATTATTTATGTTTTTAAAAAACAAATTAAATATCTCTTAAACTAATTAAATTTCTTTGGGGTAATAAAAGACATATTTTGTCAAAATTTCAAGCACTAAAGTACTTTTGTTGAAGAATGAAGAATATTTGCAAATTGCGAAAATTTTCGCGGTTTTTTGCAATTATTTAAACAAATTTTCAAACGTTTTAAATGAAGCATTTCTCAAATTAACCGTTTTTCAAAGTTCTAACAGTATCTTGGAAAACCTATCGTTAAAGGTATTTGAGTTATTTTTCAACAATAAATCGTTAAATAAACAATGTTCCGGCGGTCAAAAATTGGACCCAATTCAGGGTCATGTTCGTAATCAATAAAACTATCGTTTAATCCACATGGCATCCTGAATCGAATTAAAATATATTTTGGTCTTTTTTTATCGGGATTTTATATTAAATGATATCGGTACCTAATAATTGAGTTTATATTATTACTCCAGTCGGTAAAATAAAAAATACACCAGAAGCTCGCAAAAAATGTTATCTGGGATTTTCCTTCAGTAACTGTTAGTGGAGATATACATCATAAAACCACAAAAATGTGTTTTGGGGGCCGCAGCACCCCCTCCCAAAAAAAAACCACACCTTCGGTGAAAAAAGCCTTATTTTACTGATAACTCGTTAACCGTTGAAGATATAAAAAAATGCTCATCACAAAAAGAAAGCTTCGCTAATTTCCTTTAAAAAATCCTATTTTAATTTTGTTGTATATGCCATGGTTTTCGAGAAAATCGATATTGAAAAAAAATCCAAAATTTGTATTTTTAATGCGCGAATTTTCGTTTATTTGAAATTTATTGCGCGCGGCCTATAGAAAAAATTGAATTTCTCGAAAACCATACAAGCTAGGAAGAAAAAAATCAAAATGGGTTTTAAAAGGGATATAAAATACTCTCATGTGTTGCCATTTTTGATGGTTATTGATATTTATTAGTATAAAAAAATAACAATATAATATAGTTATCTCTTATTTTTTTGCGCCTCTAACTATTTACAGGCCCATAAAAAATAACTGACTTTAATATAAGTTATAAATGCATTATCTTTTAGTTCAAGGTATTACTTCAGTGCAGAAAAAGTTAGGAATAAAAATATTCACATTTACTTTACCATCATGTTGAAGTTAGTCAAATTTTGGCCAATTTTTTATTTTTATTTTGATTTTGCCAATATAACCATTTTCATATAGGTAAACCAAAGTTTGGCCGTTTTTCCTCTCTTTCCAATTTCCTCCATTTTATTAAATAATTTTTTGAGCTAAATTTTCAAGATGTTTGAGTCTTTTTTTTTTATTTTTAGGAAGCGATAAAAAATTGGCCAAAATTCGGCTAACTTCAACATGCTGGTAAATTTTTAAATGGGAATTTTTTTATTCCTAACTTTTTCTGCATTGAAGTACTACCTTGAACTAAAAGATAATGGGTTTATTTATAACTTATATTAAAGTCAGTTGTTTTTTATGGGCCTGTGAATAGTTAGAGGCGCAATATTTTATTGTTATCTTTATGTACTAATAAATATCAATAGCCATCAAAAATAGCAACAAAAGAGAGTATTTTATATCCTCTTTAAAACCCATTTTGATTTTTATTCCTAGCTTGTATGGTTTTCGAGCAATTCAATTTTTTCTATAGGCCGCGCACAAAAAATTTCAAATAAACGAAAATTTACACGCATTAAAAATATAAATTTTGGAAATTTTTAGGAAATTAGACAAGCTTTCTATTTATGATGAGCATTTTTATATCTTCAACGGTTAACGAGTTATCAGTAAAATAAGGCTTGTTTCACCGAAGGGGTGGTTTTTTGGGGAGTTGCGGCACCCCCCCCCCCCAGAACGGATTTTTGTGGTTTTGTGATATATAACCCCTCCACTAACAGTTAGTGAAGGAAAATCTCAGATAAGATTTTTTGTGATGGAAATTTTTATAATTATTGGACTATATAGGGAATTGAGATAGACACATATATTAGATGAATATTTATGGTAATATAGTTTTTAAGAAACAATATTAGGTAGGTATACAGGTGCATTTTATCTTACGTAAAAGATGCTGCAATTTCCAAATTTATTAGTGAGGCAGAATCTTTAAAATACCTGTAGTTACTGTTATGTTTTTAAAATTATATTAATTTTTCTTTGCATATTGGTTAAATTTCTATACAAACAAGTTTGACTCATCGCATATATATTCTTTCGTTCTTAACCGGTGTAATATTATATATTATATCACCGTTAAACACAAACCTGATAAATAAAATAACATAACCTTCAGAAATGCCACTGCTTCAAAGAAAAAACGCTATCGCAAAACAATGATCAAGATGCGATAATAGAGAAAAACAGACGTTACAAAAGATGAAAGAATGCTACCAAGATACACCAGCATACATTAATCGTATAATACAGTGGCGGATCTACAGGGGTTCCGCGGGTTCCTCGGAACCCGGGCCCGGGAGCTTTAGGGACCCGGAACGGACCAGCCCAGATACTTCATATTTCACAAAACGAAAGTCAAGTCAAATTAATCACACAATAATGTTCCATAAAATACATATATTTAGTAGTCAAACAAGCAAAAAACATGTTTTATAGGGGCTCCTCAAAAGGCCCGCAAGAAAAGTTTGATTGGGGGCCCGCGGAAAATTATTCGAATCCAGGCCCGTAACAGCAATGCTCCGCCACTGGTATAATATCAGCGTTGGCCAGAGAGAAAATGGTAGATCAACAGTGTTTCACAAGCGACAATTCTTTATAAATTATAAGCGTCAAATGTTACCGGTACCGGCAACGCATCGTCCGTAGCACGTTGCTGTAAAGAATCTGTAGAGATGCGTGAATTACAAAATATTTTAATATGTAAAGATAGATCTTACAATCGGTAAATAATTCTTTCGCCAAATCTATATCGATGTTCTGTACAGTAATCTTTGTCACGATGCTGTATAGATATTGCATGTAGAAACTATATAGGTAGTAGGTTAAATATAGGATACAGGAATTACATCTAATGTATAAAAGGTAAACCTGTAAATACAACAGTAAAAGGTAAGATATAGACGCGATAAAGATTATATATGTATAGCTTGAGTACCTAAAAATGTATAGGTTCGTTAAATACAGATTAAAATGTATAGGATCTTGACGAATCTGTATTGAAAAAAAGCCTGTATCGCCTGGTTATACGGGTAGTTTACCGTGATCTGCTAATAAAACAGTCACAAAATAATCTTTATTTTACAACACTCGATGTATTTACTAACGTAATATTTTGTCAAAATCTATATAATAATATAATACATTTCCTTAAATATGCAGTGTGATTCAGTTAAAATGAAGACACCCTTATAACTTTTTTATTTTGATTCCGATTTGAATCAAATTTTCATTTCAAGTATAAAACAAATTAAGATCTACTTATGACCAGGAAAACATTCACCTGATACAAAGGCAAAACCACCTGCGGTATCAAAATATGCGGAAAGGAATTAAAAATCATATTATACACACACAGCACAGAAATATTCTAAGAATGTGCACAGAATGTTTGCTCGAAACGTTTCAATATTCTGAGAATATTCTCACAACATGAAAATCGTTACCATAGAATGTGCCATGCACATTACAAAGTGGAGTCTTTTAAATGTTCCTAGAACATCTCAGGTATGTTTTCCCAGGTAGCAAAGGCACGTGAAAATAACGTGACTAGTTAGTAGTCTACTTGATAAAATGAAGTAATTAATGCATAAAGAAGTATTGTCCTATGAATTTGTTAGCCATCCGTATATTTTATTTACATTAACATATCTAATATTGTTTACCATCACTCCAATTTTTTCTCACAAGGATTGCCTGCAAATTATAATGTTTATTACGTTATTAAATTCATTTTTACTTACAAAGGTACCGCAATTGGTAAAGACCAATTGCGGTCGGTAGGGGTCGAGCCTGCATGTATCCGTTGTTCGTATTACAGTACTGACTCTTCTACCAACTGAGCTATCTTAGTGACCGTTATTTCGGATGCTAAAAGCAGTATTTATGGTGATGTGTATGAAGTCTTTATTATGTGATATTGAATTTCTAGCCTTATTTAAAATATATGAAAATCATTCAGGTTCTTTTTTTTTTCTATTTTTTTATGTGTTCCCAAATCTGAATTTTTCGAGTTACTAGTATTTTTGATTATTTATAATTATTAAGAAGAACTTATTTAATTCAATTAAACTGCCACCAGTGTCACCTGAGAAGTACGAGTAGTTGTTGAACAATGTAATTATTACATTAATTCAGTGGTGGTTCGTTAAAACAAATTTTTTTCCCCAGATCTCGAAATTGAAGAGCAGAGAGGGAGAAATCCGAAAAAAAATTTTCCTCATCTCAAATTTGATGAGCGGTGGGGGGGAAGTCAGGAGTCAACTATTTTAAGAATTAAAGTACAAACCTGGGAAACGCGTTGGGGAAAAAACGGTAAAGGTATAATATCGTCATCTACAACATAAATAGAATATTTAATGGTCTAAAATTGAAAAAAAGTACGTCCGTACATCGGTTTTATAAGCAATTATTACCTTAAAAAAAACAGCTAAATTTTTTTCACAATTATTTTAACAAAAAAAAAAACAGAATAAGCATTTTTACTCTAACCTGGAAGTAGGGTATATAGTAAAGGTTTTTTGACTGTTTTTGGTTCTCCAAAGGGTCCACATTACGATTCCGATTGATGCCACTTTGGCACCCTTGGGCATTTTGAGATATTCAAGATGGTGACTGGCTTAGAGTGAAAAAACAGGTTTTTCCAAATATTTCATTATGTGGGTGTGTGGCACGTCGTTTTATTTGTCTTTAAGGTCTGTGAATTAGTATTTGAGGTTAAAAATTATGTAGGAAGTAATCTTTAAGTGTTGCTAATTTACTTGATTAAGAGCAGATTCGGAGAATAAATTAATTTTTGAAGCAAAAAAAAATAGTACCTAGTTTGGTTGCATAACCAATTAGGCTTTAAGAACACAGATAACACCATATCCTTAAAAGTGATATGGACCTGCTAGCTCAAAACGAGTTTTTAAAAAATTAAACAAATGTATACTTAATATTTTTTAGGGTGGAAAGACTTGATCATCCTTTTTTTATTTTATATTTCTTTATGATTTACTTATTTTTTTTGTTTTTTTTGTAGTTTTTTATTTATTTTTTTTGTTTTTTTTTAAATTCTTATTGGAAACAACGAAACGTCAACACCAACATTTAATCTTCTTCGGAATCTTCACTGGCAGAAGTTATATTTTCAGAAATTCTCGTATGAGGATTCTGGCAAGAATGTTCCGTGTGCTTAGTTGCAGACAATTGCACATTAAATTGCATGACAAGCCATTAGCCACGCAGCTGCATCGTGTTGTATTACACGGATTTATTGACATGCATGAGCATTTTGCTAATGCCAAAATGTAATCTGGGGCAATTTGAATCTAATTTGGCAAGGGGATCGGATGTAATTCCATTTTATCCTCGTCAGCCTGTCACCCGTATTGAGTGGCTTCTATATTTGGTCAAGAGAAATCCATTACAGACAACCACAAAAATATTTGGAAATGTGCCCTTTTTACGTTTTCTTGAAAACATTCAGTAGTTGGTAGAAGAGCAGAGAATGGCGGTGCTTTTAGTTGGGCTTGTCCGACTTTTTTAGCCCATAGAGAAATTTTATCAGTCATTTTGCTAGCATTATTTACTCCATAACTCGAAGCTACAAAAAAATATACATTCTTGAAAAACATCCTCAATATTGCTGTTTAATCGACCCAAATGCGTTCAAACTTAACCATCCGTTAAACATTTAATGACCTTTTTTTTCCAATTCCATGGTACTGAGCCACCATGTCACGACCAGATAAAGAATGTGTGGCTGGTAAATATGGTATGATTTGTTTGTGTTTTAAAGCCGTGGCCCTAATATCTGTGATGGCTCGTGGTGACTTAAAAGAAACCATAGAGATATCGTTTTTCAAATCAAATAAATTATAATAATATACAAGTAAGACAAAAACATCGGTGGCATCACTTATTACATTTACGACGATGTCTGGATTTCCTTTAATCTTGTGAATAAGTTGCTATACCATAATGGTATCCGCTTCTTCAAGTTGCGTCGCCAGATCAGTCCTCTCAGATATCACTCTCAAAAAACATAAACCTAAATTATGTCCTAACTTTCTTCCATAAGAACTTTTTAATTCCTTACGGAAGAAAGTTTAATATTAAATTATTAAATATAAGGGGAATTATTTGTTGTAAGACATAATTGCATCTTATTTCTGAGGTATGTTTCTTTTTGTATCGAATTTGTTTTTAACACCCATAATCGACACCTTTTTTATATTGTGATAGGGCAACACAGAAGGAATTGCCTCTAAGTCTTCTTAGACCTCAAATTTGTGTTCTAGAACCTGAAAAACATAGTAAATGATGTATCATATGCCCACGTTTGGTAAATTAAAATTTAAAAAAATTACACCTTAGATAAGCCTGCCATCTTGAATATCTCAAAATGCCCAAGGATGCCAGAGTGGCACCCTTGCTAGTCTTAAACTAGACCTACTAAAGTGCCGATAACCGTAAAAAACCTCCACTATACCTTACTTCCACCTTTTTTGATTGGCACCCAGACTATTATAGTTGGAACACGCAACGGCTAAATTTTTTTTTAATACATTTTAATCTAATTTTATTATTAAAAGAGCTCGATAACTGCACAAATAAACTGTCGAATCTTTACAAACACTTTCGAATATAAATTATTTTGGATATAATTAGTAGTGTATTAGTCATGCATTATTCTTTTCGTAGTTGTTCATGATCCTCTTAGTCGTGGAAGTTTCTTATTACAAAAAAAAAAAGATATATAAATTAAGATATCATTATTTCTGAGAAACAAATAGGTACTTAAATAAATATTTGTATTTAGTATACCAAAATAATTATAATAATAGTTAAAAGTAATAACCACTGTTATATAGGTATCGCATCAAAATTTTGCAGTACAATATTTTTTTGTGGAACGTACCACGAACGTTCTTTTAAATTATTACAGAAATATTTGATCAAAAATGTTTCATGAATATTCCAAACTAGATAAAAATATTTATGGAGGTTCTAGAAATATTTCAGGTAAATATTCTGTTTACAGAATATTGTCACTTAATGAGAATATTCTGAAAATATTCAGTGCTGTGTGGGTATTGACGAATCTCACGTATCCACCACAAATTGCGGAAACTGAAGATCTCCTTTGCCGGATGAGCTTATGTATGAGAAATCCCCTATCAATAATCAAATCAAATTTTGGTGCATTTACGTTTTTGGCGCCGATACGATGCATTTTTTTAGAATTTTTAACATTCAAAATGTTTTTATTTTTCTCCGCATATTTTGGTACCGCAGGTGGCTTTGTAGCAGGCGAATGTTTTTCTGGTCATAAGTAGATCCTAATTTGTTCTATACTTAAGTAAAATTTGATTTAAATCGGAAACAAAATAAAAAAGTTATAAGGGTGTCTTCGTTTTAAGTGGGTCACACTGTATATTTAAGGAAAGATATAGATTTCGTTGGTAAATACAACACTTGGTAGTGTTGTAAAATAAAGATTATTTTTTGACTGTGATTTATTAGCAAACCACGGTAAACCGTTTTGATACAGAAATGTCAGATACCTAATTGATATATTTATTAATTATCGATTTTCGCTTGCGAATATCTCGGAAATTATAACACATTGGAAGAAAATGAATATAGACATTCTTGTAGGAAATTTAATTATGTTTAATTTTGCACAGAATACGTTTTTCGTAAAGCGGCAGGGTTAAGGGCGGACACTTTTAGTGTGTTCACCCCCAACACATTCTAGAAAAGGAAAATTCTCCCCCCCCGCCCCACCCGTCATGTCCTCTACTACTCCTTCGTTGACTGAACTAAGAGGAGAGTTTTCTCTATATATTTGTAATGTTTATAGAGTCGATTATCTTGAGGTGTTGTTTTACCTGGTCTTTTATTTCCCATAATAGGTTCAAGGGAAATTCATCATATTTCAAGAGAGTTTGCTTAATTTTAATGTTGAATTCTGTCAGGATGTGATGTTACGAGTTCCTTCACAAAAAAAAGGAAAACTATATTTTTGGATAGTACACAAGACGGCAGGAAAGCACATAGGTACTTGATGTTCTCGGAAAATTTGGATGTGCTGAAGAGTTTAGTGATGAAGATAAAGCTAGTATTGAAATATTAATAAATAATGTAATTGACTTCAATTGTCTGTCTTATATATTTATTTCTCATGGTTTTAAATTGCCATGATAGATTTCTTTCCTTGTCCGTCTTTCGTTTCCTGTTTCAATCATACGTGTTATTAATGTTTCATCTACTTCAATCATCCGTGTAATTTTGTATTAAGTTCTTCTATTCTGTATTGCATTATAGTTGAATACTTTCCTGTAATTGGGGCATATAACCGTTGGATATTTTAGATAATTAAAAAATTGTGTATGTACAGTTTAACTAGTTATAACTAATTAACGGTAAAACATACGGAGAAATATTTAACATCCTTTCTTGTATAGAATTTTATTATGAATAGAAAAGGTTCAGTACAAAACTCTGGTATGATGTACGTGAAAGGAAGTTATGATCAATAACTCTTGGTAATGTCCAGATCGGCTACCATCTTTGATTTATAACATCACATCAGCCAGAGACCTCCAGCCACAAATTCAAGCAGAGCACCTGGTAAGGTATGATATGATTATAGAGTGAGTATGTTATTTCAAGAAGTCATACAATTTCGTCATTCAAAATCTCACAGAAAATGTTATACCCCAGAACTATCAGGAAAAGCGCCTTATCTACAAAAATTAAAACTTTCAGATTTTTACATTTTCTGTCTTATACACAAATGTTCTACAATTTTTTTTAGATAAAATGTCTGATATATAGTAAGAAGACGTTAAGTGCGCATAGCAGTAAATTTACAAGTGATGGTGTCCTAGTTGCACTATCCTTGAATGTCAAATAGAATTCTTTTCTTAAGGTGGGCCGAATAGACCAATATTGATAAAAACATTGTTGAATAAATAAAAGAACAAAATGTACCTTTAACTGCTTTATCAACAGTGTCCGCGGCCATTTTCCTGTATGTAGTCCATTTGCCTCCAGCAACAGTTACTAAATTAGAATCACTTACATGGACAATATGATTTCTAGCTATTGATTGTGTATTGGGTTTATTAGGATCTGATATTAACGCTCTAATTCCACACCATGCAGATAGCACGTCACCTCTTCTCACTAAAATAATACCAAATTTAAAATTACGTTAATAAAATTTTCAAGCAATTAATATGTTGTAAATTTTTAATTTCTATTGTTTTTTACCATCCACATGAGGATCCAAATAATTTTTTATTTCATTCAAAATAAATGAAATTTCATCTTCATTGGGCAAGGGATTGTGCGTTGCATCACATGGTGAATCTGTTGTACCAACGATGGTGTGGTTTAGCCAAGGAAGGAAGTAAATTACTCTTCCATCGCTTGTGGCTGGATCAAGAAGTCCCATTTGCTCAGCACAATAAAAACCTTAAAATAAATTTACTAGTGAAATATCTTTGTCGAACTCCTCTATACGTTTCCTTAAATATATAAGGAATAACAAACCCTACTGCAACCAACAGCTATTCTCCGGACTAATGTCCCGCTGAGCGCTGAATTACAAATTACAAGCCTGGCCGCGTTAAGTTCAATAACTGTGTATTGACACAAAACGCTAAAGTTTCGATTGCATCAGACACCAGCCGAAAGATTTATTTCTAATCAGAAGAGCTCTCATACCAGCCACTCCACACCACGTGCAGCCTGCAGTTTCGAGCTATTGGCTCTCGTCAGTGCAAGGTTGGTCTGAGTAGGTCTTTTTATTCCTTATATATTCAATAGTCCCTTCAAATTAGGAAAAAATTAAAGAAATTTTTCCCACAGTTATGAGACCTGTAAAAAGTGAAGTATTTGGGTTGTCTAAACATGATTTTTACCCCCCCGCAGTTCTAAAAAAGGGTGGTTTTTGAGAAATATATACATATATATGAATTTTAGCGTTTTTTCGTCTTTTTTCCTATTTTAAGGAAAAACTATGCACTTTGGTGAAAAATATCAAGAGGGCAAAGTTGTAAATCATAAAATTTCCCATAATTTGCCTTTATCTTTTTTTTTCGAATTCCGCCGCTAGAGGGCACGAAAGAAATAAATATACATATAGATTATTGCGCCTTTTTTAGATTTTGAGCCAAAATTATGCATTTTTATGAAAAATTACATGAGATTAAAGTTGTAATAGTATAAAATTCACTATTTTTAGGTGTTTTCTAGGTTTTCTTTTCTTCTTTTTCATAAAAATATATACGTATATATATTGTTCTGTTATTTTGGCTTGGAATGCTATGGTCCCACGTTCGGTCGCCAAAATGTTCTGTTTTCTTAATATTGTATTTTTTTTTTAATTTTGAAAAGTTTTTATTTATTATTTTTATTATTATTTTAATATTTGAAATACTACAATTGCTTTACTCATAAAGTGTGAGCTACTTTTATCGCCTCTATTTACATATAATGTTGCTAAATTAACATAGAATATTCATTAATTTTCGGTTTTCCACCTTTTTAACTCGATTACAATTCCGTATACACACGGTTACTTGTTTTATATGACATCAATTTTTAAAAATTTATAGGTTATGTTATTAATTTTTAAGCAAAATTTGAGCGTGTTGTTCTTACGGCGGTCTGAGAGTAACTAACTTGCCAGATTCAGCGATTTAATTCGTTGAATTGACAGGTTTGACAAGATAAGATGCGATTTTTGAAAATTAAACATGGATTTCGAAATATGAACTTTTCTTACTTATTTTAGCCTTTATGCCAATTTTAGCCTTGGAAAATGCTTCCTCATATCATTTAGATCAATTTGATATCCTCCTTGTGCATATTAGTCGTATTTTAAGAAAATTTAATAAATATTCTACTTTATCACATTGTAACCTTATTACTAGCTAAATGTACATAAAATCTACCCAAAACTTAATTTATACACTAACAATTATTAAACTATTAACATTTATTGCTTACATTGCTTTTAAACACAATTACAAGTATATTAAAGTTTTAGATCTCGCCCTCTCAAGTTGTCATGTGCAAGGGGCCTATCCAGGGAAGCATTGCCCTTAGATATGTTAGACAAAACAAAACTAGCATTCTTAACTCACACCTGGTTTAAAAAAATTGGATCTATGAAAGTTTCTGGTAAAGTTACTCAAGGTTTTTCTTGGAGGTATCCCAACATACAAAGTTTTTTAAACGAGAAACCCCCCAAGGTGTTCCAGCTTTGAGATTTCACGCTGTTCTTTATATACAGGTAAGATTACACGCATTCTGTAAATTTCAGTCTATTACGAGCTGTCTTTTTCACATAATCTACATAATATATTTTTTTTCTGCGAGAGAGTTCATGTCACTTTTTATAAATATAATAATAATATAATAATAAATGTCTTTATTTAGCACTTGGCTAGTAAAAAAAATACAATAATACAATACAATACATACATATTCCTATATCTAACAATAATAATAAATTTAACAATAATAAATAAATAAATAAATAAATAAATAAATTGCACTCTTATCTATTGCTTAAGTAACTATTAACATTAAAGAGACGAACCCCTTCAAAGAATAAGGATTTTTGTAAAGACGCCAGTTTAACTGAATCAATATTTGTAACTTTGCTTAGAACGTATATTATAGTTGTGAAAATTTAATCTTTTAACAAGAAATTCATTTAAGTATGCAGGTAATTGTCTATGCTCTATTTTGTAGATTAGAATTAAGTTCGCCTTTTTAATACTCTCCCAAATTGTTAGCCACTCTAATGTTTGCAACATATCTTCTACCGGGGTATATTTATTACAATTTAGTATAATACGCATTGCCTTATTTTGCTGTATCTGTAACCGATATACATCATTTTTTGTACAGGATATTAACAAAGAACTACATACAATAATTGAAATGAAGTAAAATAATGGTATTATATATTAACATTTTAGACCACTGTGATAAACAACTAGCAATACGACTCCGATTTTTTCACCCAGCTTTTTACAGAGATAATCTATGTGAGGAGAAAAACTGAGTTGGGGGTCTAAATAGACACCTAAGTATTTAATTTCCGACACATAGTCAATCGCATCGCCATTTATATTGATGCCTAAGTCTAACTCAGCAAATTTTCTACAATTAGCCTTTGAACCTATCACAATACACTTCGTCTTTGATGTATTTAGTTTCAATTTATTTCGGCAAAGCCAGTCGTACAAAGTAAGAATTTCGTCATTCAGAATATCAACAATTTTCCTGAAATCTTTTCCTCCAACGCAAATTAGGGTATCGTTTGCAAATAGATTGACAAATGATTTTTTTAAAGCTATATAAATATCATTCACATAAATGACAAACAAAAGGGGACCGAGGACACTCCCCTGAGGAACGCCCCAGGTAATTTCAATTTTGCTTGATATGTTATCTCCTACTCTCGTCATTTGATACCTGTTCGTTAAATAATCCTCAATCCAATCTAAAGCATTACTACTTATACCATATAACTGCAACTTTTTAATAAGAATGTCACGGTCAATTGTTTCAAACGCACTTTGCAAGTCTACAAATACACTAAGCACCACTTTCCCTTCATTCGTATCTCTTGTCCATGATGTGCACACATACTGCAGTGCTGACTCACATGAGTGTTTAGCTCTAAACCCAGATTGTCCAGCAAATAATAACTGATTAGTCTCAAAATAGTTCCGTAGTTGTTCACAGACGATTATCTCAATGATTTTATCGACAACTGGAAATAAATTAATTGGTCTGAATTCTGCAGGAATTTAGGGTTGGTGATTTTTGGAATAGGAATTATCACACTTGTTTTTAATTCACTTGGTACTTTTCCAGTTGCTAGTGATGTATTTATGAGATACAACAGAGCATATCCAATTACACAAAACAGGTCTTTAACCAATTTTATATTTAGCGAATTGTCACTGGTACTTTTATTTATAAGTTCACAGACAATTTTGTTAAGCTGTCCTATTGTAATGTTTTCAAATCTTAATAAGAAGTGTGATCGTTTTTCCGACTTATTTTCATCAATTTTAAAGTCCCAATGCCTTTTTTCAATACTGTCTGATATTTCCTGTATACTATCTGAATAAAACTTGTTAAAATTTTCTTCTGCCGTTCCACTATACTTCCCATCATTAATGTCTGTTAAAGTAACTTGTTTTTTGTTTCCTATCATCTCTTTTAATGTCCTCCACATATTTTTGCTGTCTCCTTTGCATCTATCTATATTTTCATCATAATATTTAGTTTTTTCACTACGTATTATTGAAACCATCTTATTTCGCAACTTTTTATAGTCTTCCCAGTCTCTTTCCGAAGCAGTTAAACAGAATTTCCTATATGCTGTGTCTCTCATGCGTTGCGCCTGTAGTACTGACTCTGTTATCCAAGGGTATTTTTTCTGCTTATGTTTAAGATTTTCTTTCAGAGCTCTTTTGTCTATTGCTGTCTGAATGACATTCATGAAATCTGCATACAAAACGTTTACGTCCGTAAGTGTATAATTCCAGTTTGCCCCAGTTAATTCTGTTATTATTTCTGCAATGTTCTCATCTCTTAAATATCTTTTACGGATGCTCTCTGGTTCTTCGGGAACAGTATTAAACGTGAACTCTGTGCCAATGATTTCATGGTCACTTATCGCAGGAAAATCTATTGGAACCTCCTTAGCATTGAAGTTGTTTGTAATTATATAGTCGATTAGAGTGGATGACCTGTTGGTTATTATAGTTTCTTTCATTACTATTTGCTTAAGGCCAGCTGAATGTATTAGGTTTCTTAATCTTCTGGCATCGTTGTCATTTTTCAGCCAATCAATATTTAGGTCTCCCATAATCATAGTTTCTTGCTTATGAATATCGATATTATCTAATTTGTCCTCAAGGTATTCTAAGAATTCCTTACAGTTTGCGTTCGGAGATCTATAAATAGCACCCATCATAAGAGATTCATTTCCCATTTTCACCATTATCCAAAGTGCCCAGTATTTGTAGTCCTCTATATCGTTATACAAGATTGAAAAGCCTAAGTAAGATTTAACGCAAATGATGCTCCCCCTGTATGCTTGCTATTGGAGTAACATATCACTGTATTATATCCAGGACAGTCACTTCCTTATCGTCCACTTCGGATGTAATATGAGTTTCGCTTACACATACAATCATCGAGTTTCTATTATTCAACAACTGTCTTATTTCTATGATATGGGATAATAGCCCTGAGCGTTTATGTGTATAATCAATTCTTCAGCCTTGGTTAGACGATTAGTTGATCCTTTTATTTGCTATATATCCCAGGCAACACGGTCACGTCATTTTGACGTTATTTTTTCGGCTCCTTTAGCACCAATGCGACGTTAAATATGACGTGAAAATGACGTGAAATATGACGGCAAAATGTCACAGCCCATTGACGTCATTTATCAAATCAAATCAAATCAAATCAAATCAAATCAAATCAAATCAAATCAAATCAAATCAAATCAAATCAAATCAAATCAAATCAAATCAAATCAAATCAAATCAAATCAAATCAAATCAAATCAAATCAAATCAAATCAAATCAAATCAAATCAAATCAAATCAAATCAAATCAAATCAAATCAAATCAAATCAAATCAAATCAAATCAAATCAAATCAAATCAAATCAAATCAAATCAAATCAAATCAAATCAAATCAAATCAAATCAAATCAAATCAAATCAAATCAAATCAAATCAAATCAAATCAAATCAAATCAAATCAAATCAAATCAAATCAAATCAAATCAAAGATATTTATTAACGTTTAAAGACATGAATACGCCTCAGCTTGGTCCAGTCTAGAGCCGATCACCCCACCGCGGCGTGCAACGTCGCGGTAGGTAGGTGATCGGGTGGAGGGGTTTAGCTTCGGCTGTAACAACAGATGAAATTGGGGCGTTAGGGTTCCTGTTTAACATATATAAAAAACTTAAACCTAACAATTTCGTTGAACAATAATCCGGGAAGATATTAAAATACTTAGAAATAACTAGAACTACGAAGAAACAATTGCATTTTTAACGCACGCGCGCACTAAATTTATGAAGAAAATCTTGTTGTCCATGCGGCAAAAACTTAGTGAAAAAACGTTCGAGAGTCACGGATTTATCCAGTGGTCTACCTGCCTCTGGAAGGACGGGGTGAGGGGAGATTATGATTTTAAAAGTTGGGATTTACTAGCAGTTATTGGTCTAAAGGGAATTTGGAAGAACAAAAAGGGGCAAAAGAACGAAAATTGACAAAAATAATAAAAATGAAACTAATGGGGGAATAGAGGTACAAGTAAAAGGTGGTGAAAATAAAGGGTGGCGAAAGGAAATTGTGATATAGGAAAGATGTGGCTAGGGAGGTTGCCGAAAGATAGGCAACGCCTGGTATGGTAATGGGTGTTTCAGGTTGAAAAGTATGGCATTATGCTGTCTGATTCGTGTGATGTCTCGGATTAGCGGACTTTCGCCCAGTTTGAATTGGTAGAATTTTTGGGAAGTGTCCCGGACGAAGTCCCCTAGTGGGGTTATGCCGTGGCAACGTGCATAGAGATCTCTGAGAGAGGTGTACCCACCGGAGTCTGAAATTAGGCGCATAAATTTATGTCCTAAAACTCTAAGTTTCCGCATTGTCGTGGCTGGGATGCTGCATAACACCGCCGCCGCGTATGTGATGGCCGGTCTGATTGTTGTAGAACTCTCCAAAATCGTCCTAAGTTGAAGACATAATCAAAATTCGACTTAGGCAAAAATTTCATTTAAAGACATTTTTGGGAGTCTGCAGAGGCGCAGATCAGTCCATAAGGACTGTTTTGGGTTCTATAAGGCGTTGGAAATGACCAGGTGAAAATTCGAAGAAACACCGAATTTTCACTTAGGAAAAATGTTTTTGGTTCAGAATATGAGAGTAAAAGTATATAATGACAAAGATTTATGAATAATATACTTTTTTCAAAGGTACCACAAATTGGACTTTGAAAAATAATATTTTTGGAAGGGCGTCAAAATTTGGCTCAGGAATCGATTTATCGAAAGTACGCCAAAATTTCACTTGCAGACTAATTTTTCAAAACTGCGTTGAAATTTGGCTTGAAGATCGATTTTTCAAAAGTACGCCAAAATTTCACCCGCAGATTAACTTTTCAAAAGTACCTTGAAATTTGGCTTGAAAATCGATTTTTCAAAAGTACGCCAAAATTTCACCCGCGGGTTAACTTTTCAAAAGTACCTTGAAATTTGGCTTGAAAATCGATTTTTCAAAAGTACGCCAAAATTTCATCCGCAGATTAGTTTTTCAAAAGTACCTTGAAATTTGGCTCGAAAATCGATTTTTCAAAAGTACGCTAAAATTGGTCTTAAAATGGATTTTTCAAAAGTACCACAAAGTCAGTTTAAAAAGTACCACGAAAATATACTTTAAATTATTTTTTATTTTTTATTCCTCAACCAAAGACATTGACCTTTGAGGTACGGTCATTGAAAGCCCAATTCTAAAGTATGAGCATAAAATTTTAACGATGCACTGCATCCGAAAGGCAAAATAGAAGATTTTGTCAAAGCCGGCGTAGTGCCGATAAGCAAAAATTGATAAAAATCAATGCACATGTACAAGGCCGGTTTCTCGCATAGAAAGAGTTTGGATTGACCCAGCGGCTCGCAATTTGGTCGAGCACGTTGAGTGGTCCAGACAAACCAATGGTAGAAAAGCCAATAACAGGGCTTTTCAAATGACAAAGTTATAGAGGAAAACGCCTTGTGCATAAAAATACAAAAATTCAATTTTGCCTAAAAGTCGCTCGAAGGTGAGTCGCTGCCAAATCGATAATATTGAACGACTGTGATAAGGGGTTAGTAAGTCGTGGACTGATCGAACGCCACTCAACTTACGCAGTAATAAGTCCTCTGAATGTGTTTGAGTACGTGAATCCCCACGATACAAGAACTTTAAAGCTAAGTAGTCTCTAGCGAAACTAAATTCATTTAGTAAAACTTTTTTAAGTTAATGATGATTCTAAAAGCTCGCATTTTATTCTGAGAAGGTATGTATGAATCTTTTCTACCTAATCGATCGTTAGCGTGAGCGCTCTCGCTTGTATGGTCTGAAAGTCACTACCTTGATTGGAGAAGGCACGATTCTTATCTTGAGAATTTTGTATAACCAATTCTGTTAAATAAACGGATTCTTTGAACTATTGTTTCTTAATTGATCTTGAGGCCTGTTGACGGTCTATAATCCCTGGAACTTTCGTATAGAAAACCGGATGTGTCGAGTTAATTCGCATTAACGTTCTACCTTCTGGTTGCTTTACGGAGGTTTGATAGGGATTTTTTATGCGTTTTTTGAGAAATATATTCCGTTATTAATAGACCAAAACGTGATTTCCGCGTACCAAAACTAATCCCTCCGCAGAGAAATTCTTCGGTTGGGATTTTTTTATGCAAAAATTCAGGAAATTAAGAGGTGCCTAAACCCCCAACGAGGGAATTCGGGTCCAGAGAGAGCGTCGTTTCCGATCTGTGGTAGTGCAGCCTTGGTCCATTACTCGGCTACCGAAGTGCATCTTATCTCGAACCCGCCTGGGAGGTAGAAGAACGGGGTAATACGCGACTGGCGCCCCCTGAGAAATAAATTGGTGTCGCGTCATTTTGACGCCCGGTAGTGCGTTCTTCTACATGGCGCCCAACGTGGGGCGTTGTTAGTCAGCAGGGCTTTCAGCAGGATATGGATGAATCAACGCCTTTCCAGTTTTACGACGAGCCGACATCTGTGATGGACAACGTCTCTAGAGGGTTAGAGAGGCCGTGCGCGGAGGATGTACTGGGTAGTTCGGGGGTAGGCCCGAGTACCACTGAAGGAGCCCTCCTCAGAACAAGTGTTTGCCCAAATGGCAGCAGCTCTTGCTAAAGCTCTAAGCGAAGCCACGCACGAGCATAAATATCGGTCGAAGCATCCAAATGTGGAATTTCATGGCTTCGAACACGAAGACCCTGAAACCTTCATTAATCATATGGAGGAATTTTTCGTCCGAGTACGAATTACACAGGATAACGACCGTCTATATAAAATATCAGAGCAGCTCAAAGACGATGCCAAGAAATGGTTCGAACAATACCGAACCCTAATTACCACGTATCCTCTATTCCTCGAGCGGTTCAGAAGCCGTTACGATTCGGGTGAAGTACTCACCGAAGCAGTAGCTAATTTATATGGCAAGAAACAAGATGCCGAGGAAAATACGTCGGTATTTATTTCTAGGAAGGTATGCCTCTTCAAGAGAATCGATCCGTTTAAGCCGGAGGCGATGAAGGCGGCTATCATCTTCAATCAGTTGAGACCTGATATGAAAATGCTCCTAAAGAGTGCCGTCATATTAGATACAAATACACTAGTGACGATGACCGAACAAATGGCCAAAATCATGGATGAGAATAAAGAATTCGAGACTCTGCATAATGTCAGAAAAAGCAAGGACCAAGGAGCGTCCACCTCTACTGCTTCAGCTCAAGGGAATCAGCAATCGAGCAGTAATTGGAGAACGGAACCCTCCGCATTATCGAAGCCGTCCTCCAATTCCTTTGGTGCATCTAGGGCACCATTCAATGGATCTCAACGAAGAGATAATCCGCCAGCACCAAGGGTGCATTTTGCAAATAATATTTCCTCGCTGCGCAGAGGGGATATACCGAGAAGGGGTACTGGAGACGTAAGGAACTCCCGAGTCCCGTATCGCCCTTGCAGATATTGCCCAACGGAGCAGTGGCATTTTCATGCGGAATGCCCAAACAATCCCTATCGTAATATGAATACGGGAAACCAAGCGGGGGTCAGAGGCGATGGCCCAGGCCGAACTGTACCAGCCCCGCCTACCAGGCCCCACCAGGCTCGAAGCAACCCTCGGGGAAGCTCCGAAACAAGAAGTTTAAATTAAATAACTTCGATGACCTTCCTGACCTTAATTACCTGTTTAAGGATCAAGAAGTCAACCTATCTCCCCACCGATTCACCCCATTGGAATCTATCAATCAAACTAGCGATGCTTTCCCTCTGCCTCGCATTAAGGTTATAATTAATAATCGAGCGGTTAACGCTTTATTGGATACAGGTTCGACAAGGAATATTATCCAACCGAAATTTTTGAACGACATTGATCAGCTTACAGCTCCCCAAACGTTTGTTATGGCTTATGGCGATGGTTTAGTAGAATCCCTCGGGACTACGACCATAAACGTTAATGTACTAGATGTACCCTTTCAGACCACGTTTCAGGTCATTCGAAATTTAAACGAAGAGCTCATTCTGGGAGCCCCGTTTTTATATGCCCACAATGTCGTATTCGATTATCAACGTAAATGTGTCTACGTCGGCACTGAAGAGCGAATAACCGTCTTCTGGAATCAAGCGGCACATCAAGCAAGGAAGCAATGCCGGCTTCCCGAAGAACTGATCATCGGAAACGATAATTTAAAACCTCTATTCGAGGAATTCGCTGAATTGTTCACCGCGGTGCCTACCCAAGCTACCACTGTGACAACTAAACATAAAATAAAAGTTAAAGACGACCGCCCGTTTAATATCAAACCTTATCCTATGTCTCCTACTAGGAAGAAAGTTATGTACGATCAAATTGAAGAGATGCTGAAGGCCGGAGTTATAGAACCGAGTACCGCTCAATACAGTTCGCCTCCCATTATAATAGAAACGCCCGGCAAGAGGCCTCGCTTCTGCATTGATTATCGTCACTTGAACGAAGTAACGGAAGACGAAGCCTCCGTCTTACCTAAGATATACGAGAGTATAAAGGATCTAGGAAACGCCAACATATTTACGGTGTTGGACCTCAAAAGCGGATACTGGCAAATTCCTCTTGAGGAGTCGTCAAAAAATTATTCTACGTTTACAACATTGGATGGAGCATCTTACCGATTCAACGTGATGCCTTTCGGATTGAAGACCGCTCCGTTTACGTTCCAAAAATTTATGGCAAGAGACGTATTGACCGGTTACTTGCATCATTTTTGCAAAGTATATCTCGATGATATTATCATCTATAGTGAAAACATAAATCAGCATGTAAATCATCTGAGAGCCGTCTTTGAATGCCTGCGTTTACATAATTTAAAGGTGTCACCGGAAAAATGTGTGGTAGCCACGTCTAGTATAACCTATCTCGGGCATCAAATAAATGCCAACACCACTCAGCCTTTAGAAAAACACATATTACAGATACAAAATTATCCGGCACCTACGACGAGGCGCCAGCTTCAGAGTTTCCTTGGCCTATGTAATTGGGTACGTGAATATATCCCTAATGTAGCAATAATTACTAAGCCCTTGACCCGACTACTCTCGAAAGACTGGCGCTTCAAGTGGAATCCGGAAGCCCAAGAAGCTTTTATTTTACTAAAAGAAGTACTGAATCAACCTCTAGGACTACACCGGCCCGATTTTAACAAAATGTTCATTTTACAAACCGATGCATCCCTGATAGGATTATCGGCCGTCCTTTATCAGCTGGGGGATAACGACCAGAAGCACATCATCTCTTATGCAAGCAATACGCTGTCTCCAACAGAGAGAAACTATCACATAAACGAGTTAGAATGCCTGAGCGTCGTTAACTATATAAAGAAATACAAAATTTATTTGGCAGACCATCCATTCATAGTTAGAACTGACAACAGAGCATTACTATGGCTGAATAAGCATAAAGATGAAAAGACCAAATTTACACGATGGTCGTTATTACTTCAAGAATATAGCTTCTCGATAGAGCATTGTCCTGGTAAAGAAAACACACTGCCTGACTATTTGAGCAGAAATCCCCAAGGCCCGAACGTCGAAGCAGACGACGAAGATGAGAGAATGTATCCACCAAAATTCTCGTACAAGGAACGAATATCAGTGATTACCACATTGGAATTAAACGATCAGGTCAGAGAAGCACAAACGCACTCCAGAGGTATCCAAGACCAAATTGAACGATGGAATACTCTAGTGCGACAAGCAGATAAAACCGAGGCAGAGGTGAATTCGTCAATACACGTCAAGTGATAGGCGGCACACTTTGGACGAGAGGCGAAAATGTCAAAGAAAAATTATACGTACCAAAACGTATGGTCATGAGAGTAATATCTCATTTTCACGACCGACCGGAAGTAGGTCACCCCGGCCGCGATGAAACTGTTAGAATCATCTCGGGCCGCTATTATTTTAATAATTTGTCGAGACTAGTTAACAAATATTTAAATGAGTGCATTATTTGTAATTCCGTAAAAAGCAGACAGTCACAACCGAAGGCTCCTCTCAGAAGCCATGCTCCATCGCATCCGTTCGAAGTTCTAAGCGTCGATGTAATAGGACCGCTTCAGCGAACCAAAGATGCAGATAACCGATATATATTAATGGTAGAGGATGTATTTAGTAAGTGGGTCGAAGCCAAGGCGTTCACCCAAGTCAGTGGAAAAACAATAGCACAATTTATCGAAGAAGAACTAGTGGCGAGATATGGCGTTCCGAGGGTCATCATTTCCGACCAGGGAGGCCACTTCAATTCCGGCTTTTACGATACGTTCTGTACACGTAACAAAATTGAAAGATTCTTCACAGCAGCTTACCACCAACAGGCCAATCCAATAGAAAGGAGGGTGCAGGAAGCTAAGAAGATCTTAAAAACCTTATTATATGGTTTACCCAACGACGAGTGGGATCGACATGTTAGTCAAATGGCATATATCTTAAGAACAAGAAAAAACGCCGCTACGGGGCATACGCCCAGTTTCGTAGTACTCGGCTATGAATTACCGCAGATTGGTGATTGGAATATGTTCGCTTATAGACAAGAGCGTCGTAATCAAGCGGACGTTCCCCGCCTTGAAAGAGTCAAGGAGATTCATAGAAATCAAACAAATTACCAATGGCGTTACGCGCCCAAAGTGGCGGTAACGCCGGTCGTATATAAAGTGAGAGATATGGTAATGACTAAAAGGATCAGGAAGGATCATACCTTCGCACCGTCGTGAAGTGGGCCACACAAGGTTTTAAAGAGATTGTCCGATGAAGTTTACCTCATTTACAAGGGGGTAACTTCGACGAGATTACATGTCGATGCCATCAGGCCGGCACCTAAGGGAGATCCCGATGTTGAATTGGAATTGTCTGAAGAATCAGAAGATAGTCCGGATGAAACTCATCTTAGTGACGACGCACAGTGGGGCAAAGAGCTCATTTTTTGGACAAGCGATAATTCCCAAGCCTAGAATTAATGAAATTAAAATATTTTTTTTTAAAACTCTTCGTTATAAAATTGCCTTTAATTCTATCGAGCCCGAATTTTGAAATTTCAAAATTAAAGGACTTATATTTTGAAAGTAAATTAAAATTTTATAAAAAGATTGTTTAAAATTATAAAAAAATGTTACTTGGGGAGGTTTTTTGGTTTCTAATCTCATTTCTGATCCCCGAATTTTGCGATTCAAAAAACCAAGATAGCGGATCCAACATGGCGGCCATAATATTTTTTTAAATGAAATGTACATGCACAAACTGATAAAAATTGTTACTTAGGACTTTTAAGGGTTTCTAATCGAGAATCTGAAATCTAAATTACGTAATATCGTAATCTAAAATGGCGAATCCAATATGGAGGCCATAATATTTTTTTAATTGACATGTAAATGCGCAAATTGTTAAAAATTGTTACTTGAGGGTTTTAGAGATTGCTGATCATGAATCTGAAGTCCAAATTACGTAATATCAAAATCCAAGATGTCGGATCCAATATGGCGGCCATAATATTTTTTTAAATGAGATGTACATGCGCAAATTGATAAAAAATGTTACTCGGGGTTTTTAAGGGTTTCTGACCATGAATATGAAGTCTAAATTATGTAATATCGTAATCTAAGATGGCGAATTCAATATGGCGGATCCAATATGACGGCCACAATATATTTTTAAATGAAATGTACATACGCAAATTATTAAAAATTGTTATTTAGGAGTTTTAGGGTCTGCTGAACATGAATCTGATGTCTAAATTACGTAATATCGAAATTCAAGATGGCGGATCCAATATGGTGTCCGTAAGTTAAAATAGAATGATAAATCAAGAAAGAAATTGCTAAAATTTTTTACTCAGGGGCTTAATTCGCCAATCTTGTTTCGGATATTTTAGTTTCGTCACTTTGGAAACCATAATATCGGATTCAATATAGCTGTTATAAATTTAAAAAAAAAATAAGACGTAGATGCAAAAATCATTAAAAATTAGTTCCTAGAGGTTTCTGATTCCGCAGTTAAAATTTCGTAATTTTGAATTCTAGGGTTGCATTTCCAGTATGTGCTAAAATGAAATAATTAATATTTCCTCTTTTCTTATGAGATATTTAAATTTGGATATGCACTAAAAATATATCACATTGCTCACATTTGTAAAGTTACTCTCAGTGTAACTTCAAAACGAAAAACAAATTTTAACAGTTTCCTTCTTGATTTGTCATTCTTTTTTAACTTACGGATACCATATTGGATCCGCCATCTTGGATTTCGATATTACGTAATTTGGACTTCAGATTCATGATCAGCAATCTCTAAAACCCCCCAAGTAACAATTTTTAACAATTTGCGCATTTACATGTCAATTAAAAAAATATTATGACCGCCATATTGGATTCGCCATTATGGATTACGATATTACGTAATTTAGATTTCAGATTCTCGATCAGAAACCCTTAAAAGTCCTAAGTAACAATTTTTAACAGTTTGTGCATGTACATTTCATTTAAAAAATATTATGGCCGCCATATTGGATCCGCTATCTTGGTTTTTTGAATCGCAAAATTCGGGGATCAGAAATGAGATTAGAAACCAAAAAAACCCCTGAAGTAACAATTTTTTATAATTTTAAACAATTTTTTGATAAAATTTTAATTTACTTTCAAAATTTAAGTCCTTTAATTTTGAAATTTCAAAATTCGGGCTCAATAGAATTAAAGGCAAATTTATAACGAACAGTAAAAAAAAAAAAATTTTAAATTTCATTAATTCCAGGCTTGGGAATTATCGCTTGTCCAAAAAATTAGCTATTTGCCCCACTGTGCGACGTTTCCTCATCAGACAATGAGATCGCGCCCAGGTCAGAGCGACGTAGCGATACCACACTAGTTCAAATCAATGTTCCCGCAGGTGCTCAAGATGAGCCGGATGTAATAAGTCGAGACCCCGATGATGCTCGAGATGAGCCAGATATAGAAGAGTCGCCTCTAGATATTTCCGAGGTCGACCACGGCTAATAGCCGTTTTTGATTTTTTTATATTTTTTCTCAAAATTCTAAGTGGCGATTTTGACCTATATGCGGTCGAATCGAAAATTGAATTATCAAAATCCTATGTAGTAATTCAATCCTTATACGGAGGAATTAACAATTTAAAAGTCTACTCCATGAGCAGACATGGAAAGACGGCGAACCCGACGCAAGAGCGCGATCCGGTAAGCCTAGCTTCTCAAGAGCGAGAGCTGCCAAGTTCGAGTAATGGACGTAGGCATAAGTACGAGTCAGTACGAGTTTCGGAAGCTGTTTTTCTTATGCAAGAAGACAACTTATATTTTAATTATTTTAAGTCAACAAAATCAACGTATACCCAAATGGAAACTACGAGATGAGTTTCAGAAGTCGTTCTTCGCTCAAGAAGACGCTTCAATTTTTTTTTTATACTTTTTTCACAAGTCGTGATGACCGCACGAGTATCGTAAGCCGATTTAATCTACCTTACGAAGTAGAAACTACGAGACGAGTTTCAGAAGCTGTTCTTCGCTGAAGAAGACGCTTCAATTTTTTTTCACAAAGTAGTGATGACCGCACGAGTATCGTAAGCCGATTTAATCTACCTTACGAAGAACCAATTTCTAACCATTATAAGTTAACAAAATTCATGTTAGAAAAATATTTCATTAAAAACAACACATTGTGTTTGTTAGTCGACGCGTCCCAGTCGACGACTTGCTAAAAAGTCAATCTAGTTGCAGAACTGCATTTTCCATGTGCAGAAATGGAAAGAAGACCCAGCCTGTCGCAAGGGCGCGGCATGGTGAAGTCTGGAACTCAAAGGCGAGGACCGTCCAAGCTGCGGCATGGAGATATAGACAGCCTCTTCTAGAAAGGGCCGAAGTTAAGCAAGAGCGAGACCAGGGCGAAAAAGCGAGTGCAACGAATTAGTGAGAGTGGACGCTAATCAAAATTGTGCTACGCTTCGCTTCGCTTCGCACCTCGACGCGGGTGTAATTAAGTTGATAAAAATGTTGTATCAACTTGGCGTATTGATTAAAAAATGTATTTATTTTTAAGTTAGATAGGCGAATCAGCCGTCTGTCCCAATTAAGGCCGTTATTTTTAAAACATCTGTACCATAGGTCAGACCGTCAAATGAAGGCATACAGGCATACAAGTGAATATGGAATTAAAGGCAATCGATGAGTAGAAAAGATTCAACCAAAGGAGGGGAGTGTTGTAGAACACTCCAAAATCGTCCTAAGTTGAAGACATAATCAAAATTCGACTTAGGCAAAAATTTCATTTAAAGACATTTTTGGGAGTCTGCAGAGGCGCAGATCAGTCCATAAGGATCGTTTTGGGTTCTATAAGGCGTTGGAAATGACCAGGTGAAAATTCGAAGAAACACCGAATTTTCACTTAGGAAAAATGTTTTTGGTTCAGAATATGAGAGTAGAAGTATATAATGACAAAGATTTATGAATAATATACTTTTTTCAAAGGTACCACAAATTGGATTTTGAAAAATAATATTTTTGGAAGGGCGTCAAAATTTGGCTCAGGAATCGATTTATCGAAAGTACGCCAAAATTTCACTTGCAGACTAATTTTTCAAAACTGAGTTGAAATTTGGCTTGAAGATCGATTTTTCAAAAGTACGCCAAAATTTCACCCGAAGATTAACTTTTCAAAAGTACCTTGAAATTTGGCTTGAAAATCGATTTTTCAAAAGTACGCCAAAATTTCACCAGCGGATTAACTTTTCAAAAGTACCTTGAAATTTGGCTTGAAAATCGATTTTTCAAAAGTACGCCAAAATTTCACCCGCAGATTAGTTTTTCAAAAGTACCTTGAAATTTGGCTCGAAAATCGATTTTTCAAAAGTACGCTAAAATTGGTCTTAAAATGGATTTTTCAAAAGTACCACAAAGTCAGTTTAAAAAGTACCACGAAAATATACTTTAAATTATTTTTTATTTTTTATTCCTCAACCAAACACATTGACCTTTGAGGTACGGTCATTGAAAGCCCAATTCTAAAGTATGAGCATAAAATTTTAACGATGCACTGCATCCGAAAGGCAAAATAGAAGATTTTGTCAAAGCCGGCGTAGTGCCGATAAGCAAAAATTGATAAAAATCAATGCACATGTACAAGGCCGGTTTCTCGCATAGAAAGAGTTTGGATTGACCCAGCGGCTCGCAATTTGGTCGAGCGCGTTGAGTGGTCCAGACAAAGCAATGGTAGAAAAGCCAATAACAGGGCTTTTCAAATGACAAAGTTATAGAGGAAAACGCCTTGTGCATAAAAATCCAAAAATTCAATTTTGCCTAAAAGTCGCTCGAAGGTGAGTCGCTGCCAAATCGATAATATTGAACGACTGTGATGAGGGTTAGTAAGTCGTGGACTGATCGAACGCCACTCAACTTATGCAGTAATAAGTCCTCTGAATGTGTTTGAGTACGTGAATCCCCACGATACAAGAACTTTAAAGCTAAGTAGTCTCTAGCGAAACTAAATTCATTTAGTAAAACTTTTTTAAGTTAATTTCAGTCAGCCTTAATTATTCATTTACCCAGAGTCTGAAATGATTCTAAAAGCTCGCATTTTGATTCTGAGAAGGTGTGTATGAATCTTTTCTACCTAATCGATCGTCAGCGTGAGCGCTCTCGCTTGTATGGTCTGAAAGTCACTACCTTGATTGGGGAAGGCACGATTCTTATCTTGAGAATTTTGTATAACCAATTCTGTTAAATAAACGGATTCTTTGAACTATTGTTTCTTAATTGATCTTGAGGCCTGTTGACGGTCTATAATCCCTGGAACTTTCGTATAGAAAACCGGATGTGTCGAGTTAATTCGCATTAACGTTCGACCTTCTGGTTGCTTTACGGAGGTTTGATAGGGATTTTTTTATGCGTTTTTTGAGAAATATATTCCGTTATTAATAGACCAAAACGTGATTTTCGCGTACCAAAACTAATCCCTCCGCAAAGAAATTCTTCGGTTGGGATTTTTTTATGCAAAAATTCAGGAAATTAAGAGGTGCCTAAACCCCTAACGAGGGAATTCGGGTCCAGAGAGAGCGTCGTTTCCGATCTGTGGTAGTGCAGCCTTGGTCCATTACTCGGCTACCGAAGTGCATCTTATCTCGAACCCGCCTGGGAGGTAGAAGAACGGGGTAATACGCGACTGGCGCCCCCTGAGAAATAAATTGGTGTCGCGTCATTTTGACGCCCGGTAGTGCGTTCTTCTACATGATCACCATCGTATACAATAATTTTTTATTAGTCCTGTTTAGTCCGCTACCCCGCGCCAGGAGCGGATACAGACTCCTGGACATGGAGTAGACCTTACGTACAGTCTCATTTATGTGCGTGTTGAACGTCAGTCTCCTGTCCAAGTTGACACCCAGATACTTCACGCACCGTTTGATTGGAATTTCTCTACCCCCGATCGATAGTGGCATTAAAATCCGATTTTCGGTAAATCGGCGCGTGAAGAGTATGAACTCCGACTTCTCGGCGTTGATCCGAATCTTCCACTTGTCGTAATACGCCGTGGCATGGGCCATGTGCGCCTTGAGTAGCATGTTCGCCGCTTGTGCGTTATGCGAATACACGTACGAGTTGAAAGTTTATTATTCATCCTGACCTGCAGCGATCTGCCTGTCAGGAAAGAGTGAATAAGTTTGGTGATGTGCGTAGGAAAGTTAAGCGTGTTAAGTTTGTAGAGTAAGCCCGGGATCTATACTGTATCGAAAGCTTTCTCAATATCAAGCAGCACCATCACTGTGCTTTTTCCGCGGTTGCATTGCACTTTGACGTCATTCACGATCCTGATGACCTGGTGTACAGTGCCCCTGCCCTTCCTGAAACCGAACTGACACTCATCGTCGATGTGGAGTTCATCCTGGGCAGCGTCTAGTCTGACCAGGATGACCTTCTCCACCAACTTGGAGATCGCCGACAGCAACGAGATCGGTCGATAACTGCCGGCGAGTTTGGGGTTCTTGTTCGGTTCCAGTATTGGCACGACCACGGCGCACTTCCACCGGCTGGGCCAGTGTTGTAGCCGCAGGATCGCGTTGACAATGTACGTCAATTGCACAATACCTTTCCGCCGAAGATATTTGAGCAGCCGGTATTCGATACAGCCTGCCCCCGGGGCCTTGTCGTTCGGTAGAGTCCGGACAATGCCTGCGACCTCCGAAGGTTCGGCCATGACTTTTAAAAATTCGCGTCTCGTCAATTAGATGTCACGGCCAATCATTTCGTTAATGTCATTTTCGATGCGGTCGTCTCCCGAATCGTTAGGTATTTGTGGGTTATGTATATCAGCAAAATGGGTTGCTAAGTCATCCACTTTTTGGGCGTCTGTCATCGCAGTCCGTCCGTTAGCGTTGGTCAGTGCGGGTATGGCCATCCGCGTATTTTTCATGACCATCGACAGCTTCCACAGCGAGTTGTCCCGAGGATTTAATGTCTCCAGCCTATCCCGCCATTTCCGATTTTTTGCGGTGTTGATGGCGGTCCTGATCTGTCGTTGCAGCCTGCCCATCTCGGCCTTAGCGGCGACATCGCGATTTCGCTACCAAAGCCGTCTAAGTCTATTCTTTTCCTGAATGTCTTGTATGACCGCTGCGTTGAGTCGGTCTTTGCAAGGATTGATCGTTATTGTAGTTGAAACACTCTGTTTGGCGCGCTGCACTACCCTTGTGAACTCCTCCACCACATTTTCCAGTTCGGCGGGTGTGGTGATATTGTTAGTAAGTGTCAGGTGTGTGTTGATGTGTGTCTTGTAGAGGCGCCAATCGACGCCCCTATAAGATGTGATTTTTCGTGTGGTGTCTTCCCTCGACATGTTATTCAATTCTAACAGAATTGGATTGTGGCCGGATGCGAGTTCCTCCAGCGCCACTAGTGGCGTGGAGTTCCTCACACCCTTGTTGACCACGATGTCGAGGGTGGTAGGTGTTGTACCGTTATCCGGAAAATGTGTGGGATTGTCCAGATGTTGCAGCACGACATTATGATTACTCACGTAATCATACAGAGTATTGCGGTAGGCGTTGTTGCAATGGCAGTTCCATGCGTAATGTCGTGCGTTAAAGTCGCCTATGAGCAAGCGACAATACTCATGCCGCCTTCCAGCGTCTCACACACACGTTCTCCATTGACGTGTTCCGTAGACAACGATGTGTGTGCGCAATGTCGGACTTTATGAGTACGGCCACCCCGCCGCCTCTGTTGATGTCGACCCTATCCATTCTAATTGTCGTGTACCCTCGGACGCGCAGTTTGACCCGTCCGTCGAGTTTCGTCTCATTCAGAAGCATAATGCCGATTCTGTGCCTCGTCAGATAGTTTATTAAAAATGGAATTTTATTACCTATCCCATTGGCGTTCCACGAAGGACTTTTAGCTTAAAAGGCATCGGCAGGTACGTCCCTGAAGAAGGCTGTGACCACCTGGAATCTGTCGAAAGCGCAGGTGCACCTCTCGAGCTCCTCAAGTTTGTCCATATGGACAAGCAGCTGGTCGATGTCCACCAATGATGCCATCTTTAGGGTGGAGTCCCGGAGACGGCGAAGCTTATCCATATCGAATCCGGGGCTGGTGGGTGGACCGCGTTGGGCTGCTGGTCTAGGTGGCTGCTGGGACTGCTGAATCGGCGGAGCAGGCAAGTGTGGCAGGGACAGGGGCTGCGATTGGGCAGTCCGACTCTGAATCCAGGCGTTGACTGCTGGTAATGGTGCCGCCACGTATTTGGCCTGGGGAGGGGGAGGAACCCGGACTGCGCGGAAGTCCATGGCGTCCATCTTCCTCCTATATACAGTGCAAGTAACACTGTTGGCCGTGTGGCTTCCGCCACAGTTAACGCAGACCGCCGATTCGTCCCGCGGTTTGGTACACTCCCTCGTCAAGTGGGAGCTGGCACATTTGACACAGCGGGGGCTCGCGTGGCAATTGGAAGTGGGGTGCCCCCAGTGTTGGCATCTATGGCATTGAATGATGCGTTTAGAGTTTGCCTGACGCTCCCACGTAACGGAGGTGTGGTCCAAACAGTGGACCCGGGCCTGCATTTCCTTCAGTGTCACTTCGTTGGAAATGACCACCATATATAGGGGGTTAAGGGTCCCCCTCATAGTAAAGATTTCTTTGACAGCGATTTTAGGAATGGTCTCAAGTTCGATGGCTGGTTCGGTTGGCTGGATTTTGGGTGTGGCGAGGCGTTTAAGTAGTTGTCTCCGCATAATTGTCCTCCGATCAAGGGATACGATTGAGGTATCGGTGTCGTCCCCTGACTTCCTGGATGATGGTGGGAGGGAGGGCCAGCCCTTTGACCATCCACCCAATTCTTTTTGGATCTATTTTATCTCCGTGTGGTTCATTGAGGATTGCATAATTTTTAGTTTATAAACGTCTGCGGGCCCCCGCACACTTTCCTGACAGCTGTCAAAGTGACAGCTGTCAGTCTTTTTCGTAGAAGGACTTTCTGTGACAGCTGTCAAAGTGACAGCTGTCAAACAAGTTTCGCGAGGTGACTTCTCACTGAGAGCTGTCAGAGGGAAAAAGTGTCAAATTTAGTTCCAAAATGGAAATCTGGTGAATTTTGGTTTTAGGGGGTTGAAGATCATTTTTAAGTTGGCAGTACTGACGATAAAAGTTTCTAGGTTAGGTTTCCCGAAAGAGTTTCCGGGAGGAGACACAAACGGGACGTTAAACAAGCACGAAAACTACTGTCACTGTCAAAGGTTTGCAAGGTTCAAAAACTCACAGAAAAGGTATCCTGAGGGCTGCCCGTAACCACACGGGCTCTTCTCGAATCACTTGTGATTAACGCACACAGCGCGACGCGGAAAACTATGACAAAACGCGAGAATCTGTTTACACAATCTGGCGTTCTGAAATACTTTGATATCCAAAAGCTTGCAAGGCGACGTCGCTTAAATGACGTCGATGGGCTTACATATGTAGGCTATTTTTGATTAATTAATAAATGTATATATGAGAAATATAACAAATAAGCCAATTTGGTGCAATATGGCTTGTAAATCTTAAGGGCTCTAGGATTTTTCCATTTTCCGATGTATGATATGCATTACAGGATAAGTTGCCATGTACGATGTAGATGAATGGACAATTAATAGGTGAAGCTTTCACTGGTTTTTATGCTATCTCGGCCCAGCCACATAATAATGATCTTTAACCTGACCATTTTAAGATCCATCCAAATCAATCAACGTTTCCTGAATGTATTTGAACATTGCAATTTATATTATTATTTTCTATAAATTCATTAGAGTATAAGGTATAAAGAAGGATTGATTATTTTCAGTGGTTTGTATGTGGCGCCATCTAGAAATAATTTATGCAACAAACAACGTGGTAATGCATAGTTTGCATGTGGCGCCAACTAGAAATAATTTCTGCAATGAAAAAATTACGTCACCAAACGTCGCATCGACGTCTCAACATGACGTCATGATTTAGTCACAATATGACGTTATTGAGACGTCATTTTTTCGTCATGTGACGTCGTCGACCAATGTCACCAAAAATGACGTCAGTCTGCTGCCTGGAATAAATTTAGATCACTTTTTGACAAAACCAATATATGACACTGGCTAATGCCTATTGGCCAATGAACCCTAGATCGAAAAAATCTTATACTGTTGATATTAACATACAGCCAAAAAATATAATTGTAATTATCCCGACTTAATAAGACGTTAATTATTACCATGTAATTAATGCTAAAGATCCACTTATTATTATTGTATTTTTAAAGATTCTGTAAATAATTATTGCGGTGGCAATTTTGTAAAACTAATGTTTTTCGTCTGGTGTTTAATATCACTAAATAAAAACGTAATAATGACGAATTTAATCTACGTCATAATGCCGTACAAATGCAGACGTCTTTAAGACGTCGCTAGTGTTTAAAATCACTAAATAAAAACGTGATAATGACGGATTTAATGTACGGCATTATGACGTACAAATGCAGTCGTCTTTAAGACGTCGCTGGTGTTTAAAATCACTCGTAATAATGACGAATTTAATGTACGTCATAATGCTGTACAAATGCAGATATCTTTAAGACGTCACTGGTGTTTAAAATCACCAGATAAAAACGTAATAATAACGAATTTCATGTACGGCATTATGACGTACAAACGCAGACGTCATTAAGACGTCAGTTTTTGGTAATATGACGTCGCCGACAAATAGTTACCAAAAAATGAAGTCAAAATGACGTGACCGTGTTACCTGGGATATTGCGTCCTACTTTTAATTCTTTTCTGTGCTCTCTGGTAACATATGTTAAAAACGTCATGACTATCATCTATGATTAGGATGTTCAGAACTTCATGGACGTGTCTACAGTTATTACACTCTTTTACGGTCGACGTACATTCCTCCCTTTTATGGTTTTTATTGCATAGTGGACAGCAAATATTTGATTGCCTGCAGTGTGCCGCTTTATGGCCAAATTTCCAACACTTATAACAGCGTGTGACACCAATATATTCATAAACTGGAAGACTGTCCCAGTCTATAAAGATCCTTTTGTTATTAAGTAAATGCTTAAAAACTTCCGGTGCTACCTCAGCACAATATTGTACAGCCGTTTATTCCGTGTGTCGTGCCTTAATCTCAGAAATGGGTGATAAAAGCAAGAAAAAGGTAAGTAAGTAGATAATGACAGTAACGTAGAAATTCGTGGAAACTTTTAGCAACTAAATAAAATTAAACTTTAGATTTTATTTAGTTACCTTAAATTTGCGGTATTTTTACACCTGTGTTATTTGTCGAAGCACACTAATTGCGTTTTATTGATAAACATATAACATTAAAATATTATTCTTGTTTTAACCCGCTTATTTTAGGTCAGTTATTTATTTATTGCTTTTCTCAGCGGAGGCTAGGGGTTTAACTCCAGATCCGTTGCATATGTGGTCCTAATCACGGGGATAAAAAAAATAAAAATTTGAGATTAGGCCACCGATAAGTAAATCAATTTGCCCTGTTTTAAGTTGGCTGCTTGACCAACGTAATAGTGCTGGTGGCAGAAATTTTTATATTGTGTGACTGAAGTTGAAAAGTGTAAAGACGTCATAATGACAAGCCGGAAAAACCATTTCAGTGATTACGGCGTTGCCGATTTTTGAATTAACAGTTAATTAAAAATGCAAAAAAAAACAAACGCTCCTATATGATTTCATTGTGTCAGCCACTTGTTTTAGACGTTGCTTGTCAATATGACATTGATATAAATGCAGTCGGCTGAAATCTATGTGTTTGCGATTTTTTATAATTTAATTTTTTTTATTAATTTATGATATACTAAAAATTAAGTGATTTTATTGTCGCTGTACCATATATCAAAAGTTTCGCAAAGCGGTAAGAAAAAATAAAACAAACTTCAGTCAGCTCTGTACTGCTGCATTTAAAGGGGGTGAATTTTCAAAAAATACGAAAAAAAACGCTTCTATATTATTTTATTGTTTCAGCCACTTTGCAGGAAGCTTTATTTGTTTTTAAAGAACATAAAAAAATAGTGGCTGGAATCTACAATGCTGATTTCTCATTGGCTGATGTTTCTTATTAATAATTGGGAAGTGAAAAAAAACATGTTTTTTCAAAATAATTCGGCAACGCTCGATCCTACGAGAAGAATGTTCAAGACAAAGTTGAAGAGGAGGAAATTTTCTACATTTTTTGTATTGTATTGTATTTTTATTGTAAGTCTAATTCGTAATGAGATACAGCGGTGGGAAAATGAAGTTAAACGATTTTTTTTTTTCAAAAAATGCTCAAACTCCATTGTTGTGCGGACGGACCTGCCTTTAATACGTACTGGCTTAGAGAGCAGTGGTCTTGATTTGATAATAATTACTTACATTTTTGGTATATTGAATGTTTCTAAGCAATTGTGTGTAAGGATTTTGTAAGGGATTAAAATTTTGTAGCCAATAGTCGGGACATAAAATTTTATAATTTGAAATTTTAAAAAATGTTGGATTATCCAAAAATTATAAAAAGAGTATAAGAGCAAGTAACGACTTTTGCTTTTGCTTTATTGCCAATTCTTCTGAATACCTGTCATTAAATTTAATTAAGATGGCGGTTCGCGCCTCCCCCCACCTCGAAAACTTGTGTTTTTTATCATGACCTCGACTTAAACAACATATATCAAAATCAATACTACTCCACCTCTTGCAGGGCAAAATTCCCGACTGATTGGACTGTTTTCTTACTTTGACATTTTTTGGAGTAAATTGGGAATATTTCTGAAAATCAGCAACGTACACGCCAGCCAATGTTTTTCTCTACTTATGGATATAAAAACTAACAAATTTCCAAATACCACTCGAGGTTTCTATTTTGAATAGGATACATTTTTATTTGCACTTAAGCTTGGTTGCCATTTTGATAATATAACTCGATAACTGAAAGACACTCGACCTATGGTCTCGTGTTTTTGTACTACCTCTTGTGGTATTACTTATGAAAAAATTTTCACTGTTATATACAATACCTTTACTTTTTCAATCAACGACTTTGTGTAAGAAACAGACATAGTTAAAGTGAGAGAATACCACCTTCTCAATCCCAGCCCTCACCAAATGTATATATAGCTCTCCTTTTGCTATATGTTTCTTACATAAAGGTGTCGATTAGAAAATTATATGTATTATATAGTAAATCTAACTATTCGTTTTATGAATGAATTAATATTATCCAATACATCAGTGACAATAAACAAGATAAAATAAAGATAATGATTAACTATGTTATGTCAGTCACTACTATACTTCTATACTGTATTCTCCATCAGATGGGGTAGCTGAATGGCTGCGTTTCGCCAAACAAAGAAAACAGCGAGAGGGGCAATGAATAATATGAATTTTTTTATAACACTAGTTTTTTTTTTTGTTGAGAATTTGCATTTTTATTTATTTTTATACATTGTATATTTTTATGTATATTTTTAACAAAATATATTTTTGATTAAATGTTTTCTTTTTATTTTAGGTTTAGGTGATTGTTTATTAAATACTATAGATGCCCTAACTGATGCAAGTTAGTGCTGAAGGATTATGGACAGATGCCTGTCGAATAATGTGTCCTCCACTCATAAATTAGTACAGTACATCTTACAATTTCCTATGAGTAGAAACACATAATTTGACACAATATATCTGTCCGTAATCCTCTAATACTAACTGGCACTGGGACAACTATAGTACTTAACCAAGGTTGTTACTTTGGGACAATATTAATTCAGAACTAAATTAATATTGCCTTAATATTTACATTTATCTTGATACTATATTGCCTTACTAGTATTCCAATATTCCAATGATATTCATGGTGATATGTAAATAAGTATGTAATGTTACACGTTTAATAAGTACGTAATGTGAAGTTATATTGATAAATTATTACGTCAATGTGTTATGAACATTAAGTAATACTTTCACAATGTTACCTTTTTAACAATGTAACAGAGTAACATTTAATAGTATGACAAATTACCTACTTTGTAGTAACATTACGACACCGTTCATGATCTGTTTTACATAACATTACATGTAACCTTGTAATATTGAGGTTCTATTAAAGTAATAATGTATTGTTTAGTGGGAATATTTGATTGCCTGCAGTGTGCCGCTTTATGGTCATATTTCCAACACTTATAACAGCATGTGACACCAATATATTCATAAACTGGAAGACTGTGTCAGTCTATAAAGATCCTTTTGTTATTAAGTAAATGCTTAAAAACTTCCAGTGCTACCTCTAACACAATATTGTACAGCCGTTTATTCCTTGGGACGTATTTTCTAATAATTTTTACATCTAATGTTTCCAATGACGGTACTGATGAAAGGCAGCTTTGTTGTTTGACTCTCTCAATAAAATCCTCATCCTTGTCTTTATATTCCTCCCGTACGCCAACAGTAACAACTTTCGAGTTTGCAGTTCTTGGAATTTCAATTGTATAATTTTCAGAAAGTTCAACGACCGCTTTACCTTGCAGTTTTTTAATGATTCTTTGTTATTGCATTCTATTACAACACTGCCTTGACCAACCGACTTAAATTTTTTTACTTCTGCCAATAAATCTGAAGGTTTAATTTTTTGCGAGACGACGTTTTTTGTAGTGAGGCTGTCTTGGCTGCCATTTTTTGGTTTTATTATCAACGGCGGGCATATATTCTTCTTTACAACACTTGCATACTGTTCCTGATTAACTAAGTGTGGAGTTGAACATTCCATTCTATTCATTATTTCGGTTGTTTTAATTTTGTTTTCCTCTACAAGACGCTCAAGCTTTTCAATTTATTCAAATAATGGCCCTCTAATTTCAGTTTTTTCTCCTTTTCTCAATTTGTGTTTTAATTCACTAGTATCGTGTTCAAGTAGCTCTATTATTTTGTTTTTGCTTTCCAGTTCTTTATTTTTTTCCTCGATTATACTTTGAAATAATGTAAATGTGTCAAAAGATAAACATTTTTTACAATAGAATTTTAATATTCTTTCTTTTAATTGCAAACATTTTATTTCAGATGATGTTAAATTTCCACACACTTTGCATACTGATCTTTACATCCTTCACAATTAAATAAGTCTTTATCCTGTTTGCATACATCACAGTGCATGTTTATAAATTATTCCAAAAACCAAATATCATTAAGACATAAACTTTTATCAGGATGTTATTATTAGGACTTAATTGAACTTCTGTGCGAAAATTTTCTAATTATTACTGTTTATTTTCACTTTAATCTTAATTTATAAGAGCAACCATGTGCTCATCAACAACATAACCTCAAAAATACAGTTTTAAAGCTAGTTTTCACTACTTATGTTATCTTACAATGTTTCTTCTACATAGTAAGTACTTATTTTTAACTTTTAAACACATTTTTCATAGTTTAATTCATAATTTTAATAATTTATTTCCTGATTTCAGTTAGACGAGACGTCCAAAAGGGTATTCCAGGATAGTATCATTTCTAGCAAAGCTGGGCATAGTTTTTCATTTGTGGGTCCTCGTTATGGTTCCCTAGCATATTTACAATAAATGTTTAATGAGGTTTGTTTATTTTTCATTATTATTTGTTATACAGAGTGTATCCTTATGACCTAAAGTTATAGAAAATGATATTTTAAACAATGTATGTTGACTTTTGAATATAATGTATTTTCCTGAAGTTATCTTGCTAAATATGAGCTTTATTTGACGTCATTAATCTTATATACAATATCGAGAGAGTTCAGTAGGTGTATTTTTTTTTATTTTGCAATGAGTGTGAACTTTCCTCTGCTATATTAATAAACCATTATATTTTACTGTTGCCATCTTATAGGCACTATTTTGAATGACACGTGTGGCAAGAAGTTCACTTGATGAATGAGAATACTAGTAGTACAACCAGAGATTTGAAAAATCGCGGTAAGTTGAGATCCTTTTTATATACTTCACATACAAGTTGAGATCCGTTTTGAAAGGCGAGATCCGATTTCGGATCTCATCTTTCTAAGCGTGTATATCGCCACCATACCCATCAATTACGTCTTTAATAACTGATTTTAAATTTTAATGTGGATCTCATGTTGAGGGTTCATTCATATTTTATACATTTGTCGACTGTAGAGGGAGTATAACTGGACCTCATGACGTAGATATATATATATATATGAAGATGAGATCCATCCAAGACGGCAACGTTGTATCAATAAGAATGCTAGAACTTAGGTCGGAGGTAAATTGCAGTGTGTAATCGTTATCAGTAAACGTAGTCAGATTTAGAGGCCACTACTCCAGAAAAATACGAATGATATATTCGATTTTTTTTGGTTTACGACAACCGTAAATATGCACTGATATGAATGATTTTGTTTTAAACTTTTACTTAACTTAATATGTTTGTATGTCTCTCCGGTTTAAAATTTATACTAATTTTTTATCCCACTTCTCATTACCCGATTGAGTTGAAATTTTGCATACACGTATAAGATCGATGACGATACAATATTCACTCAAAAATCTGTAGCGAAAAAATATACAGGGTGGTCTCACAAAAAATAGATAATAAAATATATGAAAAAATTGTTTTAAAAAACAGGGTTGTATTAAATGTACTAAAATGGAAATAATATATTTTTTTAGTCATATAATTATAATTTTATATTTTTGGTTATGAGAAATAACGAGTCTTTGGTAATTTGAATTTGAATTTATTTTAACTCAACTTCGACTTATTTCCACAAGAAAAGCTAATACAATACTAAAAATTCGACGGGGGACCAGTCCTATACTTCCCACCCATTTACGAAAAAATGCTTAAAAAATAAAGAGGTCGTGGTTTGAACTCGCGATCTTCAGTTAAGAGCCAATTTCAATTCCAGTTCAAATGATCTTTGTTAAATTTACAGGGTACATAAATGTTTGCCTCCGACAGCTGATCCCGAGCCAGCCAATCTGCCGCGTCGCAGAAGCGTCGCGGAGGACGAGGGGCTGGGCAGATCAGTTGTCAGGAAAAATTAAGAAGGAGCGTGTAAAGGTATCTCTGCTCTTTTTGTCCACATGGGCAAATTATCAGGGACTTGTCATAAAATTTTGTAACAATAAAATTAATTGAAAAAATTGTACTTTTGGTGGTGATCACACTGATATAGAATTTTGAGCTACACAGGAAAGCGACGTCGAAAAACCTGCTAGAGCAATTGATAAAAAAACAAAAAAGGACAAAAAATACTAAGAGTAAATAAAAATTTAAAGGATGCGTTGTCCGCATATTTCGTGAAAAAAGGTTGACGTAATTTAGAATTTAGGGGTTGATTTAAATGTCGGAGAATTTTGAACGAAAACAACAAAAACCTACAAAACGAAACGAAGAATAAGAGAAATGAGCCAGATGGCAAATTTGGCATAGATTTCCTAAAGATTGACTATGGATGCTGCCAGAAGATTCACAACGCTTGGTGTGGTAAGGTGTTTAATTCGAAAGGGGCATTATGCTTTCTTATCTAGATAATGTTGCGCGTTAGTGGACTATCATCTAATTTGGTTGAATAGAATTTTTGGTAAATTTCCGGATGTAGTCCACTAGTGGGGTTATGTTGTCACACCGTGCATACAGGTCTCTGAGGGAGATGTATCGTGTAGATTTGAAAATGACGCGCATGAATTTGTGCTCCAAAACTTTAAGTTTTCTCATCGTCGTTGCCGGTATGCTGCATCATAGCGGGGCCACGTATGTGATGGCCAGCCTGATCACCATCGTGTACATCAGTTTTTATTGTTTCTGTTTAGTTGGCTAGTGCCGACCATAAGCAGATACAGATTTCTGGACACGGAATAGACTACTTAGTTAGGAGCCGGATACTTAACAGCTGGGCTGCTACCTTGTTGAAACAGCGACTATTTATATTTCATCTTTTACACACGATGTATTTTTTATTTAGAAAAAAATTTTTCCTCGAAATTCGCGCATTTTAGAAAAAAAAAGTTATTAAAGTTTTATTTATATTTTATTATTTAGAATTTATTTTCATATATTTCATATATGTTAACACGTGAATTTTTCTTTTTTAATTTAGAAAACATTTTTTTCTTGAAATCTGTGAATTTTAGAAAATAAGTTATTAAGGTTTTATTTACATTTGGTTATTTAGAGTTTATTTTCATATAATCTTACGTATCATTTAGCTTTGGATTACTTTCAAGTAGCACGGACAAAAGAATAGACATTTGGACCTGTCCAAATTTGAATAAGGAATATAATTTGTTTATTTATAAGTAACCTAAACATAAAAACTAACGTATCTCAGCTCCAAATGCAAGTAGAGCATTAAATTTTTTTTCTAAGTTGCCTTTTTTATTTTACTTTCATTACTCCTTTACCATTTTTTAATTAATAAAAAACCAGCGCTAGACGCCAGTGACATTTGTCCGAGGTATAGTAGCATCTGACCATATGAGAGTTTACCTCTCACCGTCAGTTCATTTGATTTAGTTTGTATAAGACTAGCAATTTGACCACTATCATTTGTCTGTTCCATGACCTATAGCATACTGAGGAGAACATAATAAGATCGAAACCGGTCTATGTTTGGTTAGGATTTGACAAATGATAGTTGGTTACTGATCACAATTTGAAGGTGTAATTCAATGCAGGTCGGGGTATTTGCCCGCTGAGTAGTTGTTTCCTTCAAATCCTATTTCATAAACAGTGAGTATAGCCCACTAAGGCTAGAGGTCGCCGCTCTTGGTACTTGCAAAAAAGCAAGTCGCTCTACGCCACTGACATTTGTCCGACGTATAGTAGCATCTGACCATATGAGAGTTTACCTCTCACCGTCACTTCATTTGATTCAGTTTGTATAAGACTAGCAAGTTGACCACTATCATTTGTCTGTTCCATGACCTATGGCATACTGAGGAGAACATAATAAGTTCGAAACCGGTCTATGTCTGGTTAGGAATTGACAAATGATAGTTGGTTACTGATCACGATTTGAAGGTATAATCCAATGCAGGTCGGGGTATTTGCCCGCTGAGTAGTTGTTTCCTTCAAATGCTATTTCATATATATATATATATATTTATTTACTAAACGTAATTCTTCTCTGAAGTAACCCTCTATACATCCTTATTTGAAAAATAAGGAAATTGACCAGACTACAACAAATTGCAAGTCTGGCGCGTTAAGTGTAATAATCACATATTACTACGAAATGCTGTAATATATATATATATATATATATATATATATATATATATATATATATATATATATATATATATATATATATATATATATATATATATATATATATTGCTATGACAAAATGCACCCTTTGTAAGGAAATGTTTGATAATGAAAAGTGAGTTTAAATCTAAAACAAATCGACAAAATATTTATTATAATTTAAGCACACCGATGATGCTTACTGTGAGTCTCAAAGCTTCGCAAGGCTAGTCGACTATGCTCAGCCGAGGGGGAAGTTTCAGAAAGTATTTAATCATAAGCTAGGTGCAAAAGCACATTTCATAGTTGTAAAATTGTTAAATAGACACAGTTTGTAAATCCATTTATTAAAATTTGTTGACATACTTTTAAGAGTGAAACACTCCGTAGTAAGTAAGTAAAAATAATGTACTTCGAGTTCACCCAACGACACAAAAGGACCACAGTGTGGCAATGTTGTCTGGAGTGACCAAAAACCTTCATAGGTACGCCAATGGACTAAGGGCATCAAAAATAAATTAAAAACAATTGGGCAATAAAAATTGAGTATCTAGGAGAAAAAAAATAACAAAAAAAAGTAATTCTACCCGAATGGGAATGTACTGTCACTTTCTGAAAAACTAAAATTATTGATTTATACGTGGGTATTAATATATTTTAATTACTTTGATGTTAAATATGGTTCTTGTGTGGCTGAAATGGAGAATAACAGCATTAAGAAAATTTAAATAGAACCTTTAAGACATATATTTGCAGTAGGTGTCAAAAGTAGTTAAACATAGATACAAGACAAAGGATTTAACGTGCTACACCATTCAAGATACAATACTGAATAACCATTCCCCATAGTTGTACAATAAAATTAAAAACTGTAAAGATGTCAATAACAATTATATATACAAGAAGCGAATAGGTTCTAAACAGATTTAAGATTGTCTAAAAGGAAAATTATCATCATTCATGAGTATTTATTGTCGAAAATATAAAAATCAAATTAAAACTGTGCAACGAAAGTAAGGTAATTTACTTACCTTTTAAAATAAAGTCTTCCTAAAGTGTGAAACGGTTTCTTGTCGGGTAGCTGGTTCGGACATTAATCAGGGTCCAAATTAGTTAATAAGGCAGCCCAATAAAAATATAAACAATTTATTTATTTTTCCAAACAGGTAATGTGTGGCAGTGTTACATAACATACAGGTACAGGTTATATGTCCGTATCTTTTACGGTTCTTAAGACAACATTTTCTATTATCTGAGAGAGAGAGAGAGTGTAACGGTTGCGATGCGACGTCTCTGGCTTTGGCGGCGAAACGGCGCCGAGGAATGACTAACGACTCGAGGGGGTCCCAGTTCAACACGCTGTAGGATTCCCAGGGTCAGATTGCATTCGTTCCGTCGTGTTTGCGTCGGGAGATGCACAAAACTGCAATATGTCCAGCTCAGCACGCTGTAGACAGATTGGCAGGATTATCCATTCTGAATTATGTTGATTTGCGGCCGGGCTTTTATATCCGAGAATCCTCGCTTGCTGGTGACGTAGAACTGCGTATAGTTTGGTGTCGTGTGCAAATCCGCGCCTCTAGACGGGAGCTGGTAGATTTGCGTGCCGTGTGCACATTGGTGTCGTGTGTAAATCCGGAATCTTAGTAATGGAGCAGGAATTTAAAGAATGCTTCATTTCTTTACAAAAAAAAATTTTCAAAATTCTATCAAAGAGAAAATTTTTACTAACTTAACATCAAAATAAAACAAGTTACTAAACATCTTCAAACAAAATAAAGAAAGAATGGCCAATTCTTTCGTATACGCCTGGTATATATGTATGTGCATATGTAGAGAAAAACAAATTTTTAAATAACATAAACAGTATGTAAAACATCTTAGAGCCATGGTACAAGTAAAATAGTTAAAATAAATGAGCACAAAAAAATTGCAAGAAACAGGTATACAAATACAAATGTGGTTCTTCCGGACGTTTACTGCAGGGGCTATGGCGGACAGGGGGGACGGTGCCAGGGATCCTAGAAGCGGGGCCATCTTGGTTGTGGCGCCTGAACTGTCGCTTCCGTTGCGGAGCTGGGACCGGGAGGGCTGCGCCGTTGTCCTGGAAAAACACCTGGAGGCAGGCAATTGGCCTACCTGGGGTCGGTGGCTTCGGGGGGCTGGGGCTGTCTCCGAACTGGGGACGGCATCGGGGGCGGTACGTCTCGGACTAGGGACGGCATCGGGGACGATACGCCTCGGACTGGGGACGGCATCGGAGATGGTGCGTCTAGGACTGGGGGCGGCATCTGGGACGGTACGTCTCGGACTGGGGGCGGCATCGGGGTTGGCATCAGGGACGGCATCTGGGATGATACTTCTCGAACTGGGGACGGCATCCGGGACGGTACTTCTCGGACTGGGGACGGCATCGGGGGCGGTACATCTCGGACTTCGGATGGCATCGGGGAGGGTACGTCTCGGACTGGGGACGGTACGTCTCGGACTGGGGACGGCATCAGGGTTGGCTGTTGCGTCTCGGACTGGGGGCGGCCTTTTGCCTTCGGGTGTCGGAGGCAGAGGTGACAGCAGGTCTGGCACTTGGACTTCCGACTTCATCACTTATTTTGGATGACTCTGGTTTTACTGGACTTGTTATCGTTACGGTTGCGGGATACAGGGTTTCCATGGGTTGGAAAATTCGGGATCTATAAAATTATTACTGCTCCATATATGGCGGTACAGGATTCCGTCTATAATGCAGTAATCTGGAGTTTTTTCTGGACATCGGTTCGATTAACGTATTTTCGGGACTCTGGACATAAATTTAAATTATTTTACTGCTCCATATATGACAGTACAGCTATCGTCTATAATGCAGTAATCTGGATTTGTTTCTGGACATCGGTTCGTTTAACGTATTTTCGGGACTCTGGAGATAAATTTAAATATATTACTGCTCCATATGTGACGGTACATCTATCATCTCTAATGCAGTAATCTGGATTTGTGTCTGGAATTTGGTTCGTTTAACGTACTTTCGGTACTATTCGGAATCGTGTCTCTTCTGGGGTTAAAATTGTAGTAGTCCGGATTGCCACCACAAAATCATTTTCGTTTTCTCTCTTGACTTGAAATGTCTTTATATCTCTCTCTCATTCGTGAACGTCTCTTTTTGGGCTATCTGGAATAAACTAAAGTCTCAAAATGTACTCGGGCGCCAAATTATGTAACGGTTTCTTGTCGGGTAGCTGGTTCGGAGATTAATCAGGGTCCAAATTAGTTAATAAGACAGCCCAATAAAAATATAAACAATTTATTTATTTTTCCAAACAGGTAATGTGTATGGCAGTGTTACATAACATACAGGTACAGGTTATATGTCCGTATCTTTTACGGTTCTTAAGACAACATTTTCTATTATCTGAGAGAGAGAGAGAGAGTGTAACGGTTGCGATGCGACGTCTCTGGCTTTGGCGGCGAAACGGCGCCGGGGAATGACTAACGACTCGAGGGGGTCCCAGTTCAACACGCTGTAGGATTCCCAGGGTCAGATTGCATTCGTTCCGTCGTGTTTGCGTCGGGAGATGCACAAAACTTCAATATGTCCAGCTCAGCACGCTGTAGACAGATTGGCAGGATTATCCATTCTGAATTATGTTGATTTGCGGCCGGGCTTTTATATCCGAGAATCCTCGCTTGCTGGTGACGTAGAACTGCGTATAGTTTGGTGTCGTGTGCAAATCCGCGCCTCTAGACGGGAGCTGGTAGATTTGCGTGCCGTGTGCACATTGGTGTCGTGTGTAAATCCGGAATCTTAGTAATGGAGCAGGAATTTAAAGAATGCTTCATTACAAGTGCATCGGAGGTACAATTCAGAAAAATTAGCATCGACAATCCAGTTTATGCTGAGGAGAAACTAAAATAAACAGAAGACTCCATTGTCATAATCGAAAACGTCACTGTCACTAATCAACCTGAAGTTTGCAGAGGAAGGACAAATTCTAATAAACAAACCGGTCGCGTTTGGTTGCAACCATTCGGTGAGGTATTTACGGACTTGCAAGGTAAAAACTTTTAAATATTAAAATAAAGAAAACCTCGGACACAAAAGGTGTCACAATATTTATTTTGTCGTCGTATTTAACTTTGCAATTTAAGCAACAAAATTAAAGGCCTATTAGATTTATTTAATTTAAGAGTTTATTGTTCAATGTTCTTTATATATAAAAAAAACATATTCCAGGTATTTAAAATAAATACAAATTCTCTTTTCTTTGTAAAACTGTGTCTCTTCTAACTACTTCCTGTAATTGAGCAATTTTGAACCTGCCTTCACCCTGAAAAGAGTCGACTCATGCTGAAAATTTGCTAAGCGTTGCTAGGTAAGATTATTTAAAATAAACAAATTTTGATAGTGTTGTCTATACATTATCTGGTGTCCATAGCAAATAAATGTCGCCAAGCAACGTGGGGCAAACAGGAAGCGTGCAGACAATAAACTCAGCTAAAATAAAATTCATTATCAAACATTGAAATTTCAAAGGTAATTCAATAATAAAGTTTTCAAAGGCTAAGGTTTTTCTTGAAAGGTGTAAAATTTAAAATTTTATTAGTATTAGTCAATGCGATTGAGGTCAGGTAAGAGTGCAGGTATGGCAGGAGACAACCTAACACCTGGCACTTCTACCGATAACTCGCAAGAGAACCAACAAGCAGAGGACAGCATCGTGCAATCTAGTCCAGACATGATGACAAGACTAATGGAAATGATGACTGGCATAACCAATAAAATGGAACAAAACAGTCAAGAAATGAAACAAAATAATCAAGAAAGGAGACAAAACAGTGAAAAATTGGAAGAAAAAATCGAACCAAGTAGTCAAAGATTAGAAGAAAATATGGCTTTGAAACTTGATCAAACTATGTGGAGATGGAGGAAAGAACCAAGCGGTTAGAGGAACAGGTTGCGTCTGAGTTGGCATAAGCTCACCGGAAAATAGAAGAAAGAATAATTGCAATCACTGAAAATATTAACAAGAAAAACGATGAAAACGTGAAAAGAATTGAGGAAGGCACTCAAGAATTAAAAGGCAGGTGTGATAACCTTGAAGAGAAATGGGAAGGCATGGGAAACACCATAAGCCAAGAAATAAACAAGAAGGTTGGTGAAGCTATCAGAGAAGTGAGAGAAGATGTAAGAACAGAAGTAGTGGGGGTTCTTGAAGAAAGTATGAATGCGATGGATACCAGAATCAAGAGGCATGAAGAAAAAATAGATAAACAAGCAAAAGAACAGGAGAAAAAGACATCCGAGAGCATGCGAATGTTACGAGATAGTACACGCTTACAAACGCCACTACACAATTACACGTGCAACAAGACACCATTCTATTTTTACGGGGATCATCGGACACACCCCAAAATTTTCATTACACGACTCAAACAGCACATGGACACACTACACAGTTCAGCAAACTTAAAAACAAATATACAAAACATGATCAAGGGAGAATGTGAGTTCTGGTTCCAGTCAGTTGAAAATCGTTTTGAATCGATCCAAGAGTTTGAAATACTACTAATGAAGCAGTACTGGAGCGATCATACGCAGCGCAAGGTACGGGAAAATTTATTTAATGGGAGATACAACGATAAGATGGGAATGTCTAGGGAAAATTACATATTAAGGAAAGTGTACAATATTAAATATTTAGAACCTGCATCCACTGAAAATGAGATAGTGAAATACTTAGCGCGACACTTTTCAAATTCATTACAAAATGTAATAGTCACCCAAAGGATTAATACGTTGGACGATTTATTAGAATATCTCCGGGAAATTGACGATTATACACCAAATTTTTTCAATAATCAAAATAGATATGGTAGCAATAACTATGAGTACAGAGGTAGAAATGACAACCGATATAGAAATTCAGAAAACTATGAAAATGCACAAAGTAGAAATGAATTTAATTATTTCAGCGGTAACAATGAATATCAAGGGAGGAATTACAACAATTCGGGGAACAATAACGGTTACAGGAGAAACCAGGACCGTAATTTTAATAGATACGAAAGGTATGATCGTAACGAGGGACAAAGTGGGAATTTCAATGGGAACGATCAGTACAGGGGACAAGCAAATGTGAACGTGAACAGGGATTTCAATAACCAGGGAAATGAGAGAAAACAGGTACATTGGGACACCAGAAAGCCGACATACAACGATGCGAAAAATGAGAATAGAACATATGCACAGGTAGCAAATACTGCGGTACGACGGGGGGATACGAGAGATGATACACAAGATCGGATGCATCGGGTAGAAACTGAAGTACAGATAAATAATAGGCCTGAAAATCAGGATTATTAGTAAGTAAGATTTTAACCATTTAATTATGAACATATGCGTGAGTATTTAGGAACCGAGTCGGATAATGATTTAAAAACCGTTAAAATTAGTCAATTACCAATAATAAATTTACAAATAAAGAATAAAAATGTTAAGGCACTTATTGATTCTGGGGCAGAAATAAGCTTGATAAATGAAGAAATTTTCAATAAGTATTTTAATAATGGGAAAAATGAATGTATCAAAATGTCTAAAATACGATTGGTAAATTAAATGGACGTAAATTCGCGGAATCTAACAGGGTATTTAATACAGAATTTAAAATAGAGAGGCAAATGTTTAAGGGAGATTTTGTTATTGTGGCACGGATGAACTATGACGTTATTCTTGGGGAAGATATTTTATCAGAAATTAGGGCAATTATAGATCTAGGGGAAAAAATCCTAGTAGTTGAAGGTGAAAAAACACCTATATTTAATATAAAAGGTATAAATGGCGGAGATGCCAATGGAAATGATAATTATTGCGGTAAAAATATGAAAGGCGAAGGTGCCAATGATGAAAATAATTGCGGTAAGCATATGGTGGGAAGTACCACGTATGTTATGAAAAAGCCCGAAGAATTACTGATAAAATGTCCGAACAAATATGACAAAATAATGCAAGACATGTTACAAAAATATATATCTTTAATTAATTATGAGCCTAGGGTCGCAAGAAGTTATGTGCATAAGTTAGATGTTGATGAAAATAGACCATTTAAATGTGAAACTTATCCTATTCCATTTAAACATAGAGAACAAGTGCAAAATGAAATTAAAAATATGATAGATTCTAATATTATTGAAACGGCTAAAACAAATTACATCAATCCGCTCGTTATTAATAAAAAGAAAGATGATAAAATCAGGTTATGCTTAGATGCTAGGAATCTAAATCAAATCACTAAAGCCCAATTCGACGCACCACAAACGATCGCTGTACTATTGTCCAGAATTGGCAAAAATTCAATTTTTTCAAAGCTTGATCTTAAAAATTCTTTCTGGTTGATTCCTCTACATCCAGACTCGCGTAGATTCACGGGATTTAGCATTGATGGCCACATATTTCAATTCAAGGTGGTACCATTTGGCATCCTCCGCTCTCGTTCGGGCTATGCAAAATATACTCGACAAGTATGACAGTTTCTGCATACATTACATTGACGATATCCTGGTGTTTTCTGAAACGGAAGAGGAACATCAGGGTCATCTTGATACAATTTTAAATGCATTAAATGAAGCCGGTTTAAAGCTAAACATTGACAAATGTGAATTTTATTGTACTTTTGTAAAGTATCTAGGATACAAAATAAAAAGAGAAGGCATGAGTATAGGCCAAGAAAGGATAAAAGAAATTAAGGACTACCCTCGTCCAGTTAATTTGAAGACATTGCGGGGATTTCTCGGAGTTCTAAATTATTATAAAAAATTCATACCGCGACTATCGGAGCTCGAAATTCCATTGTTAGAACTTTTACGTAAAAATGTCAAGTGGGAGTGGAATGAAGAACGGGAAGACGCCTTTCAAAAGGTGAAAATGAACTTCCACGACAACTTATTACTACACAGTCCCGATTTCACATTACCATTTACATTAAGGACCGATGCGTCCGACAATATGATAGCCGCTGAACTGACACAAGTAATAGGGGGAATAGAAACACCTGTATGTTTCATCTCCAGGATTTTAAAACCGTACGAAATTAGGTACTCAGTACCGGAAAAAGAGATGTTGGCGATCACTTATAGTATTGCCAAGCTATCGTTTTTTTTTGACAGGAAATCACTTCATTATTGAAACGGGTCACGCAGCTTTGTGTTTCCTAATAAAAAACAGGTTTGCAAACAACCGAATATATAGGTGGTCGTTGCTCATACAGGAGTACTCCTTCACCATCAAACACAGGCCTGGTAAGCAAAACGTCACTGCTGACGCGCTTACACGAAACAGACGGACAGACACTATCGACAATCACAACACTTTCACAATAGGTTTACACACATTAACACACAATAGTACCCTATACACCTACGAACAAGTATTAAACAGCCAGATGCAACTATACGATTTGAGAAAACACGTAGAACAAAATCCACACAACAGAGGCTTCTCTATTAAAAATAATTTCATCATTAAAACAATTCAGAACGAGGAAAAGTATGTGGTAGATGAAAGTTTAGCTGCGGAAATGTTAATTGATTTGCATATCAAATATGGGCATATAGGTATCCGGAAAACCTGGTTTTCAGGGAAACATTTTATAGTAAGAGGGATCTAGTACTGATGAAGGAAATCTTAAGCAAATGTCATGAATGTTGCTTATTAAAGACTAAGAATCATGTAAATAAAAACACAGTACACAGCATTGTTACCAGGAAACCATTGGAACTCGTGGCAATGGATTTTATAAGCAATTTGATACCGGACGAAAACGGTTTCAAACACATCTTAATAATTGTCGATATATTTTCGAAATTTGTAAAATTGTACCCTACAAAAAGGTGCAATACCGCCACTGTTCTAAGAAAATTGTCTCACTTTTGTAAAAACATAGGGAAACCAGATAAAATATTGGCAGATAATGCAACTTACTTTAATAATGACAAGTTGTTTACATATTTAGAAAAGAGGGGAACAAAATTAATATTCACAACCATAAGAAGACCTCAAGCCAACCCAGCGGAGCGCTATATTCAAGAATTACTTAGATTCCTACGTATCGTGATCCAATATGATCATCGAGAATGGCCTTCAGCCTTAATAGACGTTGAAAATTACATAAATAATGTTCCTAGTACGGTAACACAAGTATCACCTATCGTAACTATGCTGGGACAGTTACCAGTTAGACCATGGATAAATAGCGACAATTTAAACCTGGAAAATGTCCACAAAATAGTCAAGGAAAGACTGAATCGCAATGCGAGACGCTATGAACACAGGGAAAACAAGAAAATCAAAAAGAAAGTCTCTTTCATGACAGGAGATAAAGTGATAATCAAAAGATTACGAGTATCGGATTACAAAAATGACATTTGCGCAAAACTACAATACCCGTATGAAGGACCATATGTGGTAAATAAAGTACTCAACGAAAACACTTACGAATTGAGAAGTATGTATGATGAATCGATAAGGGGAAGATTCCACATTGGATTGATGTATCCGTATGAGCCAGGTTAGACTAATCAAGACATAAAACATAAAATTTGACTGTGTGCATGTCATACCATAATTTGGAAACTAAAATTTTTTTTTACCAGTCAAAAATTATTTTAGTTTAGGGGGGAAAATGCTATGACAAAATGCACCCTTTGTAAGGAAATGTTTGATAGTGAAAAGTGAGTTTAAATCTAAAACAAATCGACAAAATATTTATTATAATTTAAGCACACCGATGATGCTTACTGTGAGTCTCAAAGCTTCGCAAGGCTAGTCGACTATGCTCAGCCGAGGGGGAAGTTTCAGAAAGTATTTAATCATAAGCTAGGTGCAAAAGCACATTTCATAGTTGTAAAATTGTTAAAAAGACACAGTTTGTAAATCCATTTATTAAAATTTGTTAACATACTTTTAAGAGTGAAACACTCCGTAGTAAGTAAGTAAAAATAATGTACTTCGAGTTCACCCAACGACACAAAAGGACCACAGTGTGGCAATGTTGTCTGGAGTGACCAAAAACCTTCATAGGTACGCCAATGGACTAAGGGCATCAAAAATAAATTAAAAACAATTGGGCAATAAAAATTGAGCATCTAGGAGAAAAAAAAATAACAAAAAAAAAGTAATTCTACCCGAATGGGAATGTACTGTCACTTTCTGAAAAACTAAAATTATTGATTTATACGTGGGTATTAATAAATTTTAATTACTTTGATGTTAAATATGGTTCTTGTGTGGCTGAAATGGAGAATAACAGCATTAAGAAAATTTAAATAGAACCTTTAAGACATATATTTGCAGTAGGTGTCAAAAGTAGTTAAACATAGATACAAGACAAAGGATTTAACGTGCTACACCATTCAAGATACAATACTGAATAACCATTCCCCATAGTTGTACAATAAAATTAAAAACTTTAAAGATGTCAATAACAATTATATATACAAGAAGCGAATAGGTTCTAAACAGATTTAAGATTGTCTAAAAGGAAAATTATCATCATTCATGAGTATTTATTGTCGAAAATATAAAAATCAAATTAAAACTGTGCAACGAAAGTAAGGTAATTTACTTACCTTTTAAAATAAAGTATTCCTAAAGTGCATCGGAGGTACAATTCAGAAAAATTAGCATTGACAATCCAGTTTATGCTGAGGAGAAACTAAAATAAACAGAAGACTCCATTGTCATAATCGAAAACGTCACTGTCACTAATTAACCTGAAGTTTGCAGAGGAAGGACAAATTCTAATAAACAAACCGGTCGCGTTTGGTTGCAACCATTCGGTGAGGTATTTACGGACTTGCAAGGTAAAAACTTTTAAATATTAAAATAAAGAAAACCTCGGACACAAAAAGGTGTCACAATATTTATTTTGTCGTCGTATTTAACTTTGCAATTTAAGCAACAAAATTAAAGGCCTATTAGATTTATTTAATTTAAGAGTTTATTGTTCAAGGTTCTTTATATAAAAAAAAAACATATTCCAGGTATTTAAAATAAATACAAATTCTCTTTTCTTTGTAAAACTGTGTCTCTTTTAACTACTTCCTGTAATTGAGCAATTTTGAACCTGCCTTCACCCTGAGAAGAGTCGACTCATGACCCATTTTAACACCCTAGTGAATATTTGAGTTCAGCGGTTTGTTACTAGCTGCCGTGCCTGTCGCTCGAAAAATATTCATTTTGAATACTTGCTGACCACAGAAGCGGTTTAGATGGCATCTAGTCAGCTGGCAACACCGTGGAAGTAGGTTATTATATACCACATGTTGATCCAGATGTTTTAGTTTGCTCGAATATATTACTACTAGGAAAAATAAACTTAGTGGAGACAATTCGTGTAACTGTTAAAATGAGGACGGAATTTGTACCTACCTCTTGATTGTAAACAACTTTTGTTAAGGATGGTTCAGCAAGGCTATAAGTAAAATAGTGTTCTGCAGTTTAATTAAACTACAGAAGTAAGAGAAAAGTTATTAGCAAAAATATTTTAAATACGTGATAAACTACAAAATTATGTTAATGTAAAAGAATCTTATTTAGTCTAATTCACAAGTTCAAACACGTGTTAATTATTGATAAAGCTTGTAAAAATATAAGTGAGGGCTCATTGGATTCGGAATGACGTCTAGAAAAATGTGCAAAAGTTATAAACAAATTAAGATTGAAAAAAATGACGAGTTTCGTTTTTTGCAAATAACTCGAAAACTATTAATAATTGAGAAATTAAAAAAAAGAGGTTCTTAAAGAGGAAGAAATTTCCAATAAAAAAGTCTGGACTTCTGGAACTCTATCTCTACTATTAATAACTTTAATTTAATGTTGAAAATGGGGCTTCGCACGACGAACGCTAAACAGTTACGATACTCTGAAACCGATCGTAAGAAGCAAAACAATTTTTTTATATTGTCAAGTATTAATATAATTTTTTTTAAAATTGCGTTATTATTTAGACACTTAAAGGAACAATATCCCATTGGAAAAATTTTTTTACCGATTTTTCATAAAATGAACTCGTTAATTAACAATTTTTTTTTTTTTTGAGTTTACGTTTATGTTTCAAGTCGGAAGATTGTTAAACAAAAGCCACTAAAATTATTTCGCTTCGTGAGGACTTTATGTCAACTATATTTTATGAGATTATGACATTGCGATGTTTTTAATTGTTACAGTCTATTAGTCATTAATTATTTAAGCTAACAAGAAACTAAGAAATTAAATAGAGGTTGAAAATTTTTTTTTATTAATTTTAAAATTATTATTGTTACTGTTTTTATATTCAAAAATACTATAAAATTATATAAACTTTAAATTTTTAGTGGTATTTGTTTAAACAAATTTTATGAAGAAATAGATAAATTAAGTATTTTTGAAAAAAAAAATTTTTCTTAAAACATTTTTTTAATTATTTTTTCCCGTTTTTCTTCATTTGAACAAATTATTAAGAAAAAAAATATTCTTAAAATTTTTTATTTGCAATTCTCTACAAGGTGGAATTTTTGTTATTAATTAATTTGTTTATTTAATAAACAATTTCTAATTAACAATCGCCGAATGTGTTTATATTTTTTTAGATAGAAAAAAATAACCAGAACAACCGTATACATAAATATGTCAAAAAACATTTTTAATATTTAAAATTTAAAATTCTATAAGAAATATTAACATTTTTTTTATGTGTTTATGTATACGGTTGTTTTTTTTTTTAAATTTTTTTTCTATCTAAAAAATTATAAACACATTCGGAGGTTGTTAATAACAAATTATTTATTAAATAAACAAATAAATTAACAACAAAAAAAAATCCACCTTGTAGAGAATTGCAAGTAATAGGTTCTAAGACTAAAATTTTTATTTAATAACTTGTTTAAATAATGAAGAAAGGAAAAAAATGATTATAAACAATTAAAAAATATTTTTAAGAAAAAAATTTTTTTTTAATTCATAATATTTTATAACAAATAAAATGGCAAAAAATGTTTTTCAAAAATAAGTAATTTATCTATTTGTTTATAAAATTTGTTTAAACAAATAACACTAAAAATTTAAAGTTTATGTAATCTTATGTTATTTTTGAATATAAAACCAGTAATAATAATTAAAATTAATAAAAAAATGTCAACCTTTTTCTTAAATTTTTAAGTTTTTTGTTATCTTAAATAATTAATAACTAATAGACTATAACAATTAAAAATATCGCAATGTCATAATCTCGTACAGTATAGTTGATATAAGGTCTAAAGGAAACGTAATAATTTTAGTGGCTTTTGCTTAACAATTACCCGACTTGAAATATAAACGTAAGCCGTAGCCTACGTAAATGATTTTATCCATTTACGTAGGCCACGCGTAAGCTCTAAAAAAATTGTTAATTAACAATAGGCTCATTTTATGAAAAATCTGGATTTTTTTTTCTTTAAATGTCTGAATAATACCATAGGTTTTTAAAATTTTTAAATTAATATTTAATACATAAAAAAATATTTTTACTTATTACGGCCAGTTTCGTAACGGCTTAGCGTTTGCCGCACGAAGCCTTATTTTCAACATTAAATTAAAATTATTAATAATAGAGATAGAATACCGAGAGTTCTGACTTTTCTATTGGAAATTTCTTCCTCTTCAAGAATCTTTTTTTTTTAATTTCTTAAATATTAATGGTTTTCGAGTTATTTTCAAAAAACGAAGCTCGTTATTTCTTCAATCTTAATTTGTTTATAACTTTTGAGGGTTTGAAAGTTTTGCACATTTTTCTAGACGTCATTCCGAATCCAATGTGCCCTCACTCACATTTTTACAAGCTTTATAAAGAATTAACACGTCTTTCAACTTGTGAACTAGTGTATGTTGGAGATTATTTTAATTCGTTTTGTTTAAATTTTTGGATTTCTTATTGGATTCTATTTAAGAAAACTATAGTAGGTGACCAAAGAACAACCTCTTGTAGAGAAACGCATGGTTGAAAGAGTTGTAGAGTTACTAAGATACCGTTAAAGATAAAGTTGTCGAATTGAAACTAACAAGATGGAAAAAATTATACGATAAAGTTTGATAGCTTAAATTATAATATATTTTTTACTTTACACTTGCCACTGTGCTTCAAAATTAATCAGTTTGGAGCATCTACACCTCGTGATTTTAAATGTAAGTTCATAGATATCTGTAAAACTATAATTCATCTAAACTAACAAAGTTTTTTCCAAAGTATATATTTATATAAATAAAATTAAAATTTAATTGCAGTTTACTTTAAGTAAACATATTGTACATATTGCACGTAAAGTATATTTTAGTTTTAATTCGAGCTAATTTTTTCGTTGATAGTGTTTAAGTAATTCAACAATTTTTACTTCTATTTCTCTCATGATATTAATTATTATAGGTCACTCAAACAACATGTTATAATTAGAATAATAAAGTTGATATAAAAGTCATACAATTTTGTTAATATCTCCGCTCAATTTGTATAGTTTGAATGTAAATGACCGTTATTTTTGATTCGTTGTATCTAGCAATTCGTTAAAAAATGGGTTTCTGGAAATATCTTGAAAATTACGAATTATGTCAAAAACTGTTATTTGTACGACTTGAAACATAAGAAATTAACTTTACCTTAAATTTCAGATTAGTCCCGTTCAAAGATTGTTAGAGATATTATTTTTTTAAGGTTTTGTGTTTTTCGTCCCTTTCTAAATGTCAAATTTCAACACGTATTTTTCGTGAATAACTTAAAAACCGAAGGGTCTGAAATGGTTATTACAACGTTGAAAGGTAATTCAATTTAATACATTTCGGTTCTTCTACAATAAAAATTGTTAAAAGATTACTTTTTTTATGAAAATCGAAATTGGAGTATTACTCTCAATTGAGTTGTGATAAAATAAATTATTCAAAATTTGTTGTAGCTTTTGGAATAAAACCGCTGCCTAAGGAATCAATATTTCCACATCCAGATTTCCCATCTAAGTCTCTTTAAAGGAAAACATCTTGACCATATTTGCACTCTAGTATGTGAAAATAATTGGTCACAGAATTTTAATAAAAGGGCGTTGCCGAATGCTAGCCAAACCTCCAGAACTTCCGGACGCTGCCGAATACGAAGGCAAATTCCGGGCGTTTCCGTATCCATATTAAGATAGTGCCAAATCCATATCCGGGCGCGCATGAATACCAAGGTAATTTCTGGGCGCTGCCGAATCGATATTAGGATGCCGCTGAATCCATTTTTGGGCGCTGCCGAATTCCAAAGTAACTTCCGGGCGCTGCCAAATCCAAATTAGAACGCCGCCGAATCTATATTCGAGCGCTGCATAATCCATATTCGGGAACGGTTAAACACCAAGGTGAGTTCCGGACCATGTCGAATACCAAGGCAATTTTCAGGCGCTGCCGAATCCATATTTGAATCTTTCCGGGCGCCGCCGAATCCACTATTAAACAATACCTCCAGGATCCATTTTGGTTGCACGATTTGACCCAAACATACTGACTACCGTACAAAGCTTTTAAAATGAAGTTAAATAGAAGATTTTAAAAATTAAGTTTCTGGACTGTTATTAGCTTGCTTTATTGTTTTTCCCTATTTACCCTGTTTAACTCACAACCCTTCACCGGAATTAGCGCAAGACATAATCTAGTACCAGATCTCGTCATGGAATATATGTGTGCCAAATTTGAAGACAGTATCTTAGACGACCGTTGCGAAGAAAACGTGCGCACAAAAAAGTTACAGACCGACACACTGACAGAATTTTTTTTTCTCTTAAATTTAAAATCTCGACGTTTTATGACATTTATTATTTCAGCAAAAAACATTTTGAAATTTTTTTTAAGATTACTATACAGGGTGCGCCACTTAAAACTCCCCAGGCTTGCAACTTTCTTATTTTTTAAACTACGACCATGTTGGGCATATCAAATTGTAGATAATTTTAAGGCATTTAAACATGTGTACAGAGTGATTTAAAAAAAATTAAAATAATTGTTAAAGAAAACTTAATTTCCTTGAATAATTGTTTACCTCATCCTGTACATGAACTGCGTCAATGTTTTCTTATAAAAGTTTTAATTAGCTTCAATTTATGTTATGTTTATTACGTCATATCCGAAATTCTTTTTGGTTTTAGAGAAAGAAATTAAAAACACTCCTTCCGACTCCTGATTTTTTTAAAATAACTGAAAAAATATAAATAATAATTTTATACTTTATTTGTAAAAGACATATCACAAAAAATCCTCAACGTAACAAAACAGCAACAAGAAACAAAAGAAATAAATATTTTTAAAAACAAACTCTATTAAAATGTACTAAATAATAGAAATTTTTATTCTTAAAACTTTTTTTTTAACATAAATTGAAGCTAATTAAAACCTTTATAAGAAAACATTAACATATTTCATGTACAAGTTGAGGTAAAAAAATATTCAAAGAAATTAAGTTTCCTTTCTTAACAATTTTTTCAATTTTTTTTTTAAATCACTCTGTATGCGTGTTTAAGGCTTTAAAAATGTCTGCAATTTGATATGCCTAACAAGGTCATCGCTTTAAAAATAAAAAAGTTACAAGTATGGGCAGTTTTAAGTGACGCACCCTGTACATCTTTCCACTCCACTACGTGGATGTGGAAGTAATAAATCAAATGGCATATATTTCCATTAAAAATAATGTATGTTTTTATCCGAATTTGTTATAAATAAGAAACAATAAATGAAATGTTTCATATTTCTATTGTGAAATATAGTTCATTTAGTTATCCTTAAATCATGGAAAAAACATTTTATATTTATTACAAAAAATGTTTTGTAAGACATACAAAGAAAAATGTTAGTGTAGTTTTGGTGAATAAGTATACCTACTAGAAGCCAAGGCCGCAGATTTTTTATAATATTTTACACTACTATAAAGAAAACTACCTGTTGTTAAACTTGAGGCATGTTCAATTTTATTAACATTTAACATTACAAATTATGTTTTTATAATAAGAAATGTTTCTTTTTATTTAAAATACACTTTCAGATGTATCAATAAACCCTCATGTCATAATATTTTAGCTTCATTAAATCAGTATTTATAATTACTTAATAATTTTCGCACAATTTGTATACCAATTTGGGACATTGGATGATTTGAGTCGTAAATTTTACTTCCACATCCAAATAGTGGATTGGAAGTATAGTAATCGTAAAAAAAACTTCAATTTTTTTTTTGTTGAAATCGGTTTAGAATGTCATGAAATATCGAGATTTTAAATTTGAGGGCAAAAAAAAATTGTATCTATCGGTCTGTCTGTATTTTTTGTACGCACGTTTCCTGTGGGACGGTTTAAGATATTAACTTAATAGTTGTTACGTGTATGTATTATAAAAAGATCTGGAACACATTGCTATAAAATTACACAAAAAATAATCGTTTTAGAGATTCTAGCATTTTACTTAATCGCCAGAATGTATTACAATAACGGTGTAAAAGCCGCTCGAAAAGTGGCTTATATTTGGTAATTTTTTACAGTTTCGGAGTCTGTTATTCTAGTTTCGGTTAAACAGACAATAATGGGTTGTATCTGAAACTAATTGACTTGTCTTTTTGAAATGAAGGATTGCTATTTCTGAAAGACAGTTTTATTGCGTCTTATTATGGACGCTTGTGGGGTAAGGCCTCTATTGTAAGAAACCCTTTCCGAAATATATTAATTTCAACCATATGTTTGGTTTTTAAATTCATAAGCATTTTCTCTACAGATATTTTAAAGTATGTGTATTGTGTAATTTTCTATTGTTCAAAATAAGTAGACTTCATCGACTTACAGTCCAATTTACGTCTTTCTATTTGAAAGGGTAAAGGTGGTTTAATATTTGCTTACGAGACAGCAGTAGAAATTTTTTCGTTCTTTCTTTTCTTCACAAATTAGATATTTTTCTATTAAATATACAGGGTGTCCCGAAACTCCCGCCTTTCCCTTTAGGTGCTAATTCTCCATGCAAAAATAGTAAGAAAAGTTCCTATAAACATGTGTCCGGAAATGCTTCCTAAGGGAGCTACGGCCCTCTAAGGATGGCACAAAAATAGGTGTACTAATTATCTCGGAAATGATTTGGGACAACTTTATGAAACTTGGTTAACTTTTTTCGATTAATAAAAGTTATTGTTTCACGCCTACTTTAAAAAATAAATAATGCGCATTTAGCAAACGAATACGCAATATTTCGTTTAGACCGCTTTTACTCGAAAACGGCTTGCCATATGGCTAATTGTAAAGAGGCCTTTTTTTATGCAGAATTAACTAGGGAATCATAATCAGGGATTAAAGTACTAAAAATGTCAAATGGAAAATTAATATGTAGAAACAAAGAACACCGACCTCTCGTTTCTCCGCCCCTGGATAAAATTAATTTTGGCTAATACTGTAAAACAATAACCTTTAATAATCAAAAAAACGTAACCAAGTTTCATAAAGTTGTCCCAAATCATTTCCGAGATAATTAGTAAAAACACCTATTTTGCGCCATCCTTAGAGGGCCGTAGCTCCCTTAGGAAGCATTTCCGGACACATGTTTATAGGAACTTTTCTTACTATTTTTGCATGGAGAATTAGCACCTAAAGGGGAAGGCGGGAGTTTCGGGACACCCTGTATATAAATTAATTACAATTTTAGAGATTACATGCATTTTGTGTCATGAAAAAATTTAGATACATTTTGATAGTGAAAAACTGTTGAAAACTCGGAAAATATGTACGTTACAAAAAAATTAGAAGAGAGCAAAATTTTAAAGAATGTATTAACCTATACGTTCGAATTTTTGAAGATTTTTAAATTTCATAGTTTACGATATTTTCCGTTTTCCGATAAGGGCCTTTTTTTCGGTTTTTCCAGGAAACTTGGACAGAGTGCACTTTAGGAAAAAGTCATAAAGGAAAAAAAGTCTTGTAGTTTAATAATATATTCACTCGAATTTATGGATTTTTCTCGTCACTTTTTATTCCACCTTCAACCCTTTTTGGAAAAATTCAACCGCTATATCTCGGAAAATATGCATTTTTCGAAAATTTTACGAGAATAAAAAGTTGTTATTTTTCATAAAATTATCTAAAAAGACATTTTGTTTTTTTAATTTACCTCAATTTTACTAGTTAACAAATTAGCAACAAGATCATTGTTTATAACAATTGCGAGGCAATATTAGCGGCCATTTTTTTTTTTGGAGTTTGATCACTTCAAAACGAACAGAATCCACAAAGTTTCGAGAAAATCCATTCATTCGATAAACTATTTAGTCAGAATGCTAATTTGCCTACACTATAATGTGTTAGAACTACAAAGTACACATAACATAATCCTGGGATTATATAGACAGAGAAAATAAATTTCCTTTTAAGAGTTGATGTTCGGTTTTTGTTTCATTTTACCTTTATTGTATTATTTTGGTTTGAAATACGTATGTTTACATTTTCATAAATGCTAAATATTTGTGTTGTATTCATTTTTTTAAAAGCTTTTATTTAACTTGCAATGTGTTATGTATGAATGTATGTTTGTTTGGTGAAATCTTGCAAGCTGAATTTCGACTAGTTCTTATTATACTAGAGCTTTGAAACTTGGCAAACGTGTATAAGTCCAGTGACAATGTAACATAGTATAGCCATTATCGGTCTAAATCCAATATGGCGGACGTCCCAAGATGGCGGATCGGCTTTTTAGTCACAACCCTATTGATATGGGTATCAAATGAAGGGGTTTTACGAGTAAAATACGATAGACAATGTGACGTCATTCTAAATTCAATATGGCGGACGTCCCAAGCTGACAGATCGCCTTTTTCTTCACAACCCCCTTGATATGGAATCAAATGAAAGGGTTTAACGAGTAAAATATGATAAACTATGTAACACCATTATAAATCCAATATGGCGGACGCCCTAGGATGGCAAATTATCTTTCTTCACGACTCCCTTGCCATTTGCATCAAATGAAAGAGTTTTGTCTGTCTGTCTATAAAATAAGTAGACTAAAAAGTAAAAAATAAAATTATATAAAAAAAAATATTTAAAAAAAAAAGCCTTCATTTGAAAAAACTGTACTAAAAAGTTTAAATAATTTTTTAAAATTCATACACCTGGAAACCAAAAGCTTTGGGGGCGCACAGTGGCGAGAAATGTCAGTGTTCCACCCAAATTACTCTAGAGGTCGTAAATTTTAAGTTATTGAGACATTCTTTTTTTTTAAATGTTCATCTTGAAATCACCTATCGATCCCTCTAGCCGGATTTTGAAATTTCATTTTTCATTTTTTTTAATTTTTAATAGAAAATCATATTTTTACAGAAAAGTACTGTTTTTTCTATTAAATTTATTCTAACGGGCCGTAAATTTGAGTTTTCGTAACAAATTTTTTTTTCAAATCTTCGTCTTTTAATCAGCTATTGATCTGTCTACATGAATTTTTTATTTAGTTGTTGACAACTGTCAAAATGACTGTCAAACATAAAAAAATACGATTTTTAGATAAATAATTCATACAATAACAGGTTGGTGTTCAGAAAAATATATATAGTGTTTTCAGTGTATCTGGTTCCAAAGTTGACAAGAAGATATGTATTTCTAAATTTGGCAGCTGCCATAATTGTTGTCAAATTTCCAAAAATAGATGGAAGAGCTTATTAATTTTGAAAATACCCTGTAAATGTATAGAAAAATAGATATATATTGTTTCTGATCCGTTTAATTTAGTAATTGACAGGAAAATATGAGTTCTAAATTTGGTAGCTGTCATAATTGCTGTCAATTTTCAAAATATGGAGGTAACACCTTATTAATTTTAAAAATGCCCTATAAATGTATAGAAAAATAGATATATATATTGTTTTTAAACTGCCAGATTTAGTAGTTGACAGGGAAATATGGTTTTTAAATTTGGCAGCTGCCATAATTGCTGTCAAATTTCAAAAAATAGAAGTTAGAACTTATTAACTTTAAAAATACCCTGTGACTATGTAGCAAGACGGATACAAATTGTTTCTAATGTACCTGGTTCCGAAGTTGACAGGAAAATATGATTTCTAAATTTGGCAGCTGTCATAATTGCTGTCTCATATCAAAATATAGTAAGAGCTTATAAATTTTAAAAACACCCTATAAATGTGTAGAAAAATAGATATATATTATTTTTGATCTGTCTGATTTCGTAACTGATGGAAAATATCATTTTTAAATTTGGCAGCTGACATAATTGCTGTCAAATTTCAAAACATGGAGGTAAGAGCTTATTAATTTTACAAATACCTTATAAATGTATAGAAAAATTGATGTATATTATTTTCGATCTATCTGGTTTCGTAAGTAATAGGAAGATATAATTTTTAAATTTGGCAGCTGCCATAATTGCTGTCAAGTTTTAAGGTGTGCAGATTAGAAGTTATTAATTTCAAAAATACCCTTTGAATGTATAGACAAATAGATATATATTATTTTTTATCTTCCTGATTTATGAACGGACAAGAAAATATTATTTTTAAATTTGGCAGCTGCCAAATTTAGATATCACATTTTCCTGTCAACTTCGGAACCAGGTACATTAAAAACAATTTGCATCCGTCTTGCTATATATTCACAGGGTATTTTTAAAGTTAATAAGTTCTAACTTCCATTTTTTGAAATTTGACAGCAATTATGGCAGCTACCAAATTTAAAAACCATATTTCCCTGTCAACTACTAAATCTGGCAGTTTAAAAACAATATATATATATCTATTTTTCTATACATTTATAGTGCATTTTTAAAATTAATAAGTACTATATTTTGAAAATTGACAGCAATTATGACAGCTGCCAAATTTAAAACTCATATTTTCCTGTCAATTACTAAATCAAACAGATCAAAAACAATATATATCTATTTTTCTATACATTTACAGGGTATTTTTAAAATTAATAAGCTCTTCCATCTATCTTTGGAAATTTGACAACAATTATGGCAGCTGCCAAATTCAGAAATACATATTTTCCTGTCAACTTCGGAACCAGGTTCATTGAAAACACTATATATATTTTTCTGAACACCAACCTGTTATTGTATGAATTATTTATCTAAAAATCGTATTTTTTTATATTTGACAGTCATTTTGACAGATGTCAACAACTAAATCAAAAATTCATCTAGACAGTTCAATAGCTGATTAAAGGACGAAGATTTGAAAAAAAAAATTGTTACGAAAACTCAAGTTTACGGCCCGTTAGAATAAATTTAATAGAAAAAACAGTATTTTTCTGTAAAAATATGATTTTCTATTAAAAATTAAAAAAAACGAAAAATGAAATTTCAAAATCCGGCTAGAGGGATCGATAGGTAAATTCAAGACGAACATTTAAAAAAAAAGAATGTCTCAATACCTTAAAATTTACGACCTCTAGAGTAATTTGGGTGGAACACTGGCATTTCTCGCCACTGTGGGGCGGTCAATTGAGCAAAGTAACTATGCAATAGTGCTATATGACCGTCCGCAAAGTTTTTGGTTTCCAGGTGTATGAATATTAAAAAATTATTTTTACTTTTTAGTACAGTTTTTTCAAATAAAAGCTTTTTCTTAAAAATAATTTTTTTTATATAATTTTATTTTCAATAAAAACGTTTTCAAGTAAAGCTTGTCCTGTTACTTCCTTTTTAGATTTTAAAACTTAGTCATTTATATTTTTTTAAATTGGAATGTGGTTTAGGTTTTTGACTTTTTAAAAGTTTTTATGTAGAAATGAAACACCGTGGTCTCTTTGCCGGTTTTCATTTTTTTTTACGAAGTTGTTACTGGTCTATAAAATTGGGAGGTCTAGTTATATAGCAGGCAGTATGGGCGTATGAGTTTCGAATACATTTCGGACGCAGTTTATTTGTTGGAATCAGTTCTGTAGACACTACTGACTATGAGCATCCATGTTACCAGACGGTAACCCGGTCTGATATTGTTTAAAACAATTTTGTTTACAACAAAAGGAAATATTACATTTTTTCAATGAAACAGTGTTTTTAAATATTTTTTTATCGATTTCCAACAAGAAATGTTCGATAATTTTTTTCATAAAGTGGATATTTTCAATGTTATTGTTTTAAAAATTAAAAAATCTCCAATTTCTCGTTTCAGTAAGAGCCTTACATTTTCTAAGAAAGCATATACAGTGTGCCAGGGAGCGACGCATGATTAAATGAGCAATTCATGTCTTGGAAATTTACCAAAAAAAAGTAATTTCTCTCATTTATAAAGAACTTTTTCTGAAATCGATCGGCAATGTCTACATTTTCGGCGCTATTTCAGATCGAAAAATGCACAATTCCAGTATTTTAGTCCGGCATAGGCCGGGAAAGTAACATTCCCGTATGGTTTTTTATGTATATTTTTGACAGTAAATAAATACACGCAGACAAACAATCAAACTTACATTTACACTTACACATACATCAAAATTACATTTATTAGTAAGCAGTTAGATTGTAATGAAGAAATGTAATGAAGAAATGTTAGATTATAATGAAGAAATGTTATTCATTAATGAAGAAATTTTATGCATTAATACAAATTCCTTAATTTATAATAATATTGATTGTGATTTCAGAAAAAATAGTATGCGTATTTCGGTCTGAAAGCACATTCCCGAACTTCGATGCATCGTCGTCCGGGAATGTACTGATTTCACACCTAAATACACAATATACTATTTTCTCTAATAGATAGGACAAAATCTTAGAAATAATTATTCAGAATGAGTATTGTTTATTTGAGATTTTTTTATAGAAATAGTTTTGAATTAGTCAGATTTCAGTTTGTCTTAATATTTTAAGGTTTTTCAAATTGTTTAAACAATTTTAATTTACTTAAATAATTATAATTTATTTAAGCAATTACAAATTTGTAGCATTTCCATCTTTTTTTAGTTTCACAATTTTATTTATTAAGAGTTTGCTAATGAAACCTGCAAATTATTTAAGCAACTTATTCCTGTTTATTGCCAACTTTCTTCAGAATAGAGCTAGAGTTGTGCAGGTTTTAAGAAATTTTGAACTTTTCATCGACTTTCTGCTCATATTTAAAATAAAGAACATTCTTGAGACTAATTAAAAATAATTTCTGCAAAGAGTCGCAAATAAATAACAATAAATGCTAGAAATACATGATACTCTACTTTTGTCCTTATGGGGTCATTTTGAGGCCCAATAGTTCTCATAGGGGGTGTAATTGAAAAAATAATTATTAATTCGTATTCTTTGAACTATTGTGAAATTTAAAAAAAGTTGGAAATGTTACAAATTTATAGCAAAATATAATTTTTTGAATAAATTATAATTGTCTAATACATTTGAAAAGCATTAAAATATTAACACAATCTAGAAGGTGATTAATTTATAATAATTTGTGTAAAAGAGAACTCAAATAAATAATAATAAAACGTTAAAAATACGTGATACTCCAACTTTACCCTTATAGGGTCACTTTGCAAGTGAGCAAAATTTTAACAAATTCAGTTTTACAGTTCTGAATAATATTTCTTTACATCACCCTGTCCTATCTCGTACAGAAAATTTGATAAATTGACAAATAGCAGAAAAAAACTATCTGTGAGAACTAAAAAGAAAAACTATCTACAAAATTAATTTCCAATCTTTGCTGATAGACTTTCTTTTTAGTTCATACAGATTGTTTTTCTACTGTTTGCCAAATCCCATAAAGAATATGTTTTATAACAATTATAAGCAAATAAAAAGTAATTCACTTTTACGCGAACTTCATGTTTCGAAACTTAAATTGTGACATAAATTAGTATTCTCACAGGATGAGATTTTCTTATTTACTTATACGTCGACAGACTGCAGATTGTAATAATATTCTAGGCAAATACGATAAAGCAGCATGGCATACATCTGACAACGCCGCCGGAAGTCAGTTAAACCTGTAATTTTTATATTCGGGTGTCATTTTACGTATCGATTAAAATATTCATAAGGACACCAATTAAACCATAAAATAGGTAGGATGCTAACTTAGCCTTTAAATAAATTTTGTGTATATCAGCGTGTATATTAGTGGATGCCAAGTGAGAACGTTATTAGGTAGGATGCCAACGGATACCTTATATAAATATATATACATATATATATATATATATATATATATATATATATATATATATATATATATATATATATATATATATATATATATATATATATATATATATATATATATATATATATATATATTGATGTGATATTTCGGTCTCATATAAAGGATGAAGAGGCAAATTTAGTTAAAAGATTTAATCGACACCACTATTTGCAAATTTGCATGAAAAACTTGCAAAATACCAGAAAAACCAATCAAGAAACTGATATGAGTTACAAATTGTGAGCGCATTGCCAGTCTAGCTTTCACTACATTCAACAAGTTTAAATAATAACAATAAACATTGTATGTTAGTTGAAAAATGTAAATAATTAGATTTAAGAAATTTTGTTAAATTCACTTTATCTTGAGAAGTTAGACTTCTATAACAAAAAAGGAAAAGGTGTTAAAAATAAATCCACCGATGGAGTATTTTAGTTCACAGACTATCACAGGTTGAGTTTGAACAGCTTGTAGTGTAGAAAATCACAAGATGTGTGAAAAGCAAATTTCTGGATCTGAAACAAAGAAAATTCCAAATTAAATCCAAAAATAAAATCAATAACTTTAAAAAAACTTAGTGAGAAAGACTATATATTTTGCTTAAAGGACAGTAAAGTTTAAATAAAGTGAATGAACTTGAAAACAAGAAGCTTACTATCGTTAAAAAACAACAAACAGTTATTTTACAAAAATAAGTGAGCGTACCAGAGACTTTGTTAATGAAAATCAAAGCAAATTACCTTAAATTCGATAGATCAGGTCAATCTCTAGTTTTAAAAGTTTAATTTTCGTTTTATCCCAGAAAATGTACCAGCAGCTGCCAAGTTTTGCGTTGTCAATGGTAATTTTGCAATATCAAATCAAAGATGTTGATTAGTTGTTATTTTTCACGTTGTATTCAAAGATGAAAGTTCAGGGAACATTTTCAGCAGATTTCAGCAAGTCAGGCAGTTGAAAAAGGACTGAACTAGCTAGACAAACTTGCATGTCACCCTAAAAAAGATTCAAGTTTATTTAGTTAATAAAATTCTTTGGAAAAACCAAAAAGATGTTAAATTAAGAAATAGGGATTAGTAAGTAGGAAAGGAAAGTAAAATTTCAGACTGTACATAGTTTTAACTAATTTAAAGGTAATTATGTAAGAAAACACACAAATTTGAGTAAAGCTTTAGAAAGAAGCTGGCCAAAAAAAGGGGGTATCAAAATATAGGTAAAGACACGGGGAATATTATTTTAGCAGTAAAAATGGGCAAAAGTATCTATTAAGAAAAATTTTATTCATTTCACATTTCGACATTTCAAAATAACAGGTCCAACAATCCATGAATGTGACAAAAAGTCAAATTTTAGTAAAAATCTCATGAAAAAAGTTCGTAACTAAGAAGTTTTGTTAAAAAAGGGGAACGAGGTTGTTGAATTTTGAGAAAAATAGTCATGTCAAATTATTATTAATATTATGAAAATTTAAAGAAATCGTATCAAAACTACAAATTAATTAGCAGAGAATGGAGAAAATAAGACAAGGCAAGGCTTAAAACATAAAGTTTGTGTATTTTCAAAATAAAATTGGTTGGAAAAAACATAACCAAGAACGTAAAACAAACGTCAGAATTTGACTTACCAAACAGGTATCAGTTTATATTCCTACATTTAACCAAGTATTTTAGCGTAAAGCTTCATGTTCACATTTAATCACTATTCACTGGAGAGAGTATCGTCGACAAGGAATATCCAGGGGTAGCAATACGTGAGCTGTAGCAGATTGGCACTTTGCAGAAAAGGTTTTGTGCGCTATTCGAAAATCAGTGCGAATAAGATTCGAAACGCCCGTAAACTGACAGGTACAGTGTTAGATATAGGAAGAGAGCTCAATTGTCATTATCAAATTTGCAAATTCCCATTTCTTCGAATGCATTAGTTCAAATTTCCACTGAGTAAATTTGCAGATTTAAAACAACAAATCAAGGCCTAGATTTTCTTAGTTTAAAATTTAGTATAAGAGTTTATTGATCACTGGTTTTACTTTCTTGTCAAAAATAAAATTATTATTATTTAATTGTTGGTTCTTTTAATCAAATCAAAGCCACTGGTTAGCCGAAGTGACCTGCACTGGGACTAGTATCTACATTTGTAGCTCATGCTCAAATTATATATATATATATATATATATATATATATGTTATATAAAATTATAAAGACTTAGTCATAACAATCCTCCACAGGTATATCATATTACATGATAACGACTTCTCTTATTAATCGCTTATCTTAGAGATATTATATTTCACCTTCGTTTCTCACATTTTATGCTGACTGTCGAATTGCATTTCCTTTGTTCTATATTTTGCTTACTCAGGTTCTGTATGTTATAAATACGACTAGACATGCTTTGTAAAGCCAGTTATTAAACTCACTTAGAATGAAACACTTCTAATTATTATTATATTCCTTCTCCAAGAGCCAACGTTGGCTCCATTTAAGTAAACAAAAGTTTTTAAAAAGCAATTCATGATAACCGTGATCTAACATATATATATATATATATATATATATATATATATATATATATATATATATATATATATATATATATATATATATATATATATATTTAAAACTGAACGTTCAGGCACCAAATTCACATATATATGGACGGAGTGGCACCTATATATACGTTCTGGCACCAGATCGAGGTGCAAGAACGTTTTATCGCATATTTGAACGTCTAAACATCATAACATCCTTCCCACAAAATTTCAAGATGGAGCTACTTGGTCGATTTTTCTATAAAAACTGGATTTTGGTTCAACCGTATAATCTGCAGAGGGCGCGCCAACCACTGATGTCTAACCGTACTTAGTGGCACCATGCATTTGCGCTCGATTCCCGATATTTAAAATGACTTTCTGGCACCTCAGGGTTTCTACGGCTAGTGAATTATAAATCATATTATAGATGGAACAAAATCCGATAAATTTTTCGGGTACCTAAGTAGTTTAAATTAAATCTAATTTGAAAGAAATTAAGAAAACATTCAATTACTTACGGAACTACATCTCGACGTCGTTCTAAGCATTTGATGTCCAGGACAGGAGATATAGTATAAAAAAAGTTACGTTTTCGTTACAACTTTGCAACTTTTTTTAAACAATAAAACTATCATTAAAATCGGACAAACGGTTTAGAAATAAATTAACTTCAAATCATGACAAATTTTGAATTATGCGATCATTTTATCCGTGGGTATATTATATAAGACATTACAGAGAATATTAAAAATTATAAAGAAATCACAGTACATTACATTTATGGTACATGCGACAATGCCCCCTAATCATCGTTTTCTTAATGCCTTTGTCGAAAAAGTAACCGTAGTTTACATTATTTCTCGCTTTGAAATCTACAAACCCCTTTACGTATTATAACTCTGTGAACTGCCTATTGAGGTCAAATTCCTGGGCAGGTAAAAAATATGTGATGACTTAATTTATATCTAATATTTGCTGATTTATTTACTTATTATTTTTAATATAATTAAAAATCTTTAGCTGTACTTTCTTCATATTCTATACAGGGTGTCTGAAAATATCGGTAACAAACTTCTGGTACAGATTATGTCTGCAAAAATTTGAAAAAAAGTGTCGCAATGCCCGCAAATGCTTTCTAATTGAGCTACGGCACTAATTAAAAATATTAAAAAAGGTCCTCTTTCATTTTAATCGAAAAACTAACCGTTTGTGAGAAAAATCGTGTAAATGAGAAAACACGATGTGCTTCAAGTTTTCACGTAACAATTAAGTGAAGTAGAGTAACAATAAGCACATTATTAATTAATTTTCATTGCCATTATTTAATTGAAAAAAAAAATGAAAATAGCAGAATACCAGTTTTTGGCTTCAATCTTCAAAGGGCTGTAGGTCCATAAGGAAGCATTAGCTGACATATTTATATAAATTTTCTTTCATATTTTTGCATGTAGAATCGGCACCAGACCGGTATTACCGGACACCCTGTATAGCCGAACAACGAGACCACTGAATTCGACACATGCAACTCTCAAACACACAAAAATAGACAGTTAATTCTTATTAACACACCACATTACATATTTTTGAGGTAGTGCTTTGAATGGGAATTGGCAAATTTTCGCATTTTTTATATCTATATCTTTCATTCTTAATAGTAAAAACTTGACATTTTAGTATTACTATTTAATATTATTTTAGGATTACCTTTCTTTTTCCCATGGTGTATGCAAAAAGTATATTTGTCTTGAAGATATGACTGAATAATAAATTAATATTAATGGAAGCGTTATCACTTTGTGTAGTTTACAGCGCAAAATGTGATCGAATTAACTTTTTTATTTTTCAAAATAACTGCATACTGTAACCGAGTATCTATAGTGGAATGAGTAAATATTTTATTTGTAGTGTTTTTATATATACTGTGTATAAAATTGTGTTTTTTCGCAGTTTTTAAACATGTCTAGTTATATAGAATAATAACTAAAATAAATAAAAACTAGAATGTCCGTTATGAAACTGCGGAGAAAACTCGATGAGCCCGAACTTTTTTGTCAATATGTTAAGTTGCGAAAAATTTAAACAAGATAATTTTTTAACAATTGATGATAACTTACGTAATAATGCATATATTTTTACTCTCTCCTACTCCATTATATTTCTAACCTAAATAAATCATCCTGTCAAAATGTAAGTCCAAAAAATAACACCGGCACACACAAAAAAAGTCGAGTGCGAGAAGGCAGGCCCTATGTATTCCCATGAATTTTGACCTGCTGAACACGAATTCGATGTCCGTTTTGCCCGATTGGCTCTTGTATTTTTCCTAACCTCAAAAAAACCTTAAAAATGCCCGAAAAACTTCAAACAAGTAAATAAAAGGCTTAAATGAGCTGACCACCATTTCCGTGCGTATTTTGGGACAGAGACCGAATCTGAGGTCAGAATTGGCCGATCAGTTAGAAATTTTAACATAATTTCAAAAAAACACCTAAAAGATGCCCGAAAAATTCCAAACAAGTAAATAAAAAGCTTACATGAACTGATCATTATATCTATACGTAATTTGGGACACTGAAACAGAATCCAAGGTCAGAATTTATGCGCGACGATCGAATATCTTGTCAATTCCTTATTTAGGATGAAAACGTACCCAAAAATGACTGAATCATAGCCCGAAATTGACTTTGCTCTACATAATATCACAACATATAATTTCCGACGTATTTTCACGTGCTGAACACAATACAGTAGTCAGAATTAAAGCGCAATCTGCAAACTTCATAGAGAAATATCATTTCAGCATATACTCTCATCAACCTTAGTGAGCGGAGATGGGTAATTTTTAAATTTTCAAGTATCCTAAGGAAAATATTACTGAACAGTGAAATTTTTCAAAGTTTGCTCTGTTGAGAGAGGAATATCGTTTGGACTTAACATTTACCTACACCCTCCCTTGATAATTTTTTACTTTTTTTTCTTAGAGCTGTTTAGAATTGTATAGTTTTCTTTATTCTGTTTGATTGTCATATGCCATTTGTTTCTTTTTCTATTTTTGCGACTAGGACTCCTCCACGTGGTGACGGCGGGCAACGATTTATTTCGGCTAAGTTCCTAGGTAAAAAAAATGCCGTCATGGCAAAAGTAGAGACAGAGTTTACGATGCAGGGGAGGGAAACCCCAGTATCGGCAGCAAGTCAGGTTGGGAAAGCGGGACTGCGGGCGTCATCATGCAACCGCAGCTCTAGTGAAGTAAGAAACTTGCCTTCCTATGAGTATAGGGCTACAAGAAATTTGCACAACTGTGTAAATAATGTGAATTTCTTCTGTTTTGTTTGTAGTAAAATCGAGGGTCCGAAAAATCGAAAAAAGATCAGCGATAAAATAAAAAATATTTATCTAAAATCTATATATGATAGGTTTAAGTATATTCATCAAGTGTTCTTTTCCTTGTGTAAAATATTTTACAAAGTCTTTTTCTCTTTTTCTGTATGAGCTAGAACGAACATCACTTGATACTAAATTGTCTTTTTCCATAATCGCCGCTAATAACATTATTAAGTTTATCATTTCACCAAATATTGGGAGTTTTAGTTCTTATCGAACACTCATATTCACTGTCATCTTCTTGACTTTCGGAACAATCAGTTTCCATTAACCCTTTTTTAGCATTAATTCCGGAAACATTTGTATTGCTAAAAAATAACACTCTTCACGGATTCCAGGCTCCTTCGATATCATTGGATTTGTATATTTTATTTTTTAACGTTCTTTCCATTTGTCCAATATCTTATAACATATGATGCAAGGTTTCATAGAAAACCTTTATCTACTATTTCCATACTATAACATTTTAGATAAACATTTTTTATTTTATCGTTGATTTTTTTTCGATCTCGAATTTACTAAAAACAAGGCAAGAATTTTACACAAAGAACTTTAAACCGAAAAATCTAGATTTAACATATTCTAAGACAGGAACTTTACACAAAGAACTCTGAACCAAGAACTCTAAACTTTAATAGTTCTTGCCTTAGGAACTTAACAGTCTTGTCTTAATTTATAATAGGTTTAAGTTTTTGGTTTAAAGTTCTTGTCTCAGGTTATGGTGGGTTAAGAATTCTTAGTTTAAAGTTCTTGGTTTAAAACTCTTAGCTCTTGCCTTAGGTTATATTAGTTTTAAAGTTCTTGGTTTAAGTTTTTAATTTATTTGTTTTGGATTTTTAGGCATTTTTTTGAGGTTATGTTAAAATTCACAACTGATCTGCTAATTCCAACCTCATATTCAGTTTCAGCTCCCCAAATTACGTATAGATATAGTGATGAGCTCATTTAAGCTTTTTATTTACTTGTTTTGGGCATTTTTAAGGTGTTTTTTGAGGTCAGCAAAAATGCAAGAGCCAATCGGGCAAAACGGACATCAGATTCCTGTTCAGCGGGTTAAAATGCATGGGAATTCATAGGTCTTCTCGCATTCGACTTTTTTTGTGTGTGCCTGTGTAATGAACAAAAGAATAACAAAGTAGTCCCTCATCGGGACAACTATTATTCTATGTTTTTTGGGTCTCTGATCACGAAAATCGGGGTCCCGCGGCTCTAAAAATAGTACGTCACCCCAAAAAATGCCAAAAACCACCCCTTTTGGGAATAATACTGTAAAATAATGTTATGAATGTGCTAATTGTAATGACATTTTGCCAGTTCAGTATGTTCATCTAAAGTAAGGGTAAATTTTATGCTGAGGGCTAACCAGAGGGGGTGAAAATATCCCTAAATTGACGTAAAATGGAAAAATGATTGAATTTTTTTTTATTCACTTTTTGATTTAAATTTAGATAAATGGGGATTGTATAATGAAGAAAATTTCTTTCCAACCCTTCAGGGGTGAAAACTGGAAAAATGATTGAATTTTTTTTATTCACTTTTTGATTTAAATTTAGATGAGTGGGGATTGTATAATGAAGAAAATTTTTTCCAACCCATCAGGGGTGAAAACTACCCCTGTATTGCCTTTAAATTGAACTAACGCTTAGAAATTAAGTAAAGATGTATACTTTTACTTCCACGTCCAGTGGAAGTATAGTAACGACAAAAAAATTTTTTAAAATTTTTATTGTTCAAATAGGCTTAGAAAGTCACGAAACGTCATGATTTTAAGTTTGAGCGAAAAAAAAAATTTCTGTCTGTCGGTCTGTCGGTCTGTCTGTAACCTTTTTTGTGTGCACGTTTACTCTGGAACCGTTTGAGATATTTACTTGAAATTTGGTACACGTATGTACTTTAACGAGATCTAGAACTAGATTGTATTTTCATCTTGTTCCATCGAAGGGTTGTGGGGTAAATTGGGGTAAATTTGGGGAAAATAGGTAAATCAAGCAGGTAAGAGCCCAGAATATTGGTATTTAGTATATACAAGAGAAGGTGAGGTCTCAAAAAAATTTTGGCATTAGCCACCCCCATTACCACCCCCACCCCATTATTAAAGGGGATGAAAAAAAATTGTGATTTAGGGTGTGTACAACAACCAGAAACCTCAAAATGTTTTTTTACTTCATCCACCCCCACTATCACCTCCTATCACCACCCCCACCCCGCTGCCAATGGGTTTTGGGGTAGAGGATTTCAAATATTATATTATTAAAGTTCCATAAATAATTATTTCCACATACAGAATTTTTTCGTTGTGAGTCACTTAGATAAAAAATCTGGATGTGGAAGTCGTGATTCCTTGGGCAGCGGTTTTTAGCTTGCTTGTAATTTCTGATAAACTTTCGTGGAAAAACATACCACAAAATTTTTTCACCCCTAAGCGTTAGTTCAATTTAAAAGCGATACAGAGGTAGTTTTCACCCCTGAAGGGTTGGAAAAAATTTTTCTTCATTATAAAATCCCCATTGATCTAAATTTAAATCAAAAAGTGAATAAAAAAAAAATTCAATCATTTTTCCGTTTTACGTCAATTTAGGGGAAGTTTCACCCCCTCTATAAAATTTGTCCTTAATTTAGATGAACATACTCAACTGGCAAAATATCATTACAATTAGCACATTCATAACATTATTTTACAGTGTTATTCCCAAAATGGGTGGTTTTTGGCATTTTTAAGGGTGGCGCACTATTTTTAGAGCCGCGGGACTCCGATTTTCGTGATCAGCGACCAAAAAAACATGGGGTAAAAGTAGCCCCGATGAGGGGGGCATTCCGAGCGTCAAACTCCGCGTTTTACATGGACTAAAGTGGACGAGTCGTAGAAAAACATCATATATTTCTTTCAGAATGTAGGTTTTTTCATGTAATTTTCAGTGGTATTGAAAAAACTATATTTTAAACAAATGCATATTTTCGCGCAAACAAAATCTTTTATCTCTGTTCCCAATGTGCATAGAAAAAAAAAACAGATTTTTAAATTGTTTCTTTTTTGTATATTTTTGATACATAATAATAACTTTAATTTTCGAATAGAGTTTTGATTTGTTTAAAAAAGATAATTTAAAGAAAAGCAAGAAATGACTTTAAATATTTCAAAAAACAATGTAGGTTATTAAGCCTAATAAAAAGTACATGAAAAAACCTTCATGGTAACAAAAAAGATGTTGTACGACTTGATGCATTTACAATCGACTATTCAATTTTCGACAGATATTTTTTTAGGCGTTCGCCTTAATATTATGCCATGATGATTTAGCTCAACTAGGAGCGTTATTTCCTAAAATTTCGAAGAAATGTATGCATTATTACTTAAGTCACCGTCAATTGTTTAAAGGCTACCGATTTTAATTGTCTTAATTTTTTCGACAAATCGACGAGAAGGGTTCGGCACATCTAGTTTTTGTCGCAATTTCATAATAAACATTCTAGTTTGTTGTTTATTGTGATATGACCTATACAACCAGAGGTAGCTAAGAAAAAAGGCGAAATACTCTACTTTAAACATTGTTTTGTTTACTCAAATACCGTCCGGAACTTAGATTGAATCCAAAACTTTTTGTTACACCAAATAAAATCCATAGGTTTTTATGTAGATAAAAGGCGCTTAAATAAAATTAGGTTGTATGGCATCGATATCGACCTTAATTTAACCTTTTATTACACTGTAATAATTAACTAAGTTTTTAAAGTTATTTGAATGTATTTTAATTTGTATGCATAATTTCACATTCGTCTAATAGTTTCTTTTTTGTATTGTTTTGAGGAAATGCTTGCCCTGTATGACTGATACACTCTAATTTCTTACAAATGTTCGAAATTTGAAATAAAAATTTTCAGTCTAACTACAGTCATCATGTTTAATATGTATTAGCATTCGGTAGCACACGAATGCAACTTTCATTATTAAAAACACCTCAATAGCATTTTGAAGTTAAATTGATAGATCCTTCAATCTACGTAAAAGTACTTTCGAACCTCATAGACACACTATATTATATAGTTTTGATACCCTATATATCTTCATATTTTTGTATAGTAATATTTTGCTCTAAAATTATAATAAACACAGTTTATATAAAACCTGATCATTTGTACGCCTTTGGCTATCGCTCTGTAATGGCGGATATGGCCCAATTTCAACAGGGAGTATTTTACCACACTATTTTACATACGCGCCAAAGAAATAATTATTTTAAGTCTAATAGAAGTTATCGTGTTTACAAGAAACGATCTACACACACACGCACACACACACACACACATTCGATAATTGAGTTCAACCTGTTATGAAACGGATTTCTGTACGATTTTTTTTCTACTATGATTATTATAATTTTTTTTTTTTTGGTTAAAATATACCTATCTGATTAAATCAAATAGTAATAAAGTATTGTGAATAGAGATTTAATAGCAAAATTCATTTCATAAACGAGTTCATAAGATGAGAATTTTAGGGCCAATAAAGCAATAAATTCATTTTCTACGCCATGCTTTAAGCTGTTCAATTGTCAACAGAAAAGGTTAGCAAAGATAATATTTTACAATTACAACAGTATCCAAGTGGAGGGATGCTCTTGAAAATAAAGTTAACCATGAACATGTGTTGCTAGTAAAATCTACCAGAAATTCAAATATTTCTCTCTCGATCCTAGTAATTGCATCTCAAAAATAGAAATACCAAATTGTTCCCAATAAAATTTGAAATAAATAAAACTTCTAAATAAACTTTCTGATAATTTGTTAATTTACAAAAAATATATATTTTTTTAAATTGTCTTTTTTGAATAATATAAAGAATATAATGTAATAATAATACACAAATCATAATGGGAGTATTCCCTTTTATCGAGCTAAACATTGATGTCTAATTTTAATGCAAAATATTTATTTAAACAGCTGAAAATAAAAAAGACTTCGAAATTTCAGTTGATTAATGTTTAAATGCACCGACTCATAGAAGCGCATTTTTTTAAATATAAGTTGTTTTAATGTATTTTGCAGCACAATTAAGAACATGTTTTATTTAATTTAAACATCTTTTTTGGAATTTGTTTATAATTTTCACAGTTATAATTATAAACAAATTTTAATAAGTCTGGATTTTTATGAAATCAAAAACAGTCAAGAATTATGAATGTAGATGAACAAACCAACATCTGAAAAACAGAATGTGATTTACTTGAATTTGGGGCCGAGATACGTTAATATTTGTGTTTTATAAATAAAAAAATTGATATTTCTTCTTCTCTAAAATTAGTCCTCAATGTTTTGGTCTCACTTTCTAAAATTGTAAACTAATTACAAATAATCGTTTAAATGAAGAAAAAAAGTGTTTTTCTTATTACCATCATCAAATATTTGTAAAACTATATATATAAAAAAAATAATTGCCTTCTTACGAGTCTACGCACTTAAATAATAAATTTTTTTTAGATCTTTAGTCGTTTAAATAAATATTTTGCACTATTTGGTAAGAAGGTTTAGTTCACCTGCAATTTTTTTTATTTCTTTTACAATTACAATTCACATTTTTTAAAATGTCTCCCCGTAAATTTTAGCAGTTTTGGATAAGGAACAGAAAAATATTTCTAAGAAACCTATTAGATACCTTTCGATTTATACACAATATTTAAAATACTAGCATCCCAAAAACAACTCAGTCTTGGTTTGGACACCTTAAAAAAATGGACAAGCCTATCAAGTAAATTTGGAATTAAAAAGTATGTAACGTTTGGTTGATCCATTTAAAAACCGAAAAAGTCGTATATATCTTTCCTCTGCATTTTCAGTAGTAATTAAGTAGGTATTACATGATTTTTGAAATTAATTAAACAGCCACCCAAAAAAATATTTTATTTTCCAAAGGTGAAAGACATCTGTCCTTATGTTTTTTGGGAGGCTGATTCCAAATATCACTTCAAAAATATATGTTTCATTGCGCTAGTTTTTTTTGGGGGGGGGAGGGGGTACACCACCATAATTTCCGTGGTATGATAGAACATTGGGAGTATGTGACAAGAGCCATTTTAAACGATTCAGAAGTTTAATTTCAACGCATGTCGTGCTATTAGTTTTAAAGGCCATTTAATCCCGAATTTTTGGGGAAAAATTGTCAATTTGCTAAAAATTAAGCAGTGAAACATATATTTTTGACGTGATATTTGGAATCAGCGGCCCAAAAAACATAAGGACAGATGTCTTTCACCTTTGGAAAATATTTGTTTTTTTTGTGTGGCTGTGTTATATTTTTATTTATTTGCTTTTATCATAAATAGAAGATAATATTTAGGTATTATGCAAATCACAACTTACACACTTTTTTATTACTATAAAATTACCTACTTTGTGTATATTGGTGCCTCAATCTGGTCATTCTAATATACACTAGTTAGGTAAACATTTTAAAACACATTATTGAAGAACTAATCAAAACAACTACTCTTCTAGCTAATGCTGACGAAGTATTGAATTATACATAGCATTCTAAAGCAAAAAATATATTGAAAATTTTTATAACATTTATTTAAATTTAGCCATTCACACTGTTTTATTTTATATGAAATTATCTACTTTTTGTATATTGGTGCCTTAATCTGGTCACGCTAATATAGTTTAAGTAAACACTTTAAAACACTCAGAAGCAATCAAAACAACTACTCTTCTAGCTAATACTTACAAACTGTTGAATACATGATAGGATTCCTAGCATTTTAAAGCAAAAAAAAAATTTATATTTATTGAAATTCAGTCATTCACAGCAACTATTGAACCTTACATTCTATTTCAACTCTAGAAAAGTACAAGTTTTTTCGAACTCAGAACTCATCAGTAGGGTACAGAAACATCCATTCACTATTTACAAGCCTATTCTTGATTTATTTTTACAATTAATTATATTTTTATTTAGTTTCTTTTATCATGATTAGAAAATATTATTCAGGTATTATGCAAATCACAACTTACACACTTTTTTATTTAATATGATAATACCTATTTTCTGGATATTGGTACCACAATCCAGTCACGTTAATATATATTAGTATTACATGAATTTAGTTAACTCAAGTACTAAGTATTAAGTATATCAATTTGTTACTTTTATGTTTACATTTATTTAATAGTTAAATAATATAATAGCTAATAACCCTCGAATGATCTTAATAACTGGATTGTGGCCAAAACTTCGCATCAAACTACATACCTACTTTAAAAAAATGGTAGGTACTAATTCAAATTAACTATTAATATTAACATGTAAAAGCAAAATTCATTTCATATACAAGTGAACAGTAAATAGACAAATAAAAGGCAAAGTTTACAGTACCTCTCAACTTTTGGAAGTAATAAAAAGTTCGTCATGCGGAGGGTACATTTGAGCGGGAATACCGATTCCTGCTCCACTATTACCGTTAAGTGGAGTCAAATTAACATCCAAATAAGGTAAAGAAGTAATTGTCTTGCTGCAGCGACTTTATGACTTTAATTTGCTTTAGATGTGGTAGGGGTGTGAGTTGCCATATCTCTTCAAAGTTCAACGTATATATCTCGCGAACCGTTGCTGCTATGATAAAAATGGTAAGAACCCACTACAAATTCATTTACATGCTTATTTTCGTAGAACTAACAGTTTAAGAGCTACAGCTCAAATATTGCGGCTAACGCACACCCCCGCCCCCCCTGCCAACTTTTCAAAATACTCAGGAGGTACCCTCGAACAATTAAAGAAAATAAAATAACGTACCTAACACTGTTGTTTCAAAAGAAAACTATCTATGATTGGACTCCATAACAAGATGGGGTGGTAAAAGTGGGATATGCAGAAAAAGGATTAATGTAACCGTAACGTATCTATTAATTCTTTGTTTATACATTCATTATATACCTTGCACTAAAAAATACGCTATCAATATCGATTATCTTGTTCAGGTCGTAAATAACGCATAGTAACTATTATGAAAATGAAAGATCATATGGGGCGGCATCGTACGCTTTGCCCAAAGAAAGACATTTAAAGATTTAATTAATATTGTTATATATCTAATATGCAAAAAGGACGAGTCATTAGATAACTATAAAAGTATAGTGGAGGAATTAAAACTTTTGCGAAAAATGAATGAAATTGGGAAGTTTAGTTGGTAATCTTGCTCTCAAAGAGCTGAATAGAAACAAATCGATAAACCATTCAAAAGAACTACTTTCGTTTACCGAAGACGTTATGAAACTAAGAACATTTTGTATAGAAAAAGCTATAAATACTGTAGGAATTTTAAAAAAAGAAACAAATATATTGCAATAAAGAATTCTTGTTTAGGTAACATTTATATTATTTCTCCTGCATAACAGGAAGAGAGTTGGAGATGTTCAGTTTATTGAATTGACTGATGTCACTAAACAGGACAAAACAGACTAAGCAGGTGAAGTTTTGGAAGCGCTAAGTCCAACCCAAATTTATTTCCCCTTAACTTTTCTCTCTAGCACACAGCCTTATCAAAATGCACAGTTTGCATACTTTAGTCATTAATTACTTTCTCTGTTAGATGACGACCCCGTATATATTTATTAACTAAAAACTATGGTTGTTTTCCTAACATTTGTGTAATTTTTTTCCATCGCATTATTTTTTTTTTTTGCATATTTTTCATATTTTTCTCCACGGCAGTAGTGTTAACTACAAGCCAAATATTATCGTTCACCGTCACATATTTTCTTTGTTTTTAGGGTGACCACCTTGTATGTTTTTTCAAATTTTTCTTTGACAGTTATGTTAGCTGCATTATGCGAAATATTATCGTCCTGCGTCACATTTTTAAAATTTTTTTTGGTAACTACACCATATTTTTTTCAAATTTGTTTAGAGTGACCACCCTGTATATTTTTATTTTTAAAAACATAAAACTTATGTTTAAAACTACAAATGTTGCAAACCCTTTATATCACTCGGTATGTCATATACACAAATGCACAGTGTATTTTACAATAACTAAAATTGATATTTTAATAAAATGTTTTCGTAAATGATTCATCACCACAGAATAATAAATAATGAATTTGATTTTTTTTAATCAATCTGCATCATCTTGATTTTTTTTTCCAATAATTTTTTTAGACCTCAATTGAAACTAAACTCAATAACAATTTATTTAGCTCACTCTTTGAGAATTATTTCTCATCTTATTTTCTTCATTTCTAAAATTACAAAAGTAATCGCACAAGTAGCACAATCAGTACATATTTACCTGTCTCAATGTTCCACGGGACACGTTTCTAGACGACTTTTTCGAAATCTGTACCTCTACTATTCTTTTAATTATTTTTTGTGGGATTATTTGAAGTCATATGTCTATAAAAGTCTATGTCAACACATCTCAAAATCTACAGGATGTGTATATCGAATTGGGGTGAAGTAAGAAGTGACTCACAAGGTTCTAAAGTAAAGCCGGAAGTTGCAAATTTTACATTTTTAAGTGAAAAACCATTTTAATTTCAGCAGAAAGAAAGCCATAGGAAAAATTGTCAAGCAATAAAATTCAGCTGGCCACGGAGTCTTCGTAGAACAGCGCATAGAAAATTTTCAACAATAATACCTCTGCATTTTATTTATTAGTATGCCAATTTTAAATTTTTATAAAAAAATCTAAATCTTAAAAAAACCATTGAAAAGAAGTGTCTCAAAAATATATTTTCTAAATGAAAAGTGCGCAAAAAAATTTGGTAAATGATACCACTGCATTTTCTTTAAATTAATATGTAAATTTTAAACATTAAAACACAAAATTAAATTATAAATAATTTTTGTATTTGTGAATCAACTATTTAAAAATTACACGCATGTCGAAACTGCAGTAACGTTTGGTTATAATAAATTAATGATAAAAGACAAAGAAAGGTGTTTTCATCTGTTTCATTATGATTAATTATCACAATGTAATGGCTTCCACTATTTAATTTGTTTAATAATTGTTGAAAATAAATCATTTTAAAACATTTTTTGAATGGGGGAAGTCTCCATATTTTTCTATTATTTGAATCTCCCAATATCTACCTTTTTGCAGAAAATATAAACTTAGGTTTTACTAAAAGGAAACTTTGAGAAGTAATAAAGTTGTAAACATGCACAATGCAATTTACAGGAAATTTTAATAACCGGTAAATCGGTAAATAAAAATGAACATAACTGGTTAACCGGTATTTAAATATGTACCGAAATATGTAAAAAAATTATGTAATGAAGGGCAGGTTAGAGGCAACTTTTTGATGTGCTAAAAAATGTTTTTACCGTAATGTGCTTGAATTAGAAATTTTATTTCTACCGTGTGGTCCACGGTACACAATGATTCTTTAACCCCATAATTCCCGCCAACTAATTAGTTTAAAATATGTCATATATTCCTTAAAATATGCAGTGGTCCATTTACTTTAAACTTCAGTCAAAGTAAGTTCTAGTACCTTCTTTTGTGTCTTATTATTAACACGTGTTTGTTACCTCTTTGTCCCTTTTCAACATTACATTGAACCTTTCTGGAATTTTATATTCATTTTAAACATTTATGTTGCAGGCACTTTTTCTAAGAAACTATTCAGCTCTCATTAATTTTATATAATTCTCTGTTATTTAAATAAAATTAAATGGAAAACACATATTACAAACAAATAATAGAAAGGAAAATGGGACTTTATTTAAAAAAAATTTTTAAAGACTTATTTTCAATAATTTTTGAAAATTTTAATTTTTATACAAGTTTAAAATTGACATATTGAATTAAAGAAGGTGGTTTTATGTTTTTTATACACTCCATGGTAAGCTTGTTAAAATTTGGCAGCTTATATATTTTTTCTATGGCATTCTTTCTGCTGTGATGTTAAATTCTATTTTTACTCAGCCATTCTTAAAGTCGAAAAAAGAAGTATAAAGAAAATTGAACTTCGGATTACGAAAGAAAGTTACCATTAAAAATAAAAAAGTTGCAAACTTCGGCTAAATTAGAAGTAACCCAAAAAAAAATTTTGTGCCAATGCCCACACAGTAGAAGTAAGATCTCTACTTCAAGCAACCAAAAACATTTTATAGTACTTTACTTCCTACTGAAAAATGCCTAACGCGCCCATAGAAGTTTTACGGTAAAAACTTGTCTCCATCCTTTATCTAGAAAGATAAAAGTTTCTCGCTGTATTAATGAATGCAATTTTTCACTATCGACATGGCACTAAAAATCTATATTTTCTACACTTATTAAAATTTGACCTTCATATTAACAGTTATTTTTAACAAATATGTAAATATGCTAATATACTAGTTAGGTAAATACTTTAAAACACTCATTATTGGAGAACCAATCAAAACAACGATCTTCTAGCTAATACTGACGAAGTATTGAATTACTAGTATATTAGCGTGCCCAGATTAGGGCAACAATATACAGAAAGTAGGTATTTTCATAATAAATAAGAAAGTGTGTAAGTTGTGATTTGCATAATACCTAAATAATATTCTCTAATCATGATAAAAGCAAATAAATAAAAATAATCAATTGTAAATATGTAAAAAGGTAAAAACTTGAGGCCAATTGATCGATCATTTTTGAAAAATAATTAACGTAATCTAAACGTTGCCTATACTTTCGTAACTACTTTCGTTAACATAATCTGTTTGTTATGAATCGCTCCCTACTGAGAAGTGCCTAATCTTTGTTAATTACATTTTTTTCAGAGTTTTTCAACTGAAAGGTATTAACATTCCCGTGATATATACAATGAGTGTCAACATCACATACAATTATTTAGCTTACTTTTTCAGAATTTTACTTGACTATTTCCTGTATTCCTACAATTACTCTACCTATATTGCCGCATGCCATACGTATATTATAATGACAATGCATAGTCATTGTTCATTCCTGAACTAGCTTCATCTGATAATGTAATAAAATTGTAGTACCTATCTGTCTGTATTATGTTCTTTCAGGCAGGAGTCTGGCCTATCTACAAATTGTTTACATTATTTCTCCCTTTAAACTATACTTTATAATCAGTGCCCAAACAAGGGAGGGGGGTAGGTCCAGTAGGTACCGTGGTACCTACTGGACCTACCACTTGGAGGTCCGAATAGACTAGGAAACGCAATGCAAAAATATTAAAATAATTAACATTTGGGTACAGGTAGTGTACTTATAATAATGGGGGTGGGCCTGGGCCCATGATTTGATGTGAGTGCCTCATATAAGTCTATGAACTGAAAATTGACAAAACTTTGATGCACCGACCATTTGAACCATAACTAGTTTAAGATATTATATATATATAAACATTTATTTAAACATAAACATAAACATAAACATAAACACACCACAGATAGTAGACAACCCCCAAATCCAAAGCCAAGGCTGTCCGGAAGGGGGTTACACATTCGGAAAAACGCAGACATACATCCACATCCCCCGATGTTGTCAATACCGGGGCTGGGGGTCGAACCCAGAGCGCGGTAGCGAGTCGATCAGCGTATTCGCCACTCAATACCCCTTAACCGATTGAGCTACGGCACTTGTCCCTTTTATAGACAAGATGGGATGGGATAACTCTGAAAACAACCTATTTAGCAGCGTTAACAAATTTAAGAGTTAAAGCTCCATATACTTTATAACTTTCATCCAAACTAAATATAAGAGCATATTATATATGTATAATTTTCTGAAAAGGCATAAATAAAATCAAGTAGAGTATGGAAATCAACCGTAGTTTAATCTTTTATTGTAATTGAGGTGAGCGGTGCCGTGAACGTAATTCGACAATTTCTTCTACATTCCTAAACCGATTAAAATAATTTTTTGATAGGCATTTATAGACAATTTTATAGAATGGTACTAGCTTATTGAAAACTAAAGAAAGAAAAACATTTTTTTCTTGTGTGAAAAACAAAAAAATATTTTTTTTTTGTTGACTTCAATATCCCAGTATCATTCTATCAAGTATTTTCTAAAAGCCTGTCAAAATATTTTCTCAATCGGTTCATAGGAGAACTTGTCGAATTACGAAATCATTTTTTTTAAGCCAGACCGCCACCCGTAAAGCAATTGTACAAATTCAACAAAATATATTAACGTTGAGATCCAACGTTACCGTATGTAACAGTTCATACAAAATAAGGTAATAAATTATATTTTTAAATCATACTACCTATTACACTATTTCATAATATAATATTTAGAATCAAAAGATTGTAAATAAATTGACATTTTTATTATATGAAATTAATATTTTACTCGCTTATTGTTTTGTAATATACATTTTTGTGATTTTAAGAATTTTTGAGGGAAACGATTATTATATTATTTTTGTACGACATGCTTTGAAATTAGCCGAACTGTCAATAATAAATGTCAGTTATTATTGGTATGTCATATACACAAATACACACTGTATTTTACAATAACTGAAATTGATATTCTAATTAAATGTTTTCATAAGTGATTCATCACCACTGAATAATAAATAATTAATTTGTTTCTTTTTTAATCAACCTCATCTACTTGTCTTTTTTTTTCAAATAATTTTTTAGACCTCAATTGAAACTAAATATAGAATATGATGAGTCAACATCAATAACAATTTTTAGTTCACTCTTTGAGAATTATTTCTCTATTTCTGCAATTACACCATGGATATCGCACGTATGTGATACGTTTCAAAAAGACAAGCAACACTATGGCCTATTTTTACAGAGCGCGTTAGCAATCCTAAATGTATTATCACAAGTGATTTTACGCGTATATATATATATATATATATATATATATATATATATATATATATATATATATATATATATATATATATATATATATATATATATATATATATATATATATATATATATATATATATTTGTCCTGCAAATAATGCTGCGTCCGTACATGTGCACGATACCATACACTGCTGCGTCCTGTACAATACTGCGTCTGTATACCGGACGCAGTATTGTTTTCCCGTGTTATCTTCAACAAATCTCTGAAATGGTCAATTTTCAGCACCTCAAAATGTTCTTCGTCTCCTGGGTTATATGTAAACATAGAAATGAGTTCTGTTTCGTTTCAATTGAGCTAAATATCGACCCGAGTTTTTTTTGGATTCAGACGCAGTACCATATGTTCCGTAAAACTAAAAGTATATTTTTAGTTCCATCGAATTATGTTTGGGGGCGCATAGATTTGTGAACATAAATATACTTCAAATATTCTCTATTCAAAAATCGTATAATGCTGCGTCCGAGATTTGACAACACCGTCACTATTAAATATCCAGTCTTTCTTTCATGCTTACTTGGAAAGCCGGAGTTCGGACGAGTGTAAAATTCTTGTGAACATTTATATAAGTTTACAAGTAATTATGTTTCATATTTAAACAGTTATCTTCTTACTTATAATCTGAATGTTTTTATCACAGAAATTTATTTTCAGGAAATGAAATTAATTTCAACGGAAAATAATTTACAAATATTTAGTTATATATAATCAGAAAAACAATACCTCCTCCAAAATTAAACTGGTAAGCCGTTACTTTGTGGTAATTAATTATGATGATATAATAATGAAACAATTAATATTTGCTTTATTTTTTACCGCCAAATTATTGTAACTTGCACCTTACTGCAGTTCGGCACTCAACGTGACATTTTCAGATGATTAAAGTAAATGAACATACAAAGGCAGTCAGTCTACAGGACATTATGCTAATTTTATGGTTACTGTTTTGAATAAGGAGAATTGCAGACAATATTGTGAATGTAAATAGGATTAGAAATATTAATAAGATATTGTAGGTAATATTCTAGGTATGCTAAGTTAGGAGTAACAAAAATCTATGACTAATATAAACTACTTTTGGTTATTTTATTTACTCTTATTAGGTTATATACTAATTAATGAACTGCTTTTGAACAATTTATAGTATCCATAAACAAATAGCGTGAGTTATAATGCGTGAGTTATTATAAATCACTAGGTGATAGTGCCAATCATCTGTATCTTCATGCCCTAGCCTATCCAATCGACGTAACGCGCTTCACGAAGGTGTGGCTCTGTCCGAGAGAAATCCTTAAATTAAGTTAAGTTAAATTTTACAGTTAATTTTATTAATAAACAAACTGAGTACCTAATTAAAACAAAATTTTCTCAATTTAATATTTATTGTTATAATCGTAGATAAAGTATAGTATTCAACTTGCGTTAATGGTAATAACCCACTTGATGAATTACAGCACTTGCCTGCGGCTCAAGCTGTAAACTTCATTTGCGTGAGTTATTACCTACATTACCGCTCGTTGAATAATATACTACAAGTTCATCAAATAGTGTGGTTTATTATAAGGCTAATAACAATAAATAGAACCATTATTATATCTTTTTGTTTGATAAAAAGGGAGGTTGAAATTTTAGGTTTTTCCAGAAACGGTTAGATGCATGATGCATGAAATTTGGCAGACATATTTTTTGTTGAAATCTATTAGATCGTGTTAAGACGAAATTTCGATTTTTACTTTTTGAAGAGGTCAAAACGGGGGTGGTAGATGGTTTAAAGCACACCTGTATTTTTGAAATCGCGTAAGTCAGAAACGCGATTATTCGAGCGATGGACACTTCTGAGAAAATAAGAAGACACGCACGTATTTGACGGTTTTCAAAAAGAGACCTCCAAACGGGTGAACGGGGAGGGGGAGGTTTTTTAAGCCTTCCGGAAACGGTTAAACCCAGAATCATGAAATTTGGCATAAATACGTTTTATTAGAATCTGTTAGATACGAGTAAGAATAATGGATTGTTATCAAATTGCGATGTGCAATGGGTTTCCTCGAGTACAATGGATGCGCAGTGGATTTCCTTGAGTGCAATGTATGCGCAGTGGGTTTCCCCGAGTACTATGGATGAGTAGAAGGTTTCCTTGAGTGCGCAATGAATGTGCAGTAGGTTTCTCCGGGTACCATGAATGCACAGTGGGTTTCCACGAGTATTATAGATGTGCAGTGGGTTTCCTTGAGTACAATGGATGCGTAGTAGGTTTCCCCGAGTACCATGCGTACCATGATCCTCAATTTTAACCAAACTTTGATTTAAGAATGTCGGGTTATTCCTATTGTTGTGTTAAATTTGATTCGTTTAGAGTCGTTTGGTTAAGATTGTTGGGTTGTAGGGAACACGGTTTCAAATTCGTGTCACCTCAAAATGGCTATAACTTTGCGAGGAAACATCATAGATGACCATTCGAAAGCTTATTTTAAAGAGGAAGGATGTTACTAAATGATATATTTATTAGAAATAAGCTGAAAAATTTTTTGGGTTCTAGACACAACTTCAAAACTTGCTAAAAAAGTCATTTTTTAAGTACTTAACCTCAAATATTTCAAAATCCTGACGTGATGGGCCAATTCTGAGGCCAGATTCGGATTCAGCGCGAAAAATTACTTCTGAAATGACCTTAGCTGCACAACAACATTCATGACCTGTGTTATTGAACTGTCAAACTGGATAATATAAGTGAAAACATCCCTAAGGGATCTTATCTGTGTAATTTTGTTCTGATTGGTTGTTTCAGCACACGTGATTAGAAATTAGCGAATTAAATTGCTATTTGAGCTAAAAATTTTTAACAAGTTTTTATTTCCCAGTCAGTACCACTAAAAAGTGTTAAGCTCTCGGAATTATTATTCAATGAAAATTGTATTGAATCTGTCTTTGTTTTATTTAGAATTAGGTTATTATTTTGAGACCAATGTATGATTTCTTGATAAAATCTTTCAGTGTTTTTTTTTCTTCAATTACGTTGTTGCCGGTAACTAGAATGTTTGCATCATCAGCATAACAGATCACATGAACATTTGGTATCTTTTGTTGATGGCTGACCACATAGTTAGTAAATATTATATATAAAAGTGATCCCAAAATTGACCCCTGTGGAACTCCTTGTGTAATATCACAAATATTACTTTCAACTCCACCGACCATTTTTACAATTGGTGTCTTGTTGTCTAAATAGGAGGAAAATATTTGTAAATCAGTTAGTCGAATACCGTATAGTGCTAGTTTGGTCTTAATCAGCTGATGGTCTACCAAATCAAAAGCTTGTGAGAAATCTTCGAAAAAACCCACAACTGATTTCTTGTTGTCTAAAGCTTTAATGATTTTGTGATGAAAATCACACAAAGCAGACTTGTTGCTTTTGTTTGTAGTGAAACCATGTTCAGCAGGAGACAGTAACATATTCCGATGTAAAAAATCTGATAATTGCTCCTTGAGATGGAGTTCTAAAATTTTAGAAATTCTACATAGTAGACTAATGGCTTCACAATTATTATTATAGTCATTTGGATCTCCCTTCTGGTATAATGAAGATACTATGGCTCTTTTAAATTTACTGGAAAATATGTCTTTATCTATAGAAATGGACCGCTTATCGCATATTTGCATTTTTTATCCAAATTATTAGAAATATCATGACCATTAGAGTTTGAAGACTTTAATTTATCTACAAGAAGTTCAACATCCTTAGTTGAAACTGTAGATATATAGAAAATAAAACCCCTCTTTTTCCAATATTTGGTTTCTGGTTTAGAAAAGAATTAAATTAAATTAATTAATTAAATTGATATTAAATATGAGTACAAAAACTTTTATCTTCATAAAAACAGTTTTTAAAAATTCTAACGCGGTAAAGTGTTGAAGCCATCTTTTTTTTTACTAATTTTGGGGTGTTGAAAACGAATCCGTTGTCAGTTTTGCCAGTCTAGGGAGCACATTAAAAGAAGACCCTTATTTGGGCGCCATAAAGTGAAGGTTCTCATGTTCCCAACCCAAAGTCATTTAAATAATTAAAGAATTTTTTAATTTAAAAACAAGTAATATTTTCTGAATAGTGATACGTACACCTTACACCCCAACCCCAAAAATATGAGAAATATTCAGAGGTGAGAAATATTCATCTGAATTGACTAAATCACCTCATTATGATAGAAAAACATCAAATTGAGTGATTAGGGATTTCTTTTGCAATTAAAACCAATAAAAACTCTTAAAAGATAAAATCCACCAACTTGATTGGTGGGGATGGGTGTAAGAGTATTCAGAAGTAATAATAACCTGATAATAGCCATTTAACAAGGAGTAATATTGTAAATATACACCGTTCTCAGGGTGGTGAAGGGTGAGGGAAAAGATGGTGAATTTAGAATTTTTGCTTCTTTCATTACTTACCTAATGAAACTGAGTATCTTGAAAGAATTTCCTGCACTAAAGAATAACTTTTTGTTGCAAGCTATAATATCAATTTCAATGCCACCCCCCAAATAAGAGTTATTTTTTACTGTCTTTCCGATGTTTTTAGCCAAATCGAATGGCAGATTCGTATTCAGCACCCCAAAACTAGTAAAAAGATGGTTTCAACACTTTACCGTGAATGAGCCTCCCATTCCCCTCACCTTTCACCAGCCATAAGAACGGTGTAAGTTACAATATATAATATACGATTATTTATTTATTTAAAAAAAAAACAAAATTCCTTATTAAAAGGCTATTATAATGTGATTACTTCTGAATACTCTTACATAGATCCCCACCAATTAAGGTGGTGGATTTTGTCTTTTTATCATACTAAGGTGATTTAATCAATTCGGATGAATATTTTTCATCCCTGAATATTTCTCACACTCTTGGGGTTGAGGTGTACGGTGTGCACCTATCAGGAAATATTGTTTTTTATATTAAAAATTCTTTAATTATTTAAATGAATTTTGGTTTGGAAAAGGAGAATCTTCATTTTATGGCACCCTAATCAATGTGTTCCCGAGACTTTTCGTTAAAACGGGTGAGAATTCGTTTTCAGCAGCCCAAAATTAGTAAAAAAAAAGATAACTTCCACACTTTACCACGGATGGGCCAAAAAAGCCCTTTTTAACATTGTTCTTTACAAAATCGTAAATCCGAAGGCATTTATTATCAAACACATTTGTACTTCAAGAAATGTGTTTTTCAACTTTCAAGACTAAAACACTTAATGTGCAAAAAGCAAAAGCAAGAAGCATATGCTCTCCCTTCTATTCTAAGGTGAACTCATCGCTTAGTGAAGGAGTAAATAAAAGTGAACATCTATCCAAAATTCCATTGATCTCCTAAATTCAGCATTTTATATTGCAAATTTGAGGCTACTTTTAGTACACAATTGAAAAACTGATCCTAAAATAATAATCGACAGAAAAATCATATTTCGAATTTTACTGACATTTAGAAATAACTGACGGCTATCGATTTGTTCTACTACAAGTGCAATAAAATTATCAGGGTAAATATGACAACCGCGCCGGACGCAGTAATATGCTAAGTTTCACAAAAAGTAGTCATCTCGGACGCAGCATTGTATTGAAGAAGAATGAAATTATTCTCGGACGCAATAACGTGCTGTTTTTGAAAGGACGCAGTATTGTCCTGTATATTAAACTTTTTTGTTTCTTGAGTTATTACAATTCTAAAACCAGATATTAACTGAATTTGGTTAGTAAATCCAATATACTTCATTAGATTTGAGCTAACTAGCGTATTTCTGGGAGACGCAGTAAGGTTGGCTTGTGAAAGGACGCAGCATTGATAGCGGGGTGTATATATATATATATATATATATATATATATTTGTCCTGCAAATAATGCTGCGTCCGTACATGTGCACGATACCATACACTGCTGCGTCCTGTACAATACTGCGTCTGTATACCGGACGCAGTATTGTTTTCCTATGTTATCTTCAACAAATCTCTGATATGGTCGATTTTCAGCACCTCAGAATGTTCTTCGTCTCCTGGGTTATATGTAAACATAGAAATAAGTTCTGTTTCGTTTCAATTAAGCAAAATATCGACCCGAGTTTTTTTTGGATTCGGACGCAGTATCATATGTTCCGTAAAATTAAAAGTATATTTTTAGTTCCATCAAATTATGTTTGGGGGCGCATAGATTTGTGAACAGAAATATACTTCAAATATTCTCTATTCAAAAATCGTATAATGTTGCGTCCGACATTTGACAACACCGGCACTAATAAATATCTAGTCATTCTTTCATTCTTACTTGGAAAGCCGGTGAGTCCGGACAAGTGTAAAATTCTTGTGAAAATTTATATAAGTTTGCAAGTAAATATGTTTCATATTTAAACAGTTATCTTCTTACTTATAATCCGAATGTTTTTATCACAGAAATTTATTTTCAGGAAATGAAATTAATTTCAACGGAAAATAATTTACAAATATTTAGCTATATATAATCATAAAAACAATACCTCCTTCAAAATTAAACTGTTCAGCCGTTACTTTGTGGTAATTAATCATGATGATATAATAATGAAACATCAACATTTATTTTATTTCTTATCGCCAAGTTACCTACATTACCGCACGTTGAATAATATACCGTAAGCTCATTAAATATTGTCAAATTGTGTGGTTTATTATAAGTCTAATAACTATAAATAGAACCATTATTATACCTTTTTCTTTGATAAAAAGGGGGTTGAAATTTTAGGTTTTTCCGGAAACGGTTAGATGCATGAAATTTGGCAGAAATATTTTTTGTTGAAATCTATTAGATCGTGTGTAAGATGAAATTTCGATTCTCACTTTTTGAAGGGGTGAAAACGGGGGTGGTAGATGGTTTAAAGCGTACCTGTATCTCTGAAATTGTGTAAGTCAGAAACGTGATTATTCGAGCGATGGATGGATTTCTGAGGAAATAAGATTCGACGGTTTTCAAAAAGAGACCCCCGAACGGGTGAACGGGGAGGGAGAGGTTTTTAAGCCTTTCGGCAACGGTGAGACCCAGAATCTTGAAATTTGACAGAAATACCCTTTATTGGAATCTATTAGACACGAGTAGGACGAAATGTCGATTTTCACTTTTTAAAGTGGTGAAAACGGGGGTGGTAAATGGTCTGGAGGGTACTCGTATTTCTGAAATCGTGTAAGTCACAAACGCGATATTCCAGCGATAGACTTTCCTGCGGAAATAAGGAGACACGTAATCGACGGTTTTTAAAAAGAGACACCGCGAACGGGTGAATAGGGAGAGGGATGTTTTTAAGCATGAAATTTGACACAAACCCTTCCGTGTGCTCTATTGTGGATTAAAATAATTATTTTTTTCGTTTAACTCGCTTTAACAGAAAAATAGAATAATGGATTGTTATCAAATTGCGATGCGCAGTGGGCTTCCTTGAGTGCAATGGATGCGCAGTGGGTTTCCCTGAGTACTGAGGATGCGTAGAAGGTTTCTTTGAGTGCAATGAATTCGCAGTAGGTTTCTCCGGGTACCATGGAAGCGCAGTGGGTTTCCACGAGTACTAGAGATGTGCAGTGGGTTTCCTTGAGTACAATGGATACGTAATGGGTTTCCCCGAGTACCATGCGTACCATGATCCTCAATCTTAACCAAACTTTTATTCAAGAATGTTGGGTTATTCCTTTTGATTCGTTTATAGTCGTTTGGTTAAGATTGTTGGGTTGTAGGGAACATGGTTTCAAATTCATGTCACCTTAAAATGGCTATAATTTTGCGAGGAAACATCATAGATGACCATTCGAAAGCTTATTTTAAAGAGAAAAAATGTTACTAAATGATGTATTTATTAGAAATAAGCTGAAAAAATTTTTTCCAGACATAACTTCAAAAGTTGCTAAAAAAGCCGTTTTTTAAGTACTTAACCTCAAATATTTCAAAACCCTGATGTGATGGGCCAATTCTGAGGCCAGATTCGGATTCAGTTCTAAAAATTACTTCGGAAATGACCCACAGCTGCTCAACAACATTCATGAACTATCAAACTGATTGCCATAAGTGAAAAGATCCCCAAGGGATCTCATCAGGGTAATTTTGTTCTGATTGGTTGTTTCAGCACACGTGATTAGAAATTGACGAATTTAATAGGATGTTGGTATTTGAGCTAAAAATTTTCAGCACAAGTTTTTATTTCCCAGTCAGTACCACTAAAAAGTGTTAGGCTCTCGGAATTATTATTCAGTGAAAATTATATTGAAACTGTCTTTGTTTTATTTAGAATTAGGTTATTATTTTGAGACCAATGTATGATTTCTTGATAAACTGTTTCAGTGTTTTTTTTTTTGCTTCAATAAGATTGTTGCCTGTAACTAGAATGTTTGTATCATCAGCATAACAGATCACACGAACATTTGGTATATTTTGTAGATGACTGACCACATAGTTAGTAAATATTATATATAAAAGTGGTCCCAAAATTGACCCCTGTGGAACTCCTTGTGTAATATCACAAATATTACTTTCAACTCCACCGGCCATTTCTACAATTTGTGTCCTGTTGTCTAAATAGGAGGAAAATATTTGTAAATCAGTTACTCGAATATCGTATAGTGGTAGTTTGGCCTTAAGCAGCTGATGGTCCACCAAATCAAAAGCTTGTGAGAAATCTTCGAAAAGACCCACAACTGATTTCTTGTTGTCTAATGCTTTAATCATTTTGTGATGAGAATCACACAACGCAAACTTGTTGCTTTTGTTTCTAGTGAAACCATGTTCAGCAGGAAGCAGTAACATATTCTGATGTAAAAAATCTGAAAATTGCTCCTTGAGATGAAGTTCTAAAATTTTAGAGAAACTACATAGTTGACTAATTGCTTCATTATTATTATTATAGTCATTTGCATTTCTCCCCTCTTGTATAATGGAGAGACTATGGCTCTTTTAAATTTACTGGGAAATATACTTTTCTCTATAGAAAGGTATATTATATGACATAATGGGCCGCTTATCGCATATTTGCATTTTTTATCCAAATTATTAGAAATATTATCATGACCACTAGAATTTGAAGACTTTAAATTATTTACAAGGAGTTCAACATCCTTAATTGAAACTGGAGATAGATAGATAGAAAATAAATCCCCTCTCTTCCCAATAACATTTGGTTTCTGGTTTAGAAAAGAATTAAATTAAATCAATTAATTAAATTAATATTAAATATGAGCGCAAAAACTTTTACCTTCATAAAAACAGATTTTAAAAATTCTAACGTGGTAAAGTGTGGAAGCCATCTTTTTTTACTAATTTTGGAGTGCTGAAAACGAATCCGTTGCCCGTTTTGGCGAAAAATCTAGGGAACAATTCTTTTAAAAAACAACCCTTATTTGGGTGCCATAAAGTGAAGGTTCTCCTGTTCCCAACCAAAAGTCATTTAAATAATTAAAGAATTTTTTAATTTAAAAAACAAGTAATATTTTCTGAATAGTGATATTACACCCCAACCCCAAAAATGTGAGAAATATTCAGAGGTGAGAAATATTCATCTGAATTGACTAAATCCCCTCATTATGATAAAAAAAACATCAAATTAGGTGATTAGAGATTTTTTTGCAATTAAAACCAATAAAAACTCTAAAAAGATAAAATCCACCACCTTAGTTGGTGGGGATGGGCGTAAGAGTATTCAGAAGTAATCACATTATAACCTGATAATAGCCATTTAACGAGGAGTAATATTGTAACTATACACCGTTCTTGTGGGTGGTGAAGGGTGAGGGAAACGAGGGGGAGGGGTGGTGAATTTAGAATTTTTGCTTCTTTTATTATTTACCTAATAAAATTGAGTATTTTGAAATAATTTTCTGCACTGAAGAATAACTTTTTGTTGCAAGTTCTAATATCAATTTTAATGCCACCCCCAAATAAGAGTTATTTTTTACAGTCTTCCCGATGTTTTTAGCCAATTCGGATGACAGATTCGTATTCAGCACCCCAAAATTAGTGAAAAGAGCAAAGAAAGGGCTCTCCCCCTCATTCCCCTCACCTTTCACCACCCATAAGAACGATGTAAGTTACAATATCTAATATACGGTTATTTATTTATTAAAAGAAAACAAAACTCCTTATTAAAAGGCTATTATCAGGTTATAATGTGATTACTTCTGAATACTCTTACACCCATCCCCACCAATTAAGATGATGGATTTTATCTTTTTAGAGTTTTTATTGGTTTTAATTGCGAAAGAAATCCCTAATCATCCAGTTTGTTGTTTTTTATCATAATAAGATGATTTAGTCAATTCAGATGAATATTTCTCATCCCTGAATATTTCTCACACTTTTGAGGTTGGGGTGTACGGTGTGCATATCACTATCCAGAAAATATTTCTTGTTTTTCATATTAAAAATTCTTTAATTATTTAAATGACTTTTGGTTTGGAAAATGAGAATCTTCACTTTATGGCACCCAAATAGGGGCTTTTTAATTTTTAATGTGTTCCCGAGACTTTTCGTTAATACGGGTGACGGTTTCGTTTTCAGCAGCCTAAATTTAGTAAAAAAGATAGCTTCCACACTTTACCACGGATGGGCCAAAAAAGCCCTTTTTTAACATTGTTCATTACAAAAAAGTAAATTCAAAAGCATTTATTATCAAACACATTTGTACTTCAAGAAATGTGTTTTTTAACTTTCAAGACTAAAACGCTTATCATTCGAAATATGTGCAAAAAGCAAAAGCAAGAAGAATATGCTCTCCCTTCTATTCTAAGGTGAACTCATCGCTTCCTGAAGGAGTAAATAAAAATGAACATCTATCCAAAATTCCATTGATCTCCTAAATTCATCATTTTATATTGCAAATTTAAGGCTACTTTTAGTGCACAATTGAGAAACTGAATCTAAAATAAGAACTGATAGAAAAATCATATTTCGAATTCTACTGACATTTAGAAATATCTGACGGCTATTGATTTGTTCTACTACAAGTGCAATAAAAATTTTAGGGTAAATATGACAACCGCGCCGGACGCAGTAATATAATAAGTTTCACAAAAAGTAGTCATCTCGGACGCAGCATTGTATTGAAGAAGAATGAAATTATTCTGGGACGCAATAACGTGCTGTTTTTGAAAGGACGCAGTATTGTCCTGTATATTAAACTTTTTTATTTCTTGAGTTATTACAATTCTAAAACCAGATGTTAACTAAATTTGATTAGTAGATTCAATATACTTCATTAGATTTCAGCTAACTAACGTATTTCTGGGAGACGCAATAAGGTTGGTTTGTGAAAGGACGCAGCATTGATAGCGGGATGTATATATATATATATATATATATATATATACATATATATATATACATCCCGCTATCAATGCTGCGTCCTTTCACAAGCCAACCTTACTGCGTCTCCCAGAAATACGTCAGTTAGCTCAAATCTAATGATGTATATTGAATCTCCTAATCAAATTCAGTTAACATCTTTTTTTAAAATTGTAATAACTCAAGAAATAAAAAAGTTTAATATACAAGACAATACTGCGCCCTTTCAAAAACAGCACGTTATTGCGTCCGAGAATAATTTTATTTTTCTTCAATACAATGCTGCGTCCGAGATGACTACTTTTTGTGAAGCTTAGTATATTACTGCGTCCGGCGCGGTTGTCATATTTACCCTAATAATTCTATTGCACTTGTAGTAGAACAAATCTCTAGCCGTCAGTTATTTCTAAATGTCAGTAGAATTCGAAATATGATTTTTCTGTTGATTATTACTTTAGGATCAGTTTTTCAATTGTGCGCTAAAAGTAGCCTCAAATTTGCAATATAAAATGATATATTTAGGAGATCAATGAAATTTTGCATAGATGTTCATTTTTATTTACTCCTTCAGGAAGCGATAAGTTCACCTTAGAATAGAAGAGAGAGCATATATTTCTTTCTCTTTCTTTTTGCACATATCTCGAATGATAAGCGTTTTAGTCTTGAAAGTTGAAAACCACGTTTCTTGAAGTTTGAAGTACAAATGTGTTTAATAATAAATGCCTTCGGATTTGTTCTTTTGTAAGGAACAATGCTTTTTTGGCCCATCCGTGGTAAAGAGTGGAAGCCATCTTTTTTTACTAATTTTGGGGTGCTGAAAACGAATCCGTCACCCGCTTTGGCGAAAAGTCTCGGAAACACATGAAAAACAACCCCTATTTGGATGCCACAAAGTGAAGATTCTCATTTTCCAAATCAAAAGTCATTTAAATAATTAAAGAAAACAATTAATATTTTCTGGATAGTGATAGCACACCGTACACCCCAAAAGTGTGATAAATATTCAGGGATGAGAAATATTCATCTGAATTGACTAAATCACCTTATTATGACAAAAAAACATCAAACTGGGTGATCAAGGAATTCTTTTGCAATTAAAACCAATAGAAACTCTAAAAAGATAAAATCCACCACCTTAATTGGTGAGGATGTGTAAGAGTATTCAGAAGTAATCACATAGTAATCACATTATAACCTGATAATAGCCATTTAATAAGGAGTTTTGTTTTTTTTTTTAATAAATAAATAACCGTTTATTACATATTGTAACTTACACCGTTCTTATGGGTGGTGAAGGGTGAGGGAAACAAGGGAAAACTCCTTTTTTGGCCCATCCACAGTGAAGTGTGGAAACCACATTTTTACTAATTTTGGGGTGCTGATTACGAATCTGTCATCCAAATTGGTTAAAAACATCGGGAAGACAGTAAAAAAACAACTCTTATTGAAATTGATATTAGAACTTGCAAGAAAAAATTATTCTTTAGTGCAGGAAATTCTTTCATACTCAGTCTCATTAGGTAAGTAAAAACCGCTGCCCAAGGAATCACTACTTCTACATCCATATTTTCTATCCAAGTCACTCACAACGAAAAAATTGTGTATGTGGAAATAATTGTTTATGGAACTTTAATAATACAGGGTGTAATCAGTTTCATGTCACTAAAAAAACTAGTGGTGAGGAACAACTAAACGAACAAAAAACCTTATATAACATGGGGTCTAAAACCCATATAGAAAAAAATAGACAAAAATTTCGAAAGTTTTCAATAAATTGTTTGAGAACTGCTAGAATGTTGGAATAGGCTTTTATTTTCGCGTATGTCGGCGCCTCTAACCACCAAATACGCTAATACGGCTTTTTCAAAGTATCGCGCTCCTTTGTTAGAGACCGCGCGTTGGCGAGGATACAAGTTGATAATCATACTTCTTTATGACTTTTTAAAAGTAGGTAAGGTAAGGTCTTTAGCGTTGCGGTAAAGGTGAAAGACGTCGGCGTTTTCTGAGTGCTTAGTAGATCGGAAGAAAACTATACTCCCTCTTGTGCAATATTTTAGTTTCTGTGGGCACTTCATTAAGTACACACGTCGAACCCGTTCATTGTTTTCGTTCTTTTTGAATTTTAGGCCACGTATTTACAGTTAAGATTTATTTTATTGACTTACCGTTCAAATCGTTAAGTTCTTGATTACGTACAGACAATATTTGTTCGTCCTTTTTGTGTTACTTTTTGGATTTTGGACCAAGTTTTTATTTTTATTATTATTATTTTTTAACAACTTTAGTTGATAGTTTAATGTGGTATTTTAATGTGCATGGAAACCATAAAAAATGATCCTAATTTACCAATTGTGTTGAACGGAGTGCGTATATCCTTAGTTCGACGTGCCGAAAAGTATATTGATGCAGACGGAAGCCATTTCGAATTATTTTTCTAAATCAACATAATTGGTAAGTTCTAGACTTATCGAATATTTTAGTTTCAGATACCTGATCGGCAATTCGTTGAAATAAATCAGATTTTTTCTTAACTTAAAATGGACATAATTATTTTCTGTTATCGTATCTCAGACGTCTAACTCTTTATTTCCCAATGTCATGCAATAATTATTCACTCTTTAAGCTTTTAACCCAGAACACTCATTTAGGTTACAAATGTTAATAAACCACATTTAAATCTGATAAATTATAAACAACAATAAAAGCTCCAATATTTTGTTCTAAATTTAAAAAACACATGTAAAGAAATGCTGTGTTTAACTTCTATGCCCATCATTTGCTTTTGCAGTTCTGCAAAAAGAGATAACGAATTATTTACATTTTTACAATTGGTTCGGTTGAGGTGGTCATCAAAGGTGCCGCGCTTCTTTGCTTTGAACCGCCCGGCGAAAACGAGTCGGTCGGTAATCTTTGCACTTTTTTTATGTCAATTTAAAAGTTGTATAATTGGGAACTACTACACGTCCATTGGCCCAGAAAGGCAGTGGTTCTCAAATGTTTCCTGCCCTAATACTCAAATTATTGACCTAGGTCAGTTTTTTTTTCAAAGTGCCCCTAGGGGTCATAAAGGTTTTTTGTTTGTCTGGTTGGTCCCCATTACCAGTTTTTTTTTTAATGACATGGAACTGATTACACCCTGTATAATATTTGAAATCCTCTACCCCGAAAACCCATAAAACGATACCCCACATCGGTAGTTGGATGGGGGTGGTGATGGGGGGTGGTAATGGGGGTGGATGAAGTAAAAAAATATTTTGAGATTTCTGGTTCTTATACACACACTAAATCACATTTTCTTTTCATCCCCTTTAAAAATGGGGTGGGCGTGGTAATGGGGGTGGCTAATGCCAAAAAATTTTTTGAGCCCTTAGCTTCTCTTGTATATACTAAATACCAATTTTATGGACTCTTACCTGCTTGATTTACCTATTTACCCCAAATTTACCCCAATTTACCCTCCAACCCTTCGACGAAACAAGATGAAAATATAATCTAGTTCCAGATCTCGTTAAAGTACATATGTAGATTTTTCGCCAAAACGGACAACGACAAAATTATTAAAAAAAAAATGGCTTCCACACTTTACCACGTTAGAATTTTTAAAAACTGTTTTTATGAAGATAAAAGTTTTTGCGCTCATATTTAATATCAATTTAATTAATTAATTTAATTTAATTCTTCTCTAAACCAGAAACCAAATATTATCGGAAAAAGAGGGGATTATTTTCTTTCATATCTATCTCCAGTTTCAACTAAGGGTGTAAACAAATTAAAGTCTTCAAACTCTAGTGGTCATGATAATATTTCTAATAATTTGGTTAAAAAATGCAAATATCGGATAAGCGGTCCATTATGTTATATAATATACCTTTCTATAGAGAAAGGTGTATTTATCAGTAAATTTAAAAGAGCCATAGTCTCTCCATTATACAAGAAGGGAGATCCAAATCACTATAATAATTATTATGGAGTCATTAGTCTACTATGTAGTTTCTCTAAAATTTTAGAACTTCATCTCAAGGAGCAATTATAAGATTTTTTACATCAGAATATGTTACTGTCTCCTACTGAACATGGTTTCACTACAAACAAAAGCACTAAGTCTGCGTTGTGTGATTTTCATCACAAAACCATTAAAGCTTTAGACAACAAGAAATCAGTTATAGGTCTTTTCGAAGATTTCTCACGAGCTTTTGATTTGATAGACCATCAGCTGCTTAAGGCCAAATTAGCACTATACGATATTCGAGGAACTGATTTACAAATATTTTCCTTCTACTTAGACAACAGGACACAAATTATAAAAATGGCTGGTGTAGTTGAAAGTAATATTTGTGATATTAAACAAGGAGTTCTACAGGGGTCAATTTTGGGACCACTTTTATATATTATATTTACTAACTATGTGGTCAGTCATCTACAAAAAATACCAAATGTTCATGTGATCTGTTATGTTGATGATACAAACATTCTAGTTACCGGCAACAACCTGCGCATCCACGTTACGCGGAGAGACCCACTGCGCATCCATTGCACTTGAGGAAACCCACTGCGCATCCATGGTGCTCGGGGAAACCCACTACGCATCCATTGTACTCGAGGAAACCCAGTACGCATTAATAGTACTCCTGGAAATCCACTGCGCATCCATGGTACCCGGAGAAGCCTACTGCGCATTAATTGCATTCAAGGAAAACTTCTATGCATACATGGTACTCGGAAAAACCCACTGTGCATTCATTGCACTCGACGAAACCCACTGCGCATCCATTGAAGTCGAGGAAACCCACTGCGCACAGAGCACATGCGAGGGTATCTGTCAAATTTCATGCTTAAAAACATCCGTCTCCCTGTTCACCCGTTCGCGGCGTCTCTTTTAAAAAACCGTCGAATACGTGTCTCCTTCTTTTCTCAGGAAAGCCTGTCGCTGGAATATCGCGTTTCTGACTTACGCGATTTCAGAGATACGGGTACCCTTTAGACCATCTACCACCCCCGTTTTCACCACTTCAAAAAGTGAAAATCGAAATTTCGCCCTACTCGTATCTAATAGATTCCAATAAAGAGTACTTCTGTTAAATTTCATGCTTCTGGGTCTAACCGTTTCCGAAATGCTTAAAAACTTTCCCCTCCCCGTTCATCCGTTCGGGAGTCTTTTTTTGAAAACCGCCTTCTTATTTCCTCAGAAGAGTCCATCGCTCGAATAATCACGTTTCCGACTTACGCGATTTCAAAAATACAGGTGCCTTTTAAACCATCTACCACCCCCGTTTTCAAAAATTGAAAATCGAAATTTCGTCTTACACGATCTAATAGATTTCAACAAAAAATATTTCTGCCGAATTTCATGCATCTAGATCTAACCTTTCCGGAAAAACCTAAAATTTCAACCCCCTTTTTATCAAACAAAAAAGTATAATAATGGTTCTATTTATAGTTATTAGACTTATAATAAACCACACTATTTGACAATATTTGATGAACTTAGTATATTATTCAACGAATGGTAATAACTCACGTAGATGAAGCTTACAGTACGAGCCGCAGGCGAGTGCTGTAATTCATCAAGTGAGTTATTAGCATTACCGCAAGTTGAATACTATACTTTTTTTACGATTACAACAATAAATATTAAATTGAGAAAATTTTGTTTAAATTAGGTACTCAATTTCTTTATTAATATAATTGACGGTAAAATTTAATTTAATTTAATTTAAGAATTTCTCTCGGACAGAGCCACACCTTCGTGAACCGCGTTACGTCGATTGGATAGGCTAGGCATGAAGATAAAGGTGATTGGCACTGTAACCCGGTGATTTATAATAACTCACTCATTGTAACTCACGTTATTTGTTTAAGGATACTATTAATTGTTCAAAAGCAGTTCATTAATTAGTACATACCCTAATAAGAGTAGATAAAATAACCAAAAGTAGTATATATTAGTCATAGTTTTTTTTGCTCCTAACTTAGCATATCTAGAATATTACCTACAATATCTTATTAATATTTGTAATCCTATTTACATTCACAATATTGCCTGTAATTCTCCTATTTCCTTATTCAAAACAGTAACCATAAAATTAGTATAATGTCCTGTAAACTGACTGCCTTTGTATGTTCATTCACTTTAATCATCTGAAAATGTCACGTTGAGTGCCGAACTGCGGTAAGGTGCAAGTTACAATAATTCGAACTCACCGGCTTTCCAAGTAAGAATGAAAGAATGACTAGATATTTATTAGCCGATGTTGTCAAATGTCGGACGCAGCATTATACGATTTTTGAATAGAGAATATTTGAAGTATATTTCTGTTCACAAATCTATGCGCCCCCAAACATAATTCGATGGAACTAAAAATATACTTTTAGTTTCACGGAACATATGATACTGCGTCCGAATCCAAAAAAAACTCGGGTCGATATTTTGCTTAATTGAAACGAAACAGAATTTATTTCTATGTCTACATATAACCCAGGAGACGAAGAACATTTTGAGGTGCTGAAAATCGACCACTTCAGAGATTTGTTGAAGATAACACGGGGAAAACAATACTGCGTCCGGTATACAGACGCAGTATTGTACAGGACGCAGCAGTGTATGGTACCGTGCACATGTACGGACGCAGCATTATTTGCTGGACAAATATATATATATATATATATATATATATATATATATATATATATATATATATATATATATATATATATATATATATATATATATATATATATATATATATATATATATATATATATATATATATATATATATATATATATATATATATATATATATATATATATATATACATCCCGCTATCAATGCTGCGTCCTTTCACAAGCCAACCTTACTGCGTCTCCCAGAAATACGTTAGTTAGCTCAAATCTGATGAAGTATATTGGATCTACTAACCAAATTCAGTTAATATCTGGTTTTAGAATTGTAATAACTCAAGAAACAAAAAAGTTTAATATACAGGACAATACTGGGTCCTTTCAAAAACAGCACGTTATTGCGGCCGAGAATAATTTCATTCTTCTTCAATACAATGCTGCATCCGAGATTACTACTTTTTGTGAAACTTAGCATATTACTGCGTCCGGCGCGGTTGACATATTTACCCTAATAATTTTATTGCACTTGTAGTAGAACAAATCGATAGCCGTCAGTTATTTCTAAATGTCAGTAAAATTCGAAATATGATTTTTCTGTCGATTATTATTTTAGGATCAGTTTTTCAATTGTGCACTAAAAGTAGCCTCAAATTTGCAATATAAAATGCTGAATTTAGGAGATCAATGGAATTTTGGTTAGATGTTCATTTTTATTTACTCCTTCACTAAGCGATGAGTTCACCTTAGAATAGAAGGGAGGGCATATGCTTCTTGCTTTTGCTTTTTGCACATATGATAAGTGTTTTAGTCTTGAAAGTTGAAAAACACATTTCTTGAAGTACAAATGTGTTGGATAATAAATGCCTTCGGATTTACTATTTTGTAATGAACAATGTTAAAAAAGGGCTTTTTTTGGCCCATCCATGGTAAAGTGTGGAAGCTATCTTTTTTTTACTAATTTTGGGCTGCTGAAAACGAATTCTCACCCGTTTTAACGAAAAGTCTCGGGAACACATTAAAAAACAACCCCTATTTGGGTGCCATAAAGTGAAGATTCTCATTTTCCAAACCAAAAGTCATTTAAATAATTAAAGAATTTTTAATATAAAAAATAATATTTCCTGGATAGTGATATGCACACCGTACACCCCAACCCCAAGAGTGTGAGAAATATTCAGGGATGAAAAATATTCATCCGAATTGATTGGTATGATAAAAAGACAAAATCCACCACCTTAATTGGTGGGGATGGGTGTAAGAGTATTCAGAAGTAATCACATTATAATAGCCTTTTAATAAGGAATTTTGTTTTTTTTTTAATAAATAAATAATCGTATATTATATATCGTAACTTACACCGTTCTTATGGCTGGTGAAAGGTGAGGGGAACGCGAGGGAGAGCCCTTTTTTGGCCCATTCAAGGTAAAGTGTAGAAACCATCTCTTTACTAGTTTTGGGGTGCTGAATACGAATCTGTCATTCGATTTGGCTAAAAACATCGAGAAGACAGTAAAAATAACTCTTATTTGGGGGGTGGCATTGAAATTGATATTATAGCTTGCAACAAAAAGTTATTCTTTAGTGCAGGAAATTCTTTCAAGATACTCAGTTTCATTAGGTAAGTAATGAAAGAAGCAAAAATTCTAAATTCACCATCCCTCCCCCTCGTTTCCCTCACCCTTCACCACCCTAAGAATGGTGTATATTTACAATATTACTCCTTGTTAAATGGCTATTATCAGGTTATTATTACTTCTGAATACTCTTACACCCATCCCCACCAATCAAGGTGGTGGATTTTATCTTTTAAGGGTTTTTATTGGTTTTAATTGCAAAAGAAATCCCTAATCACCCAATTTGATGTTTTTCTATCATAATGAGGTGATTTAGTCAATTCAGATGAATATTTCTCACCTCTGAATATTTCTCATATTTTTGGGGTTGGGGTGTAAGGTGTGCGTATCACTATTCAGAAAATATTACTTGCTTTTAAATTAAAAAATTCTTTAATTATTTAAATGACTTTGGGTTGGGAACATGAGAACCTTCACTTTATGGCGCCCAAATAAGGGTCTTCTTTTAATATGCTCCCTAGACTGGCAAAACTGGCAACGGATTCGTTTTCAACACCCCAAAATTAGTAAAAAAAGATGGCTTCAACACTTTACCGCGTTAGAATTTTTAAAAACTGTTTTTATGAAGATAAAAGTTTTTGTACTCATATTTAATATCAATTTAATTAATTAATTTAATTTAATTCTTTTCTAAACCAGAAACCAAATATTATTGGAAAAAGAGGGGATTTATTTTCTATATATCTACAGTTTCATCTAAGGATGTTGAACTTCTTGTAAATAAATTAAAGTCTTCAAACTCTAATGGTCATGATATTTCTAATAATTTGGATAAAAATGCAAATATGCGATAAGCGGTCCATTTCTATAGAGAAAGCCATATTTTCCAGTAAATTTAAAAGAGCCATAGTATCTTCATTATACCAGAAGGGAGATCCAAATGACTATAATAATAATTATGAAGCCATTAGTCTACTATGTAGAATTTCTAAAATTTTAGAACTCCATCTCAAGGAGCAATTATCAAATTTTTTACATCGGAATATGTTACTGTCTCCTGCTGAACATGGTTTCACTACAAACAAAAGCAACAAGTCTGCGTTGTGTGATTTTCATCACAAAATCATTAAAGCTTTAGACAACAAAAAATCAGTTGTGGGTCTTTTCGAAGATTTCTCACAAGCTTTTGATTTGGTAGACCATCAGCTGCTTAAGACCAAACTAGCACTATACGGTATTCGACTAATTGATTTACAAATATTTTCCTCCTATTTAGACAACAGGACACAAATTGTAAAAATGGTCGGTGGAGTTGAAAGTAATATTTGTGATATTACACAAGGAGTTCCACAGGGGTCAATTTTGGGATCACTTATATATAATATTTACTAATTATCTGATCAGCCATCAACAAAAGATACCAAATGTTCATGTGATCTGTTATGCTGATGATACAAACATTCTAGTTACCGGCAACAACGTAATTGAAGAAAAAAAAACACTGAAAGATTTTATCAAGAAATCATACATTGGTCTCAAAATAATAACCTAATTCTAAATAAAACAAAGACAGTTTCAATACAATTTTCATTGAATAATAATTCCGAGAGCTTAACACTTTTTAGTGGTACTGACTGGGAAATAAAAACTTGTTGAAAATTTTTAGCTCAAATAGCAATTTAATTCGCTAATTTCTAATCACGTGTGCTGAAACAACCAATCAGAACAAAATTACACTGATAAGATCCCTTAGGGATGTTTTCACTTATATTATCCAGTTTGACAGTTCAATAACACAGGTCATGAATGTTGTTGTGCAGCTGTCATTTCAGAAGTAATTTTTCGCGCTGAATCCGAATCTGGCCTCAGAATTGGCCCATCATGTCAGGATTTTGAAATATTTTAGATGACTTTTTTAGCAAGTTTCGAAGTTGTGTCTAGAACCCAAAAAATTTTTCAGCTTATTTCTAATAAATATATCATTTAGTAACATCCTTCCTCTTTAAAATAAGCTTTCGAATGGTCATCTATGATGTTTCCTCGCAAAGTTATAGCCATTTTAAGGTGACATGAATTTGAAACCGTGTTCCCTACAATGGTACTCGGGGAAACCTACTACGCATCCATTGTACTCAAGGAAACCCACTGCACATCTATAATACTCGTGGAAACCCACTGTGCATTCATGGTACCCGAAGAAACCTACTGCGCATTCATTGCGCACTCAAGGAAACCTTCTACTCATCCATAGTACTCGGGGAAACCCACTGCGCATACATTGCACTCGAGGAAATCCACTGCGCATCCATTGTACTCGAGGAAACCCACTGCGCATCTATAGTACTCGGGGAAACCCATTGCACATCGCAATTTGATAACAATCCATTATTCTAACTCGTGTCTAACAGATTCTAATAAAAAGTATTTACGCCAAATTTCATGATTCTGGGTTTAACCGTTTCCGGAAGGCTAAAAAAATTCCCCCCTCCCGGTTCACCCGTTCGGAGGTCTCTTTTTGAAAACCGTCAAATACGTGCGTGTCTTCTTATTTTCTCAAAAGTGTCCATCGCTCGAATAATCACGTTTCTGACTTACGCGATTTCAAAAATACAGGTGCGCTTTAAACCATCTACCACCCCCGTATTGACCTCTTCAAAAAGTGAAAATCGAAATTTCGTCTTAACACGATCTAATAGATTTCAACAAAAAATATGTCTGCCAAATTTCTTGCATCATGCTTCTAACCGTTTCTGGAAAAACCTAAAATTTCAACCTCCATTTTTATCAAACAAAAAGGTATAATAATGGTTCTATTTATAGTTATTAGACTTATAATAAACCACACAATTTGATGAACTTGTAGTATATTATTCAACGAGCGGTAATGTAGGTAATAACTCACGCAAATGAAGTTTACAGCATGAGCCGCAGGCAAGTGCTGTAATTCATCAAGTGGGTTATTACCATTACCGCAAGTTGAATACTATACTTTATCTACGATTATAACAATAAATATTAAATTGAGAAAATTTTGTTTTAATTAGGTACTCAGTTTGTTTATTAATAAAATTAACTGTAAAATTTAACTTAACTTAATTTAAGGATTTCTCTCGGACAGAGCCACACCTTCGTGAAGCGCGTTACGTCGATTGGATAGGCTAGGCATGAAGATACAGATGTTTGGCACTATCACCTAGTGATTTATAATAACTCACTCATTATAACTCACGCTATTTGTTTATGGATACTATAAATTGTTCAAAAGCAGTTCATTAATTAGTATATAACCTAATAAGAGTAAATAAAATAAACCAAAAGTAGTTTATATTAGTCACAGATTTTTGTTGCTCCTAACTTAGCATACCTAGAATATTACCTACAATATCTTATTAATATTTCTAATCCTATTTACATTCACAATATTGTCTGTAATTCTCCTATTTCCTTATTCAAAACAGTAACCATAAAATTAGCATAATGTCCTGTAGACTGACTGCCTTTGTATGTTCATTTACTTTAATCATCTGAAAATGTCACGTTGAGTACCGAACTGCAGTAAGGTGCAAGTTACAATAATTTGGCGGTAAAAAATAAAGTAAATGTTAGTGTTGGTGTTTCATTATTATATCATCATAATTAATTACCACAAAGTAACGGCTTACCAGTTTAATTTTGGAGGAGGTATTGTTTTTATGATTATATATAACTAAATATTTGTAAATTATTTTCCGTTGAAATTAATTTCATTTCCTGAAAATAAATTTCTGTGATAAAAACATTCAGATTATAAGTAAGAAGATAACTGTTTAAATATGAAACATAATTACTTGTAAACTTATAGAAATGTTCACAAGAATTTTACACTCGTCCGAACTCCGGCTTTCCAAGTAAGCATGAAAGAATGACTGGGTATTTAATAGTGCCGGTGTTGTCAAATCTCGGACGCAGCATTATACGATTTTTGAATAGAGAATATTTGAAGTATATTTATGTTCACAAATCTATGCGCCCCCAAACATAATTCGATGGAACTAAAAATATACTTTTAGTTTTACGGAACATATGATACTGCGTCCGAATCCAAAAAAAAACTCGGGTCGATATTTTGCTCAATTGAAACGAAACAGAACTCATTTCTATGTTTACATGTAACCCAGGAGACGAAGAACATTTTGAGGTGCTGAAAATCGACCATTTCAGAGATTTGTTGAAGATAACACGGGAAAACAATACTGCGTCCGGTATACAGACGCAGTATTGTACAGGACGCAGCAGTGTATGGTATCGTGCACATGTACGGACGCAGCATTATTTGCAGGACAAATATATATATATATATATATATATACATATATATATATATATATATATATATATATATATATATATATATATATACATATATATGTATATATATATATATATAAAATGATATGATATCTTGACTCATGAGAGAGACAATAAGTTTCATTATCAAAATAAATAATCTACGCCACTGTTTGCAGTTCTGCATCAAAGAATTCAAAGATTACAAAGTAAAAACTTTAAAACTAACATGAATTATCGATAGTAAACATACTATCAGTAAACAAATTTAAATTGAAAGACAGAGATTAAATAGTAACAATAAATATTGTAAAATGCTTAAATTTTAAAATAAGTAGGTTTAAAAATTTGTAAAATCTCACTTTATCTTCAGAAGCTAGACTTCTTAAATACAAAACCAAAGGTGGAAAAATCATATCAGGAATCCATCGTTAGAATGTTTCTGACTAATAGACAATCATAGGTTGATCCGGAGCTCATCAAACTGGAAAAACTTCCACAAAATAGGAAATGTAAATTTCCACATATGAAAATTTAAAACTTCAAATTAAAGCAAGAAAATAATTTAAAACTAAAATATTAAACAATATAGGTGAGAAAAAACATAAAAGGAAGTGAAAATTCACAAACAAACTAAATAAACATTCTATAGTGTACATAAAGACTCTTTAAAAAGAAAAGGAGCACAAATAAAACTTAAATCTAAGATTTCTCGAAAATTAGTGCTCGGGTTTAAATCATAAACATTTAAAATCAAAGACTATTACCTTAGATTAAACCTGAGACATACATCCCTGAATTCCATATGTTAATTGTAGTTTAAAGTTTCAGTGTTGACCATCAGTAACCATAATTTGTGTGCTGTCACTGGTTATTTAAATATTAGATTGTTAAAAACATTGATTTCCTATTTATTATGCAGGCAGTTGAAAGAAAACACTGCAAAAATCATTTCAAAATGATTTTCAGTTCGGTAGGTAAAAGGACACCACTTCAAGGACTGAAGAAACATTGACTACGAGTTCTGAAAATAAAAGGGTATAAAGTTAGCATTTATTCATACTGAAAAGTAAATTTGTTAATTAGAATTAAGAGAGCTAGTTAGTAAGAAGATTAAGAAAGGTAAATCATGCATCAAATCTAGTGTAAATTGTTTAAAATAGAAATTATGTGAAAATCATGCAACGTTTTGGAACTACTTAAATATAAAACCTAGAGAAATAAAAGGGATACTGAAAGAATCAGAATTAAAAAAGGAATCTGTTTCAAACAGTAAAACAGACAGAGAAGGTCTAAAAGAAAAATTTAAATTCATAACCAAATAAAATTTATGAAATTTTGACAGGTCTAGTTATCTAATTTCAGAAAAAAGTCATTAATTAACAAAGTTTTCAAGAAACAAGGAACGTTTCCATGAAAAGTTTGTTATAGGTTGTTGATTTTGTAATAAAAAGAAGAGAGTTATTTTCAAAATTGAGTCCAGAAATTATTACAAATGGTAAAGAAAATTCAAATTCAGATGAAGAAAAGTATGTAAATCAAACATTAATAAGTTGAGAAGTAAGAGGAACCAATGTTGCAAGGTTTAAAAAACAAAATAATTATCATCGAAATATAACCTTAATGTCAGCTGTTTGTCAAATTTGACTTACCGGATTTTCAAGTAAGCCATACGGTATTAATCCAATATTTTAGCATTAAAGTCGTCCAAGGCACATCAAATTGAATAAATTTCACAAGGAACAAAATTACCACAAAGGCACGGCACGAGAAATCGAGGGAGTTTGCAGGTAACCAGGATCACAACAGTGTAGTGCAACAAATCAGTGATTCGTATCGGGACGTCACGTCGCATACAGGTACCTGTTTTATCGATATTAAATAAAGCAAAGATTTCTTTCATTTTCTTAGAATAAGTATTTGTAATTAAAATAAAAGGGCAGAATTTTGTTTCCTAAATATAAGAAACCCAAGGCCAAGGTTCAACTAAATTAAAATTTTGTAAATTAATCTGATCTACTTTTCTTAAATAAAATTGTTATTATTTGATCTATGATTTTAATTTGCCTTTTATTAAATTGAGCTAAAGAATCTGCACTGCGATAGAGTGACACCTATTGGTAACTCATGCTAATAAATGTGTGTTTGCTGGGAAACTAGGAAGCAGTGGCGCCGAATATAAATTTCTGCTTTCTAGATTAAAATTTAATTAAAAATTAAATTAACAAATTTCTATCTCTTTCTTTAGTACCCAGAAAACATATCAATATATATATATATATATATATATATATATATATATATATATATATATATATATATATATATATATATTGTAATCATTGTGAAGTAATAAATACAGTAATTACGTGCAGATGAATGAAATATTTGAAACACAAAGTAAACATACATGTATACTTGAATCAAATGTTAAAATAAAATGTTATTATTAAGAAATTGTTGTTTAATATAGGGTATTGATGATACTTTCAGTAAGCACGAATCTTGAGAAGTGCAAAATAATCTCAGAAATTGCTAAAAGCTGTTTCTCATAATAAAATTTACAATATTGTGCCAAGAACACATATAGAGACATAATCACTCTTGAAAAACATAAATTAAGTAAAAAAGTTATTCATAAAAATTAATTAAATTAAATAAAACACTAAATAAACTATGTAAATATCATATTGTAACACTTTAGATAAGATCTATTTAGGGAAAATGTATCCCATAAACAGGACATAAAATAATAAAAATTCAGAGCGAGAAGCTTCGTCCAAAATCAAACTTTTAGAAAAAGTGATAAAAACAATAATCGTAATCTAACTAAAAGTGGTGTGCTTTAAATATTAATAGGATAACTTACTTTTTGTAGTGTGCACTCTAAGAATAAACTGTGAAAAAGGACTCACTCAGGTGAAAACATTGGGGTGACACTAGTTTTCTTAGGTTTTAATAGATTTCAGTTCTCACTGGTATTGTAGTAACAAAATTTCACGTTGTTCTTGTATACATTCATAAGGGGCAAACTTTTAGTGTAGTAGTTTTGAACACGGGTTGAAGTTCACACAGAATGGGGCCAAAATGTAGTGCCTGCGACAGCATGAAAAAACATGTTGTGTTAGCAAAGTAAAATTAAGTGTAGGTTAAGTAAAATATATGCCAAAATGTTCATTAGAGTATGTAGATTCAACATGTATATGAAAATAATATTTAAATTAGCTTGTAAGAGAGAATTTTACAAAATTTAACCTAATTTCACATAACCGAGAAACATATTAAATAGGTTGTAAAACCCTAGGTATTGTATACCGAAATGATCTATGAAACATGTAGAATAAAACCCAATTGGCGAAAGTCATCAAATTTATTAAATAAGAAAGAAAAATTCAAATTCAAAAAAATAATAAATGTCAATTAAAATCAAGTGGGTAGTAAACTTCAAAAATCAACGATTACGGCCAATTAAAAACCGTAATTCGTAATTCAGTCATTAACAAGCATTTAAAGAGTCTATACGCGTTTTTGGAGAGCGAGCACATAACCTAACTTTTTAAAAGTAGAAAATGAGAAATTAATTATCAAAGTTTGCATAAAATTAATAAATTCATAAGGAAATTTTAATGACTCAACAATATTCATGGATGTGAAAATAAGTTTATATTTCAAGCAATTTGAACGTGTAAAAGCTGTAAATAACAAAATTGTAAGAAGGCTTTGTAAACAGAATTTCAACTGTGCAACAAAAATAAATGTCAGGTACTTACCTGTAGTGAAAATAGTGCTTCATAAGTAAACGGATGGTATAGAAGAAAGAATTAAGTGTGGAAATTCCAAATATCGAGGTCCAAAGTAAACACCGCCATCTCAAGCCAGCTGTTTGGTGTGGAATCATCGAGTTTCGAGAGTGGCAACTGCAGTTAGAAATCTGTCAAGTGTAAAGGTGCGTCTGAACCGGTGCGTGACACCGAACGCAACCGAATCTTTGGTAAGGTAAAAGCTTTTACTACGTTTTCATTTCGTTTTCATAATAAAATAAAGAAATTCTGACTTTTATTTTAAAATTGAGATCTCTATATAAAAATTGCAATAGACAATATAAATGGCCAATAGTTTTAGTTAATTTTAAGGAATTTAATAACAATTTGTCAAACCATTTTCGTAAAACATACAGGCAATTTATACAATCAACTAATTGATCTATTGAACAAAGGCATTAATATAAAATAAAATTCACTAATTACTGTTCTCTTAAAATTTGGTGTTTTATTAATTAATTAATTTTGGTTGACATAAGGTTACCTGGCGCTCAACAAAATAAATTTTCAATTAAACCAAGGAAAGTATTCTCCAAGTTTTCACTCAACATTCACTCTGTTCGTCTGTTCGTCAACACTACGTTGTCGCCTCAAGAATAGATATACTAAACACGCTGTGACCTCATATATGACGTTGTGACCTCATAAAGCTGAGGCGACAACGTTTTGCCTTAATTTCGATGTAAAATGAATCCAGATGTCATCCTAAGTTACTTAGCGAAAAATAGTTCTGAGGTCACTTCATACATCTGGTACCTACAATTTTGAGTTTTAGTTCGAGTGTATATCACCAGCGCTAGTGTCGCCGTACCAAGTAGGAATGGTCAACACGAAGTCACCTCTAACTAGTATAAGGCGGACTACAGATATTACGTATTCGCCGTCCCCTCAGGTTACTGGCAACGTTGCATCAATTTGCGTACAGCGTTAGCGGCCAGTGACCAACAAAAATATTTATAGTTCTTGAACCGCTGGCCAATTGAAAGGGACCAAGCAAATTTTTAGGTTGAATTTAAATCCACATTTTTTGAGAAAGAGAATAGATATCGATATGCGGTTTTCAGAATTTAAGAGATTATTTATTTGTGAAACAGCTGGTTTTGTTCATTTCTTTTATTTTGAAGCACGTTACTGTTTACAGGGTGTGATAGAAAAGCGTGCTTTTTTTAACCAAACTTTATAACTACCGAGATTCAACAAACATTATTTAATATTATTTTGATGGCATTTTTTTTTGGTCACTAGTTTAAAAAAAATATATCTTTTTGCCATTAGGCCTCACTGGTTTTCATAAGTAGTAGTAGATTATTATAATACCTTATGCCGTTCCTTTAAAATAATAAGTGCATTTTTTTGTACTTTCAGTTCATGGTGAATACATATAATTTTTCTCGCTAATATACATTTAACTATTATTGCTCCATTAATAATAAAAAGTATGGTTCTTCCCTTTTTCTTTAATTGACATTTTATATAATAATAGTGCATATAAAAATAGATAAATAAATATTTAGATTATATTTAATTGTATTAAAAAGACATACAATTTTTCGTACACTTTTGTATTTTTAGTGTGAAAATTAAATCAACAAAATTCGGCAAAAAATGTATCTACAGGTAAAGCCATCTTAGTTAGTCTCTTCATAGATATGCCAAATTATAGCTTGATATCTGTAATTGTTCCGGAGATAAATGGGTTTCCGTTTTTTATATTTTAATGTAAAAGCCCAAAAAAGATTCCCCAATCCGTAAATAAGTACCAATTTTGGATACTCCACTGATCACCATGCAAAGATTTACTTTTTATTATGATTTTAAAGGAGCTATCATAAGGTATTATAATAACCTACAATGATCGGCTCTTACGAAGCACAATAAGACATAACGTTAAAAAAATTAAAAAATTACAGGTTTTTAGAAAAAAAATCGGCATCTTACAAAATAAGTGAGATATAAAAAATTTGAGAAATCGTTTCTTACAATACACCAGTGACTGAAAAAAATCGCTTCAAAAAAATATAAAACATTTTTTGTGGAATCTCTACGAATCTCGGTAGTTATAAAGTTTGTCAAAAAAAAACACGCTCTTCTTTTACAGCCTGTAAAAAGTAACACGCTTCAAAATAAAAGAATTAGACAAAACTCACCTTTTCACAAATGAATTATCCCTTAAATCCTGAAAATCACATATTGATATCTATTCGCTTGGTCCGTTTCAATTAGCCAGTAGTTTAGTTAAAAAAAGGTTGCTTTGAAAGAACGATCTGCAGCGTCGTTTGGCAATAGATTTAAACTATGTGCAGAACATTGTACTTAACATGCTCTAGGATTTATTTCTAAGATTTTCTGTCAGCCCTCACTGTGCTCACTACGCATATTTGTTCCGTTGTCATAATTTTGCAAATCGTATATATTTAAATTTATATTACAAAACACATTTTGAACAAATCCAGATCATTCTAACTCAATTTGATCGATCCGTTGCTTTTTATAAAATGTTGCCTAATTTCAATTTTCTTTGTAACATTATTTAAGTCGACAAATCTGAAAACAATTATTTAGAGCTGCTCAATGTGACTATCATCGGGAGTGTAATCAAGAATAATAGAAAAATATTTGTAGTTTATAATTTTTTTACTGGTTGGTAGTAAACCAAATTGTGTTTAATATTTATTGGTTGTTAAATCTTATCCTTACTAAATATCATTCAAACAATACAAGTGATGGTCCACTTGTTAAACAATTATCCGACTTGAAACATAAACGCAAACTCTAAAAAAATTTGTTAATTAACAATAGGCTCATTTTATGAAAAATCGGTGAAAAAATTTTTTCCAACGTTATATTGTTCCTTTAAGTGTCTAAATAATACCATAATTTATTAAAAATTTTAAATTAATATTTAATAACATAAAAAAATATTTTTACTTGTTACGGCCGGTTTCAGAGCATCGTAACGGCTTAGTGTTTACCGCGCGGAGCTCTATTTTCAACATTCATTTAAAATTATTAATAATAGAGATAGAGTTTCGGTAGTCGTGACTTTTTTATTGGAAATTTCTTCCTCTTTAAGAATCTTTCTTTAAATTTTCTTAAATATTAATAGTTTTCGAGTTATTTGCAAAAAACGAAACTCGTTATTTTTTCGATGTTCATTTGTTTTCAACTATTGCAGTTGTTTATGTGCGAGTTTGAAACTTTTGCACATTTTTCTAGATGTCATTCCGAATCCAATGAGCTCTTACTCATATTTTTACTAGCTCTGTTAAGAATTAACACTGCTTTGAACTTGTGAACTAGCAGTCTATAACAATTATTTTTACTTTTTAATAAAAAACCGCTGCCCAAGGAATCGCTACTTCCACATCCATATTTTCTATCCAAATCACTCACATCGAAAAAACTTTGTATGTGGAAATAATTGTTTATGGAACTTTAATAATATAATATTTGAAATCCTCTACCCCAAAAACCCATAAAACGATACCCCCAGTGGGGTGGGGGTGGTGATAGGGGGGTGGGGGGTGGTAGTGGGGGTGGATGAAGTAAAAAATATTTTGAGGTTTCTGGTTCTTGTACACACACTAAATCACATTTTTTTTCATCCCCTTTAATAACAGAGTGGGGGTGGTAATGGGGGTGGCTAATGCCAAAAATTTTTTTTGAAACCTTAGCTTTTCTTGTATATATTAAATACCAATTTTATGGATTCTCACGAGCTTGATTTACCTATTTACCCCAAATTTACCCCAATTTACCCCCCAACCCTTCGACGGAACAAGATGAATATATAATCTAGTTCCAGATCTCATTAAAGTATATATGTGTACCAAATTTCAAGTCAATATCTTCAACGGTTCCAGAGTAAACGTGCGCACAAAAAAAAAGTTACAGACAGACCGACAGACAGAAATTTTTTTTTCACTCAAACTTAAAATCTCGACGTTTCATGACATTCTAAGCCTATTTGGACAACAAAAATTTTTTAAAATTTTTTTGTCGTTACTATACTTCCACTGGATGTGGAAGTAATTAAACAAATTTAGACCACATAATCTTATTCAGCAATCTAAAAAACGTTAAGTATATGGATTTTCGTGAATTTATTTGTAACAGAAGAATTATTAATTTTTCAGTATTTAAGGGTGGTTTCAACCCTTAATATTTCCGTCTTTCCTATGTTTTGACCTCATTATCATATTCAGCGACCTCAAGAACATGAGTATATAAATTTTCGTGATCTTATTCGTAAAATTAGAAGACATTAATTTTTCAGTATTTAAGGGTGATGTCTACCCTTAATATTTTCGTCTCATAAGTTTTGACCTCACAGTCGTATTCAGCGACCTCTAAAACATAAATATATTGATTTTCGTTTATTTATTTAAAAATTAGAAGAATTATTAATTTTTCAGTTTTTAGAATTAGTTTCCACCCATAAAAATAAAAAGCAGGTAATGCGACAATATAGATTTTGATGTACGTATTTTATAAAGCATATTGCAAAAAAAAAAATAAGGAAATTCCTTCCATCGTTTTCGGGCCGGGAATTTTACCATTTTTACTACTTCACTTACTGTACTATCAGTTAATAATAAAAAGTTTGGTTCTTTTCTTTTTCTTTAGTTGACATTTTATATAATAATAGTGCTTATAAAAATAAATAAATAGATATTTAGATTCTATTTAATGCCATTAAAACGACATACCTTTTTTCGCATATTTTTGTATTTTTGGTATGAAAAATACATCAACAAAATTTGGAAAAAAAAATTTGTATCTACAGGTTTAGTGATAAATTTCAATTTGATATTTTTAACCGTTCCGGAGATAAAGTGGGGTTCTGTTTATATTTTGATGTAGAAAACACAAAAACGGTCCCCCAATCCGTAAACGTGTACCGATTTTAGGTACTCCACTGATTACCTTGCAAAAAAATTTACTTATTGTTCTAATTTTAACAAGGTATTAAAATAACCTACCACGGTCGGCTCTTACAAAGCACAATAAGGTACAACGTCAAAAAAATTGAAATATTACAGGTTTTAGAAAAAATCGGTATTTACAAAATAAGTGAGTTATAAAAAATTTGAGAAATAACTCTTTGTCCTATAAACCAGTGACTAAAAAAATGCGCTTCAAAAAAGTATAAACCATTTTTTGTGGAATTACGGTAGTTATAAAGATTGTCAAAAAACACGTTTTTCTTTTACGTTCTGTAGATTGAAAAATCTCAAAAAATGCGCCTCCATGTTGAAATTAGGCACTTTTCTCCTTTAATCGGTAATAGCTCACACGTTACTCATTGAACATTGCAAAACAAAAAATGTGTACATGATGAAACCCGGTGATGGAGGTAAATAAAATAACGAATATGTGTAAGTTACGTTCAGAACTAAGTGAAAATGTAGTAAAAAATATTCTATTTGCACATGTCGGATGCGATACCACCTCTGCATTTTATAAAAAGGGCAAAAAACAGTATTTTCAGTTTTAGAAAATAATATTGAACAAAGTAACAGCCTATTAATTTTCAAAAGTTTTGCGGAAGCAAATCAGCTTGTGGTAACTGGGGAAGAATTTATTTTTATATGTTATGGCAGTAAAAAAACTAATAGTTTAAATGATTGGTATAATCAGATTTCTGCTGGGCAAAATATTTTCTTCGATCTAGCAGTTCTTCCACCAACATCCGATGCCACTAAATATCATATTTATAAAGTGTATTGGCAAATTCAAGTCTGGTTAGGCGACAATCTTAATCCAGAGAATTGGATATTAAAAAACAAAAAGTAATCTTTTTTTATATAAATCTGTCATTTTGACAACCGTAACTTTGCTAATATTTAAACGATTGCAAAAAATTTTATACCACATTAAAACTTAGCTCTTTCTCTCAATATTTTACCTCTTTACTTTTTTCTTAAAGTGTCATCCGTATGGGCTATTACCGATTAAAGGAAAAAAGTGCCTAATCTCAACATGGCGGCGTATTTTTTCTTCATTTCTGCAAGGCGGATTATTTGAGATTTTCAGTTAGCCATAGCCATAGAATACAGTCCTTAAGAAATCAGGTTGTTACAAATTTGTTCCGGGTCAACTATTAATTTTACTGTCACAAATAAATTATCTCTTAGATCCTCGAAACCGCATATTGATATATATTCTTTCTCAAGAAATGTGGACTTAAATTCAAGTTTAGTTAAAAAAAAAGGTTATTTTAAAAGAACGCATTGTTTGGCACTAAATTTAAATTATGCGCACAGCATAGTACATAAAACGCTCTAGGATTTATTCCCAAGATTTTCTGTCACAGCCCAGTGTATTCACTACGGATATTTGCTCCGTTGTCATAATCTTGTCCCCGCAAATCGTATATTTTTTTTAGATTACAAAACACATATTTTAGCAGATAATTCTAACTCAGTTTGATAAGTTGCAGAACACAATTTTATAAAATGTTGCCTGATTTCAACTTTCTTTGTGACATTGTTTAAGTTGACAAATCTGAAAACAATTGTTAGAGCTGTTCAATGTGACTAACATCTGGAGTGCAATCCAGAACAATAGAAACATATTTTGAGAAGTTTAAAGGTTTTTTACTAGTTATAATAAACCCATTTGTGTTTGATATTTATTGGTTGTTAAACCTCATTCTTACTTAATGTCATTCAAACAATGCAAGTGACAGTCAGCTTGATATTCGTATACATTTTACAAATAAATAATGAAATAAAGGAAAAGCATAAATCTAGATAACCAAAACTAAACGCTTAAAAAATATAAAATCACTAATTCACTTTTGAAGATGAAATACTGGAATACTCAATAACTGTAAATGAACCTTTGTAATTCTGTATTTGCGCCGGCCTCTACCTAGACGAATTTTCAGAAAGAAAATAAAAAAGTCTTTCCTAGTAATCGAAAATGCATTGAATCTGCAATAAAACTCAATTTAAGAGATGCAGAAATTTTACTTCTGATGTGATTATTATACTCTTCCCAAAAACGAAGAGTATATTACATTTGATCGGCACATCTCTAAAACCGGAAATATCGCTCGTAGAGAAAAAAATTTGATATCATTGTTAGTGAACGAATTCTGAACATCTTTCAAAATGTCCGTCTGTCTGTCCGTCCGTCACGTTTCATGTAAGCACGATAACTTAAGAAAGAAAAGTCCGATTGTACTGAAATTTGGAAAGTAAGTTAGCGTTAGCTAGAGAAAGAACCCTATTGTTTTTGAAAAAAGTCAATCAATAAATAAAAAAGTTATTAATCATTTAAATTAAAAAATTTTTTTCAAAATTTCTGTCATTTGTACTTAAATAGAAATCTTTCGAAATGTTATTCTCCATAATTTTTTTTTGTTTTTACATTTTACCAATATATATATATATATATATATATATATATATATATATATATATATATATATATATTATTATGTTTCCCAATGTTTTTGTGGGGGAAAACGATAATAAATTTTTATTTTATTTGTTTAGCATGAGTGTCTGTTCTTGCAGACTTACTCCTCTCAGGGTTAAAGTAGGTTCAAATTATACAAATCAGGAATTTTACGATCAATAAAACACTGTAGTTGAGAATAGATTTGTTTTATTAAATTTACTGGAATATGGTTGTTTTGCAAGAATTTTTTACAGTGTTAAATTATACAAAAATGAATGTTGGGCGCCGTTAAAAACATATAATTATTTAAAATCTGACAATGAAATTAGTTTACAAAATGAAAAAGGAAAACTCTGATGTGGTTTTTATTCTTACGTACTAGTGAGACTTTTTACCTTAACATCCGATCGGTAGCTACCGCGCGACCGCAAATACCAAGATTGTGGAGAGAAATCCGCTTCTAGTTGTCGTTGCTAACTTGGCTGCAGTGTTGACAATCGACAGTACAGCTGATGTGATATGGACGATCCTTCTGTTTCGTTCTTTGTTGCAAATTAAAACTTCTCTGGATACTGGATTATTGTTGAAACGATGCACTATTTCGTTGCACTTTACTTTGTGCTGAGGTGAGTACCAAAATATATTTTCGAAGACGACTTTTACATATAGGGAAACTGCCCTTGTTTACAAATTACAATTTTACAAAATTTGAGATTTATTTTCTTAATTCTCGTTTTCATATAACCAAAGAAACTATTTTTGAGTCATTACACTACTCTTACTTTGATTTGAATACTTAATACATTTACTTTACTTCAAAATTTCAATTTTCTTCTTTTAAATATTTTTAGGTTATGTCTTCCGCTAAAAATTTGCGTGCGGTTAGTTTCGTTGTTGAATAATGACTGAATTGTAAATTCTGGCTTTCTATTGGGCCAAAATGAAGTATCTGACAGGATTTTACGCCTTGATTTTTTTGAAAGAAAATTTTAATTTATGAATTTACTTTTTCTAGCTTTATGTTTTATTAAATGTTTATTTTACTACTTGAGTTTTATTTCTCATGCTTTTCTGAGTATTTTGATATGCAATACATATTGATTTGTGCCTCAATTGCAATTTTTCATGGTTATGTGAACTCGGACATATTTTAACAATTTCTAGCCTTAATACCTAATTTTAGCTACCAAACCATATTCCTGCTTATAATTTAAAGTACATTTAACATTTATTAACACAATTTCAAAACCTTACTCTATTATTTTTACTAATACTGAACTATGCATTTTAGCATGTCGTTTGAGGAGAAACTTGTCACCCCCTACAAAATACTACATGATGTGTTGGACAAAACTACACTAAATCTATGGACCTGGCCAAACTCTATAACAACAAAGTGAAATACTCTAAGAAAAAACCTTTTTACAAACTATTTTACACATTTTTAAGAAAAGTTCATCTGACAGCTATGTGATTTTCTCACTGTGGGCCCCATTTGAAGTTTAATTAAAGGGAACTTACGTCGTAGAGTAAGTATGAACCATATTGTTTCTGTTTTGACACATTTTATCCTATTACGACAGGTATTTTTATGAAATACTTGTAAAGTTTGGTTTCAAGCGTAACCTCCCGTTTAAACTTTTGTTATTTTCTACCCTGCTTATGCAGTCCTTTTATTTTAAGTTTGTGCTTGTTTAAGCTTACAAATTATCACCTTTTTAATTGTTTATTGTTGAGTTTATGATTACACTTTTTATTTATTGATAAATTTTTATTGTTTTTAGGTTCAAACCACCCTCTCATGTGTGTCAAGAGTTCCTGTTGGTTTGCCACCATTTGGCTGTGTACAAAAGTTTATTTAAGCATCGTTGCACTTTATCGATACCTTGTTTTGGTCTTATTTACAAATAAAGTCTTCCAATGTACAGGTATGCACTATTTTCTTACTGCTAGATATATTAATAAATTTATTTACAATTCAAACACTTATTGCTAAATTCAACTGCAGTGCTTTACTTTAACGACACAAACCTGCCTTCAGCATGTGATTGGAGTGCCTCTGCATCTCACAAGCACTCGTGCATAAAGTAACCACCATCAGTGGCGTTTCTGAGTTTTATTTTATATGGATTACTAATTTTATTGTTTGAAGTGAATTGTTCCAATATATTATATTGTTTGGGGAGAATATTGCGACAATATATATATATATATATATATATATATATATATATATATATATATTTCATAATAATATATCTAATCCGTTGAAATATAATTCTTGAACGATATTCATTCAGTTTTCTGGTAAGATGAGATAGCCCAATGGCTAAAGCATTTGCCTTGCTGCGCGCCGTGGTTATCTGGCTAGCTCCGAGGCAGGTTTCGGGGAGGTGCATATGTATATATGAATATTAATAAATTTTATTTGCTTGTTTTTCTTGCTTACCTTGCAATCCAAAGGTCTCGTGTTCGATCCTTCACATGGTGGTTTTTTTTTCATATATTTTTTTCCACAACAGAGTTGGTAAGTATCACAAAATTTAGAATGTCCAAAAACTAACATTATTTACAAGAAAAATGCGAAGAGTATCCTATAGAATGTATAAAAATTATATAAAAAGTTCAGTAAATCGGCGAAGAGTATAATGCTTCCACTAGTTTTATTTATCCATTTAATTATTGGTAGGACTAGATTCGAATTTATATGTTGATTTTAATGGGTAAAAGTTTCCATCGTGCGTGGCCGACTGCGAAAACCTATTTGATTCATATTTTGTACCAACACGGCACAATTCACTTTTAAAAGGTGCCACTGAAATTAAGTACACAGTCAATATATATATTTTTTATCAATAAATCAGTCGGCAACGGCAGACTGCAACTTTCATTCGATTGTAATACTCTTATTAAATACAAACAATGTATACCTTTTAAAGTAACATTGATATGTAGTATATATATGTACGTAAAGTTTGTTAAAACTTAAGAGACCCAGTGTATGTTAGAGTTTCGACTTTTTGTGCATCTTAGCATTTTTTGTGCTTAATTAAAATCCTTAGTAACATTTCGATCTAAAATTCTAATACAGCAGCAGAGTCTATATACAACATATACATATCGTTTGTGTTTTTTGGGAGTGTGAAGTGGGCTTGGTTTTGGGATTAAAAACCACAAAGGTGGCAGGTCAATTTTTATGTTTTTCAGTTACGGGTTACATTCCCATTGAATTTGTGAACAGTAAATAAACATAATTAAATTCGTAAACTAAATAAGAACTTATTTTGTTTAACCATTCTCTGTTCTCTATTTCATTTTTTTGAAATTTTTTTAATGTCTTTTTTTTAATTTTTCTTAAATTATGAACAAGATAAGTTTTTATTTATTTTTTACTGCTCACAATTTTAATAGACTTCTCTGTTACTATTGTCTTAAAATTGAGTCCGCTTTGCGCCCCCAACTTCAACTTTCGTTTCGTAATATTATTATTAAAAATACTTCAATAACATTTTAGGGTAAAACTGATATATCATCTAACTCACGTAATGTTTGCACGAACCTGTAAGACTCATTGTATATTGTAGTATAGATATCTTGTATATTTTTGCATATTTTATATTCTTAATTAAAAACCTTTGGAAGGCATTGCTCTAAAATCATAATAAAACAAATTATATAAAAGATGACACGTGATTCCTCTGTACGACGTATATAATCCAGTTTAAATAGGAAGTATGTTATCGGGCTATTTTATGTTCCAAATTCGAAAAAAAATTCGCGTACTTCATATATTTATTTGCATTCGGCAACACCCAACAACCACTTTCATTCATTTCAAAGCAGTTTTATTAAAAATACTTTAATGATATTTTCAGGTTTTTAAGGTAAGGTTTGATATGTCCTCTAATATATATAGAGTTGTTCAAACCTGAGAGACACCCTGTGTATTGCGGCTTAGATGCCTTCATATTTTTGTTTGTTTAATGAAAAACCTTTTAATATTTTGCTCCAAAATTATAATAATAAAACATAGTTTTACATATAATAGATCAGAGTTTACACACCTATGACGATCGCTGTGTATGTCGGATAAGATTCAATTTCAATAAAAACTATTCTACTGTGCTATTCTATAGATGTTTACAATTTGAAATAAGAATTTTCCAACAGACAAGTCCAAGAAGTTCAACATACGTTATCATGTTTACTTAATAGATATTCGCAGTCGACAACGCCTGTCTGCAACTTTGATTCATTTCATAATAGTCTTATTAAAAATACTTATAATCCAATCAACGAAGTTCAAAAAGGCCGATTGGGGGAAATAATTCGTGTAGTTACAAATCATAAATTGCAAACTTTTGTTTACACAGCACATTATTTTATTTGCCTAAGATATTTTTAAATCATAATTTTAACAAATAAGATTATATTTCTATCACCTCTTTTCTTTTCCTATCCATGAAATTTATGTCCTAGTATCATTTCTTGAAAAGTTCAGAAATAAATAAATTCTACATATTTTGAACTATTCATTTTCCCCTTTAGTACTAACGAAACAGATTATTCCCTGCTGTATATACCGCAGGTATAATCAGTACGGACACACCTCAAAAATGCTGGCAACACTGTATGAGGCGACTTGGAATTGCAACTCTCGTGCGGTAATATATATAACTGAGGTCTCTTCGCATTTGTAATATCTAAACATATATACAAAATTTTAAATTAAGAAATCACTTATTTTTTTTTGAGAAACCTATTCCTGGGATTCCCCTTAGAGGATATATGTATAAATAGGTCAATTATTACCACCAGAAAAGGGTGAGGTCAGGGCGCCCAGTTAACGACCCTGAGGTGACAACGTATTACTTATCAATATATATATATATATATATATATATATATATATATATATATATATATATATATATATATATATATATATATATATATATATATATATACATATATATATATATATGAAGTGACGGTGAGAGGTAAACTCTCATATGGTCAGATGCTACTATACGTCGGACAAATGTCACTGGCGTATAGCGACTTGCTTTTTTGCAAGTACCAAGAGCGGCGACCTCTAGCCTTAGTGGGCTACACTCACTGTTTATGAAATGGGATTTGAAGGAAACAACTACTTAGCGGGCAAATACCCCGACCTGCATTGAATTACACCTTCACATCGTGAGCAGCAACCAACTATCATTTGTCTGTTCCTAACCAGACATAGACCGGTTTCGAACTTATTATGTTCTCCTCAGTATGTCATAGGTCATGGAACAGACAAATGATAGTGGTCAACTTGCTAGTCTTATACAAACTGAATCAAATGAAGTGACGGTGAGAGGTAAACTCTCATATGGTCAGATGCTATTATACGTCGGACAAATGTCACTAGCGTATAGCGACTTCCTTTTTTGCAAGTACCAAGAGCGGCGACCTCTAGCCTTAGTGGGCTATACTCACTGCTTATGAAATAGGATTTGAAGGAAACAACTACTCAGCGGGCAAATACCTCGACCTGCATTGAATTACACCTTCAAATCGTGATTAGTAACCAACTATCATTTGTCTGTTCCTAACCAGACATAGACCGGTTTCGAACTTATTATGTTCTCCTCAGTATGCCATAGGTCATGGAATAGACAAATGATTGTCATCAACTTGCTAGTCTTATACAATGTTGCAGGGGCCTAGGCCCACTTATAAAAGGGGGCCCCAAAGGCTGCTAAACCTCGAACGCAGGGTAGGGTGGTCACCCTGTGCCTTGAACAAAATTTTAATATTTTACGTGCAGTACCCCCTCTGCAATAAGCTAGTGAGGAGGAAGTCTCACACGGCCGACTACTCAGGTCCTTGGGGGTGGCTTCGATAATTGGGGTGGTGTAGGTGGTCAGATATAAAAGACAACGTCGTTCTAATTTAACATTTAATACAATATCATGGTACGTAGTACAAAATCTTTCACAATTATCACCGATAACTCGGTACGCAGTACAAGTGTCACAATATATTCTAATAAGTGGGGCCCACACGCTTAACCTCCGATTAAAGAACTTATATCTAGATACATAACAGGCTATCTTTTCACTATATACCTTGTTTGCTCCTAACATAGTAACATTATATGTCCATTAAAATGGATAGATGAACATCACATCCCATAGGCAACAGTGGCGTTGTGTGTGTAGAAAATGTGTAGAATGGTAAATATTTTCATTAAAATGAATTATTGCAATTCCTGCATTACCGGCTCTTTATATAACGTGATGTAGGCATACGATATACAGTAAGATAAAGCAGTAAGATAAATATGTATTGAAAGGATATTAAAATTTAATTGCTATTTACTTTATAACTGTAAACTGAACTTCGTCATGTTACGACTATGGAACGATCGATTTTCTTCTTTTCTAAACTGCTTTCTGCAAACGGCACAGCACTACACTATTTATTTGCACAAAATATATTGTCACTAAACTGTGTAAATTTGAATAGAGAATATTATTTAGGTATTAAGCAAATCACAACTTAAAATAAAATTACTTTTTCACCAGTTTTTGGTCGGAGAACACGAAAAACATTTATTGACATTAATGGCCGAACTGTCAACTGTGATTATGATAATCGAACTGAAGCCGATCGTGCACGAGCGGCCGCGAATACGCCGATGGGCCAATCAGCAACTTATGGGAAGAAGTGCCTTAGAATGGGAGTCTTTCGGGATCATAAAATTCATGCCATTATGTATCTAGATATAAGTTCTTTAATCGGAGCGCTTAACCTAATATACACAAAATATCTTACAAAATAATAAATCCTTTAAAAATGTACAAAAGGTCATATGCCAGAAGCGTGACAAAACTACAATTGACCCAAGGTACGTTAAAACATAAAATTACTTAAAATTATTGACATCTATTTGTGAAATAAGGCAATGCTATTAAGTGAGTGAAGTAACGATACACAAAATGTACCAAATATTACTGACATCTAATGTGTTATTGAGATTTACGTTACAAGCAAAATATTATCAATATTTCTTGAAAATGGACGTGGACGTTGAGTAGATGTACCGGATCCCTCATTATAGAGAATATGATTCCGCTTACCTTTGGTAGTGTCTGAATACCTTTTCCCGTCCTACCAGGGTAGCGTAATTCAGGGTGATAACAGCCGCAGGTGGTAGACCATCTACGTAGAGTCTAAGGTAACGTGCCGAGATCCCCAGTACCATACATACACAACATGTCAGTCAATCATCCACCATCTAGACACCAAAATCTGGACTAGAAGTTGAAACTAAGGTCAGGCTGGAAGTCCCTCGTAAAGTGTAGGATGTGACATAAAAGCTCAAGTGGAATACCAGTAGCAGGTCCAAGTAAAATCATAAGGTATCCATCCAAATAGCCATAAACCAACAAATAGATCCCAATACTTGTAATATACTCAACAATGAACAACTAACGAACGAACAAATCAACAGACAAACAAACAGCCCTGAGATGTGATGTGGGCTGAAAGAGGTCCTTTGCCGTCAAAATGGCACTCCAAAATCTTGCATTCAGACGATGCCACGTGCTTTGAAAATTGACTTTATCCGGAAAATCCGTAGCTGCATTTCCCAAAACGATACTCCAAACCAAATGAAAATACAACTAATCTTGTCGTGATGAATACATAATCCCATAAATGGAGCAAAACTTACAATATTGCTAAAACTCGTATTCAGACGACTCAATCTTCAAGCAGCAAAAAAAAAATGACCAAGAAGAAAATGTCCTCTATCAAAATGTCAAGTTCTTGTCTTCCGTCTCGGTATGTTAAGAATTTCTACTCCACGGCGCACCCCACAACTAGAATAGATTTTCCTAACTTCGTTTATATCCACAAATATTATCATAATATACTCTGAAAGCCGTCCCCTCATAAATCTACCCACCAAAGAAGGTTTAATCAACAATACTGGCCATTGTAGAAGCTTTACAAGGGCGTTTTTGCAATGCACTCTCTTAATGAATATCTGAACGCACTCACCCATACTACCTGTATCAAAGTATATTAAATGACCAGAGTAAGCCATTAGGTATTGCTATTATGCAACCAGTTATACTCTATTAATTCGCGAGAGACGGTATCAATAGGCTCAAATGTACAATACAATTTGGGAAAATAACGAAAATTAGTACATAAATTTCTGGCCATTATTAAATGTGAAAATCGAAACGTAACAATAAACTGAATCAAATGAAGTGACGGTCCGAAGTACACTCTCATATGGTCAGGTGCTACTATACGTCGGACAAATGTCACTGTCGTATAGCGACTTGCTTTTTTGCAAGTACCAAGAGCGGCGACCTCTAGCCTTAGTGGGCTATACTCACTGTTTATGAAATAGGATTTGAAGGAAACAACTACTCAGCGAGCAAATACCCCGACCTGCATTGAATTACACCTTCAATTCGTGATCAGTAACCAACTGTCATTTGTCTGTTCCTAACCAGACATAGACCGGTTTCGAACTTATTATGTTCTTCTCAGTATGCCATAAGTCATGGAACAGACAAATGATAGTGGTCAACTTGCTAGTCTTATACAAACTGAATCAAATAGGTGAGAGGTAAACTCTCATATGGTTAGGTGCTACTATACGTCGGACAAATGTCACTGGCGTATAGCGACTTGCTTTTTTGCAAGTACCAAGAGCGGCGACCTCTAGCCTTAGTGGGCTATACTCACTGTTTATGAAATAGGATTTGAAGTAAACAACTACTCAGCGGGCAAATACCCCGACCTTCATTGAATTACACCTTCAAATCGTGATCAGTAACCAACTATCATTTGTCTGTTCCTAACCAGGCATAGACCGGTTTCGAACTTATTATGTTCTCCTCAGTATGCCATAGGTCATGGAAGAGAGGTCGCCGCTCTTGGTACTTGCAAAAAAGCAAGTCGCTATACGCCAGTGACATTTGTCCGACGTATAGTAGCATCTGACCATATGAAAGTTTACCTCTCACCGTCACTTCATTTGATTCAGTTTGTATAAGACTAGCAAGTTGACCACTATCATGTGTCTGTTCCATGACCTATGGTATACTGAGGAGAACGTAATAAGTTCGAAACCGGTCTATGTCTGGTTAGGAACAGACAAATGATAGTTGGTTACTGATCACGATTTGAAGGTGTAATTCAATGCAGGTCGGGGTATTTGCCCGCTGAGTAGTTGTTTCCTTCAAATCCTATTTCATAAACAGTGAGTATAGCCCACTAAGGCTAGAAGTCGCCGCTCTCGGTACTTGCAAAAAAGCAAGTCGCTATACGCCAGTGACATTTGTCCGACGTATAGTAGCATCTGACCATATGAGAGTTTACCTCTCACCGTCACTTCATTTGATTCAGTTTGTATAAGACTAGCAAGTTGACCACTATGATTTGTCTGTTCCATGACCTATGGCATACTGAGGAGAACATAATAAGTTCGAAACCGTGTCTGGTTAGGAACAGACAAATGATAGTTGGTTACTGATCACAATTTGAAGGTGTAATTCAATGCAGGGCGGGGTATTTGCCCGCTGAGTAGTTGTTTCCTTCAAATCCTATTATATATATATAACATAACATAACATAAACACACCACAGATAGTAGACAACCCCCAAATCCAAAGCCAAGGCTGTCCGGAAGGGGGTTACACATTCGGAAAAACGCATACATACATCCACACCCAATATGTTATATAAAATGATGGCATGTTAGCCAGAAAACTTAGAACTTTCTCACAGAATATTTACAATTAGCCTTCACAGGCATTTCATATTACATATAGCAACTACTCTTCTTCAGCTATGCAGCATATTCATATTTCATGTCAAATTCCCATAATAGGATTGCATCATGTTGCTTCCTTTGTTCTAGAACTCTTCAAGTCAGCAACTCATAAGTTATAAATATATGTAAATTGCATTTTCAAGTCAGTTAATAGAACTCACTCATTAGATCAACATTAATTCAGGATAGTACGTACTATCCTTTTTGTAATTTTTAATAAAGTTTTTAAAAAGTCTAAAGTGTAACTTGTGATATAACAAATTTTAGGGCAGCCGCGGTAGAATCTGGAAAACATCCCTGTAACGGAGCCTAACTAGCAGACAAACTATCCAAGAGAACAAGGACAACATCTCGAAAAAGGTGCCTAACTAGTGGGGAAACTCTGTTAGAACAAGGACAACTTCTGCACAGGAGTGGTGGATTCTAATCCTTAAACAGAAAAGAAACTACGCACAAAGAAACATTTTAAGAAGCAACAATTACAAGAAGCATAATTTTAAGAAGAAACAATTTTAAGAAAATTCTACGAAACACATTCCTGGCCCCTGAAAGTTGGTGTCTTCGGCATCGAGAAAACCCTCTATGGACGGAACACCTAGTGATACCCCTGGTAGAGAAGATTTTTTGGTGTAAGGAAACTCACGGAGCAGCGTTCGACTTCCAATTCAAGGCATGGGAATATTCATGTAAATCAAAGAATTATCTCGCTATTTTTTCTAGTACATATTTTTTTAAAAATAATTTTAATTTTATGTTTTACAATAAACGTAAAACGCAAGTAAAACAGAAAACAGTTCTAATATTCATAATAGTTAATTTAAATCACCTCAAGTACATAGTGTAACACAATACACCTTCCTCTTATCATATTATTTTTATTGCAACTTAATACTATCTTATTTTAAACTTTTATCTCTATGGTCAACGTACCATAATTGTGAAATCTACATAACTATAATATTTCATAAACAATTTGGCCTTAAGTTGTAAGACACCAGTGTCGTATCGTTTTATTATCTTTTAATAATTAATTTCTAAAACCTGTTTAACCATTTATTTAATTGTTTGAAAATTTAAATAAATATACAACAATGTCAGACAGACAAGATGAACAAACTGAACAAAACGATACCCTTACCATAGAACCTTATAAGTTAAGTGAAATCTTTTCGATAATACCCGAATTTGACGGGTACCCAATATTTTTGCAAACTTTCATTACGGCTTGCGTCCACGCCCAGGGCATGGCCGTGGATGACCAAAGAATTTTACTAACTCTGCATATAAAAAATAAGCTTAAAGGAAAGGCCGCAGAATTAATTAATTCACGGAACCCAGCAACTTGGGACGAAATTAAAAAATTTCTCGAGTCTCATTTTGGTGATTCGCGCAATTTAACTGCATTAATTCAGGACTTACAAAGAGTTCACCAACTACTGAGTGAAACTGCTCTCACGTTTATATCTCGCTTACAAACGCATAACGCCAAAATGCACGCCGCTGTGCAGAAACAAAGTTTAACTAAGGAGGAAAAAACGGCTCAATCGTATTTAATCGAGACTATGAAGCTAGGGCAAATAATTCGGGCTGGAAATCCCAGCACTATGCTTGACGCAATAAATAGAATCAAACGAGAATTGCAATTGTCATATTTCGAATCTCAAAAATTCCCAAATAAGACAATTAATAAAAATACCATTCAAAACCAACAAAGACGTCCAAATTTGCAACAATTGTGTTCATATTGTAAGAAAAACGGTCATAAATTTAACGGATGCCGTACAAGGCAACAATTCTCACAAAACCCGAATTTTAGACAAAATTATTATAGCAACCCGACACAATTTTCGAAACTTATTTTCCAAAATTTTTCAAATCAATATTCTCAAGGAAATTGCACACAACAAAATGTTCAACAAGCGAGTACCTCGCAACAAAATAGACCATCTGTAATAAGGCCTAATCCAAATTTTAGACCCCCTAACCACCAACCCTCGAACTTCAATCGTCAAAATACACAGAAAACGCATCATGTTAATTTCGATAATTATTACGACACACGTGGTAATGAGAATACTAATTTTTATTGTGAACGAGATAACCAACAATTTAACGATTTTCAAAATTTGCAAACAAGATGTGATGAAATATTTGCCGCAGGAATATTTTCCTCAAGTTTCACATAATAACTTTGTTGATAACCTACCGAATCAATGCGAGAATCAGGATTATACTAATCCTCAGGATGGATTTTTATCTAGGTCCGGAGTATCCCACGGATACCCCAACGACAGACCCCCAAAGTCGACGAAATAACGAATCACTTCCAGACGTTGAATTTAAACAGCAACTTCAACTCGTTTCTGAACTTTCCAGAACAAGGTTTCATGTAAACTCGTACCAATTTTTAACTGTAAATTCTAGAAATCTATATTACATTATGGACGCTACCAATACAAAATTTTGCTCGACACCGGCGCAGGCATTTCAATCTTTAAACCGAAAACTGTTGAAAAATATATGCCCAGACTTTCTGAGAATATTGTTATACACGGTATAACACAACAAAAGGTCACCATAAATGAATCTGTTCTTGTACCATTTTCACCTAACGACCCACATAAAGTGTACGTTTATAACCTCGATATTGAATTTGATGGATTATTAGGAACTGATTTTTTTAAACATTATAATTGTATTATTGATATGAAAAATAATCAACTAATAACTAACTTTAAAACTGTCCCACTTTATGAAGTAAACCGAGACCTACCTGAACCACCAATAAAAAAATCTAAACATCAAAATTCTGTCCCGGAAGACCTTCACGAAACCAAAAATCAAAATTTAATATCAATCGAACCACGTACTGAAAAATTAATTAAATTAAAATGTAATTTAGCCAACACGGACGCTATATTACAAGCACAAGAACACGAAAAGGTATGCTTGCCTAACGCCCTCGTAAAAATAAATACACAGGGTGAATTTTTCTCATCAGTCCTTAATGCAAACGCTAATTCAAAAACAATCAATTTTTCCAATTTAAAACTGGAACCAGTACAAAAATTCAAGGCAATTTTTAATGCAAATTATCAGGGGCCGGATTCCCAACATAAGAGCAGACATTTCGAAATTAAAAATCAAAATTTAGACAACGAAAAGAATTTAATTTCTTCTGAACCACATATTGAAAAAGTGATTAAACTAAAATGTAATTTGACTAACACTAAAGCTAGACCAGAAATACAGGAAATAGCAAAAATCTCAGATTTATTTTCCAGTACCGTTAACCTACAAAGAATTAATATTTCAGATACAAAATCATGTTTTATAGATAAACCTAAGCAGACAGTTTTAAATTTTAACATTTCAAGAAACGATTCGAAATTACCACTGAAGATAAAAACACCTAATATTTCAAAAACTGCATATCAAATCTACAACAAAATATCTCACAAACCGAAAATTCTAAAACTAAGTAGAATAAATAATAATAACATTTTTTCGTGACCAAAATAAAAAGAAAATTTACATACCACACATAATTATGAACATAAGACAACAAAATTTATTTCTAGCATTCATGAAAGCAATACCAAAAATTGTAGAATTTGCGAATCTAAAATTCGAGCCAATTCAAAAATTCAAATCTATATTTAAGATTTATTAGCGATATCAGGTTTTGCCTCAACCGGATTTCGACCCTACGAAAAAATATGTTAACAAACAATGTACAATTTTTTTTGCAAACGTAAACAATTTTCAAAATTATTTAATACAAAATTTTTCCTATACCCAAATAGAATTTTTATTTCAGTAAAAGTTATTCAAAACAGATTATCTTTCACTAAAGTCATATATTATCCTTTTTCCAAAACTTTCCTAACGTCAAGTATACCTATAATTAAAATAGAATATTTTTAAATTACATGATATATAACCTTACATTATTTATGACATCACTCTATAAATAAATACTTTTATTTTCGTTTACTTTCACTGAAAAAAAATTTTCCTCTTCCTCTAATTGAACCGCTCTATTAATAGGAATAGAAAATAAAATACCTTAACTCTTAATCTTATCAATTAAGCAAAAGGTGACTTAAGGAAAATATATGAATGAATTTCGAATAAATTCTCGGTAAACGCATTTATGCTTTCCACGAAGCATGTTTATCAATTAAAAATTTATCAAGAGCCGCACGATACCCAACACTCTAGTCTTGTATTGTATTCGCTATAATGTTTCACTATACGCGTTTTACATGTAAACAAAATAATATTCAAGATAAGACTAAAATGCATCAGACTTAAAACTAAAATGCATTATTTAAATTAGTAAATCCTTCATAAAATCGAGAAATAAAAAAAATAATAGATATACAGTACGTTGTTTAGAAGAGAAAAATCAACCACTTCTCAAAATGTTCAAAATTTAACTCAAAAATTTTATCCGCAAACACAGACACTTCAGATAACGAAAACTCAGACGATGAAATCCCCAGCAACGACGATGAAACTGCCGAACAAATTGTCCAATAGTTCGACACTTTTGCCAGGCTATACAAGACAAAGTCTTTAATAGATTACTCCAAAATTCAAACCTCCAACAAACAATTAGACAAAGAAAACAAGAACTTTATAACTTTCTTCCAGCAAAATAATCTAAGAGACCTTCATTACAAAATCATCGAGGACTCTTTCGAAGAAACTCCAGAGTTTCATAACGACAAAATCAATATTGTTTCTAGTAAATCAGTCAGAAATAAGAAATATTACATTATCCCTCTACCATTTGATCCTGAATCTGTAGTAGAACATCTATTTTTAACGTTATTTAAGAATCAAAACGAACTAGACCTTTCCAAAACTTATCATGTTGAAAACAATCTAGATCTCCCAATACTCGAAGTTTTATCGTTCATCTTCGCGGAAAAAGATTTAAAATTAATCATTTGCCAAAACTTAGTACAAATTCCCGACGAAGACCAAATCCCGATAATCTTAGAACAACATCATAGCGGTAAAAGTAATCTACACCGCGAAATAAATGAAACGGTTCGAAGAATAAAAAATAAATATAATTGGCAAGGCTTATCTAAAGATGTTGAAAACTTTATCAAATCCTGTGAAATTTGTCAAAAGAACAAGGTATATCGGAAAAATATGAGTAGTCCATTAGTAATCACAGAAACGCCAAGAACACCGTTTGAGAGAATCAATATAGACATATTTCAAACTCCCACAAAAAACTATGCTTTAACTATTCGCGATGAATTAACTAAATTCACACAAGCATACCCGATCCAAGACAAATCTGCAAAATCAGTTGTGAACACCCTATTATTGTATTTTCAACACTAGGTACACCTCTAAGGATCCATTGTGATTATGGCGGTGAATTTGATAATAGGTTACTAAGAGATCTTTGTACCCTTTATGATATAAAACTGACCTATTCAAGTGCAGGACATCCCCAATCTAACGGATCAATAGAACGATTTCATGCTACCTTAGCAGAAATGATCAGAATCCATAAATCTGAAAACCTCGAGGAACACCCTCTCACTATTTTACCCTACGCAGCAATTTGCTACAATAATTCAATCAACAGAACACATGGGTTCAGTTCATATGAATTAATATTTGGACACACTTCGTGCAGGCCCCCTGAAACCTTGTATAATCAAAAAGAACTCATAACTAAATACGTCAGAGACCTAAATAATAGAATATCACACTATTACAAAATAGTACGTAGTCCTACACAGAATCAAAAGGAAAAAGCTAAAATTCGTTTTGACAAACATGTCCCCGAAAACCGACCAAAATATAAGATTGGCGATAAAGTCTATGTTAAAAAATCTCAAATCAAAGATAAATTACAAAACCAATTTAACGGTCCATTCGAAATTAAAGAAATTCTTCAAAATTCAGCAATTTTGAATAACCCTGAAACAAAACAAACTTCTAAAGTAAACTTTGATAGGATGAAACCATATTTTGAAAATTGAACTTTATTTTCAGGTTTCTCCTGCTGTTCGGATCAGCAATATCTCAGTACACGATAAGACCAATAAACAACACCATAGGAGTTTATTATCATCGGGACACAGACATAGTAATTTTCCACAAGAAATGGACACTACTGCTACACAAAAATATATCCACCTTTAAAACTGCTCTAGACAAAAACGACGAAATCTTACACACAATTTTTAATAAACTCGATTTGGCATACCAAAACATGATAGCCTTCACAAGCGAAGTTAAAACACACCTTAGCCTTTTAGAACAGATATCAAAAACCATACATAGTAAATTTGACGAGATATATTTTGATACGAAACGTTACAAACGCGGAATTTTAAACAGCATAGGTACAATATTCAAATCAATCACCGGAAATCTAGACGCGGAAGATGGCGAGTATTATTTTAACTGCATTAACAAACTAAATCGAGACGAACATCAGCTAGAAAAGCTAATCAAAAATCAAATATCGGTCACAACTTCCGTTATTAAAAACTTCAATTTCACTCTCCAAAAGCTACAAATCGATGAAGAGAAATTTAATAAAGACATAAAAGAAACTGAACGCGGGGCATGATATACAAATAGCCCATATAAAACTAAAATTCTTAGGTATTTGCGAACTACTCATGGCAAGTTACTTATTTATTGAAGATCATTTAAATGACATTTTAAATTCTATCACTTTCGCAAGACTTAAAATAATTCATACGTCAATTATTAATCCTCAGGATCTAGTAAATTCTTTGCAAGATATTTCACAGAACTTACAGAGGAACAATTTACCACTTCCAATTAAATTATCAAAGGTTGCACAGTATTTAGACATTATTGAGTTGAAAGCTTTTCAGGTAAACTCAGAATTAATATTTGTATTAGATATACCTTTAGTAGACCCTGCAACATATTCTGCTTTTAAATTATATCCCATTCCTATTTTGAATAATAGAACTGGCTTATATCACATTTTGTCAACTTCTCAAAAATACATTGCGAGAGATGATAATTCTTTGATGTACATACCTATCCCGGACCTCAAAGAATGCAAACAACTTAACTTCAATACCAAATTATGTCCAAATTTATTTGCATACCCAATTGACAACCACGCCATATACGAGGCCCGTCTCTTCAAAAACCTCAAAATGCTGCCAGAAAACTGCCAGACATCGTTCATCATCAGTCAAGGCTGTAATGTCCAAAAGTTAGAAGAAAACGTATGGCTAGTGATTAACGCGGAACCTCTACATGTGACTATCAATTCTCCAGAGAAAACTTCCAAAACCGATGTCATCCTCAAAAACTCAGTTATAAAGCTACAGCCGAATTGCTACGCCTTTGTAGGCATCACAAAAATTCAAGCCAGTACGAACGAGGTAACAGATGAAAAAGACGACAGTCATCCAGTCCAAATCCCATATGAATGTTGCAGTCAAATCCCAGATAAAGTTCGAGTGCCCAATCTGAAACCTCTAAAATTAAGCAACTTAAATACTGAGGACCTTGAAATTGCCAAACACAAACTGGACCAATATTCAAAGGACCTAGATGACCTAATCAACGAACCCTTTATTACGAAACACATCTCCTGGTTCACCTACTTCACAATTGTTTTAATCTTCGGACTACTATTTCTCTATTTATTCTGCAAATGCAGAGCACGAAGACGAAGATTAGCCATCGGTGTCTCCACATTGCCTCCACCTCCACCGAGGCCTAGTAAACCTCCCAGGACATTTAGCAGCCTATTCCCTTCACGAAGACGACCTCCACTAAGAAGAGAAGATGAAGAAGATGAAGACATAGAACTGAACTAAACCCAGACTTTTTGGTGTTTTTATTAACTTTTGTGCTAAGACTCTTCAGTGAATTTTATTACTCACTATATTTTATAATCCTGTTAATTTCAACTTATTAACATTTTATTGCTTTCTATTTTTTAAGTTTAACCTTTGCATTTTTACACTTAGTATGTTATATTTTATATATAGAGTATTTCTGCATTTTTTTACATTCTTATAATTTTACAATTTTTCATTTCTTTTTATTATTTTAAAAGTTGCTGTATAAGCATCAACTTTTTTATAATAGGGAAGTTGTTAAATAAAATGATGGCATGTTAGCCAGAAAACTCAGAACTTTCTCACAGAATATTTACAGTTAGCCTTCACAGGCGTCTCATATTACATATAGCAACTACTCTTCTTGAGCTATGCAGCATATTCATATTTCATGTCAAATTCCCACAATAAGATTGCATCATGTTGCTTCCTTTGTTCTAGAACTCTTCAAGTCAGCAACTCATAAGTTATAAATATATGTAAATTGCATTTTCAAGTCAGTTAATAGAACTCACTCATTAGATCAACATTAATTCAGGATAGTACGTACTATCCTTTCTGTAATTTTTAATAAAGTTTTTAGAAAGTCTAAAGTGTAACTTGTGATATAATATATATATATATATATATATATATATATATATATATATTATTGTTTTCCTTCGAATGTGAGTAAATAAATTTTTAATTAATTATTTTGCATGAGTGTCTGCTTTCCGCAAACTCACTCCTCTCAGGATTAAAGTAGGTTCAGGTACAATCAGGAAGTAAACGATCAATAAAACTGTAGTTGAAAAATCAAATTTGGTTTTATTCAATTGATTGGAATATGGTTGTTTTAAAATTTAACAATGACAATAAATTACACAAATTCTTAAATTTAAATGTATGTTGGGCGCCAATAAAATAAATAATTGTTTAAAGATGAAATTGATTTACAAAAAGGAAAAGATTTGGTTTTTATTCTTATTTACTATTGAAAACTTTTTACCTTATGTCCAATCGGTAGCTACCGCGCGACCGCAAAAACCAAAGATGTGGAGAGAAATCCGCTTCTGGTTGTCGTTGGCTAGCTAGCCGGTGGTGTTGAAAATCGACAGTACAGCTGAGGTGAGGTGGATAACCCTTCTGTTTCGTTCTTGTTTTGTTTATAAGGAAACATCTCTGGATACCAGATTATTACTAAAACGATGCACTATTTCGTTGCACTTAAATTTGTGTCGAGGTGAGTACCAAGATATCTTTTCGATGGCACTTTTACATATAGGGAAACTGCCCTTGTTTATAACTTACAATTTTACTAATTTTCACATTTATTTTCTTAATTCTCGTCTTCATATAACCAAGGAAACTATATTTGAATCATTACAATATTCTTACTTTGATTTGAAACTTTATACATTAACTTGACTTCAATATTTCAATTTTTTCTTCTTTTAATTATTTTTAGGTTATGTCTTCCGCTAAAATTTTGCGTGCGGTTTGTTTCGTTCTTGAATAATGACTGAATTATCAATTCTGGCTTTCTATTGGGCCAAATGATGCACTTTGACAGGAGTTTACGACTTGATTTTTAATAAAAAAGGAATTAATTTATGAATTTACTTTTTCTAGCTTTATCTTTTATTAAATGTTTATTTTACTACTTAAGTTTTATTTCTCATGCTTTTCTGAGTATTCTGATATGCAATACATATTGATTAATGCCTCATTTGTAATTTTTCATGGTTATGTGAACTCGGACATATTTTTACAAAATTGACTCTTAATATCTAATTTTAGCTACCAAACCATATTCCTGCTTATAGTTTAAAGTACATTTAACATTTATAAACATAATTTCAACACCTTACTCTATTATTTTTACTAATACTGAACTATGCATTTTAGCATGCCGTTTGAGGAGAAACTTATCACTCCCTACAAAATACTACATGATGTGTTAGACAAAACTACACTAAATCTATGGACCTAGCAAAACTCTATAACAACAAAGTGAAATACTCTAAGAAAAAACCTTTTTATAACTATTTTACACCACAATTTTAAGAAAAGTTCATTTGACAGCCATGTGATTTTATCACTGTGGGTCCCATTTTGAAGTTTAATTTAAGGAAACTTACGTCGTAGAGTAAGTATAAACCATGTTGTTTCTGTTTTGACACATTTTATCCTATTACGATAAGTCTTTTTATGAAATACTTGTGAAGTTTGGTTTCAAGCGTAACCTGCCGTTTAAACTTTTTGTTATTTTCTACCCTGCTTATGTAGTCCTTTTGTTATAAGTTTGTGCTTGTTTAAGCTTATAAATTATCACCATTTTAATTGTTTATTGTTAATTTTATGATTACACTTTTTAGTTATCGACAAATTTTTATTTTTCGGTTCAAACCACCCTCTCATGTGTGTCAAGAGTTCCTGTTGGTTTGCCACCATTTGGCTTTGTGCAAAGGTTTATTTAAGCATCGTTGTACCTTATCGATACCTTGTTTTGGTGTTAATTACAAATAAAGTCTTCCAATGTACAGGTATGCACTATTTTCTTACTTCTAGATATGATAATAAATTTATTTACAATTCAAACACTTACTACTAAATTCAACTGCAGTGCTTCATTTTAACGTCACAAACCTGCCCTCAGCATGTGATTGGAGTGCCTCTGCATCTCACAAGCACTCGTGCATAAAGTAATCACCATCAGTGGCGTTTTTGTGTTTTATTTGATATAAATTACTAATTTTATTTATTGAAGTGAAATGTTCCAATTTATTATACTGTTTGGGGAGAATATTGCGACATTTCCCTCTTAAATAATAAATTTTGACACGTGTGAAAAATTTATTAGTTCTGTCAAAGGTTGCGATATTCGAGCCAAACAGACACACGTGCTTTTACTTACTTGATATGACTCATTTAACCAGGGTCATATGGGTAGAGCAATCCTACGTGGAATTTTCCCCTTATTGAATTGTTATGAATGTTTCGTAATTCATAGGTGTTTTCATTTATAACTTTATTAACCTTGTATGGTCCTTCATAAGGATATTGTAATTTCGCGCATATATTGTTACTATAATCAGATATTTTTAGTCTTTTAACGATGACTTTATCCCCTTCTTTAAATTTGACTTTTTTGAGAATCTTTTTGTTTTCTCTCTCGATGTATATTTTTGCATTGCGATCCATTCTTTTTTTTACCTTTCTATGTACATTTTGTAAATTTAACCTTTCACTGTTAATCCAGGGTCTACCTGGTGATTGCCCCGACATTATTAAAATTGGAGACATTTGTGTGACCGTATTGGGCACATTGTTTATATAGTTCTCCACATTACCCACGGCTGATGGCCATTCCCTGTGATTATAATGTGCTACTATTCTTAGGAACCTAATAACTTCTTGGACATAGCGTTCTGCCGGATTAGCGTTGGGTCTTCTGATAGTAGTAAAAACTAGACTTATCTGTCGCTTGTTCAAATAATTTATCATTCTATCATTGTTAAAATATGTAGCGTTGTCCGCTAGTACTTTTTCCGGTTTCCCTATCGTTTGACAATAATGACTTAAATTCCTTAAGACAGTGGTAGTGTTACATTGTTTGGTGGGATATAGTTTAATATATTTCGAGAATATGTCTATCACAACTAAGATATGTTTATAACCATCCTCATTAGGAATTAATTGACTTATAAAATCGATCGCTATTAATTGCAAAGGTCTATCGGTTGTGATACTGCACACCGTATTCTTGTTGATATGATTTTTGTTTTTTCCCACACAACATACATGGCATCTAATGATTAATTCTTTCGCTAGTGGTAAATCCTTGATACAATAGTATGTGTCCCGAAAAATCAACCATGTTTTACGTATTCCAATATGCCCATACCTAATATGTAAATCTAGTAAAATTTCTGCAGCTAAAGTTTCGTCTATGACATATTTTTCCTCGTTCAGGATTGTTTTTATGATGAAATTGTTTTTTATTTGAATCCTCTGTGTGGATGTTGTTGTACTTTGTTTCTTAAGTCGTTTAACTGTTGTTGGCTGTTTGTGACTTGTGCATATGTGTATAGATCGTTTGTGTGAGATAGAGTGTTCAAAGCTACTGTGTAGGTGTTTGTTTCATCTGTGTGAACTTGACGATTGCGTGTCAACGCATCAGCTGTGACATTTTACTTACCCGGTTTGTGTCTAATCGTGAACGAGTACTCCTGTAACAGAGACCATCTATAGATCCTGTTGTTCGCAAACCCATTTTTCATTAGAAAACATAACGCTGAATGGTCTGTTTCTATTATGAAATGATTTCCCATTAAGTAATATGATAGCTTATTCAAAGAATATAAAATTCCTAACATTTCCTTTTCGCTTGTTGAATACCTAGTTTCGTAGGGTTTTAAAATTCGGGATATGAAGCAAATTGGCGTTTCAACTCCCCCTTGTATATGGGTAAGCTCAGCGGCTATTATTTTATCCGACGCATCTGTCCTCAAGGTAAATTGTAGTGAAATATCTGGGCTGTGAAAGAGTAAATTATCATGGAAATTTTTCTTCACGCTTTCAAAGGCTTCTTCTCTCCTTTGGTCCCACTCCCACTTTACATCTTTCCTAAGCAATTCTATGAGAGGAATTTCTAGCTCAGACAGTCTAGGTACGAATTTCTTATAATAATTCAACACACCCAGGAATCCCCGCAATGTTTTTAGATTTGTAGGTCTCGGATAGTCTTTAATTTCCTTGATCCTTTCTTCCCCAATACTGATTCCTTCTTGTTTGATTTTGTAGCCCAAGTATCAAACATATGTGCGAAAGAATTCACACTTCTCGATATTTAACTTTAGCCCTGCTTCATTTAGTGCATTTAAAATTATATCTAAATGTTCCACATGTTTCTCTTCTGTTTCAGAAAATATGAGAATATCGTCGATGTAGTGTAAACAGAAACTGTCGTACCTGTCAAGAATATTTTGCATTGCACGTGCCAACGCGGATGAAGCTGACTGCAGACCAAAAGGCACTACTTTAAATTGAAAAATGGCCGTCCACACTAAAACCTGTGAATCTCCGTGAATCTGGATGCAATGGAATCAACCAGAAGGAATTCTTCAAATCTAATTTAGTGAAAATCATAGGTTTCCCAACCCTAGACAGTAGAACATCAATATTCAACGGTGCTTTAGTTATCTGGTTTAAATTTCGTGCGTCTAAATCTAATCTAAATCTAATTGACTCATTTTTTTTCTTTACAATAACTAGTGGATTAATATAATTTGTTCTAGCACTTTCAATTATGTTTGATTTTATCATATTTGAAATTTCATCTTGTACTTGACTACGATTTCTTAGTTTGTTGGGTATTTTGCCACTGTAAAAATATTTAAAAATTTTGATGAAATAAACCTCTGCGCCAAAAGGATCAGACAGAGGCTGGTTTTTATACTTCTATTACAAAATATCTCACACCTAAAAATATATAAACTGAAACAAAATTGTTAAATGATAAATTGAAAAATTAAAACGAAGGCAGTTGACGTTTCGGAAAATAGTTCTTTTTCCGTTATCAAAACTTTCACTTTTGAGAATGTCAAACCAGACAGTTTGTTGTTTATGTATTTCCATAGTCACGTGAGACATTAAATTATATTTATTTTATTTTTACTTACTTCGTCTCTGAGGATCGGCAACCAGCTGGTACAGAAATCTACAGAATAATTAGAAACACATTTATCTTCATTTAACAAAATAATAGCGGATTCCTTAAGTTTTCTTTTAGTTGAGTTGCTTTCTTTTTCCAAAATTTTCGCGGCGTCCCACTGGATATTATGATTGTTATCCCACGCATGTTCACAAATTTTTGATTTTTGAAATTCTCCCTTTCTAGCATAATCTCGGTGTTCACCAAGCCTTACGTTGAAAGGTCTAGATGACTCACCTACATAATGCTTACCGCACTCACATGGAACACTATAAATACAATTCTTGGAATTTTGAATAATATTCACAAGAAGAACCCATGGGTTCTTCTTTATCTCCAATATTAAGCAATATTTTTATGGAAAATTTTGAAGAAAATAATATTAATAACTTAATTTATAAACCTATAGTGTGGTGGAGATATGTTGATGATATTTTTGCGTTATGGCCTCATAGCAAAGAACATTTAAATAATTTTTTAAATCAAATTAACGAAAAGGAACCTTCAATTAATTTTACAATAGAAATAGAGAATAATAATGAATTACCTTTCTTAGATATTTTAATTAAAAAGTTAGATAATAAATATGAAACCAGTGTTTATCGAAAACAAACACACACAAACAGATATTTGAATTTCAATTCAAATCAACATATTAGCGTTAAGAAAGGTGTTGTAAAATGTTTGTATGATAGAGCTAAAGTAATTTCTTCAAATGATGAAAGTTTAAGTAATGAGAAAAAATTTATTAAAACCGTTCTATTGAATAATCAATACCCCGAGGGTTTTGTTGATAGCCAGATGGCAAACATTGAAAGTAGAGTAACCACTCAACATTTACAACCCGAATTTAGATCTTTAGCGGTAATTCCATACATACAAGGTTTATCGGATAAATTGAGAAAAATCGGAAATAGATTTTCTGTACGAACAGTTTTTCAAACAGGAACCACATTAAGATCTGTTTTATCAAAGACTAAACCGGTGAATATTATTCAAAATTCCAAGAATTGTATTTATAGTGTTCCATGTGAGTGCGGTAAGCATTATGTAGGTGAGTCATCTAGACCTTTCAACGTAAGGATTGGTGAACACCGAGATTATGCTAGAAAGGGAGAATTTCAAAAATCAAAAATTTGTGAACATTCGTGGGATAACAATCATAGGATCCAGTGGGACGCCGCGAAAATTTTGGAAAAAGAAAGCAACTCAACTAAAAGGAATCCGCTATTATTTTGTTAAATGAAGATAAATGTGTTTCTAATTATTCTGTAGATTTCTGTACCAGCTGGTTGCCGATCCTCAGAGACGAAGTAAGTAAAAATAAAATAAATATAATTTAATGTCTCACGTGACTATGGAAATACATAAACAACAAACTGTCTGGTTTGACATTCTCAAAAGTGAAAGTTTTGATAACGGAAAAAGAACTATTTTCCGAAACGTCAACTGCCTTCGTTTTAATTTTTCAATTTATCATTTAACAATTTTGTTTCAGTTTATATATTTTTAGCTGTGAGACATTTTGTAATAGAAGTATAAAAACCAGCCTCTGCCTGATCCTTTTGGCGCAGAGGTTTATTTCATCAAAATTTTTAAATATTTTTACAGTGGCAAAATACCCAACAAACTAAGAAATCATGAATATGCCACAAACAATAAATTATAAACAATATTTGACTACGATGTTTAAATGGAATGGGATAAGTTTTACTTTTAAAAGGTTTATTTTCATCTACTTCTAACTTGTGTACATACCCTTGAGCTACCCTTGGCTCATAATTGATTAGTGAAATATATTTTTGTAACAGTTTTTGTACTATATTATCATATTTGGAGAGACAGTTTATCAGGAGTTCTTCGGACTTTACAAAACTCGTATTAACTACATATGTGGTACCTTCCACAATATGCTTACCGCAATTATTTATTAATTCATTGGCCATTTCGCCTTTATTTAAATCGGGATCATTGCCCATTACCGCATTTAATTTGGGATCTTTGCCCATTACCACATTTAATTTGGGATCTATGCCCATTACCGCGTTTACTTTGGGATCTTTGCCCATTAATTCATTCATATTAAAGATGGGTATTCTTTCACCCTTTATTAACAATATTTTCTCCCCCAAGTCTATTTTAGCCCTGATCTCCGATAAAACGTCCTCTCCTAAAACAATATCATAATTCATGTTCGTCACAATAATAAAGTCCCCCTTAAATTCTTGATTTTGAAACTTGAAAGTAGTGCTCAAAACTTTGTTTGATTCCATGAACTTTTTCCCATTTAAACTTGCCAATTTGATTTTTGCTATGTTTATACAGTTATTGCTGTTATTATTAAAATGTTTATTAAATACCCTTTCATCAATTAAACTTATTTCAGACCCTGTGTCGACTAGCGTTTTTAACATGATGTTATTTATTTTAATGTTTACTATAGGCAATTGACTAACCTTAATATTTTTTATTTCATTTTCCGTATCAGTCCCGATGTACTCTCGCGGGTGTTCATAATTATGCATGTTTAAAATTTTCTTATCTAAAAATCCTGGTCCTGTGACCTGGTATTAATTTGCGCAACAGTCTCTATTCTATTTACATCTTTCTGTGCGTTTTCAACTATTGTACTCCCCCTTTGAATATTAGTGTTTGCCACTTGTGCATATGTTCGACTTCCCCCCTTTGACTCATCATAATTTGGTCTTTTATCTTCCCACTGTACCTTTCTCCTTGGCATTTGTTGATTATTATTTTTATTATTTTCCCTGCTATTTACGTTGTTACCTTGTTCCCTGTAAATTTGATTTTCATTATAACCTCGTCTTTGATTATTGTCATATCTATTAGTATTTCCCTCATATCTACCATAATTATTGCCGTTATACCTCTCTTGATAATTCCTGTTTCGATAACCCCCTTGATTGTTAAAATTTGACCTATTTTGATTTGCCCCTTGACTATTAAAATTATACCTATTTTGATTTCCCCCTTGATCATTATAGTTTTTATTCTGGTAAAATTCACCCCCTCTGTTAAATCTGTTCCCATTATCATACCCATTATTTTGATTATTGTTTGTACTTAGATTCTGGTAGACATTCTGATTATTATCGTCTATTTCCCTCAAATACTCAATTAAGTTATCTAACGTGTTAATTCTTTGTGTGATTATTACATTTTGAATGATTGAAGAAAAATTTCTCACAATATATTTAACAATTTCATCCTCCGTAAATTTCGGTTCTAAATGGATCACGTTATAAATCTTTCTTAAAACATAATTTTCCCTTGATAATCCCTGTCTTTCATTATACTTCCCACTAAACAAATTCTGCCTGACTTTTTGCTGGGTAAAATCACTCCAATATTGTTTCATTAATAACTCTTCAAATTCATCAATACTCTAAAATCTATTCTCAATCATGGAATACCAATACTCACTTTCTCCCTTTAACATGGTCTGTATGTTGGATTTTAAATTTGCTCCCCTTGGTAACGTGTTCATGTGTTGCCTGAGTCTTGTAATAAATACTTTGGGACGGATACGATTATCCCCGTAGAAAAAGAATGTTGTCTTATTGCAAATATTTTGGGTGTATGTGTTTGTGTACCTTCTTTTAATAGCCGCGTATTCTGTAAGACTCTACACTCCTGCTCTTTTAGTTTATTGACCAAATTTTCCCCTTGCTTTTTGATTTTATTTTCCAATTCAATTACCGAATCATCTACCCTATTTTCTACCTGTCTTGAAATATCTGCCCTTAATTCCGACCTTACCTCGCTTACCTTATTGTTTACCTCACAACTAATAGTTTCTTCAATTCTTTCCCATCTGTACTCTGAAATCTATTCTCAATCATGGAATACCAATACTCACTTTCTCCCTTTAACATGGTCTGTATGTTGGATTTTAAATTTGCTCCCCTTGGTAACGTGTTCATGTGTTGCCTGAGTCTTGTAATAAATACTTTGGGACGGATACGATTATCCCCGTAGAAAAAGAATGTTGTCTTATTGCAAATGTTTTGGGTGTATGTGTTTGTGTACCTTCTTTTAATAGCCGCGTATTCTGTAAGACTCTACACTCCTGCTCTTTTAGTTTATTGACCAAATTTTCCCCTTGCTTTTTGATTTTATTTTCCAATTCAATTACCGAATCATCTACCCTATTTTCTACCTGTCTTGAAATATCTGCCCTTAATTCCGACCTTACCTCGCTTACCTTATTGTTTACCTCACAACTAATAGTTTCTTCAATTCTTTCCCATCTGTTTTCCCAGCTTTCTACTTGACTTCTTAATTCTGTCGTGGTCTCTTCTATTTTTCTTAATTTTTCATCCATTCTCTTGTTTAAATTTTCCTCAAGCGCGTTGATTCTCTCTCCAATATTCTGTATCATTTCTTCTCTGTTTTGTTGCATTTGTTCATTTATTTGTCCCATATTTTGTTGAATCTGTTCGTTAATTTTTCCCATGTTCTGCGCTACCTCCTCTCTATTTTGTTGCATTTGTTCGTTTATTTGTCCCAAATTTTGTTGCATGTGTACATCCATGCCTGCTACCATGTCCATTAATTTTTGTAACATGTTAGGGTCTTGTTGTGTGGCCCCAACTTGTTCTGTGTCCCCAATTTGTTCTTCTTGCTGTGTAGATGGACCAGCTTCTTGCTCTTGACCTGACATATTGGCTTTCTTACTTGACCTTAATTTCATGTGTGTTTATGTGAATTTCTCACAACTATTGACAGAACTATTAAGCTTTTCAATGAATTTCTTATTAAACCTTTTATATAATATTTGGAACTTTCAAAATTTGCAAAATATTTTAAATTGATCGTTTTCCTGATTGTTAAAAATTGTTTTTGCCTCGTTGGGCTATCAGTAATCTTATATTGGCCCCACGTTCAGGCTGCCATATATTTATTATGTTTTCCCTCGAATGTGAGTAAATAAATTTTAATTAATTATTTTGCATGAGTGTCTGCTTTCCGCAAACTCACTCCTCTCAGGGTTGAAGTAGGTTGAAGTACAATCAGGAAGTAAACGATTAATAAAACACTGTAGTTGAAAAATCAAATTTGGTTTTATTCAATTGATTGGAATATGGTTGTTTTAAAATTTAACAATGACAAATTACACAAATTCTTAAATTAAATGTATGTTGGGCGCCAATAAAATAAATAATTGTTTAAAGATCTCATATGAAATTGATTTACAAAAAGGAAAAAAAAACTCTGATTTGGTTTTTATTCTTATTTACTATTGAAAACTTTTTACCTTATGTCCGATCGGTAGCTACCGCGCGACCGCAAAAACCAAAGATGTGGAGAGAAATCCGCTTCTGGTTATCGTAAGCTAGCTAGCCAGTGGTGTTGACAATCGACAGTACAGCTGAGGTGAGGTGGATGGCCCTTCTGTTTCGTTCTTGTTTTGTTTATAAGGAAACTTCCCTGGATACTGGATTATTACTAAAACGATGCACTATTTCGTTGCACTTAAATTTGTGTCGAGGTGAGTACCAAGATAACTTTTCGATGACACTTTTACATATAGGGAAACTGCCCTTGTTTATAACTTACAATTTTACTAATTTTCACATTTATTTTCTTAATTCTCGTTTTCATATAACCAAGGAAACTATATTTGAGTCATTACAATATTCTTACTTTGATTTGAAACTTTATACATTAACTTGACTTCAATATTTCAATTTTTTCTTCTTTTAATTATTTTTAGGTTATGTCTTCCGTTAAGATTTTGCGTGCGGTTTATTTCGTACATGATGTGTTAGACAAAACTACACTAAATCTATGGACCTAGCAAAACTCTATAACAACAAAGTGAAATACTTTAAGAAAAAACCTTTTTATAACTATTTTACACAATTTTAAGAAAAGTTCATCTGACAGCCATGTGATTTCATCACTGTGGGCCCCATTTTGAAGTTTAATTTGAGGAAACTTACGTCGTAGAGTAAGTATAAACCATGTTGTTTCTGTTTTGACACATTTTATCCTATTACGATAAGTCTTTTTATGAAATACTTGTGAAGTTTGGTTTCAAGCGTAACCTGCCGTTTAAACTTTTTGTTATTTTCTACCCTGCTTATGTAGTGCTTTTGTTATGTTTGTGCTTGTTTAAGCTTATAAATTATCACCATTTTAATTGTTTATTGTTAATTTTATGATTACACTTTTTAGTTATTGACAAATTTTTATTATTTTTAGGTTCAAACCACCCTCTCATGTGTGTCAAGAGTTCCTGTTGGTTTACCACCATTTGGCTTTGTGCAAAGGTTTATTTAAGCATTGTTGTACCTTATCGATACCTTGTTTTGGTGTTAATTACAAATAAAGTCTTCCAATGTACAGGTATGCACTATTTTCTTACTTCTAGATATGATAATAAATTTATTTACAATTCAAACACTTACTACTAAATTCAACTGCAGTGCTTCATTTTAACGTCACAAACCTGCCCTCAGCATGTGATTGGAGTGCCTCTGCATCTCACAAGCACTCGTGCATAAAGTAATCACCATCAGTGGCGTTTATGTGTTTTATTTGATATAAATTACTAATTTTATTGTTTGAAGTGAAATGTTCCAATTTTATTATACTGTTTGGTGAGAATATTGCGACAATATATATATATATATATATATATATATATATATATATATATATATATGTGCATTTGTATCGTGTCCGCCTCCTTACAAATTTGTGGCGCCCGCACCTCCACTAGAAATAATATAGATAGATTAGTTCTGTTTACATATACATAACCGCCAAATTTCACTTACCAAGGGCACGCGGAGAGGGGAAAGGATTTTTATCTTTTTTTACATACACATTTTTGTTCATACGATTGGTATGTTTACACCTCGTTATATAAATAGTACCTCTCTGACTCAATGTATTTAAAACTGTTATATATAACGGTAGCCTTTGCCTCCTTCGAGGTTGCCAGACTTCTATAGTGTAAAATGCTCTAGCGCTTGCGCAATTAGTTGCGCTATGCAATCGTGTGCGTTTGTTATTATGATGATTCATATTGCGTAAGTTATACTCAATCAGATTACATTGGTGTTTTACCCGATAATGTGCGATTATCTGTTTTAAAATGAACCGTTTACGCTAAATATCTATTGTAGAATAATGTATGTAATTCAAAATATGTTCTTAAGGGAATTATTATTACTATTTAAAATGCTTTTGAAAAGACATCACTGAATCAGTTCAATTTTGTAACACAATTGTTACATATTAGTCCACGTAAATTATATATTTTAGAAGAAATAATTTATAAAGTAATAATATTTGGGATGCGTAATCTAGATGGGGTTCGAAATAGATACCCGAATAGTTCCCCACAATTTAGGGGTGAAACGTCCGTAATGATTATGAATAGAGCTGCTTCGGCCATATTACGGGGACTTAACGCTGGTTTTTCACTTTTATCTTGTAAACCGTTCGTCAAAAGAGAAAAAGTATAGGAAATAAAAAAATCGTCATGTTAAATTCTGCATAAAAAATGTACTAATAACCTTGTAGCTTATCCTCACCTATTTCGCGCTAACAGCGTCCGAACAGAGGCGTAGTTTGGGGCGCGGAGGTAAAAATCCATCCTATTCCAAGTTTGACTCCGAATATCTTAAAACCGGTTACTTTAACGAGAAAAATGCTCAGGAATGAATTTATTGAGCAGAATTTTCTCTATTAGATGCATATATAGAGGGTTTTGTCGCAAGTAGTTTATGTATTTTCCCCTTCTTTGCAATTATATTAGAGGATAATCTGTACTGTTCACACAAAAGAAGATTTGGAGTCATATTGATAGAGGTCAACCGGCATCGGATACAGACTCAGCGACCCAAAAACCCTATACGTAAATTTTTTCAGATTTTTTAACAGCTCCTATCCGTTTTTCTCAAATTAAAATTGAAATGACCTCCGGATGCCTTTTAAGGGTAAGCGAACACCGAATTCGGACTCAGCGACCCCAAAACCTATGTGTAAATTTTCTCAGATTTTTTCACACCTTTTCTTAGTTTGACCTTCAGATGTCCTTGAACCTGACGTGATAGAGCTTAACCGACCTCGGCATCGGAATTAGCGACCCCAAAAACCCCTGGGTACCTAGGTAGAGTCCTGTGTATTTTTTTAAACTAAATGTTGACCTGTGTTATTATTATTCTTTTATTTTCTGCTTTTTAGCCCCCCCCCAATAAAAATCGTCTTCTAATTTTTTTTTTACTTTTACTATATAAGACCAGCAGCAGTGACAAATAGTGGATTAAGGGCAACTAGTTACGTTAAGGAATGTTCGTGTCCTGTTAAATAAATACCTTAAACAAATACCTTTTTTAATGGTACAAAAATATTTGTTTCTGAACAAAATAAACGCTTTTTTATTCCCAAATTGAAAAAATTTAAAAACCCATTGATCTCTAGAAAGTATTATTTCTGTGTATAAAAGTTATTTATATTTTTAGTAAGATAATTTTTGTTACCATATCTATAGATGTATTTAGGAATAGTATGCCTCTTTACTATGTTGCCAAGTTTAGGAGGCGATATCGCTACTTTATTGTAAGGAAGCATTTAATACCTATATACATCAAGTGTTTAAAACAGCAGCGCCACCTGGTAAAAAATTTAGTGGACTATGGTGTATGTTTACATATGTTTATAGGTATTTTCCGCCTCCAAAAAAAGTGTCGTTAAATGCTTCTATCTCTCTATTTCTTCCCTTTCTGTCATAATCTTATATGCGCACTAATAAAGCTGATCATTATTGATAATAATGAGTCATGAATTTACTATTTATCAAGACATTCGCGATGAAAACAACACAAAACGTCTCCGCCTCCGAAATCGGAGGCGAACGCGTAAATAAAATATATATATATATATATATATATATATATATATATATATATATATATATATATATATATATATACATGCATTTAGTACTCATACACCTCCGAATGTTATATGGTTAGGTGGTGTTTGCCTCCGATTTTACGCGTTCGCCTCCGATTTCGGAGGCGGAGACGTTTTGTGTTGTTTTCATCGCGAATGTCTTGATAATTAGTAAATTCATGACTCATTATTATCAATAATGATCAGCTTTATTGGTGCGCATATAAGATTATGACAAAAAGGGAAGAAATAGAGAGATAGAAGCATTTAACGACACTTTTTTTGGAGGCGGAAAATACCTATAAACATATATAAACATACACCATAGTCCACTACATTTTTTACCAGGTGGCGCTGCTGTTTTAAACACTTGATGTATATAGGTATTAAATGCTTCCTTACAATAAAGTAGCGATATCGCCTCCTAAACTTGGCAACATAGTAAAGAGGCATACTATTCCTAAATACATCTATAGATATGGTAACTAAAATTATCTTACTAAAAATATAAATAACTTTTATACACAGAAATAATACTTTCTAGAGATCAATGGGTTTTTAAATTTTTTCAATTTGGGAATATAAAAACGTTTATTTTGTTCAGAAACAAATATTTTTGTACCCCTTTATAGCTTAGAGCAAATTAAAAAAGGTATTTGTTTAAGGTATTTAGTTAACAGGACACGAACATTCCTTAACGTAACTAGTTGCCCTTAATCCACTATTTGTCACTTCTGCTGGCCTTATATAGTAAAAGTAAAAAAAAAATTAGAAGACGATTTTTATTGGGGGGGGGGGGCTAAAAAGCAGAAAATAAAAGAATAATAACACAGGTCAACATTTAGTTTAAAAAAATACACAAGACTCTACCTAGGTACCCAGGGGTTTTTGGGGTCGCTGATTCCGATGCCGAGGTCGGTTAAGCTCTATCACGTCAGGTTCAAGGACATCTGAAGGTCAAACTAAGAAAAGGTGGTTGAAAAAATCTGAGAAAATTTACACATAGGTTTTTGGGGTCGCTGAGTCCGAATTCGGTGTTCGCTTACCCTTAAAAGGCATCCGGAGGTCATTTCAAGGTTAATTTGAGAAAAACGGAGAGGAAGCTGTTAAAAAATCTGAAAAAATTTACATATAGGGTTTTTGGATCGCTGAGTCTGTATCCGATGCCGGTTGACCTCTATCACGTCAGTTTCAAGTTCACTTGAAGGTCAAACTAAGAAAACGTGATTGAAAAAATCTGAAAAAATTCACGCATAGGTTTTTGGGATCGGTGAGTCCGAATCCGGTGTTCGTTTACCCTTAAAAGGCATCCGGAGATCATTTCAAGGTTAATTTGAGAAAAACAGAGGAGAAACTGTCAAAAAATCTGAAAAAACTTATATATAGGTTTTTTGAGTCTCTGAGTCTGCATTCGATGTCGGTTGACCTCTATCACGTCAGTTTCAAGGTCATTTGAAGGTTAAAGTAAGAAAAGGTGGTTGAAAGAATCTGAAAAAATTCACACAGGTTTTTCGAGTCGCTGAGTCCGAATCCATTGTTCGCTTACCCTTAAAAAAAGAGGCATCCAGAGGTCATTTCAAGGTCATTCTGAGGTCATTTCAAGCCGGCATTCGTCCGCCAGCTTTAGCTGCACATGAAGATTCTTCGGCTATCTCAGTGCAAATATATTTAACTCAATGAATCACCTACCTATTTTCTTCTGTGAAAGGATGGCCTTTAGGTATAGTTGCAGAAGCAGAGTGAACATGCAAGTAAAGAGTACCACGGGCGTTGGCCTCACTCACTTGGAGCTCAATCAGTGCTGGTTTTGCCTATAAGCTGAGTAAACGCCAGCTTAGGCAGCATTTAGGGGGCCTCAGAACTCAGATTTCATACGCAGATATGCACGTTTATTCTATTAGAAGAGAAAGCTTCAACGAAAAACATACCTAGAGCTTAGGGCCTCCGGTTACCTAAAACCGGCCCTGAGCTCAATCCTGTCAGGGTCAAAGTAATTTAATGGTTTCCTGAGTCAGACAAACTGACAAGGAGGCAGACAGACTGTCAGATAGAAACATTTAGTCATTCAGTCAGACAGAATTACTGACAGAAAGGCAGGATGTCAAATAGATGGACAGAGAAAATGCAGGCGGATGATAAATACAGACTAACAAGCAAACAAACAGGTGTGCAGGTATAAGGGCAGACAGATAAACAGACAATAAGTAGGCAGGTGAGCATTCGTATAAATTTTTTCTAATTTTTTTCACCTCCTATTCTTACTTTAACTTTCAAATGACCTTGCGTGAATTTTTTTAGATTTTTTCAAAAACCTTTTCTTAGGTTGACCTTCAAGTGACCTTGAACCTGGCGTGATAGAGCTTAACCGACCTCGGCAACGGAATCAGTGACTCCAAAACCCCTGGGTACCTAGGTAGAGTCCGGTGTATTTTTTCAAACTGAATGTTGACCAGTGTAATCTTCCACCTTCCAAAGATATTTTAAAAACCTAGATTATTCTGGAGCAAAAATGTAAATATTTCCCTCTAGCAAGAAATAAAAATGTTTTAAAAAGCATTCGAGACCAAAACTCTAGAATATATTTGTTGGTTAATCATAAATTTTGCTATACTAATTAATGATAGTTTGTTGGAGTCATCTCGAATGCTTTTCACAAATTTTTAAACAATTCAAAAATTTTTCTCTTGCTGGAGGGAAATATTTACATTTTTGCTCCAAAATGATTAAGTTTTGAACATTTTACTTCTTTAAGTATATCATCTCTGAAATATTTTATATTATTTTCTGCTTTTCTGCATTCCATTGGTTCCAAGTTTTCTCCTCGCCAAACATGAATTTGGAGAAATACTCTGTAAGAATGTTGACGTAATGCCTCGGATGTTGCTGGCAGTCTTCGTAGAATCCCGGTAGTACTAGATTGGCGGACTAACTTATTGAAGATAATGAATCTTTGATGATTCAAAGATGTAATTTCTTTTTTCGTTGAGCTACGGTTGTTGAATATACGGACAACCTCTTCGAGATCTTTTCTTTTATTTGCACTTTTCCTTTACCAAAGACAGCTGAAGTGTTATCGCATCCACTGAACCTGTGGCCATACAGCTTTTTAAAACTTCCGAGGACTGCAAGTCACGAGAACTGTAATCTTTATTTTTTATTTATCTCTGAGCCTCTCTTAAGAAACGGATATCTTTATCTTCTGGTGCGAGAGCGATAATCAATGCGAGAAGATCAATATCTTGTCCGAGGATGACCACTGTATCGTTTCCATGAGATTCGTTTAAGGCGGTTTGAACTATGAGTACGTCAACGTCGTCTACAGCAGTAATTGTTTTGATTCCCTCGTTTTTAAATCTCTCCACCAATTGCGAAATAAACCGTTCCTTTTTGTGAGATTGTTTATCATTTTATTTTGCGTTTCAGTCAGTGGCGTGTTCTCATGAAAAACAATTTCCGGTGAAATGAGTTTCAAAAGACGCTGCTGTCTTTCGATGCTCTTCATACTGCAGTCAGCATATCCGTCAAACACTACAGTCACTTTTTGGCCGTTATGTTTACGAATAAAGCTGCTTCGGCCATACTACACGATGAATCAAATTGCCGCCATCAACAATGAACTGGCAATCGGAAAAATCTATTGGCCTCTCTCGTACAGCATTAAAAATATCATACAGACGATTTCTTAATTTTCCTCATTAACCCTTTCTTATTGAAGAGAAGAAGTGGAACTGAAGCAAGCTCAGAGTTGAAATATGGCTCCAAATCTTCTTTGTGAACAGTACAGATTATCCTCTAATATAATTGCAAAGAAGGGGAAAATACATAAACTACTTGCGACAAAACCCTCTATATATGCATCTAATAGAGAAAATTCTGCTCAATAAATTCATTCCTGAGCATTTTTCTCGTTAAAGTAACCGGTTTTAAGATAATCGGAGTCAAACTTGGAATAGAATGGATTTTTACCTCTGCGCCCCCAAACTACGCCTCTGTTCGGACGCTGTTAGCGCGAAATAGGTGAGGATAAGCTACAAGGTTAATAGCACATTTTTTATGCAGAATTTAACATGACGATTTTTTTATTTCCTCTACTTTTTTCTCTTTCGACGAACGGTTTACAAGATAAAAGTGAAAAACCAGCGTTAAGTCCCCGTAATATGGCCGAAGCAGCTCTATTCATAATCATTACGGACGTTTCACCCCTAAATTGTGGGGAACTATTCGGGTATCTATTTCGAACCCTATCTAGATTACGCATCCCAAATATTATTACTTTATAAATTATTTCTCCTAAAATATCTAATTTACGTGGACTAATATGTAACAATTGTGTTACAAAATTGAACTGATTCAGTGATGTCTTTTGAAAAGCATTTTAAATAGTAATAATAATTCCCTTAAGAACATATTCTGAATTACATACATTATTCTACAATAGATATTTAGCGTGAACGGTTCATTTTAAAACAGATAATCGCACATTATTGGGTAAAACACCAATGTAATCTGATAGAGTATAACTTACACAATATGAATCATCATAATAACAAACGCACACTATTGCATAGCGCAACTAATTGCGCAAGCGCTAGAGCATTTTACACTATAGAAGTCTGGCAACCTCGAAGGAGGCAAAGTCTACCGTTATATATAACAGTTTTAAATACATTGAGTCAGAGAGGTACTATTTATATAACGAGGTGTAAACATACCAATCGTATGAACAAAAAAGTGTATGTAAAAAAAGATAAAAATCCTTTCCCCTCTCCGCGTGCCCTTGGTAAGTGAAATTTGGCGGTTATGTATATGTAAACAGAACTAATCTATCTATATTATTTCTAGTGGAGGTGCGGGCGCCACAAATTTGTAAGGAGGCGGACACGATACAAATGCACATATATATATATATTTATATATTATATATATATATATATATATATATATATATATATATATATATATATATATATATATATACATGCATTTAGTACTCATACACCTCCGAATGTTATATGGTTAGGTGGTGTTTGCCTCCGATTTTACGCGTTCGCCTCCGATTTCGGAGGCGGAGACGTTTTGTGTTGTTTTCATCGCGAATGTCTTGATGATTGGTAAATTCATCACTCATTATTATCAATAATGAGCAGCTTTATTGGTGCGCATATAGGATTATGACAAAAAGGGAAGAAATAGAGAGATAGAAGCATTTAACGACACTTTTTTTGGAGGCGGAAAATACCTATAAACATATGTAAACATACACCATAGTCCACTACATTTTTTACCAGGTGGCGCTGCTGTTTTAAACACTTGATGTATATAGGTATTAAATGCTTCCTTACAATAAAGTAGCGATAATTTTTTTCACCTCCTATTCTTACTTTAACCTTCAAATGACCTTTCAACCGACATCAGATTCGGACTCAGAGACCCCCCAAGAGCCTATGTGTGAATTTTTTTAGATTTTTTCAAAAACTATTTCTTAGGTTGACCTTCAAATGACCTTGAACCTGACGTGATAGAGCTTAACCGACCTCGGCAACGGAATCAGCGACCCCAAAACCCCTGGGTACCTAGGTAGAGTCCGGTGTATTTTTTCAAACTGAATGTTGACCAGTGTAATCTTCCACCTTCCAAAGATATTTTAGATTATTTAGATTATTCTGGAGCAAAAATGTAAATATTTCCCACTAGCAAGAAATAAAAATGTTTTAAAAAGCATTCGAGACCAAAACTCTAGAATATATTTGTTGGTTAATCATAAATTTTGCTATACTAATTAATAATAGTTTGTTTGAGTCATCTCGAATGCTTTTCAAAAATTTTTAAACAATTCAAAAATTTTTCTCTTGCTGGAGGGAAATATTTACATTTTTGCTCCAATATGATTAAGTTTTGAACATTTTACTTCTTTAAGTATATCATCTCTTTGAAATATTTTATATTATTTTCTGCTTTTCTGCATTCCGTTGGTTCCAAGTTTTCTCCTCGTCAAACATGAATTTGGAGAAATACTCTGTAAGAATGTTGACGTAATGCCTCGGATGTTGCTGGCAGTCTTCGTAGAATCCCGGTAGTACTAGATTGGCGGACTAACTTATTGAAGATAATGAATCTTTGATGATTCAAAGATGTAATTTCTTTTTTCGTTGAGCTACGGTTGTTGAATATACGGACAACCTCTTCGAGATCTTTTCTTTTATTGACACATTCCACCGTTTGCACTTTTCCTTTACCAAAGAAAGCTGAAGTGTTATCGCATCCACTGAACGTGTGGCCATACAGCTTTTTAAAACTTCCGAGGACTGCAAGTCACGAGAACTGTAATCTTTATTTTTTATTTATCTCTGAGCCTCTCTTAAGAAACGGATATCTTTATCTTCAGGTGCGAGAGCGATAATCAATGCGAGAAGATCAATATCTTGTCCGAGGATGACCACTGTATCGTTTCCATGAGATTCGTTTAAGGCGGTTTGAACTATGAGTACGTCAACGTCGTCTACAGCAGTAATTGTTTTGATTCCCTCGTTTTTAAATCTCTCCACCAATTGCGAAATAAACCGTTCCTTTTTGTGAGATTGTTTATCATTTTATTTTGCATTTCAGTCAGTGGCGTGTTGTCATGAAAAACAATTTCCCGGTGAAATGTGTTTCAAAAGACGCTGCTGTCAAACACTACAGTCACTTTTTGGCCGTAATGTTTACGAATAAAGCTGCTTCGGCCATACTACACGATGAATCAAATTGCCGCCATCAACAATGAACTGGCAATCGGAAAAATCTATTGGCCTCTCTCGTACAGCATTGAAAATATCATACAGACGATTTCTTAATTTTCCAAATCTTCTTTTGTGTGAACAGTACAGATTATCCTCTAATATAATTGCAAAGAATGGGAAAATACATAAACTACTTGCGACAAAGCCCTCTATATATGCATCTAATAGAAAAAATTCTGCTCAATAAATTCATTCCTGAGCATTTTTCTCGTTAAAGTAACCGGTTTTAAGATATTCGGAGTCAAACTTGGAATAGGATGGATTTTTACCTCTGCGCCCCAAACTACGCCTCTGTTCGGACGCTGTTAGCGCGAAATAGGTGAGGATAAGCTACAAGGTTAATAGTACATTTTTTATGCAGAATTTAACATGACGATTTTTTTATTTCCTATACTTTTTTCTCTTTCAACGAACGGTTTACAAGATAAAAGTGAAATACTAGCGTTCAGTCCCCGTAATCTGGCCGAAGCAGCTCTATTCATAATCATTACGGACGTTTCACCCCTAAATTGTAGGGAACTATTCGGGTATCTATTTCGAACCCTATCTAGATTACGCATCCCAAATATTACTTTATAAATTATTTCTTCTAAAATATCTAATTTACGTGGACTAATATGTAACAATTGTGTTACAAAATTGAACTGATTCAGTGATGTCTTTTGAAAAGCATTTTAAATAGTAATAATAATTCCCTTAAGAACATATTTTGAATTACATACATTATTCTACAACAGATATTTAGCGTGAACGGTTCATTTTAAAACAGATAATCGCACATTATCAGGTAAAACACCAATGTAATCTGATAGAGTATAACTTACACAATATGAATCATCATAATAACAAACGCGCACGATTGCATAGCGCAACTAATTGCGCAAGCGCTAGAGCATTTTACACTATAGAAGTCTGGCAACCTCGAAGGAGGCAAAGTCTACCGTTATATATAACAGTTTTAAATACATTGAGTCAGAGAGGTACTATTTATATAACGAGGTGTAAACATACCAATCGTATGAACAAAAAAGTGTATGTAAAAAAAAGATAAAAATCCTTTCCCCTCTCCGCGTGCCCTTGGTAAGTGAAATTTGGCGGTTATGTATATGTAAACAGAACTAATCTATCTATATTATTTCTAGTGGAGGTGCGGGCGCCACAAATTTGTAAGGAGGCGGACACGATACAAATGCACATATATATATATATATATATATATATATATATATAAATAGACGGTATATTGATGAGCCCGATATATCGATAGGTCGTTCATAAGCCTGGCATTTCCCAAGTGTATATCTTAACAAGTTTATTAAATATGGCGATTATTGTGCATGTCTTTTAATAGGAAGCGACAAAGGGTGGCTAATTATTATTTGTTCATTGATTATATAAACATTGCATATTTCAGAGCCCGGATATATTTATAGGTACTTTCAGAGTCCACTGTATATAATAATATAACAAGCGTTCGCTCCGCATCCCAGCGATGTTGCCAATGTAACTGGGCCTCTATAGGTCATATTTTCATAATATATATTTCATTGATGCTTGCATTGTCAAGAAGCACAATGTTATATGGTTAGGAGTAAATAGTTGCTATACTGCGCCACTATCACTGCTGTTTGCAGTAGAGAGACGCTATTGAAGGGTCAGATAATAAAGGAAATATATCCATTCATTGAACGCCTAAATAATACAACAGTTATATTTATTTTTATGAATTTGGAATTACATTAAAGATAACCTAATAGAATATTGGGTTATTTTTGTATGCAAATTACATATTAAATATTAATGATTGATAATGTAATTACTCCGTGGTAGGGCATAAGTATTTAAATATTTTAAATTTGTCTGCATTTGAAAAATTTGTTTTATATTTAAAATTTGACTTCATTTTTTCCAGCTTTTAAAGTATTGTCTCATTCGCATTGAAATAAAAACATGAAAATCATTAGAAATTAAAATACGTTTATATACTTAACAGAGATTGTATTAATAGTACAGTAAAATAAGGTATCAATAGTAAAAGAATCCCTTACAGCTATTTTTCTTTGGAAAGTGTACTTATTTTCGTTGAGTCTACAACAAGTGACCTTTGTTTCCGAGTATATGGGTCAAATATGACCAAAAATTGATTGATATCAAATGACAACAAAGCATAAAGTTCCCTTTTAAGTATGGCAAGCAAAAATTTAATTTTTTCCTGCATGATACTTTGTATTGATTATATTGTTGTATTGATTATAATAATTTTATACGCTTCCAATTTGCATTGATAATAATAATAACTATCATTATTATAAGCATATGCAATATTTGTGTCTGACATTAATGACTGACATGTCTGACATTAGGTAGCACTCATAAAAAATGGAATTGTGTGGTATTGTTTTGTGGATCAAAAGTTACTAACATTAATTGCAACAAAACATGCTTTTTTTTCAATATTTTGAAAACACCGGCACACAAAAAAAGTCAGATTTTTTTTATAGTACTGAAATTAAGCAAGTTAGGGCAAGACAATGTACAGCGTGTCGCACTTTTCATGGAGCCACCCTCATATCTCGCCCATTTGATATCCGAATATTTTGAAATTTTGGTGTCGACTATATACCTATGAAATGAGTCTTTAGACGTAACCGCATTTAATTTTAGTCAAAGGTGTCCGATTCTAGGATGGAAAAAGTGGGTTGATTTTCAGAAAAAAGGTATTAGCGATTTTTTTACAAAAAAAACTAGTAAGATGTTCTTAATCAGCACCTTTAGAAACCCAATTGTACAAGATTACATCGTAGTAAATTAAAAAATAAAATAAATAAAATAATGAATAAATAAATTAATTAATGAATTCATTAAATTAAATTAATTACCCAATAGCATTTGTTTTCATGGTTTACTTAGGTGTTTATTGAAGATTATTTGTTAGAAGAATGGTAGGTATAGTAGGTAGAATTTTTGCCTTATTAAATAAATAATTATTTTGTTGTAAAATCAATTCATACTTTTACAACACATTATTCTGAACAAAAATGAAGAATACATTTTTTCATTTGAGAATCCGTTTTACAGATAAAAATTACTTTTTTTGACGCCCCCTATCTCCAACATCTTTGAACCCACTATGATGAAATTTTGTACAAAGAGGTTCCCAAAGGTGCTCATTAAGAATATCTTACTGGTTCTTTTCTGAAAAAATCGCTTTTTGAAAATCGACCTATTTCCATTCTAGAATCGAACGCCTCCGTCTAAAATTAAATGTGGTTACGTCTAAGGACTCACACCACCAAAATTTCAAAATATTCGGATATCAAATGAGCGAGATATGAGGGTGGTTCCATGAAAAGTGCGACACACTGTATATGTACCTTTTTTGTCAGAGCATTTTCCCTAGTATAATGGTTATAATAAAAAAACGACACATTTGGTAGTTAAATTATTATTATTATAAATAATACAATATAAATATTTTTATAAAAATTTAGTTTAATAGGTTTTCTTAGTTTAATGTAATACTGCTACAGTAATAATATTTTTTCCTAATACATATGGGAGGTCAAAGATAGTTTAGGATTACCTTTTCCTTTTGTGTGTAAATTCTTTTGTACACAATAAACGTTCATTTATTTATTTATTTTATTTACTTAAAATTGTACCGGCCGCCAAATTATCAAAAATGAAGTACACAGACGCTTGTCATTTTTTTTATATTCTCCTCAGTCATTTAAAACGCAATTAAAAATCTGAAAAAGCACACATCATCTGTAGGTTTCAGAAAACATTTTTCAAAACACAGCGGATTTTTTAAAACTTATGTTGCTATTTAAATAAAAAAAAAATGTTTGTCACCGCATTTTGCGTTTTCGGGTCTTGATATAATCTTATAGAAATATATTTTTAACCATCATCCTTCAATTTATAAAAATAAAAATTTTTACTCACGTAACGAGGTCATAAAATTATGAACAATCCAAAAAAAAATCCGCGAATTTATTAGCCGATAAGTTTATGCATTCGTCAATTAACAAATAGAGCTTTTGATATGAAATTGGAACTGGCAGAATTTTTATTTTCACATGAAAAATAGTTACAATGATGTTAAAAAATTGTTTATATTTCGGTGAGCGCGTGGTCACACGCTCCAAACGAACTGTTTTATATTTATTGCCGTACGCCCCGCTGAGTTAAGCGGGTGCCTTTTCTCTGGTACCTTTCTACATTCAACTTAAATACATCTTACAATGTGTGACACATGATGTTTTCTTGAATACAGCCCAATAAAACAATCAAAGCGTCTTAAGTGTCAAAAAAATTATTGAAATTATGGGCCTGTTTGAAGCACGATGGAGTTATATGACAGTATAGTACCTAACGGTAGGAAGAGACATGCCAATATGCACCAAAAAATTACATTTTGTAAACTAGTGCCTAAAGATTTATAAAAGAAACTACGGAAATAGCAACAAGAAAATATGGGGACAAAATAAATCGATAAATATAAGTATATCATATTTTTGATGATGTGTGATAATATGATATAGTAGTTAAAGATTGTACTAAATACATGCAGTGAGTGTGTCAGAACAATGTGATATGAAAAGAGAAAAATATATTAATTTTTTATTTTAAATGTTCCCATTATCAAATGTCTTTTTCATTTGTCTAATAAGGGTGTCCCTATTATATCTATTGCACATTTTTTCGAATTTAAATCGACCCAGCCGTTCAAAATATATAAATTATTTTCGAAATATTGGTATTTTTGATTACCCCTAATGGTGGAGTCAAATTAAGCATCAAGATAGGTGAATAAGGAATTAACTGGCTGCAACAGTCTTATTGTTTGAATTTGTTGCCAGTATATATAACAGCAAGTGTATGAGAAGTTTTGCATTAAATCGGTCAATTGCTTGTAAAATTTTAACAATTTATTTTTAAACAGTGAAATTTTCTGCTATTTTCTTTATTATCTCCGGTCCTAGCAATCGTATCGCAATAATCAAAAGAGCCATTTGTTCGCAATAAAATTTTAAATAAGACTAGGCCTATGAAAAACTTTCTGATAATTTGTTAATTTATAAAAAAATAATAGTCACAAAAAAATTGCCTTTTTTGGTTATTTAAGAAATATAACGTAATAATGAATCAATTTTAACGAAAGTTGGTTTAACTATGCCCATTACTGAAGTAAAGCCTCGTGCCACAATATTTATTTCAACGGTTAAAAACCAATAATAATTTCGAAATTTTCATCGCGTTTAAATGCATCGACTTGTAGGACAATTTATTTTTAAAAATGTAGGTTTTTAAATGTATTTTGCAATGGTATTAAGAAAAAAAAAATCTTCATTTAAATTATTTTTTTCAAATTTGTTTATAATTTTCAAAATTATAGTTATAAACAAATTCAAATAATCCTGTGGATTTTTTATAAAACTAAAAACGCAAACGAATTACGAAAATAGATGAAACATTTAACTTTTTTCTAAAAAAAATAATTATCTACTTGCATTTGGGGCCAGGATACGTCAGTTTTTGTAACTAAGTCGCTTATAAATAAACAAGTTAATATTTCTTAAAATTGGGACCTGTTATTCTTCAATACCTATATTTTTGTCTCATTTAGTTGAAAACAAACCAGAAGCACAATTTTTGAAAGATAATGTTTAGAGGCCCGAAAGTCGGGCCTTTGGAAATTATGTTAGAGATTCGATAATTGCCAATTAGCTCTAAACGTTATATTACTGTTTTACAAATTAGACTTTAGTATTTTAGACGATAGCACATTTTTACCAGGATGCGGACGTCTACGGTTCAACTCCTGACTGCGAATATTGTTTTTTTTTATTGTATCGGTGATATTAGAAGTTTTACAAAGCTGTGTCCATGGACATAAGGATATTCGTTCAGATTAGATTGGTTCCTGCTTTTCGCGACAAAAATTAAGAAAATTATAAAAAAGAAATGTGTTTATGTTCTCATAACCGCTCTATTCCATGTTATTTCAAAAATTGTAATTTTGGATTATTTTCAAATATCAGAGACAAAGCTGTAAGCTTTGCAAAACAACCACTCCAAATTTCAAAAAGAAATGTTTTTTTTTTGTGAGCGTTATCGTTGATATATTTTTAGAAATGCTGATTTGATTATATTGTAAATATTGAATTCAAATAATTATAGAGATATTACTCCGTGCTGGTGAATTGTTGCGTCCGAATAGTTTTTTTTATGTTTAACTCTCTATTGCAAATTGGGAATTTCTTTAAATTATTTTTTATGCATTCTTCCGTAACGTTTTAGAAAATTGTGTCTGTACATAAGTTCCATTTAGGAATACTATGTATAGTTTCGCAATAGAAATGGCACAATGCACATGGCACGAAAATTTTAAATTGATAGTTTTCTTCTTCCACAAACGCACGTTTCACCTATCAAGTTGGCATCATCTGGAGAAGATTAAAATTGAACTTCGTCTCGAAGTGATGCCAACTTGGTTGGCGAAATGTGTGCACCGAGTGTTTCTATAGTGTTTATGGAAATACGCATTATTACTTCCACATCCAGTGGAAGTATAGTAACGACAAAAAAATTGAAAAAAAATTTTATTGCTCATATAGTCTTAGAATGTCATGAAACGTCGAGATTTTAAGTTTGAGCAAAAAAAATTTCTGTCTGTCGGTCTGTCTGTAACTTTTTTTGTGCGCACGATTACTCTGGAACCGTTTAAGATATTGACTTGAAATTTGGTACACGTATGTATTTTAACGAGATCTGGAACTAGATTATATTTTCATCTTATTGCGTTAAAGGGTTGGGGGTAAATAGGTAAATCAAGCAGGTAAGAGTCCATAAAATTGATATTTAGTAGATATATATAAAAGAAGTTAAGGCCTCAAAAATTTTTTTGGCATTAGCCACTCCCATTACTACCCCCACCTCTGTGTTAAAGGAGGTGAAAAAAATTAAATTATAATTAAGCGTGTATACAAGAACCCAAGGCCTCAAATTTTTTTTTACTTCAGTCACCCCAACTACCAACCCTCTACCACCACCCCCACTACCGATGTGGCATATCGTTTCATAGGTTTTTGGGGTGGCCGATTTCAAATATTATGTTGTTAAAGTTACTTCGAATAGTATGGATGCGCAGTGGCTTTGCTCGATTAGTATGGATGTGCAGTAGGTTTCCCCGAGTATTATGGATGCGCAGTGGCTTTTCTCGAGTATTTTGGATGCGCAGTGACTTTTCTCGAGTATTATAGATCGCAGTAGGTTACCTCAAGTAGTACGAATGCGCAGCGGGTTACTTTAAGTAGTATGGATGCGCAGTGGCTTTCGTCGAGTACAATGGATGCGCAGTGAGTTACCACGAGTAGTATGGATGCGCAGCGACTTTTCTCGAGTACTATAGATGCGCAGTAGGTTACCTCAAGTGGTATGGATGCGCAGTGGATTTCCTCGAGTAAAATGGATGCGCAGTGGGTTACTTCAAGAAATATGAATGCGCAGTGGCTTTCCTCGAGTAAATTGGATGCACAGTGGGTTATCTTGAGATAGTGTGGATGCGTAGTAGGTTTCCTTGGAGAGAATGCTTGAAGTAGAGGCTTTACTTCTATCGAGTAGTTTACGGCACCAACGATTTTTTATATTTGTCATGCCATTTGTCATCCCTATTATCAATGTGGCAAATAATTTTATGGGTTTTTGGGGTACATGATTTCAAATATTATACTATTAAAGTTCCATAAACAATTATTTCTACATAGTGGAGTGTAAATATAGTATTTTCGTTGTAAGAGACTTGGATGTGGAAGTAGTGATTTTCCTTGTTTAACATCGTTTTTACTTCCACATCCAGTGGAAGTATAGTAACGACAATAAAAGTTAAAAAATTTGTATTGTTCAAATTGGCCTAAAAATGTCATGAAATGTCGAGATTTTAACTTTGAGAAAAAGAAATCTGTTTGTCTGTCGGTCTGTCTGTAACTTTTTTGTGCGCACGTTTACTCTGGAACCGTTTAAGATATTGACTTGAAATTTGGTACACATAAGTACTTTAACGAGATCTGGAACTAGATTATATTTTCATCTTGTTCTCTCGCAGGGTTGGGGGGTAAATTTAGGGTAAATGGGTAAATCAAGCATCCATAAAATTGGTATTTAGTATATACAAGAGAAGCTAAGATCTCAAAAAAATTTTTGGCATTAGCCACCCCCACCCCATTATTAAAGGGGATGAAGAAAATGTGATTTAGTGTATAAACAAGAACCAGAAACCTCAAAATATTTACCCTCATCACCACCCCCACCCCACTACCGATGTGGGGTATCGTTTTATGGGTTTTTGGGGTAGAAGATTTCAAATATTATATTATTAAAGTTCCATAAACAATTATTTCCACATACAAAGTTTTTTCGTTGTGAGTGACTTGGATAGAGAATCTTCATGTGGAAGTAGTGATTCCTTGGGCAGCGGTTTTTCTTGTGCGCACGATTACTCTGGAACCGTTTAAGACATTGACTTGAAATTTGGTGCACATATGTATTTTAACGAGATTTGGAACTAGATTGTATTTTGATCTTATTCCGTTGAAGGGTTGAGGGTAAATTGGGGTACATGGGGGTAAATAGATAAATCAAGCAAGAGTCCATAGAATTGGTATTTAGAATATATGAGAAGCTAATTCTCAAAAAAATTTTTTGGCATTAGCAACCCCCACCTCGTTATTAAAGGGGTGTGAAAAGAATAAAATTGTGATTTAGTGTATGTGTACAAGAACAATTGTGATTTAGTGTATGTGTACAAGAACCAAAGGCCTCAAACATAGTTTTTACTTCATCCATCCCCACTACCACCCCCTTCGACCATCCCCACCCCCACTACCGATGTGGCATATCGTTTTATGGGTTTTTGGGGTAGACAATTTCAATTATACTATTAAAGTTTCATAAGCAAATACTTCCATATTCAATTTTTTTTTGCTGTTAGACTTGGATAGAAAATCTGGATGTGGAAGTAGTGATTCCTTGGGCAGCGGTTTTTTTGTTGTAAGTAGGTCGTATTTTGAGATCAGGTTTTAACACTCAAAATTTGGCACCTGAGCGCTACGCGTGATAAGTTTTGATATTTCAAATGTCCCCGTGTCTAAGCCTACATTGTCTCTACTATCTACAGCTCTAGTGGTCTGGATATTCAAGACCTCTTATCACATAACCTGATGCTCCCATTGTAGATCTTATCATTACTGAAAACAACTTCAAAAGAACAAAAAGCAAATGAGGACTATATATTTTTAAATAATTTTTAAAATTTATTAATTATTACAGTTATTTATTGTTTTCTAAATTTTAGTTATAAACAAATTCAGGTAACTCTACTTTTTTATGAAGTCAAAAACGGTAAACGTTTAGGTCAATTATATATAAACAAATCGATATTCCTTCTTGAAATTTGGGCTGGTTATTCTTCAATGTTTATTATTTTGTTCCTGCTATTTTAAGATAATCCAAAGCTACAATTGGGCTGTTGACGAATTTTCAAAAATGGTGAAATATGGTAGTGGAGGCGTTAATTTATAATTCAGGAATATTACGTTTTTATTCCAACAAAATTCATAAAGATTTGAAAATTGGTGGGTATGTTGGGAATAGCATAAGGATTACTAAACCAAAAAGTTCCCATCCCTAAATAGTGTGCTTCATCCCCCAGGACGTCCTTTCTACCCCCATTTTGGGTTTTTCTAGATTATCTCGGCAACGGTGAAATTTTCGACAAAAATACCTATATACAAAATTGTTCCTTGGAAAATTCTCTATCAAAAAGGTTTTTACCACTTTTTTCCTAAAATTAATAATAACGTGGAAAATATGGCGCAAACATAAGGGTTGGTTCCGACTAGCACTCTCTACAGTACGATCTACCTTAAAGTTTAACGTTTAACGCTTAAAATAGCAGTAGGCACTAAAATTTATTTACAATTTTAATAAATATACAACTTCCACCCCCTTACCTCTATAAAAAGACCGTGTTGTACTTATTTCCACACCACCCTAGAGGTAAAGTACTTGGCGCGTTTTTTTTTAAAGTGGTATCCTCTGTAGGCCTAATCCACTAATTATCAAATGTTAATTATAAATCTTGGTCGTCTTCCACAGATTCAACATTCAAGCATGATTGTCCATGGCAATGATAACACATTGTAGAGCAACGCAAGCCTGCTCTTCTGCAACTTGTGGTGCCCCACCTGATAGGTACAGCTATTTGTATTAGAGTATTGTGTGTTGTATAAATTTTGGGGCAGTGATGCGAATTTGAGGTCTTGAGTACAGAGCCTAAATCAAGTAGGTGAAGACGAGAACTGTCAGAAAAGGGACGCGGAGTTTTGAAAGGAGGTTTTGGCGGAGAGAAGAGTGATGGCAGAGGCGTCTGGCATTGAGAGAGTAAATGTAGCAGAAGTGAAATAAATAATAGTTGGAGAGATAATTTGGAATAATAATTGAATCCAGTGGTGGTTTACGAACAGTCTGCATCAAATCAGAGGTAAACAAAAACTGTTGTTGTGTTAAATGTGAAGAAGTTAATATAAATTTGTTAAATACTGATCTTTTCTTTGTTTCTTTTGACGCAAGCGCGTAACCACTTTTAAATTTCCCTGAGATACTAACTAAGAGCTTCTCAAACTACACCTGTATTCGCACCCTAATTTACATGAACATGAAATAAGCGTTAAAACAGATTCGGGAGCTGGTTCTTTTATAGTCATTATTGGGATTAATATACCGCCAACTTTTTTCCACCCCCAATTGGTAGCTTTGAGCGTCACGTTTTTCCATGTTTGAATTTGGTGAAAAACTCGATAACAGTGTTGCCGAGCGGCAGCAGAAGTTGGTGGAAGTTTTGACAACATAACAGTGTTGCTGGCTTTACCAACTAGTCTGTTAAAAGACATAAATCTGTATTCATCTAGACTTTTTTCTGCCGAGGTACAGTTGTATAAAGCTAAAATAAATCGCTCTCCCATGTTTGCAATTTCTTCATGAGTAGCTTCCTCATTGTTGAAAGTTTGTACAATATGTTGTAAATCACTTCTTTTATTAAATACATTAAGCAATGACCTATGGAAGTGCGGAATGATGTGCTGCATAGTAACACCGAACATTTCGGTGATGGTAAATAGATAACGAATTATATGACTTGCGCTAATTACGGCCCTGATTTACCAACGTACTATTCGTTTGTGAGGAGAAATGGACTAAAAACCTTTTTTGTAGAGAATTTCCTGTAGAACACTTTTGTACATAGGTATTTTTGTCGTAAAATGCACCATTTCATGGATAATTTTAAAAAAGCGAAAATTATGCTGTCCTGATTATTTCCACCAATTTTCAAAACTTTATGAATTTTGTCGGATATATCGCAATTTGAACCGTAATATTACTGAATTATTAGTTATATATTTAATTTTAAAGAAAAATTCTAAGCGCAACATATTTTAAAAAATTATTAAATTTCGACTATTTGAATGTATCACGAAAACGGCAGTTAGATGTGAAGTTATATGCAGAACAGAAGAAGAGAAGCAAGTTGGCATTGTTGTCAATAAAGAAAATAACCTCAAAATTGAATTTGACATTTAATTAGAAGTTTTTAGCGTTTGGTATTTATTTTCTTTCGGAATGGCTGAGGCAGGATTTTAAAAAGCCAATTCTGATATTTTACCTTCTATAGATATATTTATGGTCAGTGAATTTTTAAAAACAGATCATCGTTTTAGCATTGCAAAGGTTAGAGGTGCAAAAGCAGCGAGGTGCGTTACAGCTATAGTTTTGATTATAACTATTAGAAAAAACAGTTAACCATTTATTTTTACGTTCACCATTCGTTACTGAAACACTGAAGAAAAGTTTTTTCGGTGAATTGGTGGTATTATTTACACAGTACGGCACAAAACACCACTTAAACTTAGATTTATCCATAACTTTATGCCGCTAAAATAAACCGAAATGTAACCTAGAAACGTCAATTGAATTTGACATTAGATTTGTTCACAGTCTGAACTACTGCACCAGTGCAGATAATAGTTGGAGAGCGAGTGAGACTATACATAACTTGAAAAGCACTGGTGCATATAGAGGTTTTTGAACAAACTTATTAAATATAGTGTCAAAGTCAATTGACGTTTTCTCTGTCGCTGTCAATAGTTTATAACCTTCATCGTTTAATAACTAACTTCTCTGCAGACTGCCATTATGTTGTCACCTCCGTTTTAAATGCATGTATTTTTCAAATTGATATTGTAATATTATAAGACTTTATTTTCAACTTTTACATGTTTCCAATGATTTTTCATGAAGAAATGTTATTGTTAAACACAGATTCGATTAAAATTTTAACTTAGTGCAACAACCCAATTGTTAAATAACATCGAATAAAGCGGCTTTGAGAACATAATGCACATTTTCAATTTTTTATAACTTTTAATTTGTGTCACGAGAATGGTAAACCAACCTAACTTGAACATCTCGTATACAGCTTTGTAAAACTTTTAATATCACTGAAACAATAAAAAAAATATTTCGAGAGCAGGATTTGAACCCGAGACGTCCGCATCCTGAATAAAAAGCGCTAGTAAGCAAGCAAGCAATAACAAGTTTATTAATATTAAGAGTACAGATATGTACCTCCACGGAATATGTATTTATATACATAAAAATCGCCAGTTGTCTTACCCACTTGGCTATCTAGCGACTAAAGTCAGGTTTGTAAAAACATAATATAACATTTAGATACATTTGGTGATTTTCGGATCTCTAACAAAATCGATAAAGACCTCACTTTCGGGCCTCTATACAGTAACTTTTAACAATTGTAGCTTTGGATTATTTTCAAGTAGCAGAAACAAAATAATAGACAGAGAATTAACAGTCCAAATTTTAATAAGAAATATCGATTTGTTCATTTATAAGTGACCTAAACGTAAAAACTAACATATCTCACCTCCAAATGCAAGAAGTAGAGCATTAATCTTTTTTTTTTTTTAAGTTTGCTTTTTTTATCTACTTTCCGTTTTTGATTTCATAAAAAAACCAGAGAGTTATTTCATTTGTTTATAACTACAATTTCGAAAATTATAAACAACTGCAATAAAAGGGGTTAAAATTTTGAAAAAACGTCTTCGTGATCTATAAAAAGTTACAATTTGAGCCATCTACACATTTCTTGGTTTTGATGGCAGGATTTCACAAGGGTGCAAAGTTTTAGCAACAATTATATACTTGAGCCGTTTTAATGATCATTTTGATTTGAAATATTAAGTGGTGATTGTACTTGGTCCAAAAATTTCAAAATTTCATTGGTTATCCATTATTTTTGAAAGAACAGTGATTTGTTTAGAAACGCATAATTTTGTAGTATTCAATTTTTTTTTTAAATAATAATAACAATTGGTATGAATTATAGTTTATGTATTTTTATTGTACAGCTCATAACGAACATTTTCCTTCTTTTTGTTGTTTTCCCTAGCACTTATAGATTTCGAGATATTCAAAGAAAGCCGATGGAAACACGGCCTAAAAAATTAAATTGTTTAAATAAACAATACGCCGGCGCTGACTCGCAGAAACTGCAAAACTGAACTGTGAACTTAAGTTGATCCCCTGAACACGTTAAAACAAAAAAACTGCCCTGACCAGACAATTTACATTGCGAATTTTTTAGTCCTACTTTGACTCCAGTATAATTTAAACCATCATTATTAAGTACATAGTGTGGTTTTTACAGATCTTGTTTCAGGAAAAATCGATTCAGTAGTTGATTGCAAGGTTTGTAACTCTCGCATTTTAAAAGATATTTAGTCTGAATAGTAATTATTACGTAGTCTCATTAATAATTATTGAATGGGTGTTTCCACTGTTTGGATTTCAATTTGGCAACAACGCACAGACGCAATAATGTACAATATACGGTAGGGTGGCCCATCTCTATAGGGGGTGAATTTTTTTGGCGTATTTTTTAAGTCTCACCCCACGAAAATATACTATTATACTAGGAATAATTTATGTCAAAGTTTCAGATAATTCGGTGAACGGTAACCCGTGCTGCATTCAGGTAGAAATTTGTAGATAAGATTTTATTACGGTAATACACTTAAATTTTACTTAAAATACAAATATCTACCTCTTTTCTCATAATGTTTTATTGGTGTAATTATTTCCTAGAAATTATTTGTTTTGGAAGTTTGGAAATATAATGCACCTACGGTAGGTTTTTATGTCAGTTTGCAATTGTGTTTTACAGTGGTGACATTATAAGTTCTAGCATACGTTCCTTTTTGAAAAAACATTTAACGATGGCTGATGTTAGATCCTTAGGAAAGGAAACTTTCATTTACTTAGTTGGACACTATTCGTCACAAATCATTGGCAATAAATTGCCGTCTAATAGACAAGTATTACAAGTGCTCTTTTATAACATTCATGAAGTGAAGCTAAGTGTACATGAAAGTGCTAAATTAACAATAAAAGAGGTGTCAGTTTTTTGGGATAAAGCTCGCATTCCGACGTCAGGATTTTCATTGTGTTAAACAACTAGATAAACTTTATGCAGAGTGGAGGAACTTACAAAAATCGACTAAAAGGGCCAGTGCGGAAGGTAAAGAAAAAAATTTCGTTGAAAAATTGGACGATCTTTTTGACATTTCTCATGCAAATTCATTGGAGTTGATGAAAATAGATGAAGATAAGCAGTTTTTAATTAACCAAAGAAAAAAGGGACGTCCTGGATTTATGCATGGTATTGATTACCAACTTGCTTCTCAAGAAGAATCAGCTGAGGAGAAATTACAGAAATTATCCGAACGAATGCAACGAAGTCAACAAGAAAAAGCTAGATTAGAGGAAACAGTCACCTGTCCATCATCAAGTAGTAATTCAGCCGACTCCAACGAAAATGAAGATGAAATAATCGAAGCCCAAGAAGAGTTGTTACAAGACCAGGCTGGCCCGTCACAGCCAAAAAAGAAGAGATTGTATGGAACATGTAACATCATCACACCAAAAATAGCCGCTGCATTTGATGCTTGCAAAATAAGCGACAGGTATGGAGTCCATATTTTGACGGCAGTAGCAGAAGCACTAGGACATGACACCACATCTTTGTCCATCAGCAGAACCACACTTCAGCGCTTTAGAAAACGCATCCGCGAAGAAAGAGCTGAAATATTAAAAACTGCCTTCGGTAATTCTGAATTGCCGGCCCCAGTCATCCATTGGGATGGAAAACTTTTACCTTCTCTCACTGGAATGGGAAATATCGATAGACTTGCTATCTTAGTTACTAGTGGAGATATTGAACAACTACTTGGAGTACCAGCTTTGCCCAATTCAACTGGAAGAGAACAGACTGAAGCAGTTTATGATGTGCTTTCTGAATGGAATTTGGACGAAAAGGTAATAGCTTTGTGTTGTGATACAACAGCATCAAATATGGGTTATATAAATGGGGCAGCCACACTATTGCAACAAAAATTAGAAAGGAATATTCTATATTTTCCTTGTAGACATCATATTTTTGAAGTGGTTTTGAGAAGTGTGTTTGACACAAAAATGCCTTCCTCATCTGGTCCAAATGTGCCACTATTTAAACGTTTTAGGGAATTTTGACCTAAAATAGATCAAAATAAACTAAAAACTGGATTTCAGGTATCAAAAATTAAACACATTTTACAACTAGTTAAAGCCGAAATTGTAAAGTTTCTAAATGCAGCTTTAACTTTGCAACAGCCTCGTGATGATTATAAAGAATTTTTAATGCTTTCTAAACTTTTTGTTGAAGAAGAGCCCACTCACACGACATTCTATCAACCAGGGGCATTTCATCATGCACGTTGGATGGCCAAAGCCATTTACTGTCTAAAAATATTTTTTTTCCAAGATCAGTTCCAACTAACTAAAAAAGAAAAAATAGGTATTGAAGATATATGTCTCTTTATTGTAAAGGTTTATGTAAAGGCCTGGTTTACAGCGTCATTTGCTAGGAAAGCACCGCTTCATGACTTAGACTTTTGTAAAGAACTCATTAATTATCAAAATATTGACAAAGAAATATCTCAAGCCGCAAGTAGGAAAATAGTGAACCATTTGTGGTACCTTAATTCAGTAAATGTTGGCTTATCTTTCTTTGATGACGATAGCTCAGTTACCACTAAAAGAGAAATGGTTAAAGCTTTGAATAGGAAAGCACCAAATCAAGAGGGTATTAAACGACTTATGATTAGTAACATTACTGACGTTGAAAACAAGGAAATTCAGGACTTCATATGCGAGAACACTAAACAGTTTTTTCAAAAATTAGGTTTGTCTATGGAATTTTTGGAAAATGATCCAACAACATGGAGGGAAAATGAAAGTTATACCCGATGTTTCAATATTGTAAACAAAATTAAAGTTGTAAATGATGCCGCTGAGAGAGGAATCAAACTTATTACTGACTATAATGACATTTTAACAAAAAATGAAGACCAAAAACAGTTTTTACTCCAAGTTGTAAATGATTATAAATCACAGTTTCCAAATGTAAAAAAAGAAACCCTGTCGCATGCTTTGGCCTAGTGCAAAAAATATTGTTTTTATTACTATATGTCTTGTAGATTTAGGATAATATTTGGTACTATGTATGAAAAAAACGTTTCATAATAAAATACACAAAGATAAAACGAGAGTTTTATTTCAAAAACTTCTAGTCTAGTTTTCTTAGACTACGAATTTACAGTAGTATGACACATGTCATAGTCACAACATATAATGTCTGATATTTGCATGACTTGATTAGTCATTCTAAAGATAAATGTTGCTGATTAAAAAAAAAACAATGCATCAACCAAAGAATGTAAATAATTCCATTTACTTTTATTATTGCATAATAATGCATTCTGCGGCACCCCTTGCCTTCAATTTGCCTCAATAATATTTTGAGGGGACTGTTTTTTCTTCAAATGGAACCATTTGCAGGGGTGAGAAATAAAAAATTTCGATTTCGAAAAAGATGGGCCACCCTAATATACGGCCAAGTGGAGTTGACATGGTACCGAACGTGAACGGAGTTGGTAATGTGCACGAAATGAACAAACAACAAATATAAAAAGTTGAATTCCTGTAAATTTGAGTGAGCGCACTGACACGAAAACTACCTTATCAACCAACATTCTCATCACTGCAAAAGTTATCACTACGTTTTCTAGTGGACGCAACAGCGTTGGATTGTGAAAGGATTCAATAATATTAGCAGGACGTATATATATATACATATATATATATATATATATATATATATATATATATATATATATATATATATATATATATATATATATATATATATATATATATATATATATATATATATATATATATATATATATATATATATATATATATATATATATATATATATATATATATATATATATATATAATATACGTACCCGGCTACCAATACCAAGCCCGATACGTTGCACAGACACTCAGAAGCCCGAGTCTTTTATTGTAGTTAGACGCGTGTATATTACAAATATATCATGGAAACATTTATATACACCGCGCAATAGAAGAGGGGTAACTTTATTAACATTAACAAAAATATATATTTCTCAGGTTATCCGAAGGCCAACACACACGTCTATCTATACGAAGCCGGTTTGTATGTATGTATGTAGTTGGTGCATTTTACGAAGCCCGGCATCGTTGCCAGCGCTTCTGTTAGAATATTTAACATTTTAAAAGAACCGTGCAGGCGTTCAACTAGAATCGAAAAAATTCGATAAAATAACAATATTTTTTAATGGGTTAAAAATCAAGGTATTTTCTTTCTTTTAACCTGTTCTATTGATACTTTATTCATCATAGGCCAATTTAGTACAGTACCTAGAGCTAAAAAATATGCAAAACTTCGCAATAATGTCATATTGAACGGATTTCGTTCATTTTTGGCAGTATAATAGTAAATGCTGCACAGAAACGTTTCTATATTGTGCGGAGGCTTGCTAATTTATAGGGGGTGGATGCCACCCCCTGACAGGGGGTGGCGCTTGAAAAAAATATATATTTATTGAATCTGAAGTAAAATCATATTTTAAGAATAAAAGGTTCTATGCAATTTTTCACATAAATTGATAGTTTTTAAGTTATAACGACTTCAAAATTGCGATTTTAGCTTAAAAAAAAGGTATTTACAAACGGCTTTCGTCAAGTATCTCGAAAAGTATTACTTTATCGAAAAAATGTTACAGACCAATTAGAGAAAGTACAAACTGGGAATTCTCTATATTTTTTGTTTATTGATGTAGAATTAATAATTTCGGAGACATTTAAGTTTACATTAGGCATCCAAGTGTTCATAAGGTAACACAGGCCCACAAAAAAAAAAGTTGTCTGCGCCGGGGTACTGATCATACCTATCTCTTGTATTTTGACCCGCTGAACACGAATCTGACCTTAGTTTTTCACCTATACGTCAGGTTTTTTTCTACAGCAAATAAATATATAAATATTACGATTCAACAGATTTTTTTTGCTGTTAAAAAGACCGGACGTGTTCAGATTCGTATTCAGCGGCTCAAAATACAAGGGATAGGTGTAGTCAGTACCCCCGCGCAGACCTTTTTTTGGTTGCCACTGTGCCTTGTATTTTGAGCAGCTGAACAAGAATCTGATCTTAGTTTTTACCCAGCATGTCAGGTTTTTCTTTTAACAGCAAATGAATATATAAATATTAGACTTTTTTTGCTATAAAAAAAATCCTGACGTATAGGGGAAAAATTAAGGTCAGATTCGTGTTCAGTGGGTCAAAATACAAGGGATAGGTATGGTCAATACCCCGGCGCAGACAACTTTTCTTTTTTGTGGGCCTGTGTAATTGTTTAGAGTGAGAGTTAAATATCTTAGAAACTGTGACACCTACGTCAAGGATGCTAATAGGTAAAATAATAGGATATTAATTAAGCTTTCAACTGTTTTTTTATTTGTTTCTGTAGCATAAAAAACGAAGTTATGACCGAAGCAATGTGCGTCTACACGTTTTTTTATAACAAAGTCGCCATTTTGTTACTGTAATTAGCCAGTAATTAAAAAAAAGAATTCCAAACACTATTTCTCATTAATATATAGAATGACGTAGATGCTCAAATTTTTTGGTTTGTATACAACACTTTCTTTAGAAAAAGATACAGTTTAAAGTATAAAGGTATTTTCGATAAAACGTAATTTTTTTCCTTTCCCAAATATCTCGATAAATATTAGTTTTATTGAAAAAGGGTACAGACCAAAAATAAAGCTCATAAACTTGAATTTTGCTTGTTTATTTATTTACATAGCTTTAATAGTTTCGGAGATATGAAAGTTTACAAATGGGGTCCGTTTATAAGACGAAAAATGCAGTTTAAATGGTAAATATCTCAAAAATTGTGATACCTACGCCACTCATGCTAAGAAATGAAATTAAAGACAATTAATTGCGCTTTCAAATTATTTTTTACTCATTTCTGTAGCATAAGAAATAAAGAAGTTATGACGGAAAAATGTGCGTATTTATATTTTTTTATATAAAAAGGTCGCCATTTTGTTACTCTAATTAGCCAGTAATTTAAAAAATTATCTCAAATACAGTTTTTCGTTAAGATGTAGCATTACCTAGATGCTCAATTTCTTTTGCTAATTTAAAGCACTTACTTTAAAAAAAATGCATTTCGAAATAATTGGATACCAAATATAAACTTAAATATCTCCGAAATTATTAATCCTACATCAATAAATAAAAAATATAATTAATTCCCAGTTTGTACTATCTGTAATTGGTCTGTAACATTTTTTCAAAAAAGTAATACTTTTCGAGATACTTGACGAAAGCCGTTTGGAAATACCTTTTTTTTAAGCTTAAATCGCAATTTTGAAGTCGTTATAACTTAAAAACTATCAATTTATGTGAAAAATTGCATAGAACCTTAAAATTTGATTCTATTTCAGCTCCAATAAATATATATATTTTTTCAGTGCCATCCCCTGAGAGGGGGTGGCATCCACCCCCTATAAATTAGCAAGCCCCCGCACAATATAGAAACTTTTTTGTGAACCATTTACTATAATACTGCCAAAAATGAACGAAATCTGTTGAATATGACATTATTCCGAAGTCAAAACATCTAGATACTGTACTATGCGTCTAATGTGTTTCTTTTTACTATTTTCGTTTAGATCAAATGTATTGTAATTGTTTCAAATAGAAGAAATAATTAAATGTCTTTGATTACTATTTGAATTATTTTTCTTTTATTCTCCACAAGTTTTTCAAGTGAACACAAAAATAGTAAAACTGTAGATGTTTATTTGTTGATCCAGTAGTTGAAAGTGTCACTGGCACCGATGGAAATTTGAAATGGATTTTTAAAGTACAATTGCCGCTTTGTTCTTTCCAATATGTTTCTTTTCAATATTTTGGATTTAATTGTAATTGTTTGAATTAGATGAAATAATTGTATTTGATTATTAGTTAAAATTAACTTAAATTTAATTTAATTATTTCACTTTGATTTTAATAAAAGCGAATTTAAGAGCACCTTCGATTTCTTTCATTACAAGTTCCTCAAATATCATATTATACCATGATCTTTGAGTTCCTTTATCAGATACACTGTTGTCAACTTTACAGGCCACGTATAGTGCGACTAAAATACTGGGCTTCCGATAATCGGGCTTACATCCACAGTGTATATACAGCTCTCGTAGGCGTCCTTAGTGCGGAATTTCTTTGAACTAAAACTGTATCTTTTGAGGGACACAACGACTTTAACGGACCCTTCTAAATATCAGTAAAAACGCTAAATTACTTATACTGTAATTTATTTGAACTGAAATTATATGTGGAGAGGTAAGCAATGACTTCAATAACCCCCCCTAAGAAGCGAGATAAACTGTCAATGACCCATACTATATTTTATCGCTGAATATACACGTAAATTTTACGAAGCCCGAAGTCGGGCCGCGTAAGTCGGTCACGGGCTTCCTATCAACTGGAAAACATACAATTTCGGGCTTCCTAATGCCGGTAAATAAATATATATATATATATATATATATATATATATATATATATATATATATATATATATATATATATATATTGATAAGTAATACGTTGTCACCTCAGTGTCGTTTACTGGGAGGCCTGACCTCACTTTTCTGGTGGTAATAATTGACCTATTTATACATATATCCTCTAAGGGGAGTCCCAGGAATAGGTTTCTCAAAAAAAATATGTGATTTCTTAATTTAAAATTTTGTATATATGTTTAGATATTACAAATGCGAAGAGACCTCAGTTATATATATTACCGCACGAGAGTTGCAATCCCAAGTCGCCTCATACAATGTTGCCAACATTTTTGAGGTGTGTCCGTACTGATTATACCTGCGGTATATACAGCAGGGAATAATCTGTTTCATTAGTACAGTTAAGGGAAAATGAATAGTTCAAAATATGTAGAATTTATTTCTTTCTGAACTTTTCAAGAAATGATACTAGGACATAAATTTCATGGGTAGGAAGTGAAAAAAGGTGATAGAAATATAATCTTATTTGTTAAAATTATGATTTAAAAATATCTTAGGCAAATAAAATAATGTGCTGTGTAAACAAAAGTTTGCAATTTATGATTTGTAACTACACGAATTATTTCCCCCAATCGGCCTTTTTGAACTTCGTTGACTGGATTATAAGTATTTTTAATAAGACTATTATGAAATGAATCAAAGTTGCAGACAGGCGTTGCCGACTGCGAATATCTATTGAGTAAACATGATAACGTCTGTTGGACTTTTTGTTGGACTTGTCTGTTGGAAAATTCTTATTTCAAATTGTAAACATCTATAAAATAGCACAGTAGAATAGTTTTTATTGAAATTGAATCTTGTCCGACATACACAGCGATCGTCATAGGCGTGTAAACTCTGATCTATTATATGTAAAAACTATGTTTTATTATAATTTTGGAGCAAAATATTACAAAGGTTTTTTATTAAACAAACAAAAATATGAAGGTGTACAAGGCATCTAAACCGCAATACACAGGGTGTCTCTCAGGTTTGAACAACTCTGTATATATTAGAGGACATATCAAACCTTACCTTAAAAACCCTAAAATATCATTAAAGTATTTTTAATAAAACTATTTTGAAATGAATGAAAGTTGTTGTTCGGTGTTGTCGAATGCGAATAAATATATGAAGTACGCGAATTTTTTTGCGAATTTGGAACATAAAATAGCCCGATAACATACTTCATATTTAAATTGGATCATATCCGTCGTACAGAGGAAACATATGTGTCATCTTTTATATAATTTGTTTTATTATGATTTTAGAGCAATGTCCTCCAAATGTTTTTGATTAAGAACATAAAAAATGCAAAAATATACAAGATATCTATACTACAATATACAATGAGTCTTCTAGGTTCGTGCGAACATTACGTGAGTTAGATGATATATCAATTTTAACCTAAAATGTTATTGAGGTATTTTTAATAATACTATTACGAAACGAAAGTTGAAGTTGGGAGCGCAAAGCGGACTCAATTGTAAGACAATAGTAACCGAGAAGTCTATTACAATTGTGAGCAGTAAAAAATAAATGAAAGTTATCTTGTTCATGATTTAAAAAATATATAAAAAAAAAGACATTAAACAAAATTTCAAAAAAAAAAATGAAATAGAGAACAGAGAATGGTTAAACAAAATAAGTTCTTATTTAGTTTACGAATTTAATTATGTTTATTTACTGTTCACAAATTCAATGGGAATGTAACCCGTAACTGAAAAAAATAAATATTGACCTGCCACCTTTGTGATTTTTAATCTCAAAACCAAGCCCATTTTACACTCCCAAAACTTAAACACACACGATATGATCACCTTGTAAATAGACTCTGCTGCTCTATTAGAATTTTAGATCGAAATGTTACTAGGATTTTAATTATGCACAAAATAATGCTAAGATGCATAAAAAGTCGAAACTCAACATACACTGGGTCTCTCAAGTTTTAACAAACTTTACGTAGATATATTATTACATATCAATGTTACTTTAAAAGGTATACATTGTTTGTATTTAATAAGAGTATTACAATCGAATGAAAGTTGCATTCTGCCGTTGCCGACTGATTTATTGATTAAAAACTATATATATTGACTGTGTACTTAATTTCAGTGGTACCTTTTAAAAGTGAATTGTGCCGTGTTGGTACAAAATATGAATCAAATAGGTTTTCGCAGTCGGCCACGCACGATAGCAACTTTTACCCATTAAAATCAACATATAAATTCGAATCTAGTCCTACCAATAATTAAATGGATAAATAAAATAATCACATCAGAAATAAAATTTCTGCATCTCTTGAATTGAGTTTTATTGCGGATTCAATGCATTTACGATTACTAGGAAAGACTTTTTTATTTTCTTTCTGAAAATTCGTCTAGGTAGAGGCCGGCGCAAATACGGAATTATAGTTACAAGTTATCGAATTCCAGTATTTCATCTTCAAAAGTGAATTAGTGATTTTATATTTTTTAAGCGTTTAGTTTTGGTTATCTAGATTTATATTTTTTCTTTATTTCGTTATTTATGTGTAAAATGTATACGAATTCCAAGCTGACTGTCACTTGCATTGTTTGAATGACATTAAGTAAGAATGAGGTTTAACAACCAATAAATATCAAACACAAATGGGTTTATTATAACTTGTAAAAAACCTTTAAACTTCTCAAAATATTTTTCTATTGTTCTGGATTGCATAAACAATGTCACAAAGAAAGTTGAAATCAGGCAACATTTTATAAAATTGTGTTCTGCACCTTATCAAACTGAGTTAGAATTATCTGTTAAAATATGTGTTTTCTAATCTAAAAAAATATACGATTTGTGGGGACAAGATTATGACAACGAAGCAAATATGCGTAGTGAATACACTGGGCTGTGACAGAAAATCTTGGGAATAAATCCTAGAACGTTTTATGTACTAAGCTGTGCGCATAATTTAAATTTAGTGCCAAACAATGCTGCAGATCGTTCTTTTAAAATAACCTTTTTTTTAACTAAACTTGAATTTAAGTCCACATTTCTTGAGAAAGAGAATATATATCAATATGCAGTTTTGAGGATATAAGAGATAATTTATTTGTGAAACAGCGAGTTTTGCCCGACTCTTTTAATTTGAGCACATTACTATTAAGACAGTAAAATTAATAGCTGAGCCGGAACAAATTTGTAACAACCTGATTTCTTATGGATTGCATTCTATGGCTATTCAGAACTCTCTAACTGAAAATCTCAAATAATCCGCCTTGTAGAAATGAAGAAAAAATGCGCCGCCATGTTTAAATTAGGCACTTTTTTTCCTTTAATCGGTAATAGCCCATACGGATGACACTTTAAGAAAAAAGTAAAGAGGTAAAATATTGAGAGAAAGAGCCAAGTTTTAATGTGGTACAAAATTTTTTGCAATCGTTTAAATATTAGCAAAGTTACGGTTGTCAAAATGACAGATTTATATAAAAAAAGATTACTTTTTGTTTTTTAATATCCAATTCTCTGGATTAAGATTGTTGCCTAACCAGACTTGAATTTGCCAATACACTCTATAAATATGATATTTAGTGGCATCGGATGTTGGTGGAAGAACTGCTAGATCGAAGTATTGAAAAATATTTTGCCCAGCAGAAATCTGATTATACCAACGAACCTGTACCTAATCATTAAAACCATTAGTTTTTTTTACTGCCATACCATCTTAAAATAAGTTCTATCCCAGTTACCTCAAGCTGATTTGCTTCAGCAAAACTTTTGAAAATTAATAGGCTGTTACTTAGTTCAATATTATTTTCTAAAACTGAAAATACTGTTTTTTTTGCCGTTTTTATAAAATGCAGAGGTGGTATCGCATCCGGCATGTGTAAATAGAATATTTTTTACTACATTTTCACTTAGTTCTGAACGTAACTTACGCATATTCGTCATTTTATCAGATTTACCTCCATCACTGGGTCTCATCATGTACACATTCTTTATTTTGCAATGTTCAATGAGTAACGTTATTAAGTCTGTATATTGACCCACAACTACCACATATCAGTTGAGCAATCAATAACAGTTTTTACAATTAAATAATCAGCATCTGAATCCGTACATTCGACTGTGATATTGTTTCGGGAAAAATTTGATCTTTATTTAATGCTGATGCTAAAAATCCGTTTTGAGATATCTCTAACCATATTTAATTAGTATTACCGACAAAAGTTTTTGTTGAATATTGTTACATTTTTATGGTGTTAAAATACGAAAAAAAAATCCTTTTTTGACAGCTCCGTTAAAATTAGAATAAGTAAATTTTTTTGCACGGTAATCAGTGGAGTACCTAAAATCGGTACACGTTTACGGATTGGGGGACCGTTTTTATATTTTCTACATCAAAATATAAACAGAACCCCACTTTATCTCCAGAACGGTTAAAAATATCAAATTGAAATTTATCACTAAACCTGTAGATACAAAATTTTTTTTCCAAATTTTGTTGATGTATTTTTCATACCAAAAATATGCTAAAAATTGCATGTCGTTTTAATGGTATTAAATAGAATCTAAATATCTATTTATTTATTTTTATAAGCACTATTATTATATAAAATGTCAACTAAAGAAAAAGAGAAGAACCACACTTTTTATTATTAACTGATAGAACAGTACATAAGTGAAGCAGTAAAAATGGTAAAATTCCCGGCCCGAAGACGATGAAAGGAATTTCCTTAATTTATTTTTGCAATATGCTACAATACGTACATCAAAATCTATATTGTCACATTACCTGCTTTTTATTTTTAATTCTAAAAACTGAAAAATTAATAATTCTTCTAATTTTTAAATAAATAAACGAAAATCAATATATTCATGTTTTTGAGGTCGCTGAATATGACTGTGAGGTCGAGACTTATGAGACGAAAATATTAAGGGTAGAAATCACCCTCAAATACTGAAAAATTAATTGTCTTCTAATTTTACGAATAAGATCACGAAAATTTATTTACTCATGTTTTTGACGTCGCTGAATATGATAATGAGGTCAAAACATAGGAAAGACGGAAACATTAAGGGTTGAAACCACCTTTAAATACTGAAAAATTAATAATTCTTCTAAAGTTACAAATAAATTCACGAAAATCCATATACTTACGTTTTTTAGGTCGCTGAATAAGATTATGTGGTCTAAATTTGTCTAATTTTATTATAAAGTAAAAATAATTATTATAGACTAGTTCACAAATTCAAAGCAGTGTTAATTTTTGATAGAGCTCGTAAAAATATGAGTGAGAGCTCATTGGATTCGGAATGACATCTAGAAAAATGTGCAAAAGTTTCAAACTCGCACAGAAACAACTGCAAAAGTTGAAAACAAATGAACATTGAAAAAATAACGAGTTTCGTTTTTTGCAAATACCTCGAAAACTATCAATATTTAAGAAAATTTAAAGAAAGATTCTTAAAGGGGAAGAAATTTCCAATAAAAAAGTCAGGACTACCGAAACTCTATCTCTATTAATAATAATTTTAATTGAATGTTGAAAATAGAGCTCCGCGCGGTGAACACTAAGCCGTTACGATGCTCTGAAACCGGCCGTAACAAGTAAAAATATTTTTTTATGTTATTAAATATTAATTTAAAATTTTTTATAAATTATGGTATTATTTAGACGCTTAAAGGAACAATATCCCGTTGGAAAAAAATTTTTCACCGATTTTTCATAAAATGAGCCTATTGTTAATTAACAAATTTTTTTAGAGTTTGCGTTTATGTTTCAAGTCGGATAATTGTTAAACAAGTATTGTTTGAATGATATTTAGTAAGGATAAGATTTAACAACCAATAAATATTAAACACAATTTGGTTTATTACCAACTAGTAAAAAAATTATAAACTACAAATATTTTTTCTATTATTCTGGATTACACTCCCGATGATAGTCACATTGAGCAGCTCTAATAATTGTTTTCAGATTTGTCACCTTAAATAATGTTACAAAAAAAATTGGAATTAGGCAACATTTTACAAAAAGCAACGGATCGATCAAACTGAATGATCCAGATTTGTTCAAAATGTGTTTTGTAATATAAATTTAAATATATGCAATTTGCAAGATTATGACAACGGAACAAATATGCGTAGTGAGCACGGTAAGGGCTGTGATAGAAAATCTTAGAAATAAATCCTAGAGCATGTTAAGCTCATGTTAAGTACAATGTTCTGCACATAGTTTAAATCTATTGCCAAACGATGCTGCAGATCGTTCTTTTAAAGCAACCTTTTTTTTTTTTACTAAACTACTGGCTAATTGAAACGGACCAAGCGAATAAATATCAATATGTGATTTTCAGGATTTAAGGGATAATTCATTTGTGAAAAGGCGAGTTTTCTATAATTCTTTTATTTTGAACCGTGTTACTTTTTTCAGGGTGTAAAAGAACAGCGTGTTTTTTTTTGACAAACTTTATACCTAACTACCGAGATTCGTAGAGATTCCACAAAAAAAGTTTTATATTTTTTTTATGTGATTTTTTTTAGTCACTGGTGTATTGTAAGAAACGATTTCTCAAATTTTTTGTATCTCACTTATTTTGTAAGATGCCGATTTTTTTTTTCTAAAAACCTGTAATTTTTTTAACATTATGTCTTATTGTGCTTTGTAAGAGCCGATCATTGTAGGTTATTATAATACCTTATGATAGCTCCTTTAAAATCATAATAAGTAAAGTAAATCTTTGCATGGTAATCACTGGAGTATCCAAAATTGGTATATGTTTACGGATTGGGGAATCTTTTTTGGGTTTTTACATTAAATTATAAAAAACAGGAACCCATTTATCTCCGGAACAATTACAGATATCAAGCTATAATTTGGCACATCTATGAAGGGACTAACTAAAATGGCTTTACCTGTAGATATATTTATTGCCAAATTTTGTTGATTTAATTTTCACACCAAAAATACAAAAGTGTACGAAAAATTGTATGTCTATTTAATACAACTAAATATAATCTAAATATTTATTTATCTATTTTTATAAGCACTTATATAAAATGTGAACTAAAGAAAAAGGGAAGAACCATACTTTTTATTATTAATGGAGCAATAATAGTTAAATGTATATTAGCGAGGAAAATGATATGTATTCACCATGAACTGAAAGTACAAAAAAATGCACTTATTATTTTAAAGGAACGGCATAAGGTATTATAATAATCTACAACGATCGGCTGTTATGAAAACCAATGAGGCCTAATGACAAAAAGATATTTATTTTTTTTAAACTAGTGACCAAAAAAAATGCCATCAAAATAATATTAAATAATGTTTGTTGAATCTCGGTAGTTATAAAGTTTGGTTAAAAAAGCACGCTTTTCTTTCACACCCTGTAAACAGTAACGTGCTTCAAAATAAAAGAAATGAACAAAATCGGCTGTTTCACAAATAAATAATCTCTTAAATTCTGAAAACTGCATATCGATATCTATTCTCTTTCTCAAAAAATGTGGATTTAAATTCAACCTAAAAATTTGCTTGGTCCCTTTCAATTGGCCAGCGGTTGAAGAACTATAAATATTTTTGTTGGTCACTGGCCGTTAACGCTATACGCAAATTGATGCAACGTTGCCAGTAATCTGAGGGGACGGCGAATACGTAATATCTGTAGTCTGCCTTATACTATTTAGAGGTGACTTCGTGTTGACTATTCCTACTTGGTACGGCGACACTAGCGCTGGTGATATACACTCGAACTAAAACTCAAAATTGTAGGTACCAGATGTATGAAGTGACCTCAGAAATTAAGGGAAAACGTTGTCGCCTCAGCTTTATGAGGTCACAGCGTATTTAGTATATCTATTCTTGAGGCGACAACGTAGTGTTTATAACTCATATTCTATATTCTAAAACTTTGGTCTCATATAATTTTTCATATAAGAATGCATAATTTTGGCTCAAAATCTAAAAAAAGGCGCAAAAGTCTATATGTATATTTATTTCTTTCACGCCCTCTAACGGCGAAACTATGCGGAATTTGAGAAAAAAAGGTAGAGAAAAAATTTGTAGGAAATTTTATGCCCTATGCCCTTATGCCATTTGTTCTCTTTATATTTTTCACCAAAATGCATAGTTTTTTATCACAAGAGAGAGAAAGACGAAAAAACGCTAAAATTCATATATATGTATATATTTCTCACAAACCACCCTGTGGAGGGTAAAAATCATGTTTAGATAACTCAAATACTTCACTTTTTACAGGTCTCATAACTATGGGAAAAATTTGTGATTTTTTTACTAATTTGAAGGAATTATAAGGAAACGTATAGAGGAGTTCGACAAAAATATTTCACTAGTAAATGTTCTGCGCTCTAAAAGTATACCTACTAAAATAAATTATTGTTGAAAATATCTACAGCGAGATTACTCAATTTCTTCACTGTTCTATATGCTCATGAATTGAACAAACACGTAACAGGCAAATTTTCTTATTCATCTTCTTTCAACTAAATAAGGATTGGAATGTCTAGAGAAAGGTTGCTTCTGATCCGTGTCATTTTAAAATGATTATGGACTTCAATCGTTATATGAACGTTTTCTTCCCGGTATTGAAAAATTTAGTTCGATACAAATTTTTTAAGTATTTAATCAGACCCACTTATTGCCTATAAGAGACTAAAGCGCATGTTAACCTTCAACGTTGTGACTTAAACTAGATATACTATGTAATCTTGAGGAGGAGATTGTGAAATACAATTTTAAACATTTACCAGGCAAAGTGATATGAACTCCACTACTAGGTGAACATATATTTTTTACGGAAGGATTATCCATTTTTCTGACAGAATCTGTGAATGGTCCAGTAGCATTAATAACACATTTTGCTGAGACAGTCCATGTTTTGCCGCTTAGTTCATCTCTTACATTAGCACCGGTAACGATTTCCTTTCCGTCTCTCTTTCTTTTTGTGAGCCCTGTTACCGAAACGTGATTTACGACCGTGGCACCATGTTGAATTGCTGTCATCGCTATCGCTAGATTCATTCTGGCATCGTTCATCATTCCTATAAAAAAAAAAAATAAGAAATTTAGTCCAGTCTTAGGACGTTAAAATGTATGATCTTCCTAAAAATAGTTTGTGGAAAGAAAATAACCTATACGATAAATTTCAGAAATCCAAATAACAACCCATATTTTGTGATTTTGCAAATATTTGCAAAATTGTATTGAGAGACGATTTTTCCAGATATCTCAAAAACTGTGCATTCTAAAAACGAATAGTTATATAGTAAAATGAATAACACTAAATTTTCTATCGTTTACACTATTCAATTTTCTTGTTAACAGATATAGATAATCCGATAATCGAATAGAAATCAGGATATCCTGCTCCGACCGTTCCCGAATATAATTTCAAATTTGTAACAGGATTACCAGTCTCTTCCAAAGTAAGTGTGCTCTACCCATAGTACTCATTATCTAGATACACATACTCTGCTCACTAAAGTTGCGCACTCGTCTACTTTGCACAGTATATGACTAGGTCGTGCTGTAATTTAGTTTGTGGGCACTGAGGGGCAAAGACAGCATTTCATTGTAGAATAAGCAGATTGCGACTGTATTTTGCGACGTCACACTTTTGGAGGGGTTTAAAGGGAGTGAGTAGATCATGTATATATGGCACATGGGTATTCCCCTCTGTGCATCTTTCGCAAACACATGCCTGTTAGATATTATTATGCCAGTTAGTCGGGAATCTGAGCTCCAATTTAAGCCTTAGTTTTTGAAGCCTAGGTACCTGTCAGACACACGGCTGAAAAGTGTCCTACTCGATGTAAAATTGTCGCTGAATCCGAATCCGGAGGGCGCATAAAAATTGGGGATTGCCTTCAACCCTTAATCCGACAATTTACTCTTATTTCGGAAATTGTAAAAACTGAATTTTTAAAATATAACTTGCGTTTTCTCCCAAAAAAATAAGCTAAAAATCCATTCCTTTTTTTTTCAAATTGTAGCTCACTGTGCATTTAATGCAACAGTGTAGTCAAAACACATCGAATAATAATAAAGATTTTAGAAAAAAACATGTCGTGAACCTCTACGCAACCGGCGCATTGAAAAATGTAGCCTGCGAGTTTTTGTTAATTTTGGGAAATTGACAAAAACTATATCGTTCGAAATTACAAGAAAAGACCAAAATTATTTTTAGTGATTGATTCATACTGATATTTTGAATGAAACGGAAGATATGATTTATTTAAATTTGGTCGTCTTGCGGTAGAGCCCGCTACGAGTCGAAACTGACGTATGCGGGCACTCTTTTGCATTAGATTTAGTTATTTGGTACTGTATTAATAGGTACAATATTCCTGTGTCAGATTTCACTGGCTTAATTTTGTTTAAAAGATATAGTTATTAATATAGTTGGTTAAAATTCCTGAGGTTCATACTTCTACATCATGGAAATAGAGTAACAATAAAAGAATTGGATTTATTTTATTCAAATAGGATTAGAATGTCAAGAAACGTCGAAATTTTTAGTTGGAACAAAATTTAAAAAATCCTGTCAGTCCGTCTTGTCTGTAACTTTCTTTGGGCGTACTATTACTCTGGAACGGCTTATGATATTGACTTGAAATTTAGTATACCTACACGTTATATAACTAGATTATTATATATTGATATTATTCCGTTGAAGGGTTGGGGTGTAAATGTGGGTAAATGGAAGTAAACAAGTAAAGCAAACAAGAGTTCATAAAATTGGGATTTAGTGTTTGCATAAGAAGCCAAGATCTCAAAGAATGTGATTTAGTTTGTATACAACAAAGGCCTCATTTTTTTTTAACTTCAGCCAATCCCAATACTACCTCCCTTAATAATGTGGTGGGGGTGGCGGTGGTAGTGGGGAACTTGGAAGAGTCTTGAATAGAAAATCTGGATGTGGTTTGTATTTATATCAGCTAAGCGAAATACATTACAATTAATAATAATTAGAAATTATTATAATTATAAGTTTTCATCAGTACATTTACCTACACACAATAATAATGCAAGACCAGTTCTGTAGTTCTTTTGCAGAAACACCTCTTGTTGCAAATATTATTCTTACACTTGCAAACGACTACCTAGAAGTGACTGGCTTCGATTTTTCTTACACATGGTAGGTATCAGCACGCCTTTTGTCAAAGTCTAATCATACTGAAGAACATCCGGAAGTTTTGGAGACATGTTTTTTTTTCCAAATAAGATACATATAAGAAACATATCTTGGCATGTTCCTAAAATATGGTAAAACTCTATATCGCTCTTGCAGTTTAAAAATAAATGTACCCTTACTTCTTTAAGTGGAAATGCGAGTGACCATTTAAAGAATGTGGAGCCAGTGTTTATAAATTGCATGACGTTGCAATCGTCTACGTCATTTATATATTTTGCCAGAGGAATGAGCGTTTCCCAATTTTTAATTGCCGTCTTAAATTCTGTCTATTTTCTCTTCATAAATATGTAGCTTGTGTTATATCACCTACTAAGTACGTAGGTCGCTATAACCCAGTAAACATACACACGTTAGAAAAACGTTTGAAAATTACGATAACCGACCGTTACATAAACGTAACTAACATTCGTTGAATAAACGCAAAAATGTCGCCGAGATCCACGGAGTTTTCCACTATTAAATAGACTACTAATCAACGTTAGTTAATTACGTGTTTTCCACCAATAATAAAAACGGTAAAATACCTAATTAACGTTTTTATTATTGGTGGAAAACACGTAATATTATTTACTTGTTTTATAGTAAACCAACATACGCCAGAAAGACATTTTAAAATCACTTTATATAAACGTGAATAATATTCATTGAATAAACGCAAAAATGTCGCCGAGATCCACGGAGTTTTCCACTATTAAATAGACCACTAATCAACGTTAGTTAATTAAGCTGTTTTAACGTTTTCATTATTGGTAAAAAACACGTAATACCATTTAACTGTTTTATAGTAAACCAATATACGTGGTAAAAACATTTTAAAATCACTTTATATAAACGTGAATAATAATCGCCGAATAAACGCAAAAATGTCGCAGAGATCCACGGAGTTTTCCACTACCCAGTGGGCATGTTGCAGAACCCTCCAGAATCGACCTAAGTTACAGAATCAAAATTCGACTTAGGCAAAAATTTCATTTAAGGACATTTTTAAGAGTCTGCAGAGACACACACCAGTCCATAGGGACCGTTATGAGTTCTATAAGGGTTAGAAATGACCAGGTGAAAATTCGGAGAAACACGGAATTTTCACTTAGGAAAATATGTAACTTTTCTAAGATATTCATATTTAGGCTGGTAGAGAGATTTCGAGTAGACATAAACATTCTTGAAACGCAAGCCGTGTGGATGAGTCAGCAGGCTTATCACGATGTTTGTTTTCCCGCAATTTGAAGGTCCGCATATGATACACCTGATACTGTCGGGTAACAGAGAACCATGTCTACTATCTTTTTCCACATGACTATCGAAATCGAGATTATCGATTTTCAGACTGTTACCTGTCTTGATGAAACGCATGATTGACACTGGCGTATTTCCACCTGGAGTTTAAGTATAAATACCTTTCGATCACCTGTAACACATCAGTCTACTTTTACGTGCTACAGAGATAACATGGCTCTAAACACTCTCATAAATAAATTACCATTCGAAGCACATATACCTGGCTATCGTTTCTGCGGCCCAGGTACTAAATTAGAAAAAAGACTGGCGCAAGGAGATCGCGGAATTAATGGTCTAGATGAGGCGTGTCGTGATCATGACATACAATATTCTAAAGTCAATGATGTGAAAGGAGGTCATATTGCCGATAAAGAATTGGCAAAACGTGCTCTGAAGCGTGTATTTGCTAGGGATTCGTCCATTGGAGAAAGAGCGGCAGCAGCCGGTGTAGTAGGCATTATGAGTGCTAAAGTTAAATTAGGCTTGGGATGTAAAAAAAGAAAATCCGGCGGTACGATGACTTTTAAAAAAATATCCAATAAAATTCGTAAACTCGTACGTCGAGCTCCCTCTGCCGGAGATGCTATCAAAAAGGCCGCTCGTGCAGTACAGCGTATTAAAAAAGATAAAAAAATATCACCGATGGCTGCTCGCGTTATTCCTATACCGAAGACGGGTGGCGTTCTACCGCTAATACCAATATTTGCTGGACTTAGTGCTCTTGGGGCACTAGCCGGTGGATCTGCAGGTATAGCGAAAGCCATAAGAGATTCACAGGCGGCAGCTTCCCAGCTTAAAGAATCTAAACATCACAATCAGGCTATGGAGAGCATCGCTCTCGGTAAGGGACTCTATCTTCGCCCTGTCGAACAGGACTTGGCCTATATATGAATAAAAATACCAACGGCAAGTGACTAGTAAAATTACCAAATCGTGCGCTCACCGACGCGGATCTGAAAAAATATGTTAAGATGTTAAATATACCTAATTTTCGAGGAATATTTATGCGAGATCGACTACCTAAACGCGTACATAAAATTGAGATGGGCATTGTGAACTTGGATAGTGATAGCAGTAATGGTACTCATTGGACTGCATACTGGAAGAACGGCTCGAAAGCCGTTTATTATGATAGTTTTGGTCATTTACAGCCTCCTCTCGAATTAATACAATATTTAAATTGTTCGATTGAATACAATCACAAGCAGTATCAGTCTTATGATACGGTAAATTGTGGACATCTGTGTTTACAATTTCTATATAATGCGTCATGCTTTTAAGTCACGTTCATTCTCAGAACTAACCTTGAAGCCGCAACATGTCTTGTACGTTTACATTATCCGGCAAATCATCTAACTACTTAACTGCGTACTTTTCCCCACCCATAGACCTTGAAGACGGCGTTGAATATTCGCTTGCTTTAATAAATTTCGAGGCATATAACTCCATACTGAACATAGACGCTACAAATAATCATATATATTATGATACAGACGATAAGTTTATAAAAATTCCTGAGGGCTCGTATGAAATAGAAGATATAAATAATTACGTAAGAAAGCATTTTATTCTGAATCATGGTAACGATGGGCACATTTCTATAGTATCCAATAAAAATACGTTAAAAAGTGAAAATTAAATCCAATAAGATGATAAATTTTGAAAAGGTCGGTGACATTGGTAATTTGTTAGGATTTACATCCAGACGTCTAAAACCGCTCGAGAAACATATATCCGATTTCCCGGCATCGGGGATGGTGCGTCCCAGACTGGGGACGGCATCAGGGACGGTACGTCTCGGACTAGGGACGGCATCGGGGACGATACGCCTCGGACTGGGGACGGCGTCAGGGATGGTGCGTCTCGGACTGGGGGCGGCATCTGGGACGGTACGTCTCGGACTGGGGGGCGGCATCGGGGTTGGCATCATGGACGGCATCTGGGATGATACGTCTCGAACTGGGGACGGCATCGGGGACGGTACTTCTCGGACTGGGGACGACATCGGGGGCGGTACATCTCGGACTTCGGATGGCATCGGGGACGGTACGTCTCGGACTGGGGACGGCATCAGGGGTGGCTGTAGCGTCTCGGACTGGGGGCGGCCTTTTGGCTTCGGGTGTCGGAGGCAGAGGTGACAGCAGGTCTGGCACTTGGACTTCCGACTTCATCACTTATTTTGGATGACTCTGGTTTTACTGGACTTGTTTTCGTTACGGTTGCGGGATACAGGGTTTCCATGGGTTGGAAAATTCGGGATCTATAAAATTATTACTGCTCCATAGATGGCGGTACAGGATTTCGTCTATAATGCAGTAATCTGGAGTTTTTTCTGGACATCGGTTCGATTAACGTATTTTCGCGACTCTGGACATAAATTTAAATTATTTTACTGCTCCATATATGACGGTACAGCTATCGTCTATAATGCAGTAATCTGGATTTATTTCTGGACATCGGTTCGTTTAACGTATTTTCGGGACTATCCGGAATCGTGTCTCTTCTGGGGTTACAATTGTAGTAGTCTGGATTGCCACCACAAAATCCTTTTCATTTTCGTTTTCTCTCTTGATTTGGAATGCTTTCATTTCTCTATGAATTAACTTGAAATGTCTTTATATCTCTCTCTCATTCGTGAACGTCTCTTTTTGGGCTATCTGGAATAAACTAAAGTCTCAAAATCTGTTCGGGCGCCAAATTATGTAACGGTTTCTTGTCGGGTAGCTGGTTCGGAGATTAATCAGGGTCCAAATAGTTACTAAGACAGCCCAATAAAAATATAAACAATTTATTTACTTCTCCAAACAGGTAATATGTGGCAGTGTTACATAACATACAGGTACAGGTTATATGTCCGTATCTTTTACGGTTCTTAGGACAACATTTTTCTATTATCTGAGAGAGAGAGAGAGTGTGTAACGATTGCGATGCGACGTTTGTTGTTGCTACGGGAGTGGCATCGGGCGTCGGGTGAATATCGTCGACTAAAGAAGTTTCCCAGTTCAATTTTCAATTCAATTTCAATTCAAAAAGATTTATTAACATTTCGGTTACAAAAAAAATGCGCCTGAGTTGGAACCCGGTTCAGAGCCGGCCACACCACCACGGCGCGCAACGCCCTGGTAGATGGGTGGCCGGGTGGGGCAGGTCCAGCCTCGGCTAGAACAGTAAATAAAATGGGTGGAGGTTAGGGCTCCTGTTTTAATAAGAAATAAAACTTAAACCTAACAATTTATTGAAAAATAATCATGAACGATTTTAAAATACTTAGAACTACTTAGAAATAAATAGAAAATGGCGAATTTTGTTTAAGCGCGCACACGCGCACTGGCGCACACGCGCATTGTTTTAAGAGGTCGGGTTACTAGTACGGGAAAAACTCAATGAAAAAACCCGTTCGAACAAATGACAACCTTCATCCGATGGTCTACCTGCCTTCGGAAAGGTAGGGTGAAGGGGAAGTTATGATTTAAAAGGTTTTGATTTGTAAGAAGTTATTGGTCGAGAGGGGATTTTAAAGAGAACAAAAAGAAACAAAAGAACAAAAAGAAACAAAAGAACAAAAATAAGACTAATAGAGAGAATAGAGGAGGGGTTTGGGAGTAAAAGGTGGTGAAATGGAAATTTTGGTATAGGAAAGATTTGGCTAGGGAGGTTGCCGAAAGATAGGCAGCGCCTGGTATGGTAATGGGTGTCTTATATCGAAAAGTATGGCATTATGCTGTCTGATTCGTGTTATGTCTCGAGTTAGCGGACTGTCGCCCAATTTGAATTGGTAGAATTTTTGGGATGTTTCCCGGACGAAGTCCGCTAGTGGGGTTATGTCGTGGCAACGTGCGTAGAGGTCTCTGAGGGAGGTGTACCTACCGGAGTCTGAAATGAGGCGCATAAATTTATGTTCTAAAACTCTAAGTTTCCGCATTGTCGTGGCCGGGATGCTGCACCACACCGGCGCCGCATATGTGATGGCCGGCCTGATCACCATCGTATACAACAATTTTTTATTTGTCCTGTTTAGTCCGCTACCCCGCGCCAGGAGCGGATACAGACTCCTGGACATGGAGTAGACCTTTCGTACAGTCTCGTTAACGTGGATGTTAAACGTCAGTCTTCTGTCTAAGTTCACCCCCAGATACTTCACGCACCTTTTAATTGGAATTTGGCGACCCCCTATCGAAATTGGTGTTAAGATGCGGTTCTCAGTGAACCGGCGCGTGAAGAGTATGGACTCCGACTTTTCGGCGTTGATCCGAATCTTCCACTTGTCGTAATACGCCGTGGCACGGGCCATGTGCGCTTTGAGCAGCATGTTCGCTGCTTGTGCACTATGCGAATGCGCGTACATGGCCGTGTCGTCGGCGTACTTAGCAAGGTTCGTGTTCGGGAACTCCGGAAAATCGGAGACGTATAGGTTGTATAACTTGGGTGACAGGCACGACCCCTGGGGGACGCCCGCGCGAATGTCCCGTCGAGTTGAAAGTTTGTTGTTCACCCTGACCTGCAGTGATCTGTCTGTCAGGAAAGAGTGAATCAGTTTGGTGATATGCGTGGGAAAGTTCAATGAGTTTAACTTGTAGAGTAAGCCCGGGATCCATACTGTATCGAAGGCTTTCTCAATATCAAGCAGCACCATCACTGTGCTTTTTCCGCGGTTGCACTGCACTTTGACGTCATTCACGATCCTGACGACCTGGCGCACAGTGCCCCTGCCTTTTCTGAAACCAAACTGACATTCATCATCGATGTGAAGTTCATCCTGAGCAGCGTCTAGTCTGATCAGGATGACCTTCTCCACCAACTTGGAGATCGCCGACAGTAGCGAGATCGGTCGGTAACTGCCGACGAGTTTGGCGTTCTTGTTCGGTTTCAGAATTGGCACGACCACGGCGCACATCCACTGGCTAGGCCAATGTTGTAGCCGCAGGATCGCGTTGACAATGTACGTCAATTGTACAATGCCTTTCCGCGGAAGATATTTGAGCAGCCTGTATTCGATACAGTCTGCCCCCGGGGACTTGTCGTTAGGTAAGGTCCGGACAATGCCAGCCACTTCTGAGGGCTTGGTCATGACTTTTAGAAATTCTCGTCTCGTCAATTGGATGTCATGACCAATTAGTTCGTTAACGTCGTTTTCGATGCGGTCGTGTCCCGGATTGTTCGGTGTTTGTGCATTATGTATGTCCGCAAAATGATTCGCTAAGTCTTCCGCTTTCTGGGCGTCTGTCATAGCTGTCTGTCCGTTGGGGTTAGTCAGCGCGGGGATGGCCTCCCGCGTATTTCTCATGGCCCTCGACAGCTTCCACAGCGAGTTGTCTTGAGGATTCAACGCCTCCAGCCTGTCCCGCCATTTCCGGTTTTTGGCGGTGTTGATGGCGGTCCTGATACGCCGTTGCAGTCTGCCCATCTCGGCCTTAGCGTCGACATCGCGATTTCGCTGCCAAAGCCGTCTGAGTCTGTTCTTTTCTCGTATGTCCTGTATGACCGCCGCGTCGAGTCGGTCTTTGTAAGGATTTATGGTTATCATAGTTGCAACACTCTGCTTGGCGTCCTGCACTATCCTCGTGAACTCCTCCACCACATTTTCCAGCTCGGCGGGTGTGGCGATATCGTTGGTGAGTGTAAGGTGTGTGTTTATATGTATCTTATAGAGGCGCCAATCGGCGTCCCTATAAGAGGTGATTTTTCGTGTGATGTCTTCCCTCGACATGTTGTCCAATTCCAACAGAATTGGATTATGATCGGATGTGAGTTCCTCCAGCGCCACTGGTGGTGTGGAGTCCCTCACACCCTTATTGACAACGATGTCGAGGGTGGTGGGCGTTGTGCCGTTTTCCGGGAAATGCGTGGAATCGTCCGGATGTTGCAGTACGACATTATGACTACTTACGTAATCATACAGAGTGTTGCCGTTGGCGTTGTTGCGATGGCAGTTCCATGCGTTATGCCGAGCGTTAAAGTCGCCTATAAGCAAACAGCGCGGGCTCGCGTTAAGCAAATTCTCAAGGCAACCCGCCGTGAACCCGTTCGAGGGCCGGTTATACGCGGCGACAATACTCATGCCCCCTTCCAGCGTCACACACACGTTCTCCATGGAAGTGTTCCGTAGACAACGATGCGTGTGCGCGATGTCTGACTTTATGAGTACAGCCACTCCGCCGCCTCTGTTTATGTCGGCCCTATCTTTTCTGATTGTCGTATACCCTCGGACGCGTAGTTTGTCCCGTCTGTCGAGTTTCGTCTCATTCAGAAGCATAATGTCGATTTTATGCCTCATTAAATAATTTATTAGAAAGGGAATTTTGTTACCTATTCCATTGGCGTTCCATGAAGAGACCTTTAGCCTAAAAGGCATCAATGCGCTGTAGGAGGTCTCCAGGTCAGCCTCATTCGCTCTGGTTTTGACGGCGAAACGGCGCCGGGGAATGACTAACGACTCGAGGGGTCCCAGTTCAATACGCTGTAGGATACCCAGGGTCAGATTGCATTCGTTCCGTCGTGTTTTCGTCGGGAGATGCACAAAACTGCAATATGTCCAGCTCAGCACGCTGTAGACAGATTGGCAGAATTATCCACTCTGAATTATGTTGATTTGCGGCCGGGCTTTTATATCCGAGAATCCTCGCTTACTGGTGACGTAGCACTGCGTATAGTTTAGTGTCGTGTGCAAATCCATGCCTCTAGACGGGAGATGGGCAGGTTTGCGGGCCGTGTGCACATTGGTGTCGTGTGTAAATCCGGAATCTTAGTAATGGAGCAGGAATTTAAAGAATGCTTCATTACAACACTTCGAGGCTCTCTGCCAGAAGAAGTATCCTGTCTGGATACTTCCCCCTTATCCAGACAGGATTTTTTTCCATAGTAAATTTACCCCCAATAGTAATGGAATTTTACCCGCAAAGAGAGTGGAAAATTTTTATTCCCCTTATATTTTGGGGTAATTCTCCATGTTAAATGGAAATTTTCCTGTCTCTTTGCGGGCAAAATTACATGGGAATTTTACACGCAACGATGGTAAATTTACATAATTTTTTACAGTGTAAGTGAAAGATAATTAGGCCATACACTTTCATATTAAATACATTTTATATATGAAATTTTTATTTTAGAAATAAAATACATAAAATAAATATGTGTACTAAATGTATGTATTATTCTTTATTGTCTCCTTCGTTGTCTCTCAATTTCCTTATTAGTTATTTATTTGCTCTCTGCTTGGCTTTTATGAGCCATTTTTTAATGGCTTCAGTAATTACGTTGTCCGTAGCTTGTGCAGTGCTGGAATTTTTTCTTATTGCACCTGTTGACAATGAATACATATAAATAATCAATAGGAATGTAATATATGAATCTTATATTAACTATGAGGATGAATTTTGATACACTAGCAGCAAGCGAGTTACGTAATTCAAACTAGTGGGTTAGAACATTAAAAACATTTAAGTTACATTTCTATATAGCACAATAATAAAGTACACTTGTTTCTACAGCAAATTTATGTCCATCGACAGTATTAAATAATAAATCAGCGTCTTCAAAGACACTATAATAAATCAGATATATAACATTTCCGTCTAATAGCAATATTTTTGTGCTACTTGGGAGATATGACCTCGCATGACCTCCATTTTAATATTTCCCAAAATTTCGATTATATGTATGTACATATTCTGTATAACATTTTGTGTTCTAGTCTAAAATAAGACTTATTTGATGATTTTTGGTTTAAAATTAAAATATTTTAAAGACATTAGTACATTTTTTAGGTTAAATGGGGTATTGACATGTTTTCTTTCTACACAAAATGAGGCAACAGTGACCAAATCGTTTATATATAACAATAGCATTCAACATTATTTGTATAAATTGATTTTGTTAAACCTAAACATCATTTAATCTTTTGGTGAAATTAGCAACGCACGAATGGCAGCGATTATACATGTGGGACCCATATCCAAAACGAAGAAAACGTTTTGTCTAACGAGAGATCTAATGGCATATTAATATTACAGGAATTACACAATACACTTAATACTTACTACTTAGAAACGGACACAACACAATTATTCTTACAAGGGAAGTTGTTCTTGGGTGGCACCCCGAGTGGCACTAAAAACTTAAAAACGTATAAACAGTATTTTTAATGATAGACGGCTAGACACCATTGCCAATGCGTGTTGCTATCCTTCTTGGCGTACATCCGAGTGACCGCGAAATTCTAACTGCTATACCCATGCATGATTAAATTAATAACTGAAATATTACTTGCGGGTGTTTTTTTATATTTGGAAAGAACCTACTAATTTGCATATATATTTTTTTCGACTATATGTTATTCCCTTACGGCAGGAAAATTAATTTATGTATCATAATTCAGATTAATATATACTAAATCGAGTTGTTTTGAACATGCTAAAATGAATAAAAAAATTAATTTAAATAAATAATCTTAAAAATCGCGGATGTACTGTTCTTTTAATTATAAAAATGTTTTTATGAAATATGCTGATTGGCTTGTGCAGTGCATATCCATTACATTATAAAAAAAGTACTTTACTTTAAGTATATACACTGTATATTCAATGCACATTACAAAATTCATCTACTACTTAGTTATATGCCATGCACATACTTTACATGTTACATAAGGTACCGTGCACATTGGAATATGCCTTACATATGTAATGCATTAGTTCTGCACATCCTATGTTTATTGGGCTTACCTGTTTCGGTAATCATGGGAAAGATGGAAGACAATCGATATATTTTGTTTTGGATATAATTCTTCGAGGGGGCAACCGCTGAAAGGAAATAGTGTACACGTCTGAGGAATTAGGAAGGAATTGAAGGTATTTCGGAAGGAATTATTAGGTATTAAGGGAATTACAGGGGAATTTGGAGGAAATAAATATTATTACGAGGTATTAGAAGGGAATTAAGAGGAAATAAAAGGTATTAGGAGGGAATTAGAGGTATTAAATGAGATTTTCGCATGCTCTCATCTACATCAGAATTTAAATGAGGTTATGTTGTATTAGAAACGTTATATTACGTTAGTTAAAAACAGGTGCGTTGTGTTGTCTTGTGCTTAGGTATGTAATAAAAATAAATCATTTAGATTAGAATTGTTAGTTAACTGCCGACAACTATCAAAATATGTAGTTACTTACCACGAATAATAAGACTAAGACGGATAGTTTATTACCATATGAGACCCTCCTATGTTGGCTTTTCGATCGGCGCGTATAAAGTATTATTATTTTATCTTAACTAAATTGTGTTTGAAATAGACAAAATTAATTGAATATTGTGATTGTATTTTACGGTATTTTGTCGTGTATATTGTAAAAGTTGTTTTATTTGCTTTAATTTGATGTATAGATACATAACTTGGACGCGTAAAAATATTGAAATGGAATGTTTATCTTGAAGAATTACATGCCAATTCTTATAGAAAGGACATCAGTGTTGTAAAGACATTAGCGCCGAGATTAGCGCTAAAAATAGCAAGTAAAGAAAAAATATTTAATTTATTTAAACTACGATGAGACTATGAACTTCTAGTTCAGTAATATAACGATTTATATTGGACAAAATTTATAAAGTTTTAAAAATTGGTAGAAATGTTAAGGATAGCATAAGAATTACTAATCCGAAAAGTTTCCACCCCTAAATAGTATGCTTCATCCCCTAGGACGCCGTTTCCACCTCCTTTTTGAGGTTTTCTAGATTATCTCAGGAACGATGCACTTTTTGATAAAAATACCTACACAAAATTATTCCTTATAAAATTCTCTATGAAAAATGTCTCTACACTTTTTTCCCCTAAAATTAATAGTACCGTGGGAAATAAGGCGCACACATAACGGTTGGTTCCGGTCAACACATAAATTGTAATCTTTACTATAATCTACTTTAAAGTTCAATGCTTAACGCTAAAGCAGTAGCTAGTAAACTCCACCTAAAATTATAATAAATATACCACTTCCACTCCCTCACCCCTATAAAATAACGCGATTTTTAAAGAAGCGAGAATATTGTATATTGTACTTGTTTCCACGCCACCCCAGAGGTAAAGTACTTAGCGTGTGGTGTTGTCCCCTGTAGACCGAATCTACTATACTAATTATCAAAAGGTTACCTGCGTTAATTAATCTTCGTCGTCTTCCATAGATTCGACATACATACATGCTTGTTCGTGGTAATGGTAACACATTGTGAAGCAACGTAAGCCTGCTCTTCTGCAACTGCACCTGTTTTCGCACCATAATTTTCATGAACAAAAAATTAGTGTTAAAACAGATTCGGGAGCCGGTTCATTTGTTGTCTTAGTTCGCCAACTTTTTTCCATCCCCAATCAGTAGCTTCTAGCGCAATGTTTTTCCATGTTTGAATTTGGTAAAAAACGCGATATGAGTGTTGCCGGGCAGCAGCAGAAGTTGTTGTTGTTTTGATAATATTACAGTATTGTTCGCTTTACCAACAAGTTTGTTAAAAGTCATGAATCTAGACTTTTTTCTGTGGGGGTAGAGTTGTATAAAACTAGAACAGATAGCTTTCCTACGTTTACAATTTTTCCATGACTAGCTTTTTCATTATAAAAACTTTGCACGATGTCTTGTAATACTTCAGTAATATAACAGTTAAAATTGTAATATATCCGACAAAATTCATAAAGTTTCAAAAATTGTGTGCTTCATCCCCTAGGACGTCGTTTCCACACCCATTTTGAGGTTTTCTAGATTATTTCTGGAACGGTGCATTTTTTCATAAAAAAACCTATACTTATACAGAATTATTCCTTATAAAATTCTCTATCAAAAACTTCTCTAAACTTTTTTTCCTAAAACTAATAATACTTTGGTAAATGAGGCGCAAATGTAATCAGCGCAGGTCATATAATTCGCTCAATATCCGTATGGCTATTTCCAAAGCTGTCTTTACGCGAAAAAAGTATAAATATCTATACACCACCACAATGTACAAAATTTCAATTTCTCCCACTAACCCATCTCAAACGACCCAAGGTCACTGCATTATTTTAGAGCTTGCTGTAAACGCTGTTACAGTTCAGAGCTGCCAACTTGCGGCATTTTACCCAAAAAGCGGGTATTTTAAACCCACTTTCGGGTAAAATTTTTATAAATTTGTATAAATCTTGTTTAATGTTAGTATATCTGAAAAGATAATTATTCCAAAGGTGCTTGCAGACCGATTTTTAACAATTTTGGCAAAATCGCAGCCTTCTATGATTAAAACTAAAAATTCATAAAATTCATATTTTTTGAAAAGCATATAGGTATTTGAGAGTTAAATCATAGATATTTTGGCCAGCAGGATCCAAGTATGCAAAAATATACAGGTTGTTCTATTTAAAAATTTGATTTTCATGTCAATTGCATCGAAAGATTCTAAAATATTTGACATGTGAAAATTATTATGCCGTATTTTATGATCAAAGATGGTATATTGGAAGAGTAATTGAGATAAAAAATAAAGGATATTACAAAATCAAATTAGACTTTTTGTTTGGCCAAAGACTGAAGACTCTGAAGTGGTGGAGGAAAAATTTATCTTTTACGGACCTTTAAATTTAATTGGCACTAATAAACAGTTAAAAAAAGCGGACAAAATTAATATAGAGAAACAGTATAAATCACAGAAACAAAGTTTGCTGTAACTTTCATTAATATGTTTTGTAAGAATTTAAATGTGTTTATTTTGTATTAAAGTTTTTTATTTACGTTATTTGTTACTTTACTATAATTGCATACGTATTGAATAGCACAATAATTTTTGTTCTAAATCTTACAACACTTTTTAACACCCGTTTTAACACACAAGAAAAAATAGATGAGGCCAAACTTTTAGTTTTATTTTATTCATATAATAGGTAGGTATAACACATAAGGCAATGCTAAGTATGTAGATAATTAGGTAGTAAAAAACCGGCGTAATTGTACTGAAAATGTTAAGGTATTAGGAGGAAATGAAGGTATTATTAGAGGAATTAGGGGAATTACAAGGAATTAAGAGTACTGAAGTACTGAAAATATTATGGTATTAGGAGGAAATAAAAGTATTTGAGGAATTAGGGGAATTACAAGGAATTGTAGTGGTAATAAAGGGTATTTTTCTAGAATAGGTATTAGGTGTACAAAAATTTCGCCAGCCGTTGCCCTCTCGTAATTCTTCCTTTCACATAATAGACCAGGCTAGGATAAGGTGCCAGAATTAAAAAAATAATAATAATTCGTTACAGCAAATTAATAGCAGAATATTTTAGAACATATCACAATCAAAGAATGAAAAATAATCCGAACCACCTGCGGTTATCTGGGGTGAAATGGGGTGGGTTTTTAGAGGTGAAAAATGGTTTTTTGCGATTAATGGCTTAACTACGCATACTATCGAAAAAAGTTAATCATAAAAGTTGTAGGTAATAAAGATATCTACAACTTATGCCAAGAGCATTTTTATCCTAACCTCAACATTTTTCGAGATACACAATTTTATTTTTTTCTTCCACAAAAATAATTCGATTGAGTTCAAACTTGGTGAAAGCATACCTTTTGGTGTCCAACATAAGCACTATCTATTTTGGAACAAAATATTTAACGGTTGTTGTTTAATTCAATTAAAAAATAAAAAAGTGAAATTTTCAATTGCGATTCCTCATAAAAGTACTTATCCGATAGAGTTCGGACAGGGCTCATTTTTTTTGTTTTTACTTCTACTTTCAATATATATATATATATATATATATATATATATATATATATATATATATATATATATATATATATATATATATATATATATATATATATATATATATATATATATCTATATATTTACTTTGCCGACTATACAAGCCCACTTCGTAATAAATTGCCGACTATACAGACCAAAAATGACAGTTTCAGACCCGGTTTCGGGCTTGTGAACGTCTGACTATGTTTTTGGCATCAGTGACCTTGGGAGATTAACATAAACACAATTTCAGGTGGGCGTGTAAAGATGGTTTTATCACAATTTATATACTGATTTCGGGTCTGACTGGGTAGGGAGCGCTCTTGTTGGGCTTGTATATTGTATATAATCTGTACTACTTTTATAACTTTCACAGACCCTAAATTTGGCAACAACGCTTTTGCAACGACTACTAAGTTTGTGGTCTTTTCTATTCGTGGCAGGCTGCTGAGCTGCAAATTAAATTATTATTTATTATTTTGTTGACGTTAGTAGTCAATTTTTATTCGATAATGTGACAAATAAAATTAATCCAGTTGTAATTAATTTTCAAAAAAGAGCTTCTTAAACACAAAGGAGCTTTTAACAAGAATCCTTATGAAAAATTAATCTCGGCTAAATTTTCTGAAAATTATAGTTTTTCAGTTACAGCTGTTAGAAGTTTTGATCAACTAACGAAATGAAAAAAAAGTTCAACGCTGAATCACTTTATTAATTAAAACATTAATTTAGCAAAAAGTCTGCGACTTCCAGTGCCATCGGAAACTACCCCTTGCCCTTGAGCCTTCGTATTTTAAAATTTTCAAGATTCAAAACTAGACCGAATACCACTCTGGTTTCAAAGATAACACAGTAAAATAATTTAATGATTAAAACAATATTAAAAAAAAGGGTCTCCCACGGCCATCAGAAACTACCTCTCAGAGATTCAAAATTAATGTTTTAATTAATAAAGTGTTTTAGTGCTGAAATCAGCATGGTATTCTACGCGGTTTTGAATGTGGATAAATTTAAAATGCAAAGGGTTGCTCAAGGAGTAGTTTTCGATGGTGGTGCTGCCCATATAGCACAGAATATTGTACAAATATTGGTTTTTGGTCCGTCACGTACATTCAATATACGGTATATTTTATGGATATTTTAAAAATATTGAGAGAAAATATATTTTATCCTACATTCTATGGAAATTTTTAAAACATATGAAATTAAATATTATCTTGCTTATATTTGCTAAATATTCAGGAATATTAAAAATTGATGCTCTAAACTTTAATCCACATCTAAAAGCTCTATTTGCCACGAAGGCATTAAAGGATTCTTTTAAAATTTAAAATTATTACATGGATAAATAATAATAATAAAGAATACGGCTACCTCAGGTCATGACTCGTAGATCTTTTTTCTAAGAGTGTGTTTTAGATTTAGGTTTAAAAAATTACGTAATAAATAAATAAATACAAATTATTCCTAGAATTGAATTTCTTAATATGTACAATATTAATTATTATATGGAATAGTATATTCATACAACTTTGCTCCAACGCGCCATTCTAAGTGCACATGCGTACTTTGCCTCTCCTACGAACTCTATGTCATGTCGCCATCGTCAACCAAGATTTGTGAACAACGCGAACGCAACGTGAAAGCAAATAGTATGGTATATGGTGAAACGAATGAATTGTTTTGTGATGTGTAGTTGTGAATATAAGCATTTTATGGTAATAGTGGAAGTAAAAAGGTAAATATTTTAATGTTATTAATTGTAATGATAGTGTAGTTATTTAGTTTCTATGGGCACAGTTACAAATCTTTGGCATTGAAAAAAGTTGAAGCCATCTTGATCATTTCAACTAGTATTTTTGCGGTTGTTTCCGAATATCACATCTTTCTTTCTGTCGTAGAATGGGTACTAATTGTATAGAAAACCACTATTTCTTTCCTTAAAAATTGACTCAATGTAATATTTAACGAAGAAAATGATCTAACCTCAAAAGTTACATTCCCTAGTGAGCAAGTAAATAGGTTGTTGCTGTAATTAGAGAGGTAATACGAGTAAGTCTTGGAAAATTTTATATGGCACTGATTTTATCAAAGGTAATATCACCACTGTTGTTCCGTTTGATTTAAACTAATGTCTAAGAATAATGAAACCTACAATAGTCCAGTCAACGAAGCACTAAAATGATCAAAAGGCCTAACTTGAGTGCTAATGATGGATTTTGATGAAACCTTGTGCAATGTGTTGGTAATGACGTTTTTCTTGCGAGAGGAAACCCACACGGGCTGCCCATCCCTACTTGGAATGGGTCAGACGTTAATAAAAAAGTTAAAAAAAAAATTAGATTAGGAAATGATCGGAAAGGGTAGAAAACACCCATTTTATCAAGGGTTCCGTAACTTGTAGGGTTAGGTCAAAACTGAAAAAAAAAGTAATGTATTTACCTTTTTTGGTCCAAAATAAGATGTGTTTACTCATGTGAATTTTTTCGAAAAATGCATATTTTTCGAGATATGGCCACTCAAAAATTCCTAAAAATGGGGGGAGGGGAACTTTTCTGTAAATTGCGTTTTCACCGAGTTTTTCCGGAAAAACATGATAGATTATCCCCATCTCTGAAATTGTAGCGCTTTAAAAATATGTAATTTAATAATTTGAAAAAATTCAGAGGTTGCTTTGAGGAATTCTAAACAAATGAACTTCAGTTTTTGCAAATTTCAGTTACGGATTTTTTCCAATTCATTGTTTTTATTTAGTCTTGATAGTGATGCCTTAAAGTTTTCCAATACTGGAATAAGGCATACCCTAGATTTCATCAACCACCACTGTAGTACGAGAAGAGGACATTCTAAAAATATTTTTTTGCAGTTTATACGGTGTGTCCCACTTCGTACTAAGCCACCCCTGTAACTTGGCTACTTGTATTTGGATTTGTATATATTTTTTATAGCACATAGGTAGAATTGTTACTCAATCTCTATTTCAAAGCCAACTGTGATGTTTTTAAAATGGGAATTTTGCAAAAGTAACATTAACGATTGAGATAGAGGAAAAATGTATTTGGAAAAGTCGTTCAGAAAAATTAAGTAAGTGAAAATATGAATTTTCATTTAAAAATATTGATTTTTTTTTTTTTGAAAAATATTGCAAGTCAGAAAAATTTTTTTCTTTTAATTAAATAAATTATCAACATTATGTAAAACTGGTTTATTAAATTAAAAATTTCCAACTATTTTCTAGAATTCATAGCAATCTGGATGCTCTAAACTAACCCAAACCTCGAATTTTTCTGACTTGCAATATTTTTCAAAAAAAAAAATCAATATTTTTAAATAAAAATTCATATTTGAACTTACTTAATTTTTGTGAACAACTTTTCCAAATACATTTTTCCTGCATCTCAATCGCTAATGTTACTTTTGCAAAATTCCCATTTTAAAAACATCACAGTTGGGTTTGAAATAGAGATTGAGTAACAGTTCTACCTTCCAAAGGTAGGTATGGGTATTATATGCTATAAAAAATATATACAAATCCAAATACAAATAGCCAAGTTATAGGGGTGGCTTAGTACGAAGTGGGACACACTGTAGAATGTACCTGAAACATTTTTAAAATGTTTAAAAATATATAACAATGTTTACAAATATTCTTAGGGCGTCCATTAAATAGACTTAAAACATTTTTAATATATTGAAGAATATACAAGAACATTCTTATATGTTTCCAAGACATCCATAAAATATACAAGTAAAACATTATATGAACGTTTTCAAAACATCCGAAGGGTGACAAACAAATGTTCTTAAAACATCCATAAAATCGCTACTACCTAATTTAGTAGATTCTACAAATATTGAATATCCACAATAAAATATTTTATGTATGTACATAAAACGTGTTTGTGCTATATGGGTGGCAAGCGGAAATGTTTGCTAAATTAATGTTCGAATTGACAGGTTTTTTAGCGTTGAAACGGCCTGGTATTCGGTCTCACTTCGAGTCTTGAGAATTACAAGATACAAAGGGTTGCTCAAGTGTATCTGATGACGAGGAAGTTGTATTTAACTCATAAAAATATTCTACATTTACTTTGCCAACTATACAAGCCCACTTCGTAACAAACTGCCGACTATACAAACCAAAAATGACGTCTGCAGACCCGGGTTCGGGATTGTGAACGTCTGAACACCAGTGGGTTTGGGAGATTAACACATCAAAACTTCAGGTGAGCTTGTAAAGACGGTCTATAAAGTATTTCTCGTCATACCTCCCTCGTAAGTATGCTCTAATTCCTTTGTTTTGTCGATCGCAAGTGACGCCTTATGTAACAAATATTTGTTGCCATTGGCAACGGGTCATTATTTTTCATATGGTCCCTAGGGAAATAAAGTAAATTTGGGAAAAATTTTATATAACAAGTTAGCCCAGTCAATGAACGTTCAATAAGGGGGTCTAGAGGGAAATGCCAAGATCACAATTTTTGACTTCAGGGCTGTGTTTGAACTATTTAGGAGGTAAACATACCAAGTCTCCGAACGTAGGAGGTGGGGGGGGGGGGGGTGCAGGAGCCACGGAGAAGGATCCGGTTTTTGGTTTTTCGCTCATATCTCGACAACGGTTAGCCCTAATCAAAAAGTAGCTATATGCAAAACTAAAGCTGACTAAATTTTCTACAATAATGTTCCTATTAATTTTTTTCGTGTCTGTTATGGTTTAGTAATGGATTGTATATCTTTCAACTGTATTCTAACTTTATTCTAACTTTATTAAAATTTTATTTAATAATCATCGTAGAAAAAAATTTCTTGTACAGATATCCGTTTCACAGCAGACTGAACTCAAATATCGAATAAAAAATGTCTTTGCCTCTGTAAGTGTGTGTGTGCGCGTGTATATGTATGTGTGCGTGAATACCGTTTCTTGTAAGTACGATAACTTCTGTTAGACTTAAAATATTTAATTAAAATTTGGAACATATGTAAAACAGATATTACAATAATCCCTATTGAAATTGGGCCATATCTGTAATACACGGTGATAACTAGAGGCCTACAAACTCTCACATCATAATAATCTTATTAAAAATACCATGTTCCATATTTTAGGATAACATTGATATATCATGTAATTTAAATAAAGTTGGTTTGCCTAATATACACCCGGTGTTTTGCGGTTTATAAATCTTATACATCTTATTTTTGTATGCTTTGTAATATTTTGTTCTGAAATTAAAATAAAACCTATTTTACATATGAGAGTTTGTAGGCCTCTAGTTATCACCATGTATTACAGATATAGCCCAATTCCAATAGTAATATGCTGTTTTACATATGTTCCAAATTCTAATTAAATATAAGTTTAACAGAAGTTATTGTATTTACAAGAAACGGTATACATGCACACATACATATACACGCACACACACACTTACAGACGCAGACATTTTTTATTCGATATTTGAGTTCAGTCTGCTGTGAAGCGGATATCTGTACAAGAAATTTTTTTCTACGATGATTATTAAAAATATTTTTCAAATTATAATAAAGTTAGAATACAGTTAGAAGATATACAATCAATTACTGAACCATAGCAGATACGAAAAAAATTAATAGCAACTTTACTGTAGAAAATTTAGTCAGCTTTCATTTTGCATATAGCCACTTTTTGATTATGTCTGACCGTTGTCGAGATATGAGCGAAAAAACAAAAACCGGGACCTTTTTCGTGCACCCCTTTACCCCCCCCCCTCACCTCCTGCGTTCGGGGACTTTTGGTATGTTTACCTCCTAAATAGTCCAAACACAGTCCTGAAGTAAAAAATTGTGATCTCGGCATTTCCCTCTAGAAACCATTCATTGACTGGGCTAAGTGTTAAATTAAATGTTTTAACTTTTTTGGATGTAAATCCAGACAAGCCTTACTTGGTATATCTTACCACTAGTTTTCTAAAGTTTTTTTCTAGTTTAATGATTCATGGGTATGACGAAAAATATAATATGCACCGCGGGTCGTACAGTGCACTTACAACCCTTGGTACATAAATAACTATAAGCAAACTAACTAAAACATCTTATCTCTGCAAGTAGTATTAAACCCTAATGTTATAATTCTTAGCCAGTCTGAGGAAAAGTTGGGATTTTCACTAAGAAATTTAAGGCATTCAGATTTCTATTTTTTATGTGGTTTGTAAATGCTTTTAGCACTATATTTTTTTGATGTAGCTCTCATCTAACCCGACATTTATTGTCTGTCAACTTCATCCTGTTTTCTTTAGCAACTTCTTCTTGAATTTCTTATACTGCATCCGAAATATTATTATCATCCGTCGGTCACATTTTTTCATTGATTTTTTTAGTGTGACCACACTGTATATTTTTCATATTTTTCTTCTTTGACAATTGTTAACTGCATGCAAAATATTATTCCTCACATTTTTTCATAAATTTTTTTAGGATGACCACCCTTCACATTATTAAAAAAAGATTGAGTGACCACCCATGCGAAATATTATCGTCCTCCGTCGCTTTTTAATATTTTTTTTGATGACCACCCTGAATATATTTTTTTTATTTTTTCTTCTTTGACAATTGTATTAACTGCATGCAAAATATTATCGTCCCTGGCACATTTTCTAAATTTTTATTGGTGACCGCCCTGAATATATTTTTTCATATGTTGCTTCTTTGGCGGTTGTAGTAACTGCATGTGAAATATTATCGTTCTCTGTCGCATTTCTTATTTTTTTTATATTATTTATTTTATATTATTCTTCCTTGATAGTTGTGATAACTGTATGTCAAATATTACTGTGTTCAGTCATTTTTTCCCTTAATTATATTTTTTTTCAATTCTTCGTTGGCAGTAGCGTCAACTATCTACCAAATATTATCCTTCTCCGTCAAACAGTTTTGTAGATATGGCGCCAACAGACAGACGGACTGACCGAATTAAATGGTTTTAATTTTTGCAAACCATGTACTCTGAAAATCCGGAAAAATCTCGGAGAGGGAGTGTAATGCCAAAAATTTTTTAGCTTCTCTTGTATATACTAAATACCAATTACCTGCTTGATTTGTCTATTTATCCCAAATTTACTCGAATTTACCCCCCAACCCTTCGACGGAAGAAGATGAAAATATAATCTAGTTCCAGATCTCGTTAAAGTATATATGGGTACCAAATTTCAAGTCAATATCTTAAATGATTCCAGAGTAAACGTGCGCACAAAAAAAGTTACGACAGACAGAAATTTTTTTTTCGTTCAAACTTAAAATTTCGACGTTTCATGACATTCTAAGCCCATTTGAACAATAAAATTTTTTAAAAAATTTTTTGTCGTTACTATACTTCCACTGGATGTGGAAGTAATATATTAATTTTTACCCTTTAATAACTTTAACCTTTAATTTGGTACACAGCGAATATTATATCCTATAAAATAATTAGTTTCACTACTTATATATCTGATAATATTGTATTTTCTTATAATCTATTAAACCACATCTTCACTCAGGTGGCTTTAACGTCTCCATTATTCTAAGTTTTTTGTTTAGAAGTTCTTTTCAACATTTTAAAATAGCAGCATGCCACTACTCTAACACTAAGGCAATGAAATATTACAAATTTTCGCGGGAATCACATAGAATTCAAGGAGAGATGGGTTAAACAAGTATCTTATTGGTTAGTTAAATATGGCAACACTGTAGGGTCTGTAATGGTCGGCATTTTAACAGAATTTGTATAAAATGGTTTGTAAATGCGGCAAAATGACACGGTCCTGGAAACGTATAAGAAACAATATATTTTTTTTTTTATAAAAATTTGTTTCCCCTCTCGGTGTGCTCGATATGTTCAATGAGAAATAAGCATACAACGCTAAGTTTTAGGTCGGTAGAACCAATATTTCTTGTGGGTCTGAGGTCGCCTGTGAAGTCAACCGGGTCTGGAAAGTATAGCCAAACCAATATATATATATATATATATATATATATATATATATATATATAATATATATATAAATATATATATATATATATATATATATATATATATATATATAAATATATATATATATATATATATATATATATATATATATATATACGTACGGTACGCATGAAACGAAGCCCAGCCTTATTTGTAATTTAAATAGTGTGTACATCTGTTAATAATGTTTTAAGTGGGAATAATAACGCGAGCAACATGAGAGGGGGGGAACTTTTTTGGACATGCAGATTAAAAACAACACGACATGTCATACGAAGCCTTTTATAATTATGGTACATTACGAAGCCCGTTGTATAAAATGTATACATGTTTCAGATTACACGAAGCCATACATAGTTGCCACTTCCCTTCTAATTCTTTAACTAAATGATATAACTGTGTGCGACAATATAATTGCGTAGTCGATGTGTTAATAATGTAATTGCATTGTTGTAGGTCACGGCCGCATGGCACCAAAGGGGCCGCCCTAATATAAATAATTATGTTTAGGGTATGCATGTTAAAAGTGATAATTTATATAGTTTATATTTATTCTAATGCAAAATAGGTAACAGATACAAGGTATTCATTCCATTATTGACGTTTGACTAAAATAGGTTTTTTGTACAAAAATGGAGCCTCAAAATAAAGCCCAAAGTAGCATATTCCTCGCTTACTTGAAGCCCACACACTGCCTATGCTTATTTATAAACATTTTTCAATTTATGATGATTATTAAATTAATTATTTTATGTACTTGTTCTTTTAGACAAGTTCACACGTTCAAACACATGTTAATTCTTGATAAAGCTCGTGAAAATATGAGTGAGGTCTCATTAGATTTAGAATGACGTCTAGAAAAATGTGCAAAAGTTTCAAACCCGCACATAAACCATTGCAAAAGTTATAAACAAATTCAAATTCAAAAAATAACGAGTTTTGTTTTTTGCAAATAACTCGAATACTATTAATATATAAGAAATTCAAAAAAAAGATTCTTAAAAAGGAAGAAATTTCCAATAAAGAACTCCTGACTCCCGGAACTCTATCTCTATTATTAATAATTTTAATTTGATGTTGAAAATAGAGATCCGCGCGGTGAACGCAAAGCCGTTGTGATGCTCTGAAACCGACCCAAGTAAAAACATTTTTTTTATGTTATTAAATATTAATTTAAAAATTTTTTAAATTATGATACCTACTATTTAGATACTTAAAGGAACAATATCCCGTTGGATCCTCGTTTTTCATAAAATGAGCCTATTGTGAATTAACAAATATTTTTAGAGTTTGCCTTTATATTTCAAGTCGGATAATTGTTAAACAAAAGCCACTAAATTTATTATTATTTCGCTTCGTGGACACCTTATGTCAACTATACTTTATGAGATTATGATATTGCGATGTTTTTAATTGTTACAATCTATTGTTATTAATTATTCAAGCTGACAAAAAACTAAAAAATGGAAAAGAGAGGTTGAAATTTTTATTAATTTTAATTATTAATATTGTTTTTATACTCAAAAATACTATAAGATTACATAAACCTTAAATTTTTGTGCTGTTTGTTTAAACAAATTTTATGAACAAATAGATAATTTACGTATTTAAAAAAAAAATTTGCCATTTTGTTATAAAATGATTTAAAAAAACTCCTAAAACAATTTTTTAACGGTTTATAATCAATTATTTCTTTTTTCATTAGTTAAACAAATTATTAAGAAAAAAATGTATTCTTAAAATTTATTATTTGCAATTCTCTCCAAGGTGGGAAATTTTTATTTATTGTTAATTCATTTGTTTATTTAATAAACAATTTGTTATTAACAATCGCCGAATGTGTTTATATTTTTTACGGAAAAAAATAACGTATACAACCGTATACATAAAAATTTTTAATATTTTTTTTATAGAATTTTAAATTTTAAATATTATTTTTATTTACATGTTTATGTGTAAGGTTGTTTTTGTTTTTTTTTTTCTATAAAAAAAAATATAAACACGGTCAGCGATTGTTCATAACAAGTTGTTTATTAATAAATAAACAAATAAATTAACAACAAAAAAAATTTTCCCTTGTAGAGAATTGCAAATAATAAATTTTAAGAATAATTTTTTTTTTATAATATATTTAAATAATGAAAACAGAAAAAAATTTATTGTAAACAGTTAAAAAAAAAATTAAATCACATAATATTTTATAACAAATAAAATGGCAAAAAATGTTTTTCAAAAATACGTAATTTATATATTTGTCTATAAAATTTGTTTAAACAAATAGCACCAAAAATTTTAAGTTTATGAAATCTTATAGTATTTTTAAATTTAATAACAGTAATAATAATTAAAATTAATAAAAAAAAATTTCAACTTCTCTTTTTCATTTTTTAGTTTTTTGTTAGCTTAAATAATTAATAACTAATAGACCATAATAATTAAAATCATCGCAATGTCATAATCCCATAAAGTATAGTTGACACAGGGTCTCTACGGAGCGAAATAGTTTTAGTGGCTTTTGTTTAACAATTATCCGACTTGAAATATAAAACAAACACAAACTCTAAAAAATGTATAAATTAACAATAGGCTCATTTTATGAAAAATCGGCAAAAAAATTTTTTTCCAACGAGAAATTGTTCCTGTAAGTGTCTAAATAATACCATAATTTTTTTTAATTTCTAAATTAATATTTAATAATATAAAAAAATGTTTTTACTTGCTACGGTCGGTTTTAGGGCATTGTAGCTCTGTTTTCAACATTAAATTAAAATTATCAATAATAGAGATAGAGTACCGGGAGTTTTTTATTGGAAATTTCTTTAAGAATTTTTTCTTTTAATTTCTTAACTATTAATAGTTTTCGAGTTATTTGCAAAAAACGAATCTCGTTGTTTTTCAATCTTAATTTGTTTATAACTTTTGCAATTGTTTATGTGCGGGTTTGAAACTTTTTCACATTTTTGTAGACGTCATTCCGAATTCAATGAACCCTCGCCCAGATTTTTACGAGCTTTATCAAGAATTAACATGTGAACTTGTGAACTAGACTGTTTGAGAAGTTTGAAAATAGAACAATGTTATATAAAACGTTGAAGAATTAATGTAACTCTTCTTTTTTCTATTGGAACTACCCACATAATAAAAGTCAAAGTCAATAGAAAGCAAAAAGAAATAACTGAATGTAAATATTATTGTTCGCCAGTTTTCTGAAGTTTTTACATAACTGTTAAACATTCTATATGACATTCCGCAGTTTGTTGAAAATAAGTTGATTTTTCTAGATATAATTGCTATATTTGTAATTCTAATCGTCTCCTGATGATGCCAGCTTGGTTGGCGAAGAGCTTCTAGCTACATTCTGCAGAATTTTTGTTATTGTCAAATCTTATCAAGAGTTACAACAGTTTATATCTGAATTTTTTGCTTAAGATGTCTTAACTGTTGTATTTGCAGATTGGACTTTTTTTAATAACAACGTGGCTCTTCCTCTAGCTAACTTTAACTTATTGTCCAAATTTAAATACGACCGGACTCTTGGTCCTTCAGTTATCGTGCTTAAAAAGCACATGGCGTTTTCGTGAATAGTCCAGTAAATGTCAAAAGAACTGTTGGCAATGGTAAAGCTACACCTCTTTGAAGCAAGACAGTACTTAGTCATAAATCTATCTAAAAAATTAATAGTCCTATTATTATGACGAAAAAAATGTATAAATAGAGCGGAAAAATTATTTTATAATTCGTTAAAATTAATAACCAAAACATTAGAATATGAGAAATACATAATACTGCGTATTACAACAAATTACCTGATCAGTTGGAAACTTAAAATAACATGAAAGTCATTGTTTATAAGAATGTTTTAGAGCAGAAAAAGTAATTCTCAATTACGTAAAAATACATACTTTACGAAAAAAATTGTTTGTAGATGATACAATTATCTTCAGTTTTTATTTTCTTTATTATTTGAATAGACGCACGATGTTTTTAACTTTATTATTTTATCAAAAAAAAAGTAAATAAACATAAAATAAATCAATAAATGGCATAATTTTACTCCAATTATACGAAGAGGGCAATTTTTAATGGTGCCTATTTTTTTGCAACCCGAGAGCCTCTAGGAAACCATAAATCAATCAACGCTGAGGCTAAAGATAAGTCTACACTCGACTATACCACTTTACTTAAATTTATACCTATATGCTTTAAATGCTTAATAGTTCCTAGATAAATTAAAATAAGGGCACTAAATATTTTTCTTTCAGCAAAAATATACAAACCAAACTATTACAAAAATACAAATAATAATTAATAGCCAAAACCGAATTTCTTTCAGCCAATCAAGAGAATTGCGCACGATATAATAATGGTGATAATAATAACCCGAAATAATTAGTAATGCATCGCTATTAAAGTGTGATTATACAGATTTCCTGTGTGAACCTTCAAGTGTGTTTTCTCATAATTACTAAAAATATTCAAAAAAATGTAATCAAAATTGAATACGTAATGATCAGTGGCGCACTACTCTTAAAGTATACCTTTCAGGTGAGGTTCTCATAATTGCTAAAAATATTCAAACGCTTAATTTGGATTAGATCAGAAATAATCAATGGGGCACTGTCGGTGTGTAGCGTCCAGGCTGAATTCTTATGGTACCTCAATGTATGTATACGTGATTACAGGTTTCTCTCAGGAAAATGGTTTCCAAGAAAATACGCACAGAAAAGAGCAATCTTGATACCTAGAGCAGCGGAAACTCAACTCAATAAATAGATCATATTCTGGTAGGCAGGGAGATGACTTATAGTGTTCTGTTACCAATGGATACCCATAAAAGCTTGAAAAAGTTAAATACAAAGTGTCAACGTATAGAAGTTATATTTAAGTTTGTATAAGTGAATGTGTAAAATAATGTATACCTCGGCTTGATAAGAAATATTAGTTAGTGTTTAATTAGGTACAGAAACCAAAACTTTCCACAGTGCTTCCCTCTAACGCAGTAAATCATAGCATATACATAGTGCAGTGAAATCGTGTACCTGGAGACTTTAATGCACATATACTCCACACATGGTCTAACGAAAATGGAAACGCGCTGAAAAACCTAGCACACATGTTTGACTTAACAATAAGAAATACATGGAGTAAAAGTCAAACATGCATTAACACCTGGAGTAATGGAAGCTCAATCACACAAATAGACCATATTCTGGTAAGCAGAGAGATAAGGGAAAGGATCAAGAAGGTCAAAGTAAAAAGGACAGCAGAAAACCTACTGAAGAAAACGCTAACACTGAACAGCACCAAACTAAAAATAGGGAGACCATGTTACCCGTGGAAAACAACAATCGAGAGGATTATAAACAAACTGGGAAAGGACCAAACATACTGGGAAAGAAAAGCGAGGGGAAAGAATGAATTTCACAAAGGAATCGGAGCGACATATACTCTACCAGAATCAGAAACGGAGAAATCAGAAGTCTCAGAAGAAGAAGAAGACCTGTAGAAACAGAAGTACAAAAATAGGAGCACAGATAGCAGCGACACAACGCGGCAACATATCTCACAAGAAGACCCAGAATAGGCAGAAGCCCAGAACCAAAAATACAAAAAAAGGGGGCTTAAACGCTCCTTCACGACATAATGCGGTAACGCATCTCACAAATACCTACACCTCCCATCCCACATTCCTTTACCATGCGCCATGTGGCTCTCGCTGTTGGCAACAAGCATGACCTTAGTCCAACCCAGCGTGGACGTAGCAGGCCCAGCTGTATAACTTGGGAGTGGCAGCAATGCCTACCGCACGCTGGTAAATCAATCAATCAATCAATCAAGGTAACAAATTATCTGAAAGTTTTTTTATGTCTATTTTTATTTCAAATTAGTTTTTTTATTATTTGCGATATGGAGACTATGACCATAATAAGAAAAATAGCAGAAATTTAATATTGCTACATAAATTGTTTAAATTTTTATGAAGCAACCAAAACTGCAGTCTTGTGTTGATGACTCATCGATGTGCGTCGACCTTGTCTATAGGGGGTGTTCACAGAAGACGCTGTAATTAGGGTAAATGAAATCGGTTGGTCCCAGTTGAAAGGTAATTGAATAAACTTTATTTTCCAACAAAAATTTCTAATATTTTGTTTCCTTATAAATGTATAAAATGTTTTTTTACAATAAAGTTGGATTTTTTAGGTTATAAATTATTTTTAAGGAAAATAATGTAGCCATCTAAACCATTTAATTAATCAGTTAAAAAGCTTAAAAAAAACTTTAAATGAACTTTTTTATTAGAATGCAATTTAAAAGAAAACATTTTCGCAAAATTCGATTTTCATATAAACGAATTTTTGAACAAAGAATAGACATAACTTGTAGAAATTGTAGAGAATTAAAATATCTTTCAACATTGTGGTCAACGTTCTTCTTCTCAAGTCTTAATTACTTCTTCCACTTTAGTATAGTAACGACAAAAAAAATTTTGAAAATTTTTATTGTTCAAATAGGCTTAGAATGTCATGAAACGTCGTGATTTTAAGTTTGAGCGAAAAAATCCTGTCTGTCGGTCCGTCTGTAACTTTTTTTGTGCTCACGATTACTCTGGAACTGTTTAAGATATTGACTTAAAATTTGGTACACGTATGTATTTTAACGAGATCTGGAAATAAATTATATTTTTATCCTCTTCCGTCGAAGGGTTGGGTGGTAAATTGGGTTAAATGGGGGATAAATAGGTAAATCAAACAGGTAAGAGTCCATAAAATTTGTATTTAGTAAGAGTCCATAAAATTTGTATTTAGTATATGTAAGAGAAGCTAAGGTCTCAAAAACCTTTTGGCATTAGTCACCCCCATTACCACCCCCACCCCATTATTAAAGGGGATAAAAAAAATTGTGATTTAGTGTGTGTACAAGAACCAAAAATCTCAAAATATTTTTTTACTTCATCCACCCCTATTACCATTCCCCTATCACCACCCCCATCCCACTACCGATGTGGGATATCGTTTTATGGGTTTTTGGGGTAGAGATTTCAAATATTATATTATTAAAGTTCCATAAACAATTATTCCCACATACAAAATTTTTTCGTTGTGAGAGACTTGGTTAGAAAATCTGGAAATGAAAGTAGTGACTCCTTGGGCATCGGTTTTTTTGAGTTAATCGCGAAAAACGAGCGTTGAAATTTGACTTTTGGAGAGCAGGAAAAAACACTTAATCTTAAAAAAAATCACCTCTCGGTCAATTTTCTACCATATTGGAACGGACTAAAATTTTCTTCCCCCTTTGATTGACCTCCTTTATTTCTGAATTATTTTTTCTGTTGGATGACGACCCTGGATATTTTTCTTATAAAAACTATATCAGATTTTTTCCTGGCAATAACGACTGACAACTACATTTCAAATACCATTTTACTGTATCGTTTCTTATTTTTTAAAGTGGCCACTCTGTAAATTTTTCATATTTTTTCTTCTTTGGCAGTTATATTTTACCTACATGCGAAATCTCCGCCATCTTCTTTCATTATTATACTCGCAAAAACGAAGAGTATATTGTATTTGATCGGAACATTTCTAAATCAGTAAATATCGCTCGTAGAGAAAAATTTTTTATATCGTTATGTTAGTGAACGAATTCTGAACAACTTTCAAAATGTCCGTCTGTCCGTCTGTCCGTCTGTCCGTCTATCCGTCTGTCCGTCCGTCCGTCTGTCCGTCCGTCTGTCCGTCCGTCTGTCCGTCTGTCCGTCTGTCCGTCTGTCCGTCTGTCCGTCTGTCCGTCTGTCCGTCTGTCCGTCCGTCACGTTTCTTGTAAGCACGATAACTCAAGAAAGAAAAATCCGATTGTATTGAAATTTGAAGAGTAACTTAGTGTTAGCTAGAGGAAGAACCTTATTGTTTTTTAACAAAATAGATTGGTAAATAAAAAGTTATTAGTAATTTAAAATTAAAAAAAATATTTTTTACATTTTTTTTATGGTTTGTAATAAATAGAAACCTTGCGAAATGTTATTTCCTATCACTATTTCTTTTTTTAATACATTTTACTAATGTGTGTTTCCTAATAATCACAATAAATTTTCTAATGGTATATATTACACTCAGTAACAATTTTAGTAATAAGAAGTGGTGGTGTAGCGGCAAGAGTTTCGTCTCGCAATCCAAGGGTCCCGGGTTCGATCCCTCACATAGTGATTTTTTTTCTCATATATTTTTTTTTTCACAACAAAGTTGGTATCACAAAATTTAGAATGTCCAAAAACTAACATTATTTACAAGAAAAATGCGAAGAGTATCCTATAGAATGTGTAACAATTATATAAAAAACTCAGTAAATCGGCGAAGAGTATAATGCTTCCTCTAGTTTTTTTCTATATTTTCATATTTTTCTTACTTGGCAGTTGTGATATCTGCATGTGAAATAATATCGCCCTTCGTCTCATTTTTTATTATTATTTTTGGGGCGACCACCCTATATATTTTTTCATATTTTTCTTTGACAGTTGTGTTAACTATATGCGAAACATTATTGTCCGCAATCCATTTTTTCATTATTTTTTCCCCTGACAGTTGTGTTAACTACACGCAAAATATAACTGTCTTTCGTCACATTTTTTTCCTCATTATTTTTTCAGGTGTCCACTATTCTTCGTTGTCAGTAGCGTCAACTAACGACCGAATATTTTTCTTCTGCGTCAAATGGTTTTGTAATATTTTCCCCACAATATATATCCTATAAACTACAATAATTATTGTTATGTGTATTGGTAGAAATAGATACATACTTCTGGCTCTTGTAGATATAGCTGTAGATATAGCGCCAACAGACAGACACCATACAGACAGACTGATGGAATTAAATGGCTTTAATTTTCGTAATCTGCATAGTCTGAAACGCGAAGAAATCTCGGAGGGTAATTTTTTTACGATTACAATACCCTACTTCGCTTCGGTTAGCGAGGGAAGTAAACGAAATTTAATCCATATGACAATATTTCTAAATGGTTTAAAAGTGGATTTTAACATTTCGTAAACAAGTGGTACTGACCAGTGAACATATATCAGGTAGGTACCTAAAATTTTAGCGGGAATTTCATAGAGTGTCGACCTACCATCTGGTCGGCCAGGCACTACAATGGGCTGTTATAGTTAGTAATTTTAAATATGTGACTAATACTTTCTCAGTTTGCTGTAATGTACAGTATTATAAATTTTTCACGTTCTGATTTTTTAGTTATTTAATTTAGTTTTTAAATATGTTAACATTTTAAATCATATATAGTGAAGTCAAATTAAGTAACAAAATAGGTGAATAAGGAATTCTCTGGCTGCAGCAATTTTATTATTTTAATTTGTCGTAGATATAATAAGTGCCACCGAGAAGTTTTTAATTCAGCGGTCCGGCGTAAAAAAAATTTTAACAATTTATTTTTCAACGCTGAAATTTTCTACTCTTTTCCTTATTATCTTCGGTCCTAATAATTGTATCGCAAAAATAAAAATAGCGAGTGGCTATGAAAAAACTTTCTGATAATTCTTTAATTTGTAAGAAAATAAAAACCACCAAAAATTGCCTTTTTTGACAATTTAAGAAATATAACGTAATAATGCATCCATTTTAACGAAAGTTGGAGGAACTATGCACTTTATTGAACTAAACCTTCGTGCCAAATTTTAGCATAAAATATTTATTCAAACGGCTAAAAATAAAAAAGATTTCGAAATTTTAATCGCTTACTGTTTAAGTGCATCGATTCGTAGAACATTTTTATTTCAAAATGTAGGTTTTTTACATGAATTTTACAATGATAGTATCTTCATTTAGACCATTTTTTAAATCTGTTTATAATTTTCAAAATTAAACATATTCAGATAACTGGATTTTTTATCAAACCAAGAACAGGCAACGAATTATGAAAATAGATGAAATATTTCTTAAAAAAATAATGATCCACTTGCATTTGGGGCCGAGATACGTCAGTGTTTGCATCTCAGTCGCTTATAAATAAGCAAATTGATATATGTTCTTAAAATTTGGACTGGTTATTCTTCAATAATATTAGTCTCACCTAGTTGAGAACAATCCAGAAGCACAATTGTTAAAAAAGATAGAGGCCCGATAGTCGGGCTTTTAGCAATTATGTTAGAGATCCGAAAATCGCCAAATAGCTCTAAAGGTTTATTATGGTTTTACAGATCATACTTCAGTCGTAAGATAGTTCAGTGTGTAAGACGACCAGCACTTTTTTTTTCCCGGATGCAACGTCTCTGGTTCAAATAACTAACTGCCATTTTTTTATTGTATCAGTAAAATTAAAAGTTACAAAACTGTACATAGACATAAGAATAACTGTTCAGGTTAGGTTTGTTTTCCCTTCCGTGACAAAAATGGATAAGAAAGTAAAAAAAAATTGACTATGTGTCAAAACCACTTTATTCTAATTGTAATTCTAAAAATTATAGTTTTGACTCATTTTCAAACAGCGGAGACAAAAACATAAGTATCGAAAAACAATCAATCCAAATTTCTAGAAAAAATATCGACTTGTTTATTTATAAGCGACCTAAACACAGAAACTGACGTTTCTCGGCCCCAAATGCAAATAGATCACTAATTTTTTTAGAAAAATGTTAGATATTTCATCTATTTTCATAATTCATTTCCCGCTTTTGGTTTCATAAAAAAATCCAGAGTTATTTGAATTTGTTTACAATTGTAACTTTGAAAATAATAAATAAATTTCAAGAAAAAACGGATTAAGTGAGAATTCTTTTTTGTTAACACTGTTGGAAAATACATGTAAAAACCTACATTTTGAACAAAAATTTACCGCACACGAGTCACTGCACTTAAACAATAAGCGATAAAAATTTCGAAATTATTATTGGTTTTTAGTCGTTTGAGATTTGTTCAAAAATATTTATTTTGAGCTAAAATTTAGCACAGGTTTAGTTCAATAAGAGGCTTAGTTCCACGGACTTTCGTTAAAATTGATGCATTATTATGTTATATTTATTAAATTATTATCAAAAAAGGCAATTTTTGGTGGTTTTTATTTTTTTTACTGATTAACAAACTATCGTCTAGTTTTTGCATAGGCCTAGTCTTATTCAAGATTTTATTGCGAATAATTCGCTATTTTTATTTTTACGATACGATTACTAGGACCGGAGGTACTAATGAAAATAACAGCCAGTGTTTAAAAATAGGTAAATTGTTAAAATATTACAATAAGCAATGGACCCATTTAATCCAAAACTGCTCATAGCACTTATTATTATACATAAAACAAATTAAAACAATAAAATTCCTGCAGCCAAACAGCTTCATTCAAAATTTATTTTCACTCCACCAATAGTGTGGGATGCTCTTAGACGAAAAAAGTAAGTTATTAGAAAATCGATTGGATTTGAATGAATTTCCCTGAAAACTGATTTAATGGCTTTCTATAATCAAATATGAAGTTTTCTACCACTTTTCCTTGTCCGCAATAAATATAAAATAAATATTGTCAATTTCCTTTCAAACAGAATTTCTTTTCAAATAAAATTATTAAAAATTTAAAAATAAAATAAGTACATGATTTATTTTGCTATTTGTTCTCACCTCACTCCACCATATATCTAGAGACAATACACACCTATAAGATAATAGTTATGTAACAAACAAGTATCTTAATGAGAGCGATTAATAAATTGAGACATTTTAACGTGCGAGCGGTAGCGCAAAAATATTTGTCGAGATTATTAATCGCCGATTAACACACGAGTAAGTTATAAAAATTTTCCGTTGATTGTATATTATTACATAGGAAAAAAATCTTATTTTATTTTATAACACAAAATTGAATTCTAAGTGTTACTTTATTTATTTAATTATGGTAACACATATGGAACTTAAAAAATATCAAAAATACAATTACAAATTCATTAGGCCTCTTTTTGTAACATCGGAGAAATATGCCAATAGCACCGATTCCGAATAGCGCGATACCTTCTTCTCTTCTTGCACCATGAAATAAAACCCGCATAAGTTTTCTCGTGAAGTTTTCTGCTTTTATCTGGAAGTAAATTTAGAGTTGCTATATTTGCACTTTCTAGCACTTCTGGGGGGGGGGTTAATAATATGTCTTCGATGTCCATAACTAACAAACTATAAAAGTTTCATATACGTTTTATACGTTTGACAATTAGAGTTTTGACATGTATTGTCATATTGTTATTTCACAAAAATAAGTACAAAAAATAAGGTAATTTCTATGTATTTAAAAGAAAATAATATTACTTTCTGCACGATCGTTTTTAATTACACTTCAATTAAAATAATTTAATTTCTAGTAAATAAACGAAATGTCAAAATACAAATATCATATTTGACAAGTTGTGCTTGCCACGAAATATAAACATGGCTTTTGACTTTTCGTTTATTTAGTAGAAATTAAATTATTTTAATTGAATTGGAATTTAATACGATTGTACAAAAAACAGTATAAGCATCGCGAACCTTAAGGGTTATACCGGTCTTCGGCGGTAAACGTCCGTTACCGTTCTGATGATACTTAATATACTATTATTTCCACACTACGGAATAATATATATCTACCATATATTCGGCAAGTAACTAGATTACTTGACAAAAATAAAGTCGGATCTTTCATATGAACTTTTTTAAAATTAGCTTTTCCTGGATAATTGCGTCCTTCTGTAAAGCATGCATAAAAATAATGTTTGAAATTATTGTTTTCAGACTCATTATAGTGCTTTTATCAATAATTTTTACTCAGTATGATATTTATGCAAAAGTCTTTTCATCCTCCGTGGCATCTCTTAAATGAATCAAATAAACCACCCTTTTTGACTTTTCAACAGTTCTTAACGGTTGAAACTTAGCTTATAACTTCATCAGAAAATTTTAAAACTTTTTGCTTCTTGCTTAAAAAAAAATAAAATACCCTGACATGCATAAAAATAAGCCGTTTTCTTCCATATGTATTTAATACGCTTCTCTCAAAATTATTCAGATTAAAAGTAATGTAAACTAAATGAACGGAAATAACAAAGAAGATGGGAAATATTTAACAAATATAAATTAGAGGAGATTTGGACTCGCCCCTTAAAAGGGGGTAGCTTTCCAGGGAGGAACAGTTAATACTAGAAATTTTCCTTAATTCTTGCCAAGGAATCTACTTAGAAATATCTTCAACATTTTAGTTAATACCCTGTATAGGTGTACTTAAAATCACAAATTAATTATATTTATAATTACGATTTTTGCTGCTGAACGCATGGAAAAGAAAGACAGTCTATATAATCTTAGTGAAGTAAAAAAGTAAAAAGTATCAACAGATTTTTTTGTTAAATAACAACAGTTTTTTTGTCATCTTATTGCAGATATAAATATTATTTAGTTGCGAGTCCAGTTTTAAGTCAGCCATTAGATAAACACAGTTAACATAAAATATTTAATTATCATAGCCACAAATTATCATTGCCACAGCAAAAATATTACAAATACAAACACATTAGTTGACTGCATAATATTTACCAAGCAGATGTACAGTGTTGCCAAGACTCAGGGATTCGTATAATGCATCGAATAAAATAGGGCATTGCAAAATGCGTCAAATATATTCACTGTATATATCGCTTATACACCGACAACTGTAGCGCCATCTGAACATCTATTCGTTCAACTACATCGCGTATGTTTTGAGAGAAAGGAGGTGCAATTTGATGCCCGGGCGAAATTTTGCCAATTGGCGGGATTTGTTGAGAATAACATAGTCTAGGTTTTATACACGCTTATTTTTACGAAGCCCGAGGGCGGGCTTCGTATGTGTGTTGTGGGCTTCGAGTAAGCGGCAGAATATGCTGTTTTGGGCTTCGTATTGCGGCCTCATACGTCTATATATATATATATATATATATATATATATATATATATATATATATATATATATATATATATATATATATATATATATATATATATATATATATATATATATATATATATATATATATATATATATATATATATATATATATATATATATATATATATATATATATATATATATATATACATATATATCGTAAGCGCCATGGGAGTCATTAGGGACTTGGTCTTTTGGGGACTTGATACGGTTGGAAATAGTCTGTTGTGTTGTGAATATTGTTTTTATGTTGTTTGTTTTTAGGACTTTGGAGATTCCATCTGTGACAACCTTTGATGTAAGGTAGGAAAGCTTTGTGTTGTTCAGGTAGGGATGGTAGGTAGGTTTTGTAGGAGTACGTGTTCTAATGTGTGCAATTTACAAAATACCTTGCTCCGACTGTCCCCAAACTTACATTAGACAAACAAACAGACGCATTAACAACAGGATATACGAACATCGCCTAGCAGTCAGAAAAACTGACCCTACCTCATCCCTAGCACAACACCGTCTCCAGACTGGACATAACATAGACTTTAACAACACAAAAACAATAGCACCTATATATTCCCTAAGAACACGAACGATCTGCGAAGCAATTGAAATCGAGAAGCGTCCCAATTGTTTAAACAAAAGGGACGACAGTCATCGACTTCCAACTGTTTGGAAATCACTAACATCTCCACTAACTATACAACCCTCACCAGCACCACACAGCGACCCTCCTGCCACGCGCAACCGTTCCACACCAGTGCTCACCACACCCACCAATCCTACTATAAATACCTCACCCCTAGTATTTTTCATATATATATATATATATATATATATATATATAGACATATGAAGCCTCAATACGAAGCCCAAAACAGCATATTCTGCCGCTTACTCGAAGCCCACAACACACATACGAAGCCCGCCTTCGGGCTTCGTAAAAATAAGTGTGTATAAAATCTAGACTATGTTATTCTCAACAAATCCCGCCAATTGGCAAAATTTCGCCCGGGCATCAAATTGCACCTAATTTCTCTCAAAACATACGCTATGTAGTTGAACGAATTGATGTTCAGGTGGCGCTACAGTTGTCGGTGTATAAGCGATATATACAGTGAATATATTTGACGCATTTTGCAATGCCTTATCTTATTCGATGCATTATACGAATCCCTAAGTCTTGGCAACACTGTACATCTGCTTGGTAAATATTATGCAGCCAACTCAAGTGTTTGTATCTGTAATATTTTTGGTGTGGCAATGATAATTAAATATTTTATGTTAATTGTGTTTATCTAATGGCTGGCTTAGAACTGGACTCGTAACTAAATAATATTTATATCTGCTATAAGATGACAAAAAAACTGTTGTTATTTAACAAAAAATCTATTGATACATTTTACTTTTTTACTTCACTAAGATTATATAGACTCTCTTTCTTTTCCGTGCGTTCAGCAGCAAAAATCGTAATTATAAATATAATTAATTTGTGATTTTAAGTACACCTATACAGGGTATTAACTAAAATGTTGAGGATATTTCTAAGTAGATTCCTTGGCAAAAATTAAGGAAACTTTCTAGTATTAACTTTTCCAAAATTAGCCCCCTCTGGAAAGCTACCCCCTTTTAAAGGGGCGAGTCCAAATCTCCTCTACTTTATATTTGTTAAATATTTCCCATCTTCTTTGTTATTTCCGTTCATTTAGTTTACTTTACTTTTAATCTGAATAATTTTGAGAGAAGCGTATTAAATAATTATTATTTTTTTTTTTAACTGTTTAACGTCGGCCTATTTCCGCTACCAGGGCCTATCACCGACGCCAGGAGACGAGCTACCCCCAACCTGGAAATTTTGCCGAACCTCTTCCCTTAAGAAGAGTAGGGATCTTTTACTTGCCTAACATTTAATAGACAAGGGACCGCCTGCTTTACATCCCCTCCGAAGGATGGTATATCCACTACGTAATCCTCGTCTGAAATTACGTAACTTCTGAGTATACACTGATATACAAGCCTCTAGAAGGTGGGACGAGAACGCTGTATTTCCCAAGATGGGTACCCCATCCAAGTACTAACCGCGCTCGACGTTGCTTCAATGGAATATTGACTGATATTCACGTTGAAGTCGCCTCTATGCATTAAATAATTACATATAGAAGAAAGCGGCTTATTTTTATGCATATCGTCAGGGTATTTTATTTTTTTTATGCAAGAAGCAAAACGTTTTAAAATTTTCTGATGAAGTTATAAGCTAAGTTTCAACCGTTAAGAACTATTGAAAAGTCATAAAGGGTGGTTTATTTGAGACATTTAAGGGATGCCACGGAGGATGAAAAGACTTTTGCATAAATATCATATTGAGTAAAAACTATTGATAAAAACTTGCACTATAATGAGTCTGAAAAAAATTATTTCAAACATTATTTTAATGCACGCTTTACAAAAGGGCGTAATTATCCAGGAAAAGCTAATTTTAAAAAAGTTCATATGAAAGATCCGACTTTATTTTTGTCAACTAATCTAGTTACTTACCTAATATATTATTCCGTAGTGTGGAAATAATAGTATATTAAGTATCATCAGAACGGTAACGGACGTTTACCGCCGGAGACTATAAGGTTCGCGATGCTTATACTGTTTTTGTACAATCATATTAAATTGCACTACTAAATAAACGAAAAGTCAAAAGTCACGTTTATATTTCGTGGCAAGTACAACTTGTCAAATATGATATCTGTATTTTGACATTTCGATTATTTACTAGAAATTAAATTATTTTAATTCAAGTGTAATTAAAAACGATCGTGTAGAAAATAATGTTATTTTTTTTAAAATACATAGAAATGACCTTATTTTTTGTACTTATTTTTGTGAAATAACGGTAATATATATTATATTAATTTTACTTGCCGGTAAGCAAATTACTTATCGACTTAGCAATCAGTAAATATAACCTGACGTCTTGGCAATAGATATTGTAAATAAACAAATAAGCTCGATCGTACAAAAAATAGATTTTTCTACACCTAGTTAATTATATGACAATTATTAGTATTTTTTCTGTGAAAAATCGTACCTATAATTCACTGTAGTGAATTATCGATTCATAACTCACTGCATTCGTCCAATCACAAATACAAATTCAAAAATCACTGTTTTGCTGATTCAATAATATTTTAAATCGGCCGTGATCAACTCTTACTGCGGCTGACAATCAACTGTCAACGTGACAACCAAGTGTATCGCCATGTTGCTTGTTTACGTTTTCCAACGTATGCACTTCTTACGAGTAGGATTTTACAATCCGTGCAAACTAATAATTCAACCACTAAAACTGCCAATCAGATGTAACAATGGAAGTGACAACCCCAAATTTAAATATTACTAACTGCACAAACAATATAATATTATCATCCTAGTAGTTCACTTAATGAATAATAAAAATTAATTAAATGTATTATATTGTGTTCCATTAAAGTTATCAAATTTCAGTCTAATTTATTTGTTTAATAAGTGTAGAAAAAGCATAGTATTACATTCGCGATTATGGCTATTATTCACTCAGATGATTTGAGCCACTCGCCTACGGCTCGTGGGTTCATCATCTTCGTGAATAATGGCTATCATAATCGCTCATATACCTACTATTTTTTGAAATCGGAAATAACCTCAAAAGAGATAAAGTAAAAAAATTATTTGAGGTTTCTGGTTCTTGTACATACACTAAATCACATTTTTTTTCATCCACTTTAATAATGGGGTGGGGGTGGTAATGGGGGTGGCTAATACCAAAATTTTTTTTGAGACCTTAGCTTCTCTTGTCTATACTAAATATCAATTTTATGAACTCTTACCTGCTTGATTTACCTATTTACTCCAAATTTACCCCAATTTACCCCCCAACCCTTCTACGGAACAGGATGAAAATATAATCAAGTTCTAGATCTCGTTAAAGTACGTATGTGTACCAAATTTCAAGTCAATATCTCAAACGGTTCCAGTGTAAACGTGCGCACAAAAAAAGTTACAGACCGACAGACAGACCGACAGACAGACAGACCGACAGACAGACAGGCAGACAGACCGACAGACAGACAGAAATTTTTTTTTTCGCTCAAACTTGAAATCTCGACGTTTCATGACAGTGGCGGCTGGTGAAATTTCAATATTTTTTTTCTTGTCTGTGGCGCATGGGACCCATACGAAACTTGGGAAATAACATCTAGAGAAGCACTTCTCTAATGACCCCTAAAAAATTTTGAAAAAGCAGTTTGCGAAAAAATTTTTGAAAATTCGCTAGCCTCCCCTGGGTCTAGGGACCCCTGTTTACTTTTATTTTTTTTTGTCATATGCATTTGACTTTTCATAAAAATGCATCGACAGATTTTGGAGTTTGTGAAAATATTTTCATTACTAACTGAGATACAACGAATTGAAATATTGTAATTTGTTAAATTGTAAATTACAAAATTTCAGTTCATTGTATTTCAGTTAGTAATGAAAATATTTTCACAAACTCTAAAATCTGTCGGTGCATTTTTATGAAAAGTCAAATGCATATGACAAAAAAAAATAAAAGTAAACAGGGGTCCCTAGACCCAGGGGAGGCTAGCAAATTTTCAAAAATTTTTTCGCAAACTGCTTTTTCAAAATTTTTTAGGGGTCATTAGAGAAGTGCTTCTCTAGATGTTATTTCCCAAATTTCGTATGGGTCCCATGCGCCACAGACGAGAAAAAAAATATTGAAATTTCACCAGCCGCCGCTGTTTCATGACATTCTAAGCCTATTTGAACAAATTTAAAATTTTTTTGTCGTTACTATACTTCCACTGGATGTGGAAGTAAAATTATTGAGATTTGTAATTTAAATAATTGACATTTCTTAATGTCACTTAAAATTATTCATTAAATAGAGTTGATTAACCTAAATTTCACAATTTCAAGAAAAACTTAGTTATGCACCTTGGCACTAAAGTTTCTTTTTATCATTTATGCGGTTTATTTAACTAAATTCTACATTGTGGTTAAAAGTTTAACTTTAGTGCCTAGTTACATAAACAATTATTATCGCGTGTTTCCAAATAATTAATAAATCATACCATATTTTATTTATTACTTTTTCCGTTCATCGTGTATTTGTAACTTTGATAAATATATAAAAAATCGTACTATTAATAAATGATTTTCTATTAATATACGATTTTAGTTTAGGTAACTAAGGACTTAATTGAAAACAATTTATATGACAATTAATGCCAAAACTCTAATTGTCAAACGTATAAAACGTGTATGAAACTTTTATAATTAATAAAAGAGAAGCAGGTATCGCGCTATTCTGAATCAGTGCTATTGGCATATTTCTCCGATGTTACAAAAGAGGCCTAATGAATTTGTAATTGTATTTTTGATATTTTTTAAGTTCCATATGTGTTACCATAATTAAATAAATAAATAAAGTAACGCTCAAGAATTCAATTTTGTGTCATAAAATAAAATTAGATTTTTTCCTATGTAATAATATACAATCAACGGAAAATTTTTGTAACTTACTCGTGTGTTAATTGGCGATTAATAATCTCGACAAATAATGCGCTCGCTAGCGCTCGCACGTTAAAATGTCTCAATTTATTAATCGCTCTCATTAACATACTTGTTTGTTAAATAACTATTATCTTATAGGTGTGTATTGTCTCTAGATATATGGTGGAGTGAGGTGAGAACAAATACCAAAATAAAACACGTACTTATTTTATTTTTAAATTTTTAATTAATTTTATTTGAAAAGAAATTCTATTTGAAACGAAATTGACAATATTTATTTTATATTTATTGCGGACAAGGAAAAGTGGTAGAAAACTTCATATTTGATCTATAGAAAGCCATTAAAAAAGTTTTCAGGGAAATTCATTCAAATGCAATCGATTTTGTAATAACTTACTTTTTTCGTCTAAGAGCACCCCACACTTTGTGGAGTGAAAATAAATTTTGAATGAAACTGTTTGGCTGCAGGAATTTTATTGTTTTAATTTGTTTTATGTATAATAACAAGTGCTATGAGCAGTTTTGGATTAAATCGGTCCATTGCTTCTTGTAATATTTTAACAATTTACCTATTTTTAAACACTGAAATTTGCTGTTATTTTTACAATTAATTATTTTTATTTATTTGCTTTTATCATGATTAGAGAATATTATTTAGGTATTATGCAAATCAAAACTTACACACTTTTTATTTATTATGAAAATACCTACTTTGTGTATATTGTTGCCCTATTCTGGGCACGCTAATATACTAGTAATCGTACCGTAAAAATAAAAATAGCGAATTATTCGCAATAAAATCTTGATTAAGACTAGGCCTATGCAAAAACTAGATGATAGTTTGTTAATTAGTAACAAAAATAAAAACCACCAAATGCATCAATTTTAACGAAAGTCCGTGGAACTAAGCCTTTTATTCAACTAAACCTGTGCTAATTTTAGCGAAAAATAAATATTTTTGAACAAAACTCAAACGGCTAAAAACCAATAATAATTTCGAAATTTTTATCGCTTATTGTTTAAGTGCAGTGACTCGTGTGCGGTAAATTTTTGTTCAAAATGTAGGTTTTTACATGTATTTTCCAACAGTGTTAAGAAAAAAGAATCCTCACTTAAACCGTTTTTTCTTGAAATTTATTTATTATTTTCAAAGTTACAGTTGTAAACAAATTCAAATAACTCTGGATTTTTTATGAAACCAAAACCAGGAAACGAATTATGAAAATAGATGAAATATTTTTCTAAAAAAATTAATGATCTACTTGCATTTGGGGCCGTGAAACGTCAGTTTTTGTGTTTAGGTCACTTATAAATCAACAAGTCGATATTTTTCCTAGAAATTTGGACTGATTGTTTTTCGATGCTTGTGTCTCCGCTGTTTGAAAATGAGTCTGAAACTACAATTTTTAGAATTACATCGAATAAAGCGGCTTTGAGATTATAACACACGTAGTCAATTCTTTTTTTTACTTTCTTATTCATTTTTGTCGCGGAAGAGAAAACAAACCTAACCTGAACAGTTATTCTTATGTCTATGTACACAGCTTTGTAACTTTTAATTTCACTGATACAATAAAAAAAATCGCAGTTAGGATTTGAACCAGAGACGTTGCATCCTGGAAAAAAAAGTGCTGGTCGTCTTACACACTGAATTATCTTACGACTGAAGTATGATCTGTAAAACCATAAAATAACCTTTATAAGCTATTTGGTGATTTTCGGGTCTCTAACATAATCGCTAAAAGCCCGACTATCGGGCCTCTATCTTTTTTTAACAAATGTGCTTCTGGATTGTTCTCAACTAGGTGAGACTAATATTATTGAAGAATAACCAGTCCAAATTTTAAGAACATATATCAATTTGCTTATTTATAAGCAACTGCAAACACTGCAAACACTGACGTATCTCGCCCCCAAATGCAAGTAGATCATTATTTTTTTAAGAAATATTTCATCAATTTTCATAATTCGTTACCTGTTCTTGGTTTGATAAAAAATCCAGTTATCTGAATATGTTTATACCTGTAATTTTGAAAATTATAAACAGATTTAAAAAATCGTCTAAATGAAGATAATATTGTAAAATACATGTAAAAAATCTACATTTTGAAAAAAAAAAAAAATGTTCTACGAAGCGATTAAAATTTCGAAATCTTTTTTTAATTTAGCCGTTTGAATAAATATTTTATGCTAAAATTTGGCACGAAGGTTTAGTTCAATAAAGTGCACAGTTCCTCCAACTTTCGTTAAAATGGATGCATTATTACGTTATATTTCTTAAATTGTCAAAAAAGGAAATTTTTGGTGGTTTTTATTTTCTTACAAATTAACAAATTATCAGAAAGTTTTTTCATAGCCACTCGCTATTTTTATTTTTGCGGTACGATTATTAGGACCGAAGATAATAAGGAAAAGAGTAGAAAATTTCAGCGATGAAAAATACATTGTTAAATTTTTTTACGCTGGACCGATTTAATTAAAAACTTCTCGGTGGCACTTATTATATCTACGACAAATTAAAATAATAAAATTGCTGCAGCCAGAGAATTCCTTATTCACCTATTTTGTTACTTAATTTGACTTCACTTTATATGATTTAAAATGTTAACATATTTAAAAACTAAATTAAATAACTAAAAAATCAGAACGTGAAAAATTTATAATACTGTATATTACAGCAAATTGAGAAAGTATTAGTCACATTTTTAAAATTACTAACTATAACAGCCCATTGTACTCACTGGCCGACAGATGTTGGGGTAGGTCGACACTTTCTATCAAAATCCCGCTAAATTTGTTATAGGATAGGTACCTGATGGGCAGTGCCACTTGTTTACGGAATGTTAAAATCCACTTTTAAAGCATTTAGAAATATTGTCATATGGGTAAATTTCGTTTGTTACTTCCCTCGCTAACCGAAGGGAAGTGGGGTATTGTAATCGTAAAAAAAATTACCCTCCGAGATTTCTTCGGATTTTCGCGTTTCAGACTATGCAGATTACGAAAATTAAAGCCATTTAATTTCATCAGTCTGTCTGTCTGTTGGCGCTATATCTACAGCTATATCTACAAGAGCCAGAAGTATGTATCTATTTCTAACAATACATGTGTACACATAACAATTATTATAGTTTATAAGATATATATTGTGGGGAAAATATTACAAAACCATTTGACGCAGAAGAAAAATATTTGGTCGTCAGTTGACGCTACTGTCAACGAAGAATAGTGGATACCTGAAAAAATAATGAGGAAATAAATGTGACGAAAGACAGTTATATTTTGCGTGTAGTTAACACAACTGTCAGGGGAAAAATATGAAAAATGTACAGGGTGCTCACTCTAAGAAAATAATGAAAAAAATGGATTGCGGACAATAATGTTTCGCATATAGTTAACACAACTGTCAAAGAAAAATATGAAAAAATATACAGGGTGGTCGCCCCAAAAATAATAATAAAAAATGAGATGAAGGACGATATTATTTCACATGCAAAAATAATAAAAGAAGATGTGGCGAAGATTTCGCATGTAGGTAACATAACTGTCAAAGGATATAAATATGAAAAATTTACAGGGTGGCCACTTTAAAAAATAAGAAACGACACAGTAAAATGATATTTGAAATGTAGTTGTCAGTCGCTATTGCCAGGAAAAAAATCTGATATAGTTTTTATAAGAAAAATATGCAGGGCCGTCATCCAACAGAAAAAATAATTCACAAATAAAGGATGTCAATCAAAGGGGGAAGAAAATTTTAGTCCGTTCCAATATGATAAAAAATTGACCGAGAAGTAATTTTTTTTAAGGTTTAGTGTTTTTTTCCTGCTCTCCAAAAGTCAAATTTCGACGCTCGTTTTTCGCGATTAACTCAAAAAAACCGCTGCCCAAGAAGTCACCACTTCCAAATCCCTTTTCCTAACCAAGTCTCTCACAACGAAAAAATTTTGTGGGAACAACTGTTTATGGAACTTTAATAATATAATATTTGAAATCGTCTATCATCTACCCAAAAACCCATAAAACGATATCCCACATCGGTAGTGGGATGGGGGTGGTGATAGGGGAATGGTAATGGGGGTGGATGAAGTAAAAAAATATTTTGAGATTTTTATTTCTTGTACATACACTAAATCACATTTTTTTTTATCCTCTTTAATAATGAGGTGGGGGTGACTAATGCCGAAAAGTTTTTTGAGACCTTAGCTTCTCTTACATATACTAAATACAAATTTTATGGACTCTTACCTGTTTGATTTACCTATTTATCCCCCATTTACCCCAATTTACCACCCAACCCTTCGACAGAAGAGGATAAAAATATAATTTATTTCCAGATCTCGTTAAAATACATACGTGTACCAAATTTTAAGTCCATATCTTAAACAGTTCCAGAGTAATCGTGCGCACAAAAAAAGTTACAGACGAACCGACAGACAGAAATTTTTTTTCGCTCAAACTTAAAATCTCGACGTTTCATGACATTCTAAGCCTATTTGAACAATAAAAATTTTCAAATTTTTTTTTGTCGTTACTATACTAAGTGGAAGTAATTAAGGCTTGAGGAGAAGAACGTTGACCACAATGTTGAAAGATATTTTAATTCTCTACAATTGTAGAAATTGTTATGTCTATTCTTTGTTCAAAAATTCGTTTACATGAAAATCGAATTTTGCGAAAATGTTTTCCTTTAAATTGCGTTGTAATAAAAAAGTTCATTTAAAGTTTTTTTTTTTAGCTTTTTAAATGATTTATTAAATGGTATAGATGCCTACATTATTTTCCTTAAAAATAATTTATAACCTAATAAATCCAACCTTATTGTAAAAAAACATTTTATCCATTTATAATGAAACAAAATATTAGAAATTTTTGTTGGAAAATAAAGTTTATTCAATTACCTTTCAACTGGGACCAACCGATTTCATTTACCCTAATTACAGCGTCTTGTGTCAACACCACCCATAGACAAGGCCGACGCACAAAATCGATGAGTCATCAACGCAAGACTGCAGTTTTGGTTGCTTCATAAAAATTTAAACAATTTATGTAGCAATATTAAATTTCTGCTATTTTTCTTATTATGGTCTTAGTCTTCATATCGCAAATAATAAAAAAACTAATTTTGAATAAAAATAGACATAAAAAAACTTCCAGATAACTTGTTACCTTGCAAAAAAATAAGCACCATTAAAAATTGCCCTCTTTGTATAATTGGGGTGAAATTATGCCATTTATTGCTTTATTTTCCAAGTTATGTTTACTTACCTTTTTTTTGATAAAATAATAAACTTAAAAACTCGTGCGTCTATTCAAATAATAAAGAAAATAAATATTGAAGATAATTGTATCATTTACAAACAATTTTGTCGTAAAGTATGTATTTTTACGTAATTGAGAATTACTTTTTCTGCACTAAAACATTCTTATAAACAATGACTTTCATGTTATTTTAAGTTTCCAACTGATCAGGTAATTTGTTGTAATACGCAGTATAATGTATTTCTCATATTCTAATGTTTTGGTTATTAATTTTAACGAATTATAAAATAATTTTTCCGCTCTATTTATACATTTTTTTCGTCATAATAATAGGACTATTAATTTTTTAGATAGATTTATGACTAAGTACTGTCTTGCTTCAAAGAGGTGTAGCTTTACCATTGCCAACAGTTCTTTTGACATTTACTGGACTGTTCACGAAAACGCCATGTGCTTTTTAAGCACGATAACTGAAGGACCAAGAGTCCGATCGTATTTAAATTTGGACAATAAGTTAAAATTAGCTAGAGGGAGAGCCACGTTGTTATTAAAAAAAAGTCCAATCTGCAAATACAACAGTTAAGACATCTTAAGCAAAAAATGCAAATATAAACTGTTGTAACTCTTGATAAGATTTGACAATAACAAAAATTCTGCAGAATGTAGCTAGAAGCTCTTCGCCAACCAAGCTGGCATCATCAGGAGACGATTAGAATTACAAATATTATATCTAGAAAAATCAACTTATTTTCAACAAACTGCAGAATGTCATATAGAATCATATAGAATGTTTAACAGTTATATAAAAACTTCAGTAAACTGGCGAACAATATTTACATTCAGTTATTTCTTTTTGCTTTCTATTGACTTTGACTTTTATCATGTGGGTAGTTCCAATAGAAAAAAGAACAGTTACATTAATTCTTCAACGTTTTATATAACATTGTTCTATTTTCAAACTTCTCAAACAGTCTATTTCACAAATTCATACCAGTGTTAATTCTTGATAAAGCTCGCAAAAATATGAGTGAGGGTTCGTTGAATTCGGAATGACGTCTAGAAAAATGTGCAAAAGTTTCAAACCCGCACATAGACAATTGCAAAAGTTATAAACAAATTAAGATTGAAAAAATAGCGAGATTCGTTTTTGCAAATAACTCGAAAACTTTTTAATATTTAAGAAATTTAAAAAAAAGGTTCTTAAAGAGGATGAAATTTCCAATAAAAAACTCCTGGCACCCGGAACTCTGTCTCTATTATTAATAATTTTAATTCAATGTTGAAAATAGAACTCCAATGCTCTGAAACCGACCGTAGCAAGTAAAAACATTTTTTTTATATTATTAAATATTAATTTAGAAATTAAAAAAATTATGGTATTATTTAGACACTTAAAGGAACAATATTTCGTTGGAAAAAACAATTTTTCGCCGATTTTTCATAAAATGAGCCTATTGTTAATTAATACATTTTTTTAGAGTTTGCGTTTATATTTCAAGTCGGATAATTGTTAAACAAAAGCCACTAAAACTATTTCGCTCCGTGGAGACCTTATGTCAACTATACTTTATGAGATTATGACATTGCGATGATTTTAATTGTTATGGTCTATTAGTTATTAATTATTTAAGCTAACAAAAAACTAAAAAATGAAAAAGAGAGGTTGAAATTTTTTTTCATTAATCTTAATTATTATTACTGTTACTAAATTCAAAAATACTATAAGACTACATAAACTTTAAATTTTTAGTGCTATTTGTTTAAAAAAAATTTATAGACAAATAGATAAATTACGTATTTTTGAAAAACATTTTTTGCCATTTTATTTGTTATAAAATATTAGGTTATTTAAAATTTTTTTAACTGTTTATAATCAATTTTTTCGTTTTTTCATTATTTAAACATATTATAAAAAAAATGATTCTTAAAATTTATTATTTGCAATTCTCTACAAGGGAAAAAATTTTTTTGTTGTTAATTTATTTGTTTATTTATTAATAAATAATTTGTTATTAACAATCGCTGAACCTGTTTATATTTTTTTGATAGAAAAAAAACCAAAACAACCTTGTACATAAACATGTAAAAAAAAAATTAATATTTAAAATTTAAAATTCTATAAAAAAAATATTAAAAATTTTTATGTATACGGTTGTATATGTTATTTTTTCCATAAAAAAAAATATAAACACATTCGGCGATTGTTAATAACAAATTGTTTATTAAATAAACAAATGAATTAACAATAAATACAAATTTCTCACCCTGGAGAGAATTACAAATAATAAATTTTAAGAATACATTTTTTTCTTAATAATTTGTTTAAATAATGAAAAAAGAAATAATTGATTATAAACAGTCAAAAAATTGGTTTAGGAATTTTTTTTTAAATCATAATATTTCATAACAAAATGGCAAGAAATTTTTTTTCAAAAATACGTAAATTCTCTATTTGTTCAAAAAATTTGTTTAAACAAATAGCACTAAAAATTTAAAGTTTATGTGATCTTATAGTATTTTTTGAGTATAAAAACAGTATTAATAATTAAAATTAATGAAAAAAAATTTCAACCTCTCTTTTCCATTTTTTAGTTTTTTGTTAGCTTGAATAATTAATAACTGATAGACTATAACAATTAAAAACATCGCAATGTCATAATCTCATAAAGTATAGTTGACATAAGGTGTCCACGAAGCGAAATAATAATAAATTTAGTGGCTTTTGTTTAACAATTATCCGACTTGAAATATAAACGCAAACTCTAAAAAAAAATGTTAATTCACAATAGGCTCATTTTATGAAAAACGGGGATCCAATGGGATATTGTTCCTTTAAGTATCTAAATAATACCATAATTTTAAAAATTTTTAAATTAATATTTAATAACATAAAAAAATGTTTTTACTTGCCAAGGTCGGTTTCAGAGCATCACAACGGCTTTGCGTTCACCGCGCGGAGCCCCATTTTCAACATCAAACTAAAATTATTAATAATAGAGATAGAATCAGGAGTTCTTTATTGGAAATTTCTTCCTCTTTAAGAATCTTTTTTTGAATTTCTTATATATTAATAGTATTCGAGTTATTTGCAAAAAACAAAACTCGTTATTTTTTCAATTTGAATTTGTTTATAACTTTTGCAATGGTTTATGTGCGGGTTTGAAACTTTTCTACATTTTTCTAGACGTCATTCTAAATCCAATGAGACCTCACTCATATTTTTAAGAGCTTTATCAAGAATTAACATGTGTTTGAACGTGTGAACTTGTCTAAAAGAACAAGTACATAAAATAATTAATTTAATAATTATCATAAAATGAAAAATGTTTATAAACAAGCATAGGCAGGGTGTGGGCTTCAAGTAAGCGAGGAATATGCTACTTTGGGTTTATCTTGAGGCTTCATATTGGTACAGAAAACCTATTTTAGTCAAACGTCAATAATGGAATGAATACCTTGTATCTGTTACCTATTTTGCATTAGAATAAATATAAATTATATGAATGGAAATACTTTTAACATGCATACCCTAAACATAATTATTTATATTAGGGCGGCCCCTTTGGTGGCATGCAGCCGAGACCTATAACAATGCAATTATATTATTAGCACATCGACTACGCAATTATATTATCGCACACAGTTATATCATTTAGTTAAAGAATTAGAAGAGAAGTGGCAACTATGTATGGCTTCGTGTAATCTGAAACATGTATACATTTTATACAACGGGCTTCGTAATGTACCATAATTATAAAAGGCTTTGTATGACATGTCGTGTTGTTTTTAATCTGTATGTCCAAAAAAGATCTCCCCTCTCATGTTGCTCGCGTTATTATTCCCACTTAAAACATTATTAACAGTTGTACACACTATTTAAATTACAAATAAGGCTGGGCTTCCGGTACCCTGTAGTGTGTGGTGGGCTTCGTTTCATGCGTACCGTACGTATATATATATATATATATATATATATATATATATATATATATATATATATATATTGTCGCGACATTTGCATAAATATGTATTTTAGGGCGAAAGACAGAGAAAATAAACCATCGAAGCAACAGACTCATTGCACGATATTGTTACCTTCGTGTATGAGGAACTGCACTTACAATCCTTCGACGAAGCTAGGGGAGGTCAATGACCTCAAGTGCAACTTAAGCAAAACACTTTAAATTTAATAAAGCTCACATGCACTATGCTTAGTATAATTTATAATAATTAGGTATAAAAGGATACACCCAGTAGGGTAAATCATATGTAAAGAGTAGACAAACCTTATAATATGTTAAAATAACTAACTAGGGAGACCACAGCAAGGCCTCAAATGGATAGAATCGAGCTTTGTTCTTGTAGAAACCATAAAATCTCTGAATAGTCTCGTAGTGGACTCGTCAAACTAAAAAAATTAAAACATTTTAATAAAATAGTGCTACAAATTATATTAAAAGAAAATAATAATGGACAATGATCACTTATTAAGTATTAGAATATGTGTATGAACAATATTAATGAGCAAAATTAGCATAAAAACTAGTTATAAGAAAATGTGAAAAAACTCTTTCGGCAAACATATGTATATGTAGGTTTTACAAAAAGGACACATCGTAATGTGATGAAACTTACAGAAAATAAAGACTAGTACCTGTTAGTGAAGTACAGCGTAAAATTTCTAAACTGTAACACTTTGGGGGGGGGGGGGGGGGTATTTCTTGATAAAACTTTGTGTATTCTGGATACCTTCACTTAAAATGAACTGCAACTTTTCTTGAAACTTCTTCAGATATAATATTTCTTATTCTGGTGAGAATTCAGGACACCAGTGTTGTTTTGTGTAACTTTTAATAGGACACTATGTATTAGTTTAGGCACTGCTCACCGATGAACTTGGAGGTGGGGACCTAAAATATTTGTTTACATATAATTATGTTTTAAACTTATCTAAGTAATAATAGTCCAGTCAATGAATATATTGTAGAATGCATTGAATATGCGAGACTTTTTGACTTCAGGACTTTATTAGGAGTATAGTTAGTAGGTAAACATAATAAAAGTCCCCGCCCCTGGGCGGTGAGCTTACGATGGGAGGGGCGGGGGAAGGTCCCATTTTTGAATTTTTCGATTATATCTCGGAAACGGTGGACTCTAAAAAAAATATGTTCAAAATAAAATTGAAAGCTAACTAAATTCCTATAAAATTGTTTCATACATATTTGTCGAATTTCCAACGGTTTTCGAGATATACGTTATTGAAAATCGATAATTTTCGAAAAAATCATTTTTACCTTTTTGTCAAACATTTACAGCTAGTACCATAAAATAACCTCAAAAGGATCCATTAAGTAAAGGATACTTTATGGTTAAAGTTGACTTCCAATCACCTTTAAAGTCTGTCGTGTACCATAAAACAAATTCCATGGCCCGTTTGGTAAAGGGGGGTTTCTGCTATTGTTATGTTGGCTGGACTGAAAAAACTGTGATAATGGTCTATAAATTTTCGGTTTTCTCAAAACAATGTATTCTTCGTCTTCTTCAGAAGAACTAGAATCAAATATAACACCCGATAATCTCCCATATTATTTTATTTTAAGCTTGAATACGAACGGAAATGTTAGGGTCATCAAATTTGTAGGTTGAATTTATGCTTAAAGGGCCAAAATCGAAGCTTTGCCAAAATGGAAGCTTTTTTGCTTAATCCTCCTTTAAAATTGGTTTATGGTACAAGTCTGGAAGGATAAAAGGGAGCTTTTATGTTTGAGGGATGCTTTACTTTCTATATGGTACTGGCTGTTACTTCTAGTGCCTCCCACGATCGTTTCTCAGAAAAATTGTTAAAGACGAAGTTGTAGGGCATTAAATTTCCTTCACTTTGATATACTACTTTATCTTCAACCAATCAAAAATTATAGAATGTTTAACATGTACGCTCAATTTCGATGTTCCTCTAGAAATGACTATGTTGACGCTACCATGATGATTAACAACCGTTTAACAATAGAAATAGTTGCAATTGACACACAACACTTTTTTTTTATAATTATAGCTTTTATTATATTATTACGAATCATATAATGAAAGCATTTACATGAACTTATAGTAATTAAAAAGTGAAAAAATAAGCATTCAAGGTGACATTTTGGTTTTTTTGAGGCGAGGCTCATTCATCTTCGTCAGTAGTGGAGACGTTGTCCAAAGAGATTGGTAGTGTATCGATGTCGTCGTCGTCACCTTTTTCCTGAATTAATATTCCGACTCCGTTGCACCTATCCTTGCAATTCGGGCATGCGACAGAGCAGTTTAATGATGCTTTTCTACAACCATACCATGGGAGAGTTCTCATGATCCCAGATGTCTCAATGGATTTAGGAGAAGAAGAAATTCTACAACTTTTGATTGGTTGAAGATAAAGTAGCAAAATTTATATCAAATTGAAGGAAATTTAATGCTCTACAACTTCGTTACTGACATTTTTTCTGAGAAACGATTATCATTGACAAAAAGAGTAAGGTAAAAATGTTTTTTTCGAAAATTATCAATCTTCAATAACGTATATCTCGGAAACCGTTGAAAATTCGACAAATATGTATGTAAACAATTTTATAGCAAATTTAATTAGCTTTCATATTTAAAACATATTTTTTCTAGAGTCCACCGTTTCCGAGATATAATCAAAAAACCCAAAAATGGGACCTTCCCACTCCCTCCCACCGTAAGTTCACCTCCCAGGGGCGGGGACTCTTAGTATGCTTAGCTACTAACTACTCCTAACAAAGTCCTGAAGTCAAAAATTCTCGCATATTCCATGCACTCTACACCCCACATTATAAATGTTTGCCAATAATTAACAATTAGTGTATTAAGTAAGATCTGGGCGAATTTTAAGTAGTTTTATGTAGTAATAAGGTCAGAAAATAACCAAATAGAATATTTACCAAAGTGTCTTAAAAATCAATATGGTACAAATGGAGTACCAAAATGCTTAGAAATGCATAGCGAAGCTTATTCCAATCTTAAAATGTGCATATAATAAGTAAAAAGCATAAAAAATATGTATTTCAAAAATAAAGATTTTATTAAAAAAATCATACTATCTGATTTTAGTATTTCTGTCAATCTGAGCGAATCAAAACGCGAGAAGTGGCAAAAAACAGGCTTAAAAACGCAGTCGTACAGTCAACATGTTATAGAATTTGCTACAGAAAATCCTAACCTAGAATATTACCCATTGAAATTTTACTCTATTTTGAAACCGTGTGTTTACGGAAGTATGAATTACTGAAATTACTAACTGTTTTCAGTAATTCATACTTCCGTAAACACACGGTTTCAAAATAGAGTAAAATTTCAATGAGTAATATTCTAGGTTAGGATTTTCTGTAGCAAATTCTATATGTTGACTGTACGACTGCGTTTTTAAGCCTGTTTTTTGCCACTTCTCGCGTTTTGATTCGCTGAGATTGACAGGAATACTAAAATCAGATAGTATGATTTTTTTAATAAAATTTTTATTTTTGAAATATATATTTTTTGTGCTTTTACTTCCACATCCAGTGGAAGTATAGTAACGACAAAAAAATTTTTAAAAATTTTTATTGTTCCAATAGGCTTAAAATGTCATGAAAAGTAGAGATTTTAAGTTTGAGCGAAAAAAAATTTCTGTCTGTCTGTCGGTCTGTCTGTCGGTCTGTCTGTCTGTCTGTAACTTTTTTTGTGCGCACGTTTAAGATATTGACTTGAAATTTGGTACACATATGTACTTTAACGAGATCTGGAACTAGATTATATTTTCATCTTGTTCCGTCGAAGGGTAAATTGTGGTAAATTTGGGGTAAATGGGTAAATCAAGCAGGTAAGAGTCCATAAAATTGGTATTTAGTATACAAAAGAGAAGCTAAGGTCTCAAAAAATTCTTTGGCATTAGCACCCTCACCCCCTTATTAAAGGGGATGAAAAAAAAAAAAATTGTGATTTAGTGTGTGTACAAGAACCAAAAGCTTCAAAATATTTTTTTACTTCATCCACCCCCACTACCAACCCTCTACCACCACCCCCACCCCCACTACCGATGTAGCATATCATTTTATAGGTTTTTGGGGTAGACGATTTCAAATATTATGTTGTTAAAGTTACCTCGAGTAGTATGGATATGCAGTGGCTTTCCTCGACTACTATGGATGCGCAGTAGGTTTCCCCCGAGTATTATGGATGCGCAGTGGCGTTCCTCAAATATTTTGGATGCGCAGTGACTTTTCTCGAGTTTTATAGATCGCAGTAGGTTACCTCAAGTAGTATGGATGCGCAGTGGGTTACTTTAAGTAGTATGGATGCGCAGTGGCTTTCCTCGAGTACAATGGATGCGCAGTAGGTTACCACGAGTAGTATGGATGCGCAGTGGCATTTCTCGACTACTATGGATGCGCAGTAGGTTTCCCCGAGTATTATGGATGCGTAGTGGCTTTCCTCGAATATTTTGGATGCGCAGTGACTTTTTTCGAGTATTATAGATCGCAGTAGGTTACCTCAAGTAGTATGGATGCGCAGTGGGTTACTTTAAGTAGTATGGATGCGCAGTGGCTTTCCTCGAGTACAATGGATGCGCAGTAGGTTACCACGAGTAGTATGGATGCGTAGTGGCTTTTCTCGACTACTATGGATGCGCAGTAGGTTTCCCCGAGTATTATGGATGCGCAGTGGCTTTCCTCGAATATTTTGGATGCGCAGTGACTTTTTTCGAGTATTATAGATCGCAGTAGGTTATCTCAAGTAGTATGGATGCGCAGTGGGTTACTTTAAGTAGTATGGATGCGCAGTGGCTTTCTTCGAGTACAATGGATGCGCAGTAGGTTACCACGAGTAGTATGGATGCGTAGTGGCTTTTCTCGACTACTATGGATGTGCAGTAGGTTTCCCCGAGTATTATGGATGCGCAGTGGCTTTCCTCGCATATTTTGAATGCGCAGTGACTTTTTTCGAGTATTATAGATCGCAGTAGGTTACCTCAAGTAGTATGGATGCGCAGTGGATTACTTTAAGTAGTATGGATGCGCAGTCGCTTTCCTCGAGTACAGTGGATGCGCAGTAGGTTACCACGAGTAGTATGGATGCGTAGTGGCTTTTCTCGACTACTATGGATGCACAGTGGGTTTCTCCGAGTATTATGGATGCGCAGTGGCTTTCCTCGAATATTTTGGAGGCGCAGTGACTTTTTTCGAGTATTATAGATCGCAGTAGGTTACCTCAAGTATTATGGATGCGCAGTGGGTTACTTTAAGTAGTATGGATGCGCAGTGGCTTTTCTCGAGTACAATGAATGCGCAGTAGGTTACCACGAGTAGTATGGATGCGCAGTGGCTTTTCTCGATTGCTATAGATGCGCAGTAAGTTACCTCAAGTGATATGGATGCGCAGTGGGTTTCCTCGAGTAAAATGAATGCGAGTGGGTTACTTCAAGAAGTATGAATACGCAGTGGCTTTACTCGAGTAAATTGGATGCACAGCGGGTTACCTTGAGTAGTATGGATGCGTAGTAGGTTTCCTCAAAGAAAGTAGTAGAGGCTTTACTTCTATCGTGTAGTTTACGGCACACAAAGATTTTTTATATCTTTGTCTTGCCATTTTCTGCGTATTAGTTCGACATTCAGTTGAAGTATATTAACGCAAAAAAAAATTTGGAAATTTTCATTGTTTAAATAGGCTTAGAATATCAGGAAACGTCAATATTTTAAGTCTGAGCAAAATGAATTTGTAGCGTTAGTCTGTCTGTCAGTCTTGTATCATTTTGGTGCCCACGATTACTCTGGAACCGTTTAAGACATTCACTTAAAATATGACACACGTATGTTTTTTAACGAGATCTGGAACTAGATTATATTTTGATCTTATTCCGTTGCAGAGTTGAATGGTAAATTGGGGTAAATGGGGGTAAATAGGTAAATCAAGCAAGTAAGAGTCCATGAAATTGGTATTTAGTAAATATAAGAGGAGCTAAGGCCTCACAAAAAAGACATTAGCTATCCATATTACCACCCCCACCCTATTATTAAAGGTGGTGAAAAAATACTGTGATTTAGTGTGTATACAAGAGCCAAAGTCATCAAGAATTTTTTTCACTTCTTTCAAACCCACCTCTATTACAGATGTGGCATATAATTTTACGGGGTTTTTGGGGTACATGATTTCAAATATTATACCATTAAAGTTCCATAAACAATTATTTCCACATAGTGGAGTGCAAATATATTTTGTTGTAAGAGGCTTGGATGTGGAAGTAGTGATTCCTTGGGCAGCGGTTTTTACTTATTATATGCACATTTTAAGATTGCAATAATAGTGGCGTGTGTGAGCCGGACGAACATGTAAATATTTTGAGCCGGAACAAGATTACCTCCACCCCCCGTTTTCGAGGATGCTGAACACGGCATATACTCACCCCCTAGAGGGGTAAAACGCGCTTCACTCGATTTCCCTGGAGAAAAAAAATCTTTCCCCCGTTTTCGAGGATGCTGAGCACGATGGTGGTGCTGAATATCGCCTTCGACCCCAACCAACCCCTCCACCGGCCAATACTCGCCCCCGAAAGGGGTTGAATTTTTTTTTTGTAATATCAGCGGGAAACACATTTATTTCCGTTTTCGAGGATGTATTAATATGCACCCATACACATGTATATTTAGCATATATATTATACATATATATAAAAAAAAATCTCCCGTTTCGGGGGCGAGTATTGGCCGGTGGAGGGGTTGGTCGGGGTCGAACGCAATATCCAGCACCACCATCGTGCTCAGCATCCTCGAAAACGGGGGGAAGGTTATTTTCTGCAGGGAAATCGAGTGAAGCGCGTTTTACCACTCTCGGGGGTGGTTCTTCGCCGTTTTGAGGGGTTGCGCAACCCCAAAGAGAAATTCTGACACCGCCATCGTGTTCGGCATCCTCGAAAACGGGGGGGGGGAGGTAATCTTGTTCCGGCTCAAAATATTTACAATTTTCGGGTTTTTTTCCGACTCACACACGCTACTATAAGCTTCACTATTCATTTCTAAGCATTTTGGTACCCCATTTGTACCCCTATAATGATTTTTAAGACACTTTGTGATAAATGTTCTATTTGGTTATTTTCTGACCTTATTACTACATAAAACTACTTAAAATTTGCCCAGATCTTACTTAATACACTTATTGTTAATTATTGGCAAACATTTATTACTTAGATAAGTTTAAAACATAATTATATGTAAACAAATATTTTAGGTCCTCACCTTTAAGTTCATCGGTGAGCAGTGCCATAGTGTCCTATTAAAAGTTACACAAAACAACTCTGGTGTCCTGAATTCACACCAGGATAAGAAATATTATATCTAAAGAAGTTTCAAGAAAAGTTGCAGTTCATTTTATGTGAAGGTATCCAGAATACACAAAGTTTTATCAAGAAATACCTCCCAAAGTGTTACAGTTTAGAAATTTTACGCTGTACTTCACTAACAGGTACTAGTCTTTATTTTCTGTAAGTTTCATCACATTACGATGTGTCCTTTTTGTAAAACCTACATATACATATTCTTGCCGAGAGAGTTTTTTCACATTTTCTTATAACTAGTTTATGCTAATTTTGCTCATTAATATTGTTCATACACATATTCTAGTACTTAATAAGTGATCATTGTCCACTATTATTTTCTTTTAATATAATTTGTAGCACTATTTTAATAAAATGTTTTAATTTTTTTTTAGTTTGACGAGTCCACTACGAGAGTATTCAGAGAGTTTATGGTTTCTACAAGAACAAAGCTTGATTCTACACATTTGAGGCCTTGCTGTGGTCTCCCTAGTTAGTTATTTTAATATATTATAAGGTTTGTCTACTTTTTACATATGATTTACCCTACTGGGTGTATCCTTTTATACCTAATTATTATAAATTATACTAGGCATAGTGCATGTGAGCTTTATTAAATTTAAAGTGTTTTGCTTAAGTTGCCCTATTACATTTTAAGTTTTACTTGAGGTCATTGACCTCCCCTAGCTTCGTCGAAGGATTGTAAGTGCAATTCCTCATACCTAGACGAAGGTAACAATATCGTGCAATGAGTCATGTACCTCTGTCTGTTGCTTCGACGGTTTATTTTCTCTGGATTTTGCCCTAAAATATATATTTATGCAAATGTCACGACATTTATATATATATATATATATATATATATATATATATATATATATATATATATATATATATACCTTTGAATATTAATTAATTATAAATATCTTTAAAAACTACGATATACCTATCTATAAATGCGGTGAAATTATGGCATAATATGGGCATAATATGACGGTAATGAATCTAATACAGTATATTTCATTTTTTTTTTCGATGAAAATTGTGTGAAAAAAGGGAAGGTCAAAGAAAATACATTTTTGAAAATTGTAAAAATGCACTTTTTTCTGAAAATAAAAAAACGCACTTTTTTGAAAAATAAAAAAATGAACTCTATCCCCTAAAAATACATAAAATGATGTACAATCGAAAAGAAAAAGTGACGTACAATGCCTCCTTGATAATTGACGAAAAATTAAAAATTTTATTTCGCCCGCCATCTGTGACCATTTTATTTGACATACGGTGCCCGGGATTGCTGCATTGTATTTGAACATAAATGAGTTTTATTTTTGCCAAGTTTAGTGAAATTACCTTCTTAGAGAAATTATATTAAATTTTGATTCTTTCGGCCATTTTTGGTGTTTTCCATTTTTTTCCAATATGGCGGATTGACAAATACATATCGGATAGATCTAATTTTTTAAGAATTTTATTCCAAATAAACCAGTGTTTTTAAAATTCCTATGCGATTACTAGTACAAGATATATTAAGCAGATAAGTTGAAAATGTGTGAAAGCGCGAGTTATGATATCCAGACCCCGTATTAAACAAAATAAGATGCAATTGTGCATAATTGCACAGATAAAGAAGCTTATAAATAGATGTAGTAACAGTATTATGTTTTAGTTATTGTCGTACATTCAGATACATACCTTTGTATTTAAACGCAATAAACTCATTCGCTATTAATTGTCAAAAGTTCGTTTAAATAAAAAATTTACATTTTTTAAAAAAACCGCTCGACAAAATATAGCTGGCGCAGTCATAGGGATTTTCTTTGGAGTAATTTCGAGATAATATCGGAAAACTCGTCGTGCCATCGACTAACCAAAGAAGACCTGCAACCCCTTACCATACCGTTGGTAAACAAATAATTTTTAAGAAGATAATTCAAGAAACAAGTGGATTCAAGCAAAGAAGATATACTCTGCATACCTAGCCATACCATTCCTTTGTACCTATCCTTAAAATATCCTTCCACACCCTGAGCTATAAAACTGGTACATCTCAATCTGAGTACCCCCAGCTCAGTACGTGTGAGCACGACCACCAGACGCTCAGTATCCCCTCGTCGGAAGCGCCGTGAGGCTTTGCACTTGTGAAAGTAATTTCACATAAGCCCTTGAAGAAACCAAGATCGTGCACTCTCTTTCCCAGGACTACACGTGACCTTAAATCGTGTATAGGAAAGATTGGCCCAAGCCAGAAAACACCTATAAAGAAAACATCTTTAAAAGCACATAGCCTTGCGCTATTTAGGGAAATTGACTAGAACGACTAAAACTAACGAGACAATAACCGCCCTCCAGCTCAAGAAAAAATATATAATCAATCAAAGTGTAATAGAGCATCGCCTGGGAGCTCTCCGAGTTCTCTTGAAATCCCTCGTTATCACATTGTAATCGATTATATATACCAGAGCCTTCATGTTTTCTGTCGTCTTAATATTCTTGTAAGTACCATTAATGCCTGACTCCGACGACGAAACCTTAGCTAATCTTGCTTTACGGACATTTGGTCCTAACCAGTATATACTAACAAATACGGTAGCAAATACCTATATAGTACAGGAACCTCAAATTTAGTAGGACGAGAAAATTTAAATTCAACCGCGATGGCTAGAAATGATGTTACCGTTCGAGATTATTTAGAGCTCATACCTCAATTCGATGGAGATAACTCAAAATTACCGATATTTTTAGACACGTGCGAGCAAGTATTAGATATGTTAGTACAGGATAATAATCCGCAAAGAATTAAATTTTTGATGCTGCATTTTAGAAATAAAATTGTAGGTAAAGCAGCTCAAGTATTAGCCGCGAGAACTGTACTCACTTTCCCGGAATTAAAAACATTTTTATTAGACACTTTCGGTGATCAACGAAATGAGGAATCACTGTTAAATGACCTTATGATGTTAACGCAAAATCACAACGAAACCGCTAGCCAATTTGCAGACAGATGCATATCGCTACGTGGACTGTTACTCTCAAAAATGCAGATGGCAAATATAACAGCAGAACTACGAAAAGAAAAATTAGATTTGTACAAAAAAATGGCACTACGGACTTTCCTATCTGGACTTAACGCACACCTAAGTCACCTATTAAGATGTAAACAACCCACGAGCCTAGAAGCAGCTATAAATATGGTAGTAGAAGAAGAAAACATGAACTACAACCGGCAACAAAAGTTAGGGACGAAGAACACTTATCAGAATACAAATCAATCTCAAATAAGAACGACACCGACAAACCCAAAATATAACCCCAGTTATTCTCAAACACCCCCACCAAAATCGAATCCCCAAATAATCCGCCCTATGTCAAACATCCCTTATCGTATGCCGAATTTTTTCATGCCAAGAAACCCCCAACAAACATTTCAACAAAGATCATTTCAAAACCCTCAAAATTTCCAACGCTAAGCTCCAATACTCGCAGCAATACTTCCAAAGACAAAATTTTTCCACTCCACAAAATTTCCAAAATACGCAAAATTTCCCACATTTCCAAAATCAACCACGTTTCAATTTCCAACCTAAAACGCAACAATCCTATCCCCAACCAATGGATACCTCATCTGGAAACACAAGAAGTTCAAAATTCTCCCAACCGTCTAATGCACCGAAATGGACAGCGCAAGAATTACATTTGCAAGAGATACCGAGTACCTCTTCCAACAGGGACGAATATCAATCAGACTATTACGAAGAACCGACATACGATTCAGAAATTGCTGACAATAGCTATTACCCCGAAGAATACTATTCAGAAAATTACCAAAGTTATAACGATGATGAAAATTTTACCTTACCAGCCTCGGAGACCAATATTACAAACCTGCCGAATGCGAAGAAGTAACCCAGACAAAACAAGTACAAATCAACGTCGCAGCCAATACAAATCTTCCATATATAATTATCCCAGAACTCGAAGCCAAATTTATGATTGATACAGGGTCCACAAAAACATTGATTACAGAAAAAGTCGCCGAAACATTTTTTCCAGACCGAATTAAAGAAGACCCTTTCCAAATAAAAACACCTCACAGCATATCCTTACATAGATATTCAGCAGAAATTCCAGTATCAAAACTCTTTAAAAAAACCAGGAATGTTGTATACACACTACATCTTTAACTTTAGTCAAACATATGATGGACTTATTGGCCTTGATCTACTACAAGAAATAGGAGCCACCCTTGATTTTAAAAATGGTTACTTACTAACAGACTCAGCAAAAATTCCATTATTTTTGGAAGGAAAAAGACTAATAGGTACTAATGACACCAACGAAATGGAAAACAATTACGAATACAGAATTAGTCCTAAGCCAGAAATTGTAGCTAAAATACCAATATCACAAAAAAAAATGGAGAAGCTCTAATAAATTCTATTGTATTTGAAAATCAAATAGAAATTTCAGCAGGACTTATAAATACAAAAAATAACGAAGCGACAGTATTGCTTATTAACCATACTGTCGAAGAAAAAACATTCACAATAACTGAACCTCTTCCATGTATGCCTAGCCACCAATTAAATAACTTTACAACCGAACCTATGGACTTTGATGAAGAACTTTCTATATATAACAATCCAGATATAAACTACGACGACCTACAAAAGAAAAATTTGGAAAATCTTGATCTAAGACACTGTAATCAAGAAGAGTACGAAGCCATAAGAAAACTTTGTTACGAATATAGAGACATTTTCTACTGCGAGGACATTCCACTAACTTTTACAAACCAAGTTAAGCACGAGATTCGAACAACGGACAACATACCAATCTATACGAAATCATACAGATTCCCACACATCTATAAATCAGAGGTCAAAAAGCAAATCGACTCAATGTTGGAACAAAATATAATAACTAATTCAACTTCGCCATGGTCCTCCCCTATTTGGATTGTCCCGAAGAAAATGGACAATAGTGGAAAAAGAAAATTTCGTATTGTAATAGATACCGAAAATTGAATGAGAAAACCATACCCGATAAATTTCCAATACCAAACATTACGGACGTCCTGGACAAACTTGGTCGCAGTCAATACTTTACAACATTAGATCTAGCAAGCGGATACCATCAGATTGAAATGGATCCCAAAGATATCGAGAAAACAGCATTCTCGACAGACGACGGTCATTACGAATTTTTAAGGATGCCCTTTGGACTTCGAAATGCACCCTCAACCTTTCAACGAACAATGAACCACGTACTATCAGGCCTACAGAGTAAATTTTTAGTTTACATGAATGACGCATTAATATTTCCAACCTATACCAAAGTATACGCTCAGTATTTGATAGATTCAGAAAAACTAATTTCAAAATACAGCTTGATAAGTCAGAATTTTCAAAACAAACAGTAAAATTCCTTGGACATATCATTACACCAGAAGGCATATTACCCAATCCAGATAAAATCGAAGCAATTGTAAAGTTCCCAATACCAAATACAAAAAAAGAAGTTCAGTCATTTCTTGGACTAATAGGATATTATAGAAAATTTATAAAAGACTGCTCAAAACTGACAAGACCATTAACAGCCTGTTTAAAGAAAGGAGACAAAATAGAACATACAAGAGAGTTTCTAGAATCCTTTGAAACTTGTAAAAACATTCTAACCAACAGCCCACTCTTACAACACCCGGATTTTTCCAAACCATTTATTTTGACAACCGATGCGTCGAAATATGCCATCGGAAGTATTTTGTCACAGGGGATCGTGGGAAGCGATAAACCTATTGCTTACGCATCCAGAACACTGAACGAATCAGAGAAAAATTACTCAGTTGTGGAGAAAGAACTTTTGAGTTTAGTAGGATCCACTCGGTATTTCAAGCCTTATCTATACGGCAGACGCTTCACTATATATACAGACCACAGACCACTAAGGTGGTTATTCTCATTAAAAGATCCACAAAACTCTAAATTCATCAGATGGCGTACAAAGCTACAGGACTATGATTTCAATATAGAATACAAAAAAGGCAAGCTAAATACGAACGCGGACGCGCTGTCAAGAATTGAAATTCACCCAATTGACACAGAATCGATGCAAGTAAACATAGATGATCCTGAACTGGGCAGAATAATACAAGACCTAAACAGGGAGACAGAATTAAGAACGCCTACGCAAGAAGAAATCGAAGAAATACTCAACCCTCCTGAAAATACGAAAGACACAGACGATGAAACAAATGAAATTGATATTCCTGAAATTTCTACAGCTCGATCTAACGAAGACGATGAACCACGAAACACGATTCCAATCATAGACGATGTAATAAACACAAAACCTAAACAAATATTTATAAAAACAGTCTTAATGAACCCCAGAAGAAACAGAACTTTACATGTAGAAAACAAAACTATTCTATATGCAGAAATCACGAAGGAAGACAACGACGATCAAATTCTTGAACTATTGAGAGATCATACAGTTGAAGAAACTACCTTCTATATATATTTTGATAACGACAAAATGTACGAAGACTTTTGTCGAATATATAATCAATATTTTAACAACAACGGCCCAAAATTAGTAAAATGTACCCAAGAAAGAATATATTTAAGAAACAAAGAAGAAATAAACGAAATTATACAGTTTTACCATGAAAGCAAAACAAATCAACGAGGCTCACAAGAAACATATGACAAATTGAAACAAAAATATTATTGGAGTCATATGCTTACCACAATACAAAGAATATATCAATAAATTCAATATATGCCAAAGAGGAAAATACGATAGACATCCACCTACAATTCCAATGAATCAAACACCTACCCAGCAAAAACCATTCGAAGTCGTTTTCATGGACACATTTACCATTGATCAAAAAGTCTACCTAACCCTAGCAGACTCGTTTTCGAAATTTGGACAAGCAATTCCTATTCAATGCAAAGAAGCATGTGAAGTAGCGAAGGCCCTAATTGATTATTTCGAACATTATGGAACCCCAACCGCAATCACAACTGATAATGGTCGCGAATTCGTTAACAATCAAATAAAAAACTTGTTGGCTTATCACAAGATTAATCTTTACTTCACAACCCCATTCTATCCAGAATCAAATGGCATTGTGGAACGCCTCCACTCCACACTAATTGAACACCTTCGAATATTTCGACAAGACCCACAACTTAACAGCAAAACTACCGAAGAACTTATGAAACTACCTGTTATTGCTTACAACCATACAAACCATTCTGCTACAGGATACACACCCTTCGACGTCGTTTTTGGATATTCACCAAGCAAAAACTTATTTAATACGAAACCTAGTCAAATAGTTTTCGATTATTCACTAGATGAACATAGAAAGAAACTTTCTCAACTTTATGATATTATTTACGAAAGAATCGAAAGTCGAAAAACAACAACAGTCAACAGAACGAACAGAGAGATAACAAACCACAAGAAAAATATAAAATAGGTAAAAGGTCTATGTCAGAGCACCCAAAAAACGAGGTTCCAAAACAGTCCCTAAATTTAAGGGACCCTTCCCAATAATTTCTATTAGTAATGACAATACCTGCATGATTAGATTAAGAAATAAAAAAGAACGTCGAGCCCATTTGTCTGACTTAAGATCTACTCTTACAGATGCACCACCCCTCGCAGCAGCCGACGACATCCAATGGAAACCCCTAGATGACAACCCCAGACTTCTACCGATTCTCATGGGTACAGCAGACAATATTGTATCAGAATAGGAAATAATGAACGCATTTGACATACAACCGTTATATGAAACCTTTATTCACGAAAAAGGCGAAATTATTAGAATCCTAGCAAACATCAACAGATATCTAGAACTGAATCTATCCTGCGACAAACAACAAACTTCCTTAACAAACACCCTCCTATTCCAAGTCAATAGAACTCTATCCTTTGAAATAACCAGAACCTATATATTATTCGGACAAGTTTTACCAAACCACATTAGAAAACCACGAGGAGCATTTAACTTTATTGGTACAATTGAAAAATCAATCACGGGCAACCTAGATGCCGAAGATGGCGAAAGATATGAGCAAAATTTCAAGAAATTATTTAACAATGAAGCCAAATTAAAAATAGACATGGAAAAACACTTATCAATTACGGATGACCGCATTAAATCTACAAATAAATCAATTACCATTCTCGTAGAGAACCAAAAGAAAATTAATTCAGCAATGGCTGACATTGAACAGAAAATGGAAACAACAGCACGTTGCATTGAATTATTGGTTGTACAAAATACTCTAGACCAATTATCACACTCCCTGTCACTTATCTGCAATCTTTTAGACGAACTTTCGACAGCAATTTCCTTTGCAAATTTAAGACAAATGCACCAAACCATTATAAAACCAACTAATCTTATCAAAGAACTATTAGAAATCCAGAATTACCTGAAAAGAGTAGAACTACCATTTAAACCTACTCTCGAAAACATTATAAAGTACGAGAAACTATGCGAAACTTCAGTTTTTCAGAAGAATTCCTATACGTATTTCATTATTAAAATACCATTGATAGAGACAGTATCTTATGACTACTACAAGTTATACCCATTGCCTGTAGAGAACAACGACTTTTACTTCACTATCATACCCAGAAGAAGCTATCTACTTATAAACCCAGATTGGTACTCGTACACGAACACACCCTGTACAGAAATAGAATCGAAAAAATTCCTGTGTACTCACAATTCTATCATAAAAAGGACATCAAACGAACCCTGTGAAATTCAACTCATTGACTTTTCCCAAGAAGAAAACAGATGTGCATTCACAAAAATCAATATCAACAATCCCAAAATTCAAAGGGTCGAAAACTCAAATTCATGGATAATTACAAGTCCCACCACTATTATAGCCGAAACATATTGCGAGATGAAGAAAAAGAGACAACTCAAGGGAAATTATCTAATAACAATTCCTGATCAATGCTATAGCGTTATTGACAAATATAAGCTTAATCCAAATAAAAACTTTCGGAGAAAATTCGAACCCATAAACATTCCATTAGTTAAAATAAATAGCAACCTTTCAATTATAAGAGATGGTACCAATATACCAACCATGGACCATGTGGACTTAGAGGAATTTACAGACCTGTCACGATGTACACAAAATCTGCAAGAAGAAATAAAGGATCAGATGTTAGAACCAACCTTAATTGAATTTAATTCCTGGCTTACCTATGCCCTGATTATAATAATTATCATTGCTGTCCTAATTATATCATGGAAAATATATAACCAATATAAAATCAAAGGCTTTCCAACTTTCAACATCTTTACCAGCAACCCGAAAACACGAGAAACCCCACAAGAAACTGAAATGACGAACGTCGGTCCTTTCTAAAAGGAAACCCCGAGTTCTCCACTAGCGATGGAGGAGTTATGATATCCAGACCCCATATTAAACAAAAGAAGATGCAATTGTGCATAATTGCACAGATAAAGAAGCTTATAAATAGATGTAGTAACAGTATTATGTTTTAGTTATTGTCGTACATTCAGATACATACCTTTGTATTTAAACGCAATAAACTCATTCGCTATTAATTGTCAAAAGTTTGTTTAAATAAAAAATTTACATTTTTTAAAAAAACCTAAACCGCTCGACAAAATATAGCTCGCGTCAAAAAGTGCATATAACTTTTGACGCACATGAAATTTTTGGGCACAAATATTTTTTCCGTAATCATACATAAGAATCAACAATAAAATTTCAGGTGGAATGTTGTCGTCGAAAAAAATTAATTTAAATCAATTCGACTGTAATAGCTTCAAATACCTATCAAAAATGCTTGAAACAAAAAAAAAAGGTGATGAAAGTCAAACAAGGAAGTATATTAAGTATTTTTAATTGGTATAATTTGCTAATCATTTATTTAACTGGTTAGGAAATAAACAAATCAGTTTAAAGTAGCAAATTTATTAAATTATCAAGAACAATAAAAAATAATTAAAGAAATATTTCACAAATAAAATGTAATTTTCAAAATATAACAAGGAACTACATAATTATTTAAATGCTTTTAAAAGTACCTATTAAATTTTCAAAAATTTCGTACGTTAATGTAATTAATAAGCAGTTGTAGTGTTACAATTTAAATTCAGTAAAACTGAGACGATGCATCTTATCAAATGATTATAGAGGATCTTTTTTCTACATAACCAATAAAAAAATAAAAAAAACATATTTTCATCACAGGCGTACGTACCATTTCATTAAATCCGTCGCGCGACTGGCAGGGATAACGAGAAAGAAACTATCACAAAAAGTGTTTTAGCCATCTTCAATATACCAATGTGGTTGGTGAAACTACTTCAGATGCATAAAAAGTGCAGTAATTTACTGAACCTATGAAATTTCATATTTTTATTATTTCGGAATAAAGAGGAAACTGAAAAAAAAATAACTTTTATTTTTCTGAAAGGTACAAGATTTACTCTATGGATTCTCAAAATTTCCGGATTAAATTTGGACGACCACTGTATATTAATTAGAACAAATACCTACCAAATATTTCACATTTATTCCTTACCATCATAATATACAATTCCACCACATAGGTCTTGACCCCGTAACATGGGAAATAGTTCTAGTGAATTTTTCTTTGAAAGGAAATAGGAAGATTTTAGCAGTTGTGAACCAGCTACAACATCATACATTTTAATTCCAAACCAGAAGTATGGAACCTGCCACCATCTAAAAGTTTTATAGCAGCGTTTTTATCATTTCCAGTATAAAACCACATATATATGTGACAAAACTATATTTCGCTCTTAGACTTTTTACATCCAAGAATGAAACCAATATAAAAAATTTCTAAATTGGGTATGGGTATAGCAGAATAAGCATAAGAAGTGTTTGGGCCTAATTCGGTATCAGTAGATCGACAATAGGAAGAGAAATGTTTTCCTCGAGTTTTAGCCCCCCGTCGCCACGGGTAACCCCAGTACCCTAATAAACATGACATTTCATTTTCATTTTTTATCTCTGCAAGTAGTGCGTTAATTATTATAAAAAAAAAACAGACGATATACATATAATTTAAATGCATCTTAGGGAAAAAAATCAGCTGATTTTGCTGCCTCCTTCGAATGAAAAAAAATATTTAAAAATTCGAATATTTATTTTTCATGAAAATAATGTTTCGCATACACAAAACTTTTACTAAGAATACATTGTTATGAGTAGTTTATTGTAGATTTTTTTAAAATTTTTTGAAGCGGTGTCAGATTGGCTCGTTTTTCACCCCTAACCCTGAAAAGCACCCCCCAAAAAAATGGTCTGTCCGACGGACCAGACCAGTATATTCTTATGTATTTGGATCTGCTGAAACCGAATCCGAAGTCGGTTCGTTTTTCACCCCAACTCCAAAAACACCTCAAAAACAAAAAACAAAAACAAAGTGGTCTGTTCGGCGGTGCATCTTTATGTATTTTGATCTGCTGAATCTGGATTCGAAGTTAGAATTGACAGATTGGCTCGTTTGTTACACCTGACCCCGAAAAACACACCCCCCAAAAAAATGGTCTGTCCGGCGGACCATACCAGTGTATCCTTATGTATTTAAATGCGCTAAAACCGAATCCGAAGTCAGAATTGTCAGATTGGCTCGTTTTTCACTCCCAACTCCAAAAAACACCCCCAAAATAAAAAAAATTGGTCTGTCCGGCAGACCATACCAGTGTATCCTTACCAAATACTTAAGGATACAGTGGTATGGTCCGCCAGGCTGACCATTTTGTGGGAGGAAGGTGTTTTTGGGGGGTTATGGGTGAACACGAGCTAATCTGACAATTCTAACTTCGAATTCGGTTTCAGCGGTCCAAATATATAAGGATATACTGGTATGCTCCGCCGGACAGACCACTTTTTTTTATTTTGGGGGTGTTTTTTAGGGTTCCTTGTGAAATACGGGCAAATCTGACACTTCTGTTTGTTGGGGTCAATAGTGAAAAACGAGCCAACCTGACAATTCTGATTTCGAATTCGGTTTTAGCGGATTTAAATACACTTAATACACTGGTATGGTCCGCCGGACAGATCATTTCTTTGAAGGGTGTGTGTTTTCAGGGTTTGGGGTGAAAAATGAGCCAAACTGAATCCGGATTCAGAAAGTCAAAATACATAAAGATACACTGGTATAGTCCGCCGACACTGATTTGGTTCGTCGGACAAACCGATTTTTGGGGAGGGGGTGCGTTTTTCGGGGTGAAAAACGAGCCAATCTGTCAATTATAACTTCGAGTCTGGATTTAGCAGGTCAAAATACATAAGGATACACTGGTATAGTCAGCCGGACAGACCACTTTGTTTTTGTTTTGGGGGTGTTTTTTGGGGTAGGGGGTGAAAAACGAGCCAATCTGACAATTCTGACTTCGGATTCAGTTTCAGTAGGTCCAAATACATAGAACAGACCATTTTTTGGAGGGGGCTTGTTTTTTGGGGTTAGGGGTGAAAAACGAACCAATCTGACTTCGGATTCGGTTTCAGCGGATCCAAATACATACGATCTGGTTCACCGAATAGACCACTTTTTTTGTGTGTGAATTAAAGTTTCAATAGTTAAGCACAAGGATAAGCTCCACTAAACAATGCGTCGTAACAGTTTTTATATTTTTTAATTATGGCGCACCGCTCCAAAAAATTTGAAAAAATCTACAATAAACTACTCATAACAATGTATTTTTGGTAATAGTTTTGTGTATGCGAATCATTATTTTCATGAAAAAATAAATATTCTAATATTTAAATATTTTTTTTATTCGAAGGAGGTAGCAAAATCAGCTGATTTTTTTCCCTAAGATGCATTTAAATTACTCGTACATCGTCTATTTTTTTCATAATAATTAATTATTTTTTAATTATTAGGGTACAGGGGTTACCCGTAGCGACGCGACGTGGGGCCAAAACTCGAAGAAAACATTTCTTTCCGAATTGTCGATCTACTGACACCGAATTAGGCCCAAACGATTCTGGGGCCATTTTACCATGCTATTCTGTTATACCCTTGAATTAATTGTATTTATGCCAGTAGTGTAAAACCAAAAAATTAGACGAATCGGAAATAATTGCTACAAAAGGTTTTATTGTTTTAATGGCTGCCTAATGTGACTATCCTAGGTCCCCCCCCGGTGGAGTTGTGTTTAAATGATGAGGGGTAAAAATGTACCTCCAAAAGGGGTATTTTTGCGGTTTTACGGTTATACCTCGTAAAGGACTCACAATATAGTCCTATTAAAAGTTGTAGGGCATTAAATTCTGCATTGAATGAGACCCTAACGCCTATTTTGTACCACCCGTTCCCATACTAGTGCTCATCAAAGTTAGACAAATTTCACTTATTTATGAAAAATGTGTTATTTACACTATATTAAACATAGTACTATAGCACTCCATTGTACTAATCTTGTACTTAGTAAATGTATAAAATATTAAAATTGTAGAATATATAAAAAGATAATATTAAAAAATGGTTTCATATATTATGAGATCCATTCAACTGATATAAAGATGGAGGCAGGATAAGATACACAATTCTTGAAATCGAAGTAAAAGACACACTACTCTGAGGTCATCTTTACCGAGTTAATAGTGGTGACCATGACTCAGGAGCAATTCCTTTCCAACGACAGAAATAAAGCACGTCTTATTAGCTTGCTTACTAAGAGGCTTGAAGATGAAGGCTTCTCAGTAAAGCAAGCTAATGAAGACGCAGACCACCTGATTGTTGCCACGGCACTTGAGGTATTGCAGGCGCATGAGAAGGTTGTGGTAGTTGGTGAGGATCCTCATCATGCTCAATGCCCTAGCCACACCATCAGCAAACACATATTTCTCAAAACCTGGAAGAGGAACGACCCCATCAAAAGTATTTGGTCCCAATAGCTTCAAACTGGTAGACATCAGAAGGCCACTCATATTTCTCCACGCCATAAGTGGATGTGACACAACTTCAGCACTCTTCAGGCAGTGTAAGAAGAAGGTGGTCAAACTGTTGGTCGAAAATAAATGTCTTCTAGAAGAAATCAAACCTTTATTCGAGCATGACACTCAAGCTGAAGCTATTGCCGAAGCTGGCCTACGATTTTTAATAACAATTTTTTTATTGTGAAATATAATCATCACTAATTAATTTCAAGAATTGTGTATCTTATCCTGCCTCCATCTTTATATCAGTTGAATAGTTCTCATAATATTCTATATGAAACCATTTTTTAATATTACCTTTTTAATATTTTATATATTTACTAAGTACAGGACTAGTACAATAGAGTGCTATAGTACTATGTTTAATATTGGGTAAATAACACATTTTTCTTAAATATGTAAAATTTGTCCAAGTTTGATGAGCACTGGTATGGGAACGGGGGGTCCAAAAAATATTCATCTGGTCCCATTGAATGCAGAATTTAATGCCATACAACTTTTAATAGGACTATGTTTTCGATATTGTGAGTCCTTTACGAGATATAACCGTAAAACCGCAAAAATACCCCTTTTGGGGGTACATTTTTACCCCCCAGGGGTGAGGAACCACCACTTAAGCACAAAACCTAGGATAGTCATATTAAGCAACAAATGAAGCCATTAAAAGCCAATAAAACCTTTTGTAGCAATTATTTCGGATTTGGATTTTAAGCCTACTGGCCTAATTGTGTATATTTGATAGAAAGGTAGTCTGCAGAAAAAACTGAAGGCTACCATTTTATTAACTCATTATATTAAATAGAATAACTGAAATTGTATTTCCTAATAATGACATTAGCTTCTCCTACAATTTTGCGTTATACTATAATTAGGGGAGGCTGATGTTTGGAAAATAAATCGCAAACGCACCCTATGGAATTTTATAACTATCTTCTATACAGGTTCCGACAGCCAAGTAGCGCCAGCGGGTGATATTGTTTGACTGCTGGGTTGAGAGGCAAGCACACTTGACTTTCACCGAGAGGTAGGGGGTGGCTATTCTTATTAAAAAGGGTATTTCACGCCTTCCTCTCCCCTCTCAGATAACGTGAGTTGGCGGATGGGGCTGTTGTTACGGGGCTTTACAACCCCCTAGCAGAAATATCAACGCCGATGACCTGGACAGGTTGTTTCCTCTCACCAGAGTATTACTTATGGGTGACCTAAACACCAAACAATCAGTGTGGAACAATCGCCGAAACAACAGAAACAGCAACATCATGCACTGCAGGAAAATATTGTTCTCTGCTCCCGATACTCCTACCCACTTTCCTTCCAACAGTACGTCCTCGTCCACAATCAATTGACATCATCTGGAACAAAAATTACCCATACCCAATCCTTCCAATTTCTTTATCCCTCCTATCAAGCGGCCATAATCCCGTTCACCTCCACCTATGAGACAATGACAAAATTGACACAACTCGATGAATCTATAATTATAGAACCACAAATTACTAAAACTAAAATTAAACGAAAGTATCAGAGGAGCAGAAGGCGGATAGATAAACAGAGATCAACACAGCTTCAAAATAACATTACAACTAAACTAGAAGAACATAGGGAAGCTTCATGGAATGACAGTGTTAGGGTACTCTCCACAAAGGAAAACACCCTGTGGAGGATGTCAAAGCTACCGAGAAAATACTATCTGCAGGTGCCCACTCTGATGCAAAATGGGCAAAAATTTACGATAGATAATAATAAAGCAGACCTTACAGCCACCCACCTCCAACAGACAAATACCACCCCACCAAATCCCACCCCCTTCCAGGAACAGGTCACCTCTCATGTCAAAGGCCTGCCTCTTCACAAACTCCAAAAACTCTAACACCCCCAAGGAAATCCTCAAGCTAATCAAACAATCCCCAAATAACAAAGCTCTGGGCATCGATTCAATACCGAACACAGTTTTAAAACACCTACCTAGGAAAGCAATAGTCCAGTTAACCTAATAAATTCCATTCTGAGATTGCAGTATTTTTTTACAAATGGAAAACTGCCATTGTTGTACCCATTTTAAAACCGGGAAACCCCCCACGAATCTACCAGTTACAGACCAATTTCATTGTTAAACACCATGTCCAAAATCACCGCAAAAGTAATACTGAAAATACTAAACAAGTTAGTGGAGAAGAAAAGCATCATCCCAGAGCACCAGTTTGGTTTCAAGGCTGGATATAGTACCACCCATGCCCAATGCAAACTGGTGAAGGATGTCATCGGTATAGAATAAAACAGTGCACAGTGGTGTTGCTTGTTGATGTTGCCAAAGTTTTTGATTCCACTTGGAGACATGGCTTGGAATACAAAATAAACATGGTCCATAATTTTCCAAAATATTTGACAGCACTCATAGCGTCATTTCTCAAACACAGAGATATCATGGTGAGTAAATAATACACTTTCCACAAAAATAAGGCTCTCCGCGGGAGTTCCTCTCTATCCTTAAATTATAACTTCACTTTTAGATTTAATTACATGAACTTAAGCCACTTTACAAAAATCATTGATACAGTTTAAAAATATCTCTCACCATTTAGACCAATGAGGACCATTTAGATCTGTGTGAACAATTTCCAATACATCTTTAGCTCTAGTTCTTTCATTTTTAAATGGTAAATTATGTGTTTTATTTTCTAAACATATGCCGCACTTAAAACAATCATCTAACTCTTTAGGTAGACCTTCTAATACTTGTTTATCACACATAGTTTTCAGATAATTAAAATTTACATGGCCTAATGTTCTATGAAATTTTTCTTTTTCAGTCATATTACCTTAGCTATTACATTTGCTTCTGTCTTTAAAATTGTACTAGTCATAAGAATTACATCATTATTTTTAAATATTATTGCAATTATATAACACTCTGTGTTATAAATTTTGCAAGTTTTTCCCATAGATACGATTTTATTTTTACTAGTGACTTTACTAAAACTAATTAGATTTTTATCCATTTCTTTCATGAAGAAAATATTTGACATTTTATTTTTAACCGTTTGACCGTAAACATCAAATACCTGCAATATATTACCTATCTCAGTAGCTTTTAATAAACGACCATCAGAAATTTTGACATTTACCGATGTTTCAAGGACAATAGATTCATAAAAATATTCATCATTATTCACAATTTGGTCAGAACATCCAATATCTAGTAGCCATTCTACTTTACCAACGCAACTATTGACTATCGATTCATGCGAATCGGCTTTAACCTTAATTTCCGTACAAAAACTGCTTGTGTTTCCATCTTCATTTCGTTGACCTTGATGATTCTGCTGCCAACCGCCACCACGACGATGTTGACTGAAGCCTCGACTACCTCGACTGCTACTGTTGCTCCGGCATTGCCAATTTTGTTGGCACCAGCCTCCTTGCTGCTGCATGCCGCCCCCAGATTTCCATGAATTGCCGCCCGGCTTCATACTCGTACACTGAGCTGTGAAATTACCAAACTTGACATATTTAAAACAAGTTTGACCTTGTTTTTCTCTATCTTGAATACACTTGCACTGCTTTTGCTACTTTCTCTCTCTTTCTTTCAGTTCAATCATTTTAATTTTACTTTTCACGTTCTCAACAGTCTGGTCACCTTCTTTTAAAATATCAATTAAGTCCCCGACGTAGCTCAATGAACTTGGGAGCATCTTTATCATGAAACTTAACTTTTCTTTTCAGTCACTGTAGCACCAGCACTTTCCAGCTCATTTATTAATTTTTAAAATTCAGTGAAAAATGTAGCAGTATCTTCAAAATCTTTTAACCTTAGTCTCTTTAGTTTATTTCTCAGACGTATTTAGAGTGCAGTTGATTCTTTTAAATATATTTCGTCAAACTTATCAATTATGTCACAGGTCGTTTCTTTATCTTTGATAAATTGTAACTGGTTATTCGAGATTACACTGTATATTACATTTATGGCTTTCAGGTCTTTTTCACTCCACTCATCTTCTTTGTCTTCCATTGTTCTTGTTCTCTTCACAACATCTACACATTTTTTCATTTTCGAAATCATTATAATTCTTTTCTTCCAGCATTCATGGGCTTTTCCACCAAAAACAGGAATTTTTATTTCGTCAGCCATTTTTATAACTGTTATTTCTTCGAAACTTTTCAAACTGAAACTCTTAATTACCTTACTTCCTTGTCTTCGCTAAACCACTAACTGCTACCATGTGAATTAATGCCAGGATCGATTTAGGACAAGAACAAATCACTTATTGATTACACAAAAGTAAGTTTACTAATAAATGCAAACAAAAAGTTACATCTGACTTAGGCAACGGCCATGCTCTTACTAACTACCAACTTACTAACTAACTACCAACACACCCTATAGGTGTCACCTCCAATACAAATTTACTACCAACTTAACACTAATACAGGGTGTCCCGTAAATAATGGATAATCCTGAACAAGGTGATAGGTCAGGCCATAACCTATCAGAATATCACAACTTGACCTTATTGAAAACACTACGGTTTTCGAGATATGGGCACTTTTTTGAAATTTTGAAAATCTCTGCTCTAGGATAGTATTGCATGTCACTGCCACAAGGTAAGGATTTTTTCATTTTGTTTTTTGGTGAGTATTCTAGAATAGTTGTGCTATCAAATGTGTATAGGAGTTTTTAGATAACGACGACGGTATTCCAAAAAAAATGTATTTCTTAAATTTCAGTTCCATAAAGATTCCGTTTGCTGACTTTGACCTTTGATGGTATAAAGAAAAGTGCCAAGCGAAACTTGCCACTTATCTTAAAAACTTACGCATTTATTATTATATTCTAAAATGTTTAAAAATTCTGATTCTTCCTGTTAGAAAAAAAAGATATAGCTGTTTGAATAGTGGAGGAGCTAAATTTATCAATTTAAAATTTTTAACAAGTAAGCCTTGTTTTTAATTGCATGTGACGCATGTCATTTTGTACGTCTGGTGTTACCGATTCAGACTTTGTTTGTTTGTCGATAATAACAAATTAGTATTTCTCTGGACTTACTGGAACTTGTTGAGAACGACAATGCCTCGTATACAGTATACACAACGTGACTATGCTAATATGCATACTATATACGCGAATGTCGAGGCAACGCCAGTGCATCCTCTGTGCGTTATCGAGAAAGGTAACTGAATGCACGCCATCCTGACTATCGTGTATTTATTAGGGTCCATAACGCGTACTGCGAGGGAAGGATTTCTATTCTTCGTGGTATTGGTGGTGCCAGTGAAGGAAGACCTCGTCAAGATTTTGACCACGAAGTGCTTGATGAAATTAGCGACGATCCATCTACTTCTGTGCGTACCATATCACGACGCACTGGCGTATCTAAAACAACGATGCATAGGATTTTCAAACGGTACCAACTCCATCCTTTCCATGTACAACGCGTGTAAACTCTACTGCCCAGATATTATCCCTTGAGAGTGATATTTTGCCGGCGAATGCTGCGGATGATACGAGAGGATTCAGATTTTTTATATAAAATTTTGTGGTCTGACGAATCATCGTACAGAAAGATGGCTTTGTAAATTTACATAATCTGCATAGTTGGCAGTTTGAAAATCCCCACTTGATGAGGGAAGATCGGTCACAATACCAATTTAAAGTAAATTTGTGGACAGGCATCTTAAATGGTCAAGTGGTAGGCCCATTCAAACTGCCACCAATATTAACGTTAGACAATTATTTGGAATTCCTTCCGGTCTTACTAGAAGACTTTCCTTTATCCCTGAGGCTGGTTACAGAACGTCAGATGCCCTGCACATTATGGGAGAAAGGTGAGAGCATACCAAAATTTGAAATATCCAGGAAGATGGATCGGTCGCTTAGCTCCAATTATGTGGCCGCACAGGTCACCAGACCTAAATTCTTTAGATTTATTTTACTGGGGATGCATGAAGGAAAAAGTGTACTTCCGACATGTTCAATCCTCAAATGAATTGCATGAGCGCATTGGAGTAGCCGCTGAAGAAATAAACCGATCCGGATATTCACGCCATTTAAAACGTTCCATTATTAAAAGGTGCAGAGGGCTAGGGGAGAGCAATTCGAACATTTATTATAAGTTGTTTGACTATTTCTTTTTAATAATGTTTAATAAATGCAGGTGAAATTACTTTTTATTTTGTTTCCATATTTCTTCATCCTCTTACCTCAGAATTTTTAAACGTTTTAGAATATATTATAGATAACGCACAGCGGATGCACTGGCGTTGCCTCGACATTTGCCGTAAATAGTATGCATATTAGCATACTCACGTTGTGTATAGTGTGTACGAGGCATTGTTGTTCTCAACAAGTTCCAATAAGTCCAGAGAAATGCTAATTCGTTATTATCGACAAACAAAGTCTGAATCAGTAACATCACAGGTACAAAATGACATGCGTCACATGCAATTGAAAACAAGGCTTACTTGTTAAAAATTTTACATTTATAAATTTAGCTCCTCCACTATTCAAACAGCTATATCTTTTTTTTCTAACACGAAGAATCAGAATTTTTTAAACATTTTAGAATATAATTATAAATGGGCAAGTTTTTTTACACCATGAAAGGTCAGTCAACAGACGGAATCGTGGTGGAACCGAAATTTAAGAAATACATTTTTTTTTTCGAGAACACCGTCGTCGTTATCTAAAAACTCCTATGCACGTTTGATAGCACAACTGTTCTAAAATACTCACCAAAAAACGGAATGAAAAAACTCTTACCTTTTGGCAGTGGCATGCAAAATACTATCCTAGGGTAGAAATTTTCAAAATTTCAAAAAAGTGCCCATATCTCGAAAACCTCAGTTTTCAATAAGGTCAAGTTGTGATATTCTGATAGGTTATGGCTAGGCCTATCACCATTTTCAAGATTATCCATTATTTACGGGACACCCTGTATATCAACAAGAAGTTCTCCCTACGAAACGACTTGTCAACTTCTTACATACACTTGCTATGTCTAATATTCAGTATGAAAAACAAGCAAATAACCATTCCTTCTATATACTGATGATCTAAGTCTGATCATGCAAGTATTTACATTATAAGAAGCCTCCCTTACGAGACGTTCTTTCTAATATCTCTAGCCCCACCTAGAGGATACTCCTTTATAATCAAACATTTTTATTTTTTAAATTTCAAAGTCAAAAACTACTAAAAAGCACAAAGCAAATAGGTATAAAATTTCACTCACCGCATGCATGTCTTAATAGATAAAATATTTCCTTCTACGTTTGACTGATTAAATCCCTCTAAAAATTGTACCACTTTTTTCATTCTCTTTAGAACTCGTTAGAAGAGATATATATTCAATTCTAAACAAAATTACTATTAAAAATTAGTAAGAAAATATTTTCACGTAAAATACTGAAAGGAAAATATTTATTTACTTGACAGTTATAACAAATATAAGAAAGAACCCCTCTTTGAGAGTCCCATAGTTTGTCTATTATTTAAAAATAAATGTCTTGTATTTCTGCTTACATTATTGTTAAAAAATAATATTTTGAGTATTCAGCAGATAACTTTCAAAGAAACCATTCGTTCCTTTCATATACCATCGATCTAAGGGCGACCATGCTAGAAAGTAGGTAATTTCCTAATAAATAAAAAAGTGAAATTTCTATCCCTGAATACTTGATCTTTTACATATTGACAATTATTTTAAACAGGTTATTTTTTTATAATTTTCATGTATTCATAAATGTTAATAGCAGAGCAACAAATAAAATCCTTTTTTGCAAACTTACCTAAAAGAGAATGGCATCAAAATTTAAACTCAAAAACATTCTCTCTGTATCTCCCATGCTGCCATAGAACCCCGAGGCACAGCATGCTTTCGCGCATTTGTAACGCCTTGGATATGAATATACAAAATGTAAATAATGTATATAAAATAACTTTTTCTACGAAAACAGCAAAATATGCCCATTAAACAATCGTAAATTCAATCATAAACAGCTACATTTTCCACAGAATACCATATTGCATAGCGGGCCTGACACGTTATGACTCATACTGCATTTGTTCCCTAGCACCTTGCCTAGCAACCGTTTGATTATGAACCATGTGTTATGTGTTAGGAGGGCGGTCCGCTGTGGCTAATGCGATGACTAGAGCGACGACGGCTTTGAGAATATGACACTAGCGACGAGACATTTGAACATGTCATCAGTATTTCTGTCAACATTTTTATAGTTACATTAGGGGATATTTGCATATTTCTTTGTGTCAAAGTTTATTAGAAAATTAAACGTGCAACTCGCACAAAATGGCAATTTTACACTCGTATGAATTGCAGCCCCAAACTTTCACAGTTGTTCAAAATGAGCCTCATTTTGTACTTATTTCATAATACATTAATTTGACATGTACATAGCTAAAAAATAAAAAATATGATTTAATGGTTTAATTGTCCACTATCTCAGAGTCAAAAAATCCTTATAAAAACTTATAAAAAAAAAACGTATAAGTTTTTATAATTTTTGATGTGTGTATTTGAAATGTGTTTTAATTGTAAATTCTCATATGGTATCTACCAGTATTGATGAGTTTTTATAGTATATGTAATTAAAAGTTTTTATAGGTTTTTATAGTATTTTGAATGTAAATTCCTATATGATATCTATTAGTATTGATGAGTTTTTATAGTACATGTAATTAAAAATTTCTATAGGTTTTTATAGGTTTGTATAGTGATTTGAATGTAAATTCCCCATAGAAATTCTATTACTATTGACTATTTACAGATTTTGGTTGTGTATTTGAAGCATATTTTTAATGCCAAATCCCAAAAACTTACATAGGTAAGTAAATATTATTTACTTACTATTATATCAATAGTAATATAGTGGTAAACACGGAATACTGCAAAAGTCCTTGTTTCCTCTAGCGTTCTAGCCTAAACGCATTAGCAGTAAAAGAGAATGCTTTACTTTTAATTTAACAAGCCCACACTAGTTTCTTAGGTCACATTAGATTAGATATGAATCAGCGACATGTATAACAGCTCCCTCTACTGCAGGCTGGAGTATGTAACACTAAACTTTCATAAGTTTTAATTATGTGTGTGTGTGTGTTTTAAATGTACATTCCTCGTATGAAACCTATTAGTATACGTAAGTTTCTATAGTATTTGAAATACAAAGTTTTTTATAAGTTCTAAATGTGGTCTGATGTGCGGCTATTTGAAATGTGTTTTTAATGTAAATTCCTTGCCCGAGGTCTATCAGCATTTGCATATATTAATAGGAAATACGAAGTTTTTATAATATTTGCTGCGTATGAAGGTTTTTAATGTAAATTACCTATATAGAGTCTATCAGTAGTTATATGTATTAGTATAATTAAGTTTTTATAGTATTTGAAATACAAAGCTTTTATAAGTTCTGAATGTGGTTTGATGTGATTATTTGAGATGTGTTTTTAATGTAAATTCCTTGTCTGAGGTCTATCAGCATTTGCATATATTAATAGGAAATAATACGAAGTTTTTATAAGATTTGCTGCGTACAATGGGTTTTTTTATGTAAATTCCCTATAGTCTATCAGTAGTTATACGTTTTCGCGGTAATTGAAATATGAAGTGATATAGATATTTCATATTTATTTGAGCAATATTTTTAACGAAAATTCTCCATACGAGACCTATCAGTATTTGTAAGTTCTTATATGGTGTTTGAAACACGAAGGTTTTATAGGTTCAGTTTTAAGTTTTTGAAGTATTTGAAATGTGTTTTGAATGTAAATTCCTTGCTGAAGTCTATCAACACTTGCACGTTTTAATAATAAACACGAAGTTTTTATAAAATTCTATGAGGATATGCGATGGGGTTTAAAGTAAATTCCCTGAATGAAGTCTATCAGTATATTTATAAGTATTTATGGTAATTAAATTGCGAACTTTTATAGGTTTTTATATGAATTTGAAAGATATTAATGTAAATTCTCAGTACGAGGCCTATAAGTATTTATAAATTTTTATGGCGTTTGAAACACAAAAATTTTATAGATTCTGTGAGTTTTTAATGTATATTCCTCCTTTGAGGTCTATTGTAAGACTTTTATGCTTTTGTGGGAATAAGAGGGTTTTCAAAAATACAATGTGTATATAGTATATACTTACAATGGATTTTAATGTAAATTATATGAAATATATTGTATTAGTAAGTTTAGTTTAGTAAGTATTGTAAGTTTCTTAGGTTGACTACTATTGAAATCCCATGAAGACTTTTCAAATTAATAGTTGTAAATAATACTTTTCAATGGGTGCACTGAGAAATCCTTATTAAATTCTTATATAAAACTGAACTAATAATAACCCTTCAAATCTTATAAAAACCATATAATAATTATTTCTTATTAAATGTTATAAAATTTATCCCTGGTTTCCTGATGAAACATTATTAGTTTTACCACTATTGGAACCCCATGACCTCAAATTAATAGTTGTAAATCATTATTAATACGTTTTAATAGATGTCCCTATAAATCCTTATTAAATTCTTATATAAACTAAACTGATATGGACCTATGAAGTCTTATAAAAATAAGTACAAATGTATCCTTATAAAAATGTATAAAATGCCTACTAGGAATTCCTTGGTATATCTTTTCAATTTCATTACTCTTCAGATTCCAAAAAAAAAAACTCATAAAAGTATTCGATAATACTTTATTTATACTTTTTAACATGCATCCTTATACGTTTCCATTAAATTCTTATATAAACTAAACTGATATATACCCATGAAGTTTTATAAAAATAAGTACAAATATATCCATATAAAAATGTATAAAATGTCTACTAGGAACTCCTTAGTATATATCTTTTCAATTTTATTACTCTTCAGATGCCAAAGAACAAAATTATTCGATGTAATTCCTTATTAGTACTTTTTAATACGTATCCTTATAAATCCTTATTAAATTATTATATAAACTAAAACTGATAACAATCTCTCAGATCTTACAAAAACCATATACTAATTGTTTCTTATAAAAGATTACAGAACTCGCATTTGATTTTACTGATAAAACCTTTTCAGTTTCAATACTTTTCAGATCACATGAGAACTTATCAAATTAAAAGTTGTAATGCCATATAAAACTGTTTTTAGTATAAACACTTATGGAAACATACCAATAACAACATGGGTATTCCAACTCAATTACGATTCCTTTAGATAGTTATTCATCCCAATATAATTTCTATATGGCAAAATTAATGTACTGTATAAAACCTTATAAACCAGATAGGCTCTTATGATTACCCATAAAAAATGTATAATTATCTATAAGTTTGAAGTAGGATTTTTTGACAGGGATCTGTGGTGTGTTTAATTCAATGGGTTAATGACTTCAACCCAGGAGTCCTGGGTTAAATTCCTGACACTGGGATTTTTTCAGGAGAAGAAATTAATTTCAGTATACTCGGATATTGAATGTGTGTCCCTTGCATCTAAATGTGTATCCCCTCCCTTCACAAGGCTCTTTCGAAGCCTTCAGGGCCTGCGGCGTTATTTACATGAGAAATAATTGGTCAATCAACTTGCAGTGAAAGCCTTATACCAGTAGTAAGATAATGAAACGAGCCATCTTAGCTCCTACGTAGTGTGTATGTACCATCATACGCTGCCAGTCTTCTCCATCGGCTCGGTCAGCCCTCACTATTAGGCAATCCAACAACCTGTCAAATTATTTTCTTGTGGGCAAACAATTAACTCGCTGCAACCGAAAAACAAACTCTTTAACAAACGTTTAATGAATGAAAACAAACGTTTGCCGGATGTTTGCCCACAACGCCATGTTAAAAGTCACGTGGTTTGGATTGCATAATTCAATTTGCTCTGTATCCTTGGATATGAATACTTCGTTTTATGGTCTTACTTGGTTGGCGGAACCTGTATTTATCCAATAAAATTGCACATTTTCATGTCAATTATTTATAAAAATTTATGTTGGATATGTTCAGAGTGAACCGAAGAATAATTTAATTTGAATTTGTTAATAGCCGGAGACCGAGACCCTCGAAATATGCAAAATAAAAGTGGCCTATGCAACTCGCGAACACACAAAAACTGAAGTCATATTCTTATGTAAAATGACCTGCCGAATTCGAATATGGAGGTCGCGATTTGATTTGGAATTGCGAAATCGGATAAAATTGCACTTTTCCACTTTTCTATGAATTTCCACAAAAATACAATATTTTACGTTTCTCATCACATAACATTGTTAATAACAATTAACTCGGCTTGGACACATATATTTTGAAATATGATGAATCGATTGTCATACATAAAATTATATAAAAGGTAAAGTATCTGGTGAAAAAAAAATATTTTCACCCGAGATCACTAGACCAGTGCCAATAGTTTTTGATAAAAAAAATTCTTAGCAGTATATGGGTGGTGGGAAAATTTAGGATTAAATTAATTATTTGAACCATTTTTTTACATAACCTCAAAAATTTTGAGAAAAACGCGAAACGATACGAAAAACCACTTTTTTTTTTTATTTTCATCTTCCCCAAAAATAATTTAATTTTGATGAAATTCGGTGAAAATGTACATTGTTATGCATCAAAAAACTGTATTTTTTTGAGGCGTAATATTCATTTTTTGCGAATTTAATTTGAAAAGAAGGCCTAATTTTCAATCAAAAAAGTTGATTAACAAAGTTTTGATTTTTGAAAATTTCAGGACGATATTTTTTTCATTTAAGATAGTGTAAAAAAATCATACTGTTACTCTGAAAAAACATTGTCAAAAATGGAAAAAACCAAAAGAATACTTTTTTCAAGATCGATTTTACCGTAAATGTCACTAATTCTCCATTGTTCATTTAAATGAAGTGTTGTAAGTTGTGCAAAACGGTAATTTCGATGTTAAACGTAATAAGGGAACTTTAATTAACCGTTTAAGGTTCGGACTGCTGAAAACCGAAATGTTTAAACAATAATTTTACCTAAGAAATTGCTAAAAATGACCATTTTTAGGCAAGAAAAAAACTTTTTCATGCTTTATGGGCACTCTCACATTAAAAATAAGTTATTACGTACTTTATATTAAGTCAATTAACAAAGTAAAAATACGTAATCAAAATTTATAATAATTTGATTTTTTTGGGAAGCTGCTCTACATCATCAGACTCAACACATTGTTCGGTTTCTTCAGGAACTTCGATAAGGTCTTCGACTTCATCAAGGTCCTCAAGTTCATCTAGATCTTTATATTTATTATTATTTTGAACATTTGTTTCGTCACACGTCTCCTCCGAATCGCTGATTTCTTCTAATGGTTGTATTTCAGAGTTAGAACAGTTTTCGGCCCCGTGACAATTCGAGCATAGAATAGAGCATTTTATTCCATGCTTTCGACAGCCGCATCTTTTACTACCACAACCAGTTTCACAGCTGCAGCAGATAGATTTCAGCAAACTTTCAGGAATTAATTCTTTTTCTGTCAATTTAGGCATTATTCCGGTTAGATGGTGTTTCCATCCCCAGTCCGTAGCTGAAAGTTTGTTACCAAGCCAAGTTTGAATTTGAAAATAAGCCCTGTAGCAGTGTTGTTCAGCTGCTCCCTCAGTTGGTGGTAGTTTTTCTAAATTAAATGAAGTCCTTACTGTAGTGGTTTGATATATTTCAAACCTCAATTCGTTCAGTGACATAGCCCTTTTCTTACATTTGTAAATAGACGCTATTAGCTTCAATATATTTTCGGCTATCGTTTGTTTGTCTGCATTACTCCGATAAAAAGTTTCTGTGAGCTTTGATAAATTTTGGTTAGCCAGTAATGATTTTACAATTGTTTTTTCCCTTTTCCGGCGAAACTGGAAGTCGTGTCACATCCAGAAAAACAGTGGAGGAACGCAACAATGTTCTTTTTTGATTCATGTTTAAAGCTGTTTGTAAAATGTATCTTTTGTATTACCTGAACCTGGTTTGTGAAAATAATTATCGGAATTATTTGAATTTAATTGGTTCAACAGAACTAGAAGATCAATACCCTGACCCACAATTACTACGATTTTTGTAGGATCTTCAGCTAATTCAATGGCTGTATTAATAATTAGGGCATCAGCATCTTCTTCTGCTTGTTTACATAAAATTCGTTAGGATTGAAATTTTTCTGACAGTGTTTCTATCATTTTTCTCTTATTTTGTTCATTAGACAAAAATTTCTCTGGAGTAAATGGAATTTTTGTATGACTACGAAACTCAAATGTAGGGATACTTCCTCCAGTTTTTCTTCGCCTTTCTTCGTACTCATTGAACTTGCTGTTGAATCGGTTAATGTTGATGCTGTATTTCTAATAAGTCACATCGGCAAACAAACGCATCAAACTTATAATACCCCTCTTTTGGGGTCGGGGGGTTAAAAAGAAGTGAGCGCGTACTCGAGAGTACCACTTAGTAGAAAAACTGCCTTGCCACAATTTTCCAACTTTGAATATTTTGAAATATGTATGTCAATAAAATTGTTTCAATGTATGTGTGCATATAAAGCATAAAAAAGTTTTTTTCTTGCCTAAAAATGGTCATTTTTAGCAATTTCTTAGGTAAAATTATTGTTTAAACATTTCGGTTTTCAGCAGTCCGAACCTTAAACTGTTAATTAAAGTTCCCTTATTACGTATAACATCGAAATTATCGTTTTGCACAACTTACAATACTTCATTTAAATGAACAATGGAGAATTAGTGACATTCACGGTAAAATCGATCTTGAGAAAAGTATTTTTTTGGTTTTTTCCATTTTTGACAATGTTTTTCCAGAGTAACAGTATGATTTTTTTAAACTATCTTAAAGTAGAGGTTTTAATGAAAAAATGCCGTCCTGAAATTTTCAAAAATCAAAACTTTGCTAATCAACTTTTTTTATTGAAAATTAGGCCTTTTTTTTCAAATTAAATTCGCAAAAAAATAAAAAAATTAATATTACACCTCAAAAAATTACAGCTTTTTTGATGCATAACAATGTACATTTTCACCGAATTTCATCAAAATTAAATTATTTTTGTGGCAGATAAAAATAAAAAATAAAAAAGTGGTTTTTCGTTTCGTTTCGCGTTTTTCTCAAAATTTTTGAGGTTATGTAAAAAATGGTTCAAATAAAAGTTGTAGATCTCTCAATTATCTACAACTTTTATATTAAACTTTTTTCGATAGGAGGTCTACTTTTGCCAGAAATCGTAAAAAACCACGTTTTACCCTTAAACACACACCTTTTCGTACCCCCACCCCACTTCCAGTTCTGTTGCGGTCCAATCGATTTTTCCCCAATTATACACCATTAATCCTAAATTTTCCCATCATCCATATACTGCTAAGAATTTTTCAGACTTTCGGCCTCTGGAAACCGGTTTGGCACTGGTCTACACATGAATTTTTCAGTAGCGACATTGAAAAAGTCTGTAGCGAGGAAACTTTTTTATCATTGAAGATAGAGTACTAGTATAAGCGAGCAAAATGTAGTTTAAGGTCTGAATTAATTTTTGAAAAACATAAAATTGTTGTTTACAACAGTTTGGTGGTTATAAAAGTGTAATAAGCTTGAGGTGTATACGCGTTGCATTAAATTCTGGGTACACCATGCACCAGACAGCGAAGAGAACATTAAATGACACGGTACGGCATTCGTTTCGAGATGTATTGACAAAGTAATATTGATAATATTATACTGCGTAATAAGGCTTGCAAAAACAGGTTTTTAAATTGAAGAATATTAGCTTTGTTTTGTTTCTTTGAAGTATTAGCTTTTTTTTAATCTAACATACATAAACTGTGATATTTCAAATCATTTGCTGTCATGTCTATGCAACTGTCGCCGAATTCTTGAATTCCATATAGTATTCCCTAGTTTTCTGGAAAATTTCGTTTTGCCGGTTAAATGATCATACATACAGTTGCTTTTGGTTTCCTTTAATGTGGCTTTCTTTATTGCAAATAAGACATTTTTTGTATCCGTAAACATACTCAATCTGGTTTGTAATTTCGAAATAGTGCCTTTATTATCGGCATTTTGCATAGGAACATGCATGTCTTAATCAAAATCCTCGTATACGAACTTCTACACTGGGCGTGATAAACGGGATTTTTAGAGAGAAAAAAATTCCTTATTTTCCCAATGCGTCCTCAAGGCCTTTTGTATAGTTTTCTTCTGTAACATTTTGAACAATTTCTGAAGTTCCTGCCTGACACACAATACACTGATCAAAGCCAATGCTAACCACAGATAGAGCTAAAACATTGTATTTGGGAATGTGCACATGTTAACAGTAAAAATTTCTCACCTGATCTCTTCATGTTATACCAAAACAATGAATCATAAATAAACCACTTGAAAATATTGAGAATATTATGTATTTTACTTCCACATCCAGTGGAAGTATAGTAACGACAAAAAAATTTTTAAAAAATTTTATTGTTCAAATAGGCTTAGAATGTCATGAAACGTCGAGATTTTAAGTTTGAGCAAAAAAATTTTCTGTCTGTCTGTCGGTCTGTGTAACTTTTTTGTGCGCACTCTGGAACCGTTTGAGGTATTGACTTGAAATTTGGTACACATGTACTTTAACGAGATCTAGAACTAAATTATATTTTTATCTTGTTCCGTCGAAGGGTTGGGGGTAAATTGGGGTAAATTTGGGGTAAATAGGTAAATCAAGCAGGTAAGAGTCCATAAAATTGTCATTTAGTATATACAAGAGAAGCTAAGGTCTCAAAGAAAATGTTGGCATTAGCCCATTACCACCCCCACCCCATTATTAAAGGGGATGAAAAAAAATGTGATTTAGTGTGTGTACAAGAACCAGAAACCTCAAAATATTTTTCTTCTTCATCCACCCCCACTGCCACCCCCTATCACTACCGATGTGGAGTATCGTTTTGTGGGTTTTTGGGGTAGAGGAGTTCAAATATTATATTCTTAAATTTCCATAAACAATTATTTCCACATACAAAATTTTTTCGTTTTGAGTGACTTGGACAGAAAATCTGGATGTGGAAGTAGTTATTCCTTGGGCAGCGGTTTTTTAAGTACAACAATGTTTACAATGATGTATTCTAAAAAAAGTAACAGCAGTAAACTATAACACTCCTTACTCACATAGAACGTATTAAAATGAAAACTATCTGTTGCCCGATACGGTTATAGGTTGCGAGCCAGAGCCAAAGATTAGAGTTAATTCTCTAATCTTTGCCAGAGCGCCGCGCGTATGATTCATGTTACACACCTTTTCCTCACTTAATATACATTTTATGAAAAAACGCTCTAAATAAAAAAACTTCCTCATTTCATTAGCTATAGCCTACTCGCTTACAGTTTGTAGTTATTTTCAAAAATAAAAAAGTTACCTCAATCCACACCTTATCGCTGTAAAGTATACAAAAGTGACAACTCTTTCATTAATACTTATTTATTTTTCAGTCACAAAATGTATGTTGTTTTTGCATACACCGTTGGAAAGTGAAAGGTTTGAGTATTGAAATACTAAAATATCAACTTTTTATGACAACGAATAACAGATATAGAGGAGTGGGAACATTAAAAATGCGAAAATAGTGATTTTCGTAAAAAGTATGAAAAAGTGCAATTTTTGTGCAATTTCGCAATTCCAAAACAAATCGCGACCTCAAAAACATGTTTTGTGAGGTGTTTTTACATAAGAATCAGCTATCTGTTTTTGTATTAGTACGGGAGGCAGCGTTGATTTGAACAAGTCATTTCATACCGACTGAAAATCATAACAATAATAGTTTTCCCCTAATACATCAGCAATCTGAACGTCAGCTACTCTGATAGCGGTGGAGCTAATGGTGAGAGCATGTTAAAGTTGTAAAAAAATCGTTTTCCATCGGTTTCTTTGAATATCTCGAAATTTATAAGTTCTATGGAAAACAACAAAGAGAAAGAAAATGTTCGTTATGAGCTGTACCATAAAAGTGCATAAACTATAATTCATTCCAATTGTTATTATTTAAAAAAAATAAAATAAATAAATCACCAAGTATGTCTACATGTTATATTATGTTCTTACAAACCAGGCCTCAGTCGCCAGATAGCGGAGTGGGTAAGACGACTGACACTATTTTTTGAGGGTACGGACGTCTCGGGTTCAAATCCTGCTCGCGAAATATATTTTTTTATTGTATCAGTGATATTAAAAGTTTTACAAAGCTGTATATATGAACATGAGGGTAGTTGTTCAAGTTAGGTTGGTTTTTCGAGTATGAAAATACTCGTAGCATAATTTTTTTTTTTAACTTTAACATGCTGTCACCTCTAGCTCCACCGCGGGTGCGGCGACTGACGCTCATTTTGCTGATTATTGAATATTAATCAACTGATAAAAATTAAATTTATTCGGTATAAAATTCCTCGAAAAAAACAGAGCTGCCTCCCGTACTATATGTTCGAGAGTTGCATAGCATGTGTGGAATTCAGAGGTCTCGCTCTCCGGCTGGAATGGCCTAGTTTCTATTTAATTACCATACAGAGTATTTGGTAGAACGGTTCCCACTCTGAACGGGGAGATAAAAAAAGGGTCATTTGGCATCTATATGACCAAACACATTTTAAATGCACATTTTTTTTAAACATACCTATGTGCAAAATGCTACGGTTTTTTCTGTATTACCGATTTCATCCTCTATTTTAAATCTCCATTTTACATTATTTAGATAACACAACCCCACAAAAAAAGTGGTCTGTCCCACGAACCAGACCAGTGTATCCGTATGTATTTGGACCCGCTGAAACCGAATCCGAAGTCAGAATTGTCAGATTGGCTCGTTTTTTACCCCCAACTTCAAAAAACACCCCAAAAAAATGGTCTGTCCGGGGGACTAAACCAGTGTATCCTTACGTATTTGGACCTACTGAAACCAAATCCGAAGCCAGAATTGTCAGATTGACTCGTTTTTCATCCTAACCCCAAAAAACACCCGCATAACTAATAAAAGAAAGTGGTCTGTCCGGCAGACTATACCAATGTATCCTTATGTATTTTGACCTGCTGAATCCGGATTCGAAGTTAGAATTGACAGATTGGCTCGTTTTTAAATTCGCTAAAACCGAATCCGAAGTCGGAATTATAATATTTGCTCGTTTTTCACCCCCAACCCCAAAAGACCCCCAAAACAAAAAAAGTGGTCTGTCCGACCGACCATACCAGTCTATCCTTACCAAATATATAACACTGGTATGGTCCGCCGGGCAGACCATTTTGTGGGGGGGGGCTGTTTTTTGGGGGTTAAAGGTGAAAAGGAGCCACTCTGACAATTCTAACTTTGATTCGATATCAACGGGCCCAAATATATAAGGATACACTAGTATGGTTCGCCGGACAGATCACTTTTTTTATTTTGGGGGTGTTTTTTGGGGTTAGGTGTGAAATACGAGCAAATCTGACAATTCGGTCTTCGAATTCGGATTCAGCAGGTCAAATTACATAAGCCCGTCGGGCAGACCATTTTCTTTTTGTTTTGAGGTTGTTTTCTGGAGTTAGGGGAGAAAAATAATAATAATAATAATAATAATAATAATAATAATAATAATAATATGTCTTTATTGGGATGAAAGATACATAAGAGAAAAATACAAATTAGAGAAGGATGGCGGTATTCATATGTTATATGCTCTTCCATACAACCATCCGCTTACAGAAAATATTTCAAGAGAATAAATTAAAATAAAACAAACATATTAAATACGAATCATCTAGATCATACGCAAAATATACTATACCATAAATAAATAACATAAATGTAAAAAATAACATTATCATGGATCATACCATAATAGGTTATACACAATTATTCTCTCATAGTAATTATCAGATCTTTTGTACGTTTTTTGAAAGAGTTGACAGAGGAGAGGGCCTTGACACCATTGGGTAACGCATTAAACGTTTTTACAGCATTATAACTAATAGAACGCTGAAACAGCGCTGTTCTATGTTTAGGAACACTAAATTGATCACGTTGACGAGTAGAACAAGTATGCAAATCACTATTTTTTATTAATTTTGCTTCCAAATATTCAGGTTTGTGATCTTTCAAAATTTTATATATTGTGCAAGATAAATGTAGACTAAATCTTTCGCTAAGCTTGAGCCATTTGGATGCCAAGAAACTGGTAGAAATGTGATCAAATTTACGCAAATTATAACTAAACCTCAAACACGCATTCTGAATCCTCTGCAAACTTTCTTTATCTTTACATAGTAAGGCAGGCCAATACACAATGTCACAGTAGGCCAAGGATGATAGTATAAGAGAATCGCATAACTTCAATTTTACATCGGTACTAAGGATTTCTTTATGAATATATAACAGTTTAAGCTTAGTATAAGATTGTTGAACAAGATAATTAACATGTTTAGAGAATCTAAGATTAACATCTATCCACAGTCCCAAGTTCTTACAATAGTCACTAGCTGATAAAATCTGGCCATTCAAATTAATCTTAAAATTAGAATCATTTAAAATACTTTCTTTTCTACCTCCAAATACCAACAATTCAGTTTTCGACTCATTTAATATAAGACTGTGAGCTGACGAAACTTCAGACATAACTCGTAAATCATCATTAATCTTAGATACAGCTGTTGAGAGATTTTGAAAATTAAAAGCAAAATATAACTGTGTATCATCAGCATATTGGTGGCACTGACAGTACTGAAGAAACTTGTTAAAGTCTGCTGTGTAAATGGAAAACAATAAGGGCCCTAGAATACTACCCTGCGGGACACCTCTAGTAATATTAATAAAATTTGAAACCTCATTTTTTAAAATAACACGTTGACGTCGCGCAAAAAGATAATTTTCAAAAAAAGCAATTACTGTATTAGAAAAACCAAAATATTTCAATTTAATGCACAAGGTGGAGTAATCTAAGGTATCAAAAGCCTTACTGTAATCTAGGAGAATTAAGCAAACGTGATTATTAACATCAATTTCTTTGAAAATGTCATCTGTTACTTTTAGAAGGGCAGTACTAGTACTATATTGAGCACGAAAACCAGATTGTGTAGCAGGTAAAATGTTAAAATTATTAAGATATGTAGTTACTTGCTCAGAAACTATTTTTTCTAAAATTTTAGAAAGAGTTGGAAGAATACTTATAGGACAAAAGTGACTTACAAGGGAAGGATTAGATATCTTGGGAACAGGGATAATATTAACATCTTTCCACACTGTGGGAAACGACCCGTTACTCAGACATTTATTAATAAGAAATGCTAGGTGACTACTTAAAAAAGGAGTGACAAGTAAAATCATCTTTAAATCGATACCATCAGAGCCTTTAGCACAAGATTTTAATTTGGAAAGTATTTTATCAATTTTTTCAGAAGTAATCTCAGTGAAGGCAAATTCCTCTAAATTAGCAGAAAATTTATTATTTAAATATTTATTTTTAATTAAATTGTTATTAGAAATCTTCTGAGTAGGAGGATTCGAGAATGAATTAAGAAAATCATCAGAAGTTGCAACATTTAAAGGGACAGAATCTTTAGCTGAGTTAATGTTGAGGGTGTTCAAGAGTTTCCAAAAGCTTTTAGGGTCTGTTCTAAATTTGTGATGTAAGAAAGCCTTCTTTTCGGCTTTAACGCAAGAATTAACAAAATTCCTCATTTCCTTATAATCATTCCAAGCAGCGTCCGTTTTAGTTCGTTTGTATTTTGTATGCAATTTATTTCTAAGTTTCATTAAAAATTTTAAGTTTTCTGTCAACCACGGCGCAGGCGGCTTAGTAATCCTAGCTGTCTTGACTGGTGCATGTACATCAAAAATGTTGGTAACATTAGTATTGAAAAAATCAATTATTTGATCAATATCATCTAACCTGTATATACAATTCCAGTCTACAGAATGCAAATCATTTAAAAATAAATCATAATCTAACACGGAAAAATCTCTATATGATTTAAATAAAACAGGCTGGCGTTCTTTTTTAATTTTTAGATTGCAAGAAACAAGACAATGATCTGAAATATCATCCATTCTAATTACGTTAGTGTTAGAACACATGTCACTGCAGGAAGTGACAATAATATCAATGAGAGTTTGAGAAACATGAGTAATACGAGTAGGTTCAGTTATAATTTGCTTCATACCATACCTTTCCAAAAAATTGTTTAAAAGTGTGAAACCATGACTAGCTTTATTCAAAAAATTAACATTTAGATCACTACCAAATATTATAAAATCAAAATCGGGGATATTAGCAGCAAAAAAATGTTCAAGAGAATTAACAAGGTCAACTAAATTAGCGTTAGGTGGCCTATACAGCGATCCAACACATATTTTTTTTCCCTAATACTTTTATACTAACCCAAAGTTGTTCCAAAGTACTATTATCAATGCCCGGTGTTTTAATTATTCTATACTGAATGGAATCTTTAATATAAAAGGCTACTCCGCCTCCACGAGTGGGTCGGTCGGATCTTACTAAATTATAACCACGGATTTTTAAACCAGCATCGGGAATAAGTGGATCCAGCCAAGTTTCAGAGAGCCCAATAATGTCAAGAGCCCCATCTGCAACAAACTCAGAGAACAAATCAAATTTTGTACAAATAGATCTAATATTAAAATGAGAAAAATTCAGCAAAGTATTCGTCATTTATGTTTATATTCATTTTGAACCCCCTGTATATAAAATCAAGAGAATATAGCAACATGTTTCATAAAACCGTTATCAACAAACAATAAAGCGTAGTAAATAAGGTAAAAACTTAACTATTATAATCAGTTATAAATTACTAATGAAGAAAAGGAATAACAAAAAAAGAAACAGTCTTAAAATTATCTTATTTTAAATTATTGCAATACATCGAAAAAAGCCAAGTAAAAATACTCTTAAAATAAAAATTAGATACTCAACAAAAAGGTTGATAAAAAGAAGTAAAGATTTAATACCTATATACTACACACAAAGGAGATTACATATAACACTACCACGTCGATAAACAAACAACGATTTCACAAATCCGTTTCAGATGAGATAAAGCGCTTTTTATTTTCTTCAACAGACCATACACATATTTTTCCTCCAAACGACCAAGCATTTTTCTTTCCATATTTTTTCTTCGCAGCTGATAAGAGATTGTAACGTGCAGCTGTCAAATCTTCATAAATAGCCACGTCAGAGTCTTTTAACGCCTTTTTAGCAAGATAAACTTCAAATCTTTTAATATTACTTACAAATTGTACTATAATAGGCCTGGGCACAGTGTTATTTCCAGATTTGCCAACACGAAAGATACAATCTATGTCCCTAGGTTCACAAGAAATGTGAAGTATGTTGTCAAAAAAGGTTATGACATCATTCAAAATATTTTGGCCTTCATTTTCAGGAAAACCAACAATTCTTAGGGCATTTCGCTTCATGTATTGTTCAACGAATTCACATTTCTGGATTTTAATGGATTTCGCATTCAAGGAAGCAATTTCATTCAAATTTTTAATTGAGTTATTTAGTTCTTCCAACTTGGCATCTAGCTTACTTTCCATTTTATCAAATTTTTTATCGATTTTACCTTCCGGTTTGTTTGAAAAATTAGTACAGACCCTATTAATGAGTTCATCAAGGTTGTCCATTTCAGCTTTGCTACTACCGCCACGAGTCATCATCGGCACAATTTTAATGGAATGGTAGGACTATCAAAACTTATAGGAAAGTACCCAAATTAATAATTACTGCAGTTAAACAGCAAATATCAAATACCAGTTCAAATAAGGGTACTAAACACTGGTGCAATATATTCTTATGTACACACTGCCGAAATAAAAATACAAATATATGTTCTCCAAGTGCTTCAAAGATACAAAATATACGGGAGTTCTACAACACGTGTTTACTCACGCATGACCGACACACAACGAGCCAATCTGACAATTCTGACTTCGGGTTCGATTTTAGCGGATTTAAATACATAAGGATACACTGGTATGGTCCGCCGGATAGACCATTTTTTTGGGGGGGTGTGTTTTTCGGAGTTGGGGGTGAAAAACGAGCCAATCTGTCAATCCTAACTTCGAATCCGGATTCAACAGGTCAAAATACACTGGTATAATCCACCGGACAGACCGCTTTCTTTTTGTATTGGGGTTGTTTTTTGAGGTTGGAGGTGAATACGGATACACTGATCTGGTCCGCCGGATAGACCACTTTTTTGTGGGGCTGTGTAATTATTACGCACTAAGTTTATCTTTTGATATTCCGAATTTTTTTCTTTAGCCGAAATAAATAAGCTTCTAAAAGAAAAATAATTTAAAAATTTCCGTTGGTTAGAAAAAAATAAATAATACATTTATAGGAAAAAAAAGTTAAGATGTCGAATTTCAGAATTATATATATTTTTTAAAGTGTACTAGACGTTACAATTATTTTGAAAACTTCTTATTTTCTTTTCTTTTATTGTTGTTATCATACGTTCATCAAGTTTTACCATTTACAAAAAAAAAAGAAAAAGAATGTCAGTCGGCAATTATTTTTCATCTATTCGAAAATTCGGAGAAAATGTGGAGTATCAACAAAAACGAGGCTATCTTTTAAAAAAATTCATTCAAAACGATGCAAAATTATTATTTTTTATGTTCGAAATGAGCTCCATTATTTCTAATGCATTTACGTGCTCGACACATTTTTCGCCCTTAGTTTTATTCCTGTTCGTAATTGTAAGACAGCTCCATTTTTGCTGTCAGTTGAGCACAGCTTTGAATTTCCTTATTAGGCCAGTCAATAGAAACGTGAAACCCATAAAATTTAACATTAATTCTAACATTTTTGAAACTTTGTCGTGTGATGAAGTACCAATCGAAACGAAACTATAAAATTTTGCAACTCGATTCAAGGGCGGCAACATTATTAAAATCGCGAAAATTTAAATTAAGCGGTATCTCGACGAAAAATAATGTAACATCGCTGCAAATTTGATAAAAGGGTATAGCAGAATAAGCATGGTAAAATGGTCCCAGAAGCGTTTGGGCCTCATTCGGTGTCAGTAGATCGACAATAGGAAAAGAAATGTTTTCCTCGAGTTTTGGTCCCCCGTCGCTACGCTAATAAACATGACATTTCGTTTTCATTTTTTATCTCTGCAAGTTGTGCGTTAATTATTATGAAAAAAAAAATAGACGATGTACAGTTCTATTCATAAAAAAAGCGTACAAGTATTAGAATGAGAGGCGAGCTTTATCATTTTTGTTTAAAGCTGGCTTGTCACATGTCTTAGGTTGTCAGAAACCAAATCATTGGCGTCGGGCATCAGTGAAATAATTAAGAAAAATTGAATTATGTATATTGAATTATATTTATATGTAACAGTTTTATAAAAATTCCAACAAAACAAAAAACAAGAATATTTAAAATAAAATCTAATATTTGGTCATATAACCATCTTTTTCTATTACTTGAGCCAATCTATTCGGCATTGACTGAATTATATTACATATAATGTTTGGATCAAGCTCCTCTCAGCACTCGTGGATTATTTCCCATAATTCGTTTGAATTTTGTGGTCTAAAATTTCTTTTATATATATTTTTTTACAATTAAACCCCAAACATTTTCTATCAGATTAATATCGGGACTATAACTGGGAGATGGCAGCACTTCCACATTACGAGTTTGAAGCCACTCCGTTACAGTATTGGCGGTGTGGACTGGACAATTATCTTGATAAATGAAATTATTATTGGGATACATTTATTCAGTAGATGGGAGCATTACGTTTTCTAAAATGTTTATATAGTTCAAAGCATTAAACCTTCCCTCAACTCGTCAACAAACACCAGGCCCATGGACACTTATCCAGCCCCATACATTTACAGAGAAACATCCAGATCTAAAAGCAACGGAGCTAGTGTATCGTTCTTCAAACCTTGTATTATCTGGACAATAAACACGAATTTGGCCGTTATAAGTCGACTGGAATATCTTTTCATCAGTAAACACGACCATGTTCCAAAATTGGGTCGCGATATACATAGTTCTCTGCAAAAATTACCCTTGACTGCCGCCGTTCCACAGTGAGTAACATTTTTTTCGCAGCTGGACGATTTTTTAACTCAGATTCCTTGGTAGGTAGGTTGAGAGCCAGGAAATTCAGTATCAATCACAGCATCCCTCGCCGTTGCAAATGGATTCTCTCTTAAGTATCCCAAAAAAGCAGCATCTTGTTCAGAATTGGACATTTTGGGACAACCTGAATCAACCTTTCTCTTTAAGGAATCTTCTTGCTCCCAGCGTTGTTTAATTTTACTTCCACGTCCAGTGGAAGTATAGTAACGACAAAAAAATTTTTAAAAATTTTTATTGTTCAAATAGGCTTAGAATGTCACGAAACGTCGGGATTTTAAGTTTGAGCGAAAAAAAATTTCTGTCTGTCGGTCTGTCGGTCTGTCTGTCTGTCGGTCTGTCTGTCTGTCGGTCTGTCTGTAACTTTTTTTGTGCGCACGATTACTCTGGAACTGTTTGAGATATTGAAATTTGGTACACATATGTACTTTAATGAGATCTAGAACTAGATTATATTTTCACCTTGTTCCACCGAAGGGTTGGGGGGTAAATTGGGGTAAATTTGGGGAAAATAGGTAAATCAAGCAGGTAAGAGTCCATAAAATTGGTATTTAGTATATACAAGAGAAGTTGAGGTCTCAAAAAAAATTTTGGCATTAGCCACCCCCCGTTACCACCCCCACCCCATTATTAAAGGGGATGAAAAAAAATTGTGATTTAAGGTGTGTACAAGAACCAGAAACTTCAAAATGTTTTTTTACTTCATCCACCCCCACTACCATCCCCTATCACCACCCCCACCCTGCTACCGATGTGGGGTATCGTTTTATGGGTTTTTGGGGTAGAGGATTTCAAATATTATATTATTATAGTTCCATAAACAATTATTTCCACATAGAAAATTTTTTCGTTGTGAGTGACTTAGATAAAAAATCTGGATGTGGAAGTAGTGATTCCTTGGGCAGCGGTTTTTAACATAGTTTTCTTGTTTCTGTTATACAATTGTGCTACAGCACGAATTGTCCATCCATCTTCGATTCTGGACACTATTTAAGCTTTTTCAATTTCAGATAAATGACGAGGCATTTTTATTTATCTACTATCAAAGTCAATGCCAATGCTTTGCATTTTTGACAACCTATGTCATGTGATAACCTCCAATAACAGTCATTTACATCAGCCGGTTTTACACAAATATGATAAAGCTCGCCTCTCATTCTAATACTTGTACGCCTTTTTAATGAATACAACTGTACGTGTAATTTAAATGCATCTTAGGAAAAAAAATCAGCTGATTTTGCTGCCTCCTTCGAATAAAAGAAAAATATTTAAATATTAGAATATTCACTTTCTTCATGAAAATAATGATTCGCATACACAAAACTTTTGCCAAAAATACATTGTTAGGAGTAGTTTATTGTAGATTTTTTACAAATTTTTTGGAACGATGCGCCATAATTAAAAAAAATTAAAACTGTTACGACGCATTGTTTAGTGGTGCTTAACCATAGAAACTTTAGTTCCCACAAAAAAAGTGGTCTACAAGCGGACCAGACCAGTGTATCCGTATGTATTTGGATTCGCTGAAACCGAATCCGAAGTCAAAATTGTCAGATTGGCTCGTTTTTCACCTCTAACCCCAAAAAACACCTCCCCCCCCAAAAAATGGTCTGTCCGGCGGACAAAACTATTACATTCCTATGTATTTGGACCTGCTGAAACCGAATCCGAAGTCAGAATTGTCACATTGGCTCGTTTTTCACCCCCCTCCCCAAAAAACACCCCCAAAACAAAAACAAATTGGTCTCTCCGGCTGACTATACCAGTGTATCCTTATGTATTTTCACCTGCTGAATCCAGATTCGAAGTTAGAATTGACTTTCTGAATACGGATTCAGTTTGGCTCGTTTTTCATCTCTAACCCCGAAAAATACATCCTCCAAAGAAATGATCTGTCCGGCGGACCATACCAGTGTATCCTTATTTATTTAAATCCACTAAAACCGAATCCGAAATCAGAATTGTCAGATTGGCTAATTTTTAATTTTTAACCTCAAAAAACGACCCCAAAACAAAAAGAAAATGGTCTGTCCGGCGAACTATACCAGTGTATCCTTATGTAATTTGACCTGTTGGATCCGAACTTGAAATCAGAAGTGTCAGATTTGCTCGTATTTCACATGGAACCCTAAAAAACACCCCCAAAACAAAAAAGTGGTCCGTCTGTCCGGCAGACCATACCAGTGTATCCTTATATATTTGGACCGTTGAAACCGAATCCGAAGTTAGAATTGTCAGATTGGCTCGTGTTCACCCCCAACCCCCAAAAAACTGAAAAAACACCTCCCCCCACAAAATGGTCTGCCCGGCGGACCATAACAGTGTATACCTGAGTATTTGGTAAGGATGCACTGGTATGGTCTTCCGGACAGACCACTTTGTTTTTGTTTTGGCGGTGTTTTTTGGGGTTGGGTTGAAAAACGAGCCAATCTGACAATTCTGACTTCGGATTCGGTTTTAGCGGGTTCAAATACATACGAATTCACTGGTCTGGTCCACCGGACAGTTTCAATGGTTAAGCACCACTAAACAATGCGTCGTAACAGTTTTTATTTTTTTTAATAATGGCACACCGCTTCAAAAAATTTGAAAAAATCTACAATAAACTACTCATAACAGTGTATTTTTGGTAAAAGTTTTGTGTATGCGAATCATTATTTTCATGAAAAAATAAATATTCTAATTTTTAAATATTTTTTTTTATTCGAAGGAGGCAGCAAAATCAGCTGATTTTTTTTTTCTAAGATGCACTTAAATTACATGTACATCGTCTATTTTTTTCATAATAATTAACGCACAACTTGCAGAGATAAAAAATGAAATCGAAATGTCATGTTTATTAGGTACAGGCTCTGGTACAGAGGTTACACGTGGCGACGCACAGTGGGGCAAATAGCTCATTTTTTGGACAAACGATAATTCCCAAGCCTGGAATTAATGAAACTTAATTTTTTTTTTTTTTAACTATTCGTTATAAAATTGCCTTTAATTCTATCGAGCCCGAATATTGAAATTTTAAAATTAAAGATGGCTAATCCAATATCGCGGATATAAATTTTGAAAGTAAATTAAAATTTTATCAAAAGATTGTTTAAAATTATAAAAAATTGTTACTTGGGGTTTTTTTTTGGTTTCTAATCTCATTTCTGATCCCCGAATTTTGCGATTCAAAAAAACCAAGATAACGGATCCAATATGGCGGCCATAATATTTTTTATGTACATGCACAAACTGTTAAAAATGGTTACATAGGACTTTTAAGGGTTTCTGATCGAGAATCTGAAATCTAAATTACGTAATATCGTAATCCAAAATGTCGAATCCAATATGGCGGCCATAATATTTTTTTAATTGACATGTAAATGCGCAAATTGTTAAAAATTGTTACTTAGGTGTTTTAGAGATTGCTGATCATGAATCTGAAGTCCAAATTACGTAATATCGTAAGTCCTAAGTAACAATTTTTAACAGTTTGTGCATGTACATTTCATTTAAAAAAATATTGTGGCCGCCATATTGGATCCGCTAGCTTGGTTTTTTGAATCGCAAAATTCGGGGATCAGAAATGAGATTAGAAAGCAAAAAAAACCCCAAGTAACAATTTTTTATAATTTTAAACAATCTTTTGATAAAATTTTAATTTACTTTCAAAATTTATGTCCGCGATATTGGATTAGCCATCTTTAATTTTGAAATTTCGAGCTCGTTAGAATTAAAGGCAATTTTATAACGAATAGTTAAAAAAAAAAAATTAAGTTTCATTAATTCCAGGCTTGGGAATTATCGTTTGTCCAAAAAATGAGCTATTTGCCCCACGGGGGGCTAAAACCCGAGGAAAACATTTCTTTTCCTACGGTCGATCTACTGACACCAGATTAGGCCCAAACGCTTCTGGGGCAATTTTACCATGCTTATTCTGCTATACCCTTTGTATTACAATAATCAAAATTTGATGTTTTTGCAGCAACTTGTGACTTTGGCATAATAATCAATTGTCATTAATTAACATTTTTTCATCTAATTTTCCAAGAAAAATATTAACATGCTTGCATAATGACAGTGTATTTGCTAAAGTTGCTTTACGTGACTTTGTAAACTTGCAACTCTATCCAATGACGGCACGGTGCATTTTTTATAATTTACAAATAAGCCAATTTCATCATCATTTATCTAAGAAAGATTCGAAAAAATAGTAACTTGTGTAAATTTGGATTGCAAATGTCCGCATTCGTAACTAAAACACGCTCTTCGTTTTGCAGCAACCTCCGACGTCGGCACCTTGATAAAGTTTACAATAAAAAGTTAGTTACCAAATTTTTACTATCAAAATAAAATTAACATCGCTACAAATTTTACATCGAACTCTGTAGACGTTGTAGAAGGTTCATTACAATTTGCAACTCTTTATATGAGTGGCATATTGTTGTAAACATTCTTTCATCGCAATATTTTCGTAACAACTTTGACTTGGGCAATAGAGAAGAATGCGACTCGTCGATTTTCGTCATCTGTCGTTTTCCGACGAGCCCGTTGCTATGCAAGTTTACAGGAGTTTTCATTCCTTGCTGAACCTCTGGGCAGTTTTCGTTGCGCTCGTATTAAAAAAGTGTCGAAATGAGTAAATGTTTAGTTCAGATTCCGATCATTGAGTGACACTAAGTAATTGTTTGTTTGGTTCAGATTCTGACCGTAAATTGATACAAAACTCCTTTTCTCAGAATCCGATCGGTAATAAGTAAATGTTTAGTTCAAATTCCAACCTTAGATTTATGGTGTTTGACCATGAATAAATAAAATAAACTTATACAATATCGAATTCAACATTATACTTTGAAATTAAATATTGTACATTCAAATGCATATAAATTAAATTATTTTATTATTTTTTAAAAATATCTATAGTTACATAATCTTAAAATATGTAGATAATTACGCTACATATTACACCCCCCCCTGCAAAATAAAAACCAACCTACCAAAGTATCAATATCAAAATGGACTTTTTTACAGTCAAGATACAGTATAATCTTTTCCACGTTTAAGGACAGTTATAATTTTGTTTGTTCTAGAAAGAACTTTAAAAGGTCCTTCATACCAAGGGGATAAGGTTCCCAAGTAGCAAGGGTACGTTATAATGACGTCAAAATCTTGTGATTCTTGTCAAAAAGACATCAGGGCACTAAAAATCGACGACAGAATGACGTCTTATAAATGACATTAAAATGACGTGCTACAGACAGAATGACGTCTTATAAATGACATTAAAATGACGTGCTACACATCATGTCATATTGTCATCTTTTTTCGGTGTTAAATTTATTTATATTTTATCGGATTACAAACTTTAAAACTCGCTAATGGCATTTTGTTATCTTAAGCAGAGTGTAAAATTAAAAAAAAAAATAAACCGTGTCGTGAGGGATAAGGCGTTTTTATTCGAGGATATAATGGTTTTTAAGATTATCCAAAATAATTTATATTCGAAAGAGTTTGCAAAGATTCGGCAGTTTATTTGTTTAAATTATATTTCTATCTATTCTTTTAATAATAAAATTAGATTAAAATGCATTAAAAAGCAAAATCTATCCGTTGCGTGTTCCAACTATAAAGTCTTTAGGTAAGTAGCCTCAGAAAGGTTGGTGGCCGAGTGCTTAAGGCGTCGTCTTCCAAGTCATGAGGTCGGCGGTTCGGCCCCTGCCCATTCCGTTTTTTTTTATTGCGAAAAAAATTTTAGTTGTTTTTTTTAAAGTAATAATTGCTTATTGTTTTTTTTCAATTTTAGGTCTGTTTTAGACCATTAAATATTCTATTTATGTTGTAGATGACGATATTACACCTTTACCGTTTTTTCTCCAACACGCTTTGTGACGTAAACAGTCACGACCAAATTTAAATGGTCCAAATTGATCATTAAAAATTCGGCTACTCGGCAGCTCATATGTCGACAGCGGGTTGTGGGCAAGGTCTCTTATGTCAATTATAAAGTTTCAAAAGATAACTTGTGTATATTAAATGAACAGATGGAAATTTAGTGTAAACTTCGGGCGCCAGCCAAGGTTAATTGGCAGAGGTAGGGAAAGAGAAGACAAAACGCAAACTTCAAAGAAAAAGTATAATAGAAATATATGGTAGCATGCACAAAAGTATCACGATGCAAGTGGAGGTTATCACAGATAATTATAGCAGAAAATATACTTATGTATATGGGTAAGTAATTATATAAATTATATAGAATATGATAAAATTAGTATAAAAATTATTTGCAGAATATATCATCTAGCCATATGTCGATAGCTTTCAGGACCGCAAACAACTGTTTTTGGCTTACATGCGATGACAAAATAAAAAATAGGAAGTTAGGTATATCAGGATTAAGTATAAGAAACATAAAATGGTATAAGTATACACTAGATAAAATGACGAATAATAAACGGTGACCAATATACAGGCAAATGCACAAATATACGATGGCTCACGCCTTTGTGTCGCTGAAGACTACTTGCTTCTTTCCAAAGTAATGGCACTGCGATCTGGCAGGTTCAAAAAGAAGAAAATCACTCACCCGTCTGTGGTGAAATAATAGCCGCTTACCACATGCAGACCCTCTACGAGTGATTTCCAATAAAAAAATAAGCTCTGCACCTTGGGCAAGGAATTTTCATCAGGCCTCCTGGATTGCGATTCCAATAAAAAAATAAGCTCTCCAAGGCAAGGAATTTTCATCAGGCCTCCGCCTGGCACCAGTTAATCATTTGCTATGTATAGATTTGGTTGGGAATTTTAAACGGCTCATATGCCCAGTAGGCACAACATAAGAGCTGATAGAGGCTGAAGGGTAGTATTTAAGGGCATACAAAAAACCTAAAAAGTATTACACCTGTTACATCTACCAAGGTATGTATATTTATTTAAAATTTAAAATATTAAAAAAAGAAACTACTGACCTTAGCTCTTATTAGGTTGATTTATTTTAATAGGGAATTTAAATTCACATCTGGAGAACACCTCCCTGTTCAGCAACCAGCCAAATCAAAAATGTCTCCTCCTTTTTTGTCTTTTTGAAAGCAAAGAAGGGTGATTTTGCGCCAATTTGCAAATCAGGCTGTCCATTCATATTACTATTAAAATCCCTAACTTAAATTTTGACATTTGTCAATCAAAATCAAAACAAATCTGAATAATATTTACGAATTTAGTTTATTGAATATTTATTAGACCTTATACTATCCAGGTAATCTATTAGTCCTTTATTTAATTAATTACTTAATAATGTGATTACAACATAACCTTGTATTTGTTATAGGCAGTAATGTAAACAATTTGGACCCAGAGATTTTATAAGGTACCAGTGGAGGTAACATTTAATTTAATGTAATGCATGGAGTTGCAAGAGGCAACCAGATGTAGTGGGCCTGACAAATGGTGAGGCAAGTGTGTTCGGAGGGCTACCCCTACTGTGCCGAGACCTGTATGCTGCATGTCAATGAAACTAAGCAACGATTATATTGTTCACCTGCTGTATCCTTGTTGAAATATATCTGCATTCATACTATATTTTTAATTGCTAATTCTGAACTGTTACACACCCCCCCCCCCCTTTGCTAGTAAAAAAAATATTAGAGCTCCGCTATAATATTTTTTGTAGATAATTTAATGCATCAACGGTTGCATCCTACTTACTAAATTATTCTCATATTAACGCTAGAGTTCAATATCTAACCTAGCTACTATTTAACTTAACCTACTATTTACATGAGTCTAGATCGGTATTATATAATTATCATTATCGTTACTAATCGTGATCATTAATATTACCCTAATAATCATTATTGTTTTTTTTTTACAATGGTTTTGCTGTGGTTTGGTTATGGCTTTGGTTATGATTTTGCTATCCGGATAGCTGTCAAAATCGGGAAAATTTGTCTAAATTCATTATTAATTTTTCAAGGAACATATAGAAACTACAGTATTATAAATTGAAATAAATATGTGCCTTGTTTATGGGATGTACAAGGAAACAATATGAGTGAAAACTACTCAAAATTTAGGGGAAAGAGAGAACAAGATGCTGCATTCACACGACTTTCACTGGCCAACGCATTCACACACTGCAAACAATCGTCTTCTATCACGACTCATCTGGTTCAGACCCATGGTAAGGTTTTAAATCTTTGACATGGTAGTTTCCCACATCTTTACCATCTGGACCCTCCAATCTGTAAACTAGTGAAGAAATAACTTTCTTGACGGTACATAATACAAATTTCGGAGCTAATTTTGCTGCAAAATTCCCCGCAGCACAAGATAAAACATAGTTCTTTTTCCAAACTTTATCGCCCACATGGTAAATATCTGCTGGTCGTTTACGTAAATTATAACTCTTGGCATTTTTAGTGTAAGCTTCTGCCAATCGACGTCTTACATCGACATATAAATCCTCGAGTTTCTTCATGTCCTCGCTATACTTTTTTCTATCAGTGTTATCCACATCCATATCTTTCGAATCTACCTTGCCATAATAAGTTCCTTGTGATGGAACATGTCAACCAAAATTTAACATTGTCGGAGAAAAACCTGTCGCTTCATGGACAGCGGTACGTAGAGCGTACCCAATTTTAGGTACTTCTTGATCCCAACAACGATGATCAGTGTCTTTTAGATAAGAGCGGATAGCTGTTTCTAATACCCTGTTAACGCGTTCTACTGCATTCACTTGAGGCAAATAGCGAGCATTGTAAAAAATCTTAACTCCGTATCGCTTAGCTAAATCTCTAAAAATATTTCCTGCAAATTGTGATCCATTATCACATGCTAATACTTGAGGCGCACCGTACACAAGAAAAACTTGTTTTTCTACGAATTTTTCTATTAACGACGAAGTGGCCTTTCTTAAAGGATGAAGTAAGCAAAACTTAATGAAATAATCTGACACTAATAGCAAATATGAAAATCCATTTTTGGAACGTGGCAGTGGCCCAAGAAGATCCACTGACACATATTGCCACGGAAAACTTACTTTTTTAGGTTTTCCCATGAGACCAGGACGGGCAAAATTGCTAACCTTTTGGGCATTGCATACATTGCAATGTCGAACATATTTCTTTGTGTCTTGTAGCAATCTAGGCCAATAATATAACTCCCTAATACGTTGAACGGTTTTAAATACACCTAGATGTGCTGCTTGAGCATCATCATGACAACTTTTAAATATTTGAAGGCGTTGACCCTTGGGAACAACTAACTTCCAGTCTGGTAAATTTGTATAGTTACCAAAATTTGAGGGGATATGCTTATACAAAGATCCGGCATCTACCTTCCAATCAGGATATTTTTCTGGACGTTTTAAGATATTTTTGACCATTCTGGCATACCACTTGTCATTTTCAGCGTCAGCATTATTGACCATGACCACACAAACTTCTATCGGAGACCTAGATAGAGCATCAGGTACTACATTTAATGCGCCCTTCCTGTGTTCAATAATCATGTCAAATTGCTGCAATTTAACGGCCCATCTGGCAAGTCTGCCGGTAGAATCTTTCAAACGATTCAACCAGAGAAGACTATAATGATCCGTTATAACTTTAAACGTAGTGCCTTCGATGAATGGACGAAATTTCAGCGTCCCGTGCAAAATAGCAATTAATTCTTTCTCAGTTGTTGTATACTTCTTTTCAGCGGCTGTGAGTGTACGACTTGTGAAAGCGATGACGACTTCTTGGCCATTCTCCGCCAATTGTGTCAAAACACAACCTACCCCGACCTCTGACGCATCACACTGGATTGTAAACTGTTTACTGAAATCTGGGTTAGCTAAGATGGGTGCGGAAACTAATGCTTCCTTAATTTTTCGAAACGATTCTTCAGCAGCTTCATTCCATTCTAGCTTCTGCGCTTTACGTTTCCCTTTTATTAGGCTTGTCATCGGCGCTGTCAAGTTGGAGTAAAACGGAATGAATCTCCTGTACAATCCCACTAAACCAATGAATCTTTTTAATTCTGTTACTGTTCCAGGACGAGGGTAATTTAACATTGCTGAAACCTTGTCCGGATCAGTACGCAATCCTTCTTCGTCTAAAAGAAATCCCAGATATTTTGACGGTAAATAAAATTCACACTTTTCGAGGTTAATTGTTAAATTTGCCTTTTTCAATCTTTGCAAAACTTCATTCAGAACATTAATATGTTTTTCGAAAGTTGGGGTAGCAATAATGATGTCATCTAAATAAACGAAGACAAACGGTTCCAAAGAATATCCCAAAATTTTATCCATAAGTCGCTGCTGAGTCTGAGCGGCATTGTTTAAACCAAAAGGCATTACCACAAATTCGAACAAACCTCTAGATGGCACAACAAACGCAGTCTTTTCACAAGAACTCTCCTCTAGCGGTATCTGCCAAAAAGCTGATTTTAAATCGATGCTAGAAAGATAGTGAGCACCTGTGAGTTTACTCAGTATGTGATCTACATGAGGTAACGGATACGCATCTCGTTTGGTCAGGCTATTGAGTTTTCCACCATCGAAGCAGAATCTCATGTCACCACTTTTCTTTTTAACCAAAAGAACTGGAGACGCCCAAGGGCTATTTGAAGGACGAACTACCCCCAAATCTAACATTTTATCCAACTCCTTATTAAGATGCTCAAACGTGTAAGGAGACATATTATGATGCCTTTGTTTCACTGGTGACTCATTGCCCGTATCGATCTTATGTACTATTGCATTTGTAACTTCGTACCAGACAACCAAGACAAAGCCTTAAATTTTTCTATGACCGCCTCTAGTTCACTCGTCTGCTTTGCTGTTAGTTCAGACTTCGACCGAACTACTTTTGAATGGTTAATCTCACAAATTGACATGTCTTCATACAAACAATCCAACTTTGACTTATTATCACCAACAAAATATGATGCTCTGTTATAGTCTAAGACTATTCCAAAAGTCTTACAAAAGTCACTACCTAGTATGAGATGGTGTGATAATGAAGGGACAACCAAAAACTCTAATAACATGCAAAACGTCTCCTATCTGCACTGGTAAATTTACATATCCCGATATTTTCTGCGCGGTACCATCCGCCGTACTAATATTTAATTCAGGTGCCTCTAACACTTTTAAATCAAATTTCTCTAAAAGTCTCAAACCTCTTGCACCAAACACAGAGTTACTAGCACCTGTATCCAACAAAGCTACTATACTACTACCAAAAACTTTAACTTTAATATAGGGCCTATTATCTTCAGGTTTCTGTACTAATACCAAATTACACTCGAGGTTCATATTACCAATATTGCTGTCTTCATCAGCGAATGCTATACTATCCATATCATTCAATTTCTTAATTGTGCTAGTGTCATGACAAATACCCGTAACCTGAGAAGCTAAGTCCTTGGAATAAAAACTACTCACAAAATCTTTCCAAGCATTCCACTCAACCAAAGTGGTTTTGCCGTGAGAAAATTTATCTCCAAAGCCACAACTTATTGTATTCACTCTTGAGGTTATGGTATTCACAGTTGGATGCATAGCATTCCGCAAAGAACGACTTCGGTAGACCTTAGCATCAGTGTGGCCTGAGAGACACCGGCCTACTGTGTGCCTCTTGGTCGGGCGTTTTTTTGAACACCGGTCACAATTAGGACGAATTACACCCTCCTTATCACAACCAAAACAATGAGGGGTTTTCTTTGCTCGAGGACATTCATGTTTGACATGGCCTGTCTGTTTGCAAGTGAAACATCTCAGTTCATCAACTCTGTTTACTTTGTCACGGTTAGGGCCATTGTTGTTGTTTCCCCTGCGTAACGTTGAGTGTCCACTGGTACGTGGTCTCGATGTGAATTCCAAATCGGGTTCCATAGCTGCAACATGCTTCCTTAGATGGTTATTACTCCTCTGCTTCCTTAAATTATTAGCTTCTTCTAAACTTCGGCACACTTCCCCAAGTTGATCCAGCGAAGATATATTTTGCAGAGCCAAATGCATATGGTAGTCAGGCAGTAGATTTTGTCTGATAGTTTCTAATCTTTCAGCTTGTGGCACACCTTGGACTAAACGGGAGAAAAGATTTTCCATTGCCGCTATATAAATTACAACAGGTTCATCCTCACCCTGCTTTCGAGCATTAATCTGTTCCTTAAGTTCTTTGTCGTGTCTTGTAGACAGAAAATCCTTCCGTAAGAGTGATACCAAACCATCCCAACAATCAACCTTACTTCTTGCATGTCTATACCATACTAAAGCTTGACCTGTAAATAACTCTACCGATGATCTGAAGAGTTCCTCCTTTGAAACATTACGAGCAAAGCTTAACTCTTCGACTTGTTCTAGAAACGAATTAAGAGAGAATTGTGTAGTTGTACCATCAAATTTCAATGACCATTTGTGAAGTGGATAGGATTTACTATTAGAATTGTCCGACGTAGACTGTAATTTAGGTCCTTGTTGTGCTTGATTATATTTCTCTAATATTTCTTCCACATCACTTTCGAGCGACGCAACCAAAATTAAGCTATCTCCTCTAAAACCACTGACTTCTTCACCAATATTGTCAGGTATACGCTTGAGTCTACCGTCCAAATGTATTAGTCGAGTACGAATCCTCTTATAAACTTCGCCATTTGTTCCGTCGAAATTATCGACCAACTCTGTTACTGAATTGATGCTCTCGGTAATTTCTGCACGCTCATTATCAAAGTTAAAGTTCTGAACTTCATATTGCACAGCAGGTCGAGCTAAATCTTTTCTAAGTTCCCGTCTCAAAAATTTTCGCTTTTGAGGTATATCAGACGTAGACGTGGCTACCCCTCGTATTTTTAACTCGTAGTTAACTTCATGTACCCTCAAGTAATGTGGTTCCATATCGTAACTGATATCCATAATTGCAAAAAAATAAATAACCGAAAACGCAATACCAAATAAATTAAGCTAGCAAGTAGGAACACCCAGTTGACAGTATGATATTATCCTATAGAAATATTGTATAAAATAACAATAACAGGCAACGAACAAACCAAACAATAGATAATAAAATATTTCAAACTATATGGATTGTACCTAGTTCACTAAAATAAGCACACCCTGTATAACACACCATTGCCAAGACACTTTAACGCACATATTACATAGATTTTAACAAAAGTGTATAAGCAGAACCATGAAAAATGCACCTTTGTATTTGTACGCCCTGTATAAATCAGTACACTTTAACAATAAAAAGAACAAACCGAGTTTTTACACATTAAAAGAAAATAAATGTTAACAATTTTAGTAGCATAACGTTGACCACCCTGTAATTTGTAACATTTCTTCTATAAAATAAATAATAATAAAACCCTGCAATTTTATATTATTTGCCAACTGTGATAAAATTATTTTGACTTGGCTGTAATTTTTCTTTAAATCACCAAATAAATAACAATATTTCCCAGTAATGCCTCTATAATAATAATTACCAAAATATATGTTTTATTATATGCAGATATTTCTGTACGCACTCAGTATATCTAACAATAACTTGCCAAAGAAGGTATCCTGACTTCAATGTTTAGGTTACACAGTAAACAATGTTATCTGATAGTACTTAAATTAATTTCGAAAACTGTCTGGCACTCAACAGTTCCTTCCTCGTACACTTGCACTATTATACAAATTCTGTGTTTTGCCTCTCAATGGATAGGGAAAGGTAATTAGGAGAAAAGTTTACAGCTCCGGCTAAAGTGAAAATAATATTACAATTAGTTACTTTACTCATTCAACAATTCAACAACTGAAACAAGGCTCCACGATTGGATTGCGCCACTTTTGTGACGTAAACAGTCACGACCAAATTTAAATGGTCCAAATTAATCATTAAAAATTCGGCTACTCGGCAGCTCATATGTCGACAGCGGGTCGTGGGCAAGGTCTCTTATGTCAATTATAAAGTTTCAAAAGATAACTTGTATCATGCCATTGGATTCTGGGTGAAATGAAGTTGTGTGAATTCGGTGAAATCCTAAAAATTCTAAAAATTCACGGAAAAGATTTGATTCGAAATGAATTCCCTGATCCGTCGAATGGGAATGCCAAAGCGACAGACAATTTTGAAATAAAGTTTTAGCAACAGTTTCTGCAGTAATGTCTGATAAAGGATAAGCTTCTGGCCAACAAGTGAAACCGTCAATAACTGTTAGTATGTAAGAAAAACCATGTGGTAATGGTCCAACAAGATCAATATGGATATACTCAAATGTACCCTTGGAGACTTCCACATTACCAAATTAATTCCTAGAATAATTAAAATGACCACTGTGGCCACGGAACGAATGCAATCTGACCCTGGGAATCCTACAGCGTGTTGAGCTGGGACCCCTCGAGTCATTAGTCATTCCCCGGCGCCGTTTCGCCGCCAAAACCAGAGCGAATGACCTGACCTGACCTGGAGACCTCCTACAGCGTGTTGAACTGGGAAACTTCTTGAGTCGACGATATTCACCTGACGCCCGATGCCACTCCCGTAGCAACAACAAACGTCGCATCGCAATCGTTACACTCTCTCTCTCTCTCTCTCAGATAATAGAAAATGTTGTCCTAAGAACCGTCAGAGATACGGACATATAACCTGTACCTGTATGTTATGTAACACTGCCACACATTACCTGCTTGGAAAAGTAAATAAATGTTCATATTTTTATTGGGCTGTCTTATTAACTAATCTGGACCCTGATTAATCTCCGAATCAGCTACCCGACAACAAATCGTTACACAGTTAATTGTTTCCTTGAACATATTACAATTTCTTCCCCAAAAATTTTTTCATTTGAAGATCAATATACGAAGTTATTGCTACAATTTCCACATCTTGTTAGCACCCCCAACTATTTTCTACCAATTAAGCACTCCGTCAAACATTACATTATAACTGAAGGTTATTTACCTTTTTTGTCGTCCACGTAGATTAGATGCAACTAAACATAATATTGCAAAAAATGAATTCAAACAGATGGTTGAATTAGGAATTTGTGAACCATCTTCTTCGTCAGTTTCTTCCCCATTACACGTGGTCGCAAAAAGAACCTAATGATTGGATACCCTGTGGTGACTATAGAAAACTTAACACAATCACCATTCCTGACCGATATCCATTACCTCATATACCCGATTTTAATTCTCAATTATTCGGTTGCACTATTTTTTCAAAAATCGATCTAGTTCGTGCTTATCAGATATCCGTCGCAGACGCAGACGTTTACAAAACAGCAATTACCCTTTTGGCTTGTTCCATTTTTTAAGAATGCCATTCGGATTACGTAATGCTGCACAAACATTCCAACGTTTCATGAATGAAGTTCTTATTGGCTTACCTTTCATTTTTATATATTTAGACGATGTTTTAGTCCACCGATTGTCAACTTTCCTCTTTATTAACCAATCAATTAAATGTCAATTCTAAAGTCAAATACTCTTTACAAAAAATCAATATTGCTAATTCGGATCCTGAAATTTGGTACGATGTTTCTTCTTCTAAATGTCGACCATATGTACCAAACTCTTTATGCGCAGTTTTTGATATTTTTCATAACTTAACGCATGCTGGTATTCGTGCTACAAAAAACTTGTCAATTCTAACTATTTCTGGCCAAGGATGAACAACCGATTGCACCTTGTGAACCAAAACTTGCTTGAATTGTCAAACTTCTAAAATAAATAAGCATACCAAAACTCAAAATGGTAATGTGGAAGTCTCCAAGGGTACATTTGAGTATATCCATATTGATCTTGTTGGACCATTATCACATGGTTTTTCTTACATACTAACAGTTATTGACGGTTTCACTTGTTGGCCAGAAGCTTATCCTTTATCAGACATTACTGCAGAAACTGTTGCTAAAACTTTATTTCTAAATTGTCTGTCGCTTTGGCATTCCCATTCGACGGATCAGGGAATTCATTTCGAATCAAATCTTTTCCGTGAATTTTTAGAATTTTTAGGATTTCACCGAATTCACACAACTTCATTTCACCCAGAATCCAATGGCATGATAAAAAGATTTCACAGAACTTTTAAGACTGCATTAATCGCCAGAGCTATCTCAGTTCATTGGTTTGATGAATTACCAATTATTTTATTAGGTCTACGGGCAATGCCTAAAGATATGATTTACTTTGTTCATCTGCAGAACTTGTTTACGGCCAAATTTTACGTCTCCCTGGTGAATATTTAAATCACATTCTGGTATTAAAATACCTTTATTTATTAACAAATTACAAAAATATTTTATTAACTTACAATTTACAAATCCGAAACGGGATCATTTTCGAAATACATTTGTCAGTCCAGACATTAAAGATTGTAAGTTTGTTTTCATTCTGAAAGGTAGACTTAAACCAACCCAGGTAGCAAAGGCACGTGAAAATTACGTGAAAAAATGGTCAGGAGTGACGGGAAATGATGAGTTAGATGACGTAAATGAAACGTGAAAATCACTTCCTAATGTTTCAGACGAATGACGTCTTTTTCAGGTTATATTTGGTAATCCCCCCACATGATTTTAGTAATAGGAACATAAAACTACATACTAGTTAGTAATCTACTTGATAAAAATAAAATAATTAATGCATAAATAAGTTTTGTCCTAATGAATTTGTTAGCCATCCGTAATTTTATTTACATTAACATATCTAATATTGTTTACTATCACTCCAACTTTTTCTCACAAGGGTTGCCTGCAAATTAAAATGTTTATTAAGTTATTAAATTCATTTTTACTTACCTTTACCAATTGCGGTCCGTAGGGTTCGAACCTACATGTCTCCCGTTTTCCGTATTACAGTACTGACGCTTCAACCAACTGAGCTAGCTTGGCAACCGGTATTTCGGATGCTAAAAGCAGTATTTATGGTGGTGAATGAAGTCTTTATTATGTGAAATTGAATTTCTTGCCTTATTTAAAATATATGAAAATCTTTCAGGTTCTCGCTTCGAGTTACTAGTATTTTTATTTATTTATAATTATTAAGAAGAACTTATTTAATTTAATTAAACTGTCACCAGTGTCACCTGAGAAGTACGAGTAGTTGTTGAACAATGTAATTATTTCATTAATTAGTATTAGTGGCGGTTCGTTAAAAAAAATATATTTTCCCCAGATCTCGAAATTGAAGAGCAGAGAGGGAGAAATCCGAAAAAAAAATTTCCTTATCTCAAATATGATGAGCGGTGGAGGGGAAGTCAGGAGTCAACTATTTTAAGAATTAAAGTTTTAAGTTGAGGTACACAGTGGTCATTTTAATTATTCTAGGAATTAATAATACTAAAAATTTAACATCACCAATGTCATTCATTTTAATTTTATTTCAAAGAGGGATGGTTGTGTGATACGTGGTGCAAAAATTAGAGAAATCAGTAAGGGCGTATATTAATAGTAATTTCATAAACACGTATCAAATGAAAGGGTAAATATTTACTCAATTCAATCGTGCTTTGTGCGTCTTACAATAAAGTCTATAGTGACAGTTTGTGTCTTACGATTATTCACTTTTGTCTGTTAAATACTGAGTTAAAGGTTTGTATTTACAATCTGTATTATAAATACTGCTTTTATTTCTTAACAAAATGTAGAAAATTAGCTATTGCGTATGCTATCTCTCATAAAAAAAATGTGAATTTTATTTGCAACTAAATTGACTTGCAGTACGTGTGTTCGTATTTGTTCTTAGTAAAATTTTTTTTTTCAGTTAGGTGATTTTCTTATCTTCTCACTCCTTTAAAACTAGCTGCCAAGAAGTGCCAGGAACTGAAATATTTTAGGTATTATATCGACATCGAGGAGAGATCTGTTCAGCATTTGGCGTCCATTTTCCAGGGAAAAAACTATGCGAGATTTGCTAAATGCTTTTTTATTTTCTTCAGGCTTTCTTATATCATCATTATCACAGTGCATAGGTAAACGTTCACAAAAAGAACTGTTGATTTAAAATTTAGAATTGCTAAAAGAGCTACAGTTGGTGAGTACTTTACTACCGCCGACAAATGATGATCCTGATGATTTTGACGATTCTGAGATCGAATACTAAATTGTATTCTATAGACTAAATTCCCAGCCAGCACTTTAGTAATAGTGATATTGGTTATAGTATCCCATTAACGCTGCGTTATGTTAAAGGTAAATTAATATTTATTTCAAAATAAAATCAAAATGTTTGAATTGAAAAATAAGTGTTAAAGATATATTTGTTGTTTTTTTTTTCTATACATATATATATATATCATAGGTAAGGGCTCCATCTTAAGTTATTTATCAGTTAATCTTAAACAAATGAATTGTAACATAATTTAGAAAAATAAATTTGACACCGCAATTTATTATTTCCTAGAATAACACAGCCACACAAAAAAAATAAAGTGTCTTGACCCCAGAGACTGACTAGGTAGACTTTATGTTTTTTGGGTCGCTGAATTCGAATCCGGGGTCCATTTGATCCCATGTTATCAGGTTTAATGTCATTTGAAGGTCAAATTGAGATATGACCGTGAAAAATTCCGTAAAAAATTTATGTTCATGTTTTTGAGGTTGCTGAATGCGAATCCGGGGTTTATTTAATCCCATGTCATCAGGTTTAAGGTCATTTGAAGGTCAAATTGAGATACGACCGTGAAAAATTTCGTAAAAAATTTATGTTTATGTTTTTGAGGTTGCTGAATCCGAATCCGGGGTTTATTTGATATCATCATGTCACAATCAAGGTCAAATGAAGGTCAAATACATGAAATTTAATAATACAATCTTTTTTGACACCGGATTCTGAAAAAGCAGAAAATTTTACATCCAAATACATCCTGAACGGTTTATGGAACCGATTTCTTAGGTCATTTGTTGGTTATCAAGCGGTCAAATGCTTATTTTCCATTTCTTAGCTGATATATCGATTGTAAATCGAAAACTTGCGTCTATAACTAGTGACCTTTAAGTTTTTGTGGTAGCTTATCACGATCCCGGTATCCACTTGATACCATGATGTATAAACTGAGGTCAAACGCTATAATTCGAATGATATAATTTTTTGGATCCTAAAAGATCATCTGCAGGTCAAATACAGATTTCTTTTGAATCTTTCAACTGAACTGTGAAACCGTCAGCATTAGCGTTACCCGATGTACACCACGAGGAGGTTGCGTGAACGGATTTTGTACATCATAACGGGCTTATTCCGTTGCCCGCCGTCACCGCGAGGAGGTGCCTGGATGCAGACACAAGTGCTATGCTGATTTGGGTGTAAAGGTTGTTCCATGCAAAGAAATTTCATGATAAGTTGCAGAGCGAGAAAATGAGTTCCATAATTACAGTGGCATGGTTTGGAGTTGTGAAGCTCAACAACTTTTATTATAAAGAACAGAATTTTTGCTATGAGAGACTAAGTAATAAAATTATGGGGTTACTGGGTTATGGGATTATTGAGCAATGTGGTCATTCGAGTAAACGGATTCATCAGCTTTCATCGTCTGTAATCCCCATTTTATAACTACGGGATCAGGTTTAAGAGTTATTAGGTTATTGAGTTATTGAATTTTTAGGCTCTTGAATTCAGCAGATTTGGATTTAGGTCTTTGGACTTAAAAATGTAGTTTAAAACATCTCAAAATAGTTTAATACCTCCATATGAAACCCAAAGTTCGGTTCGACTCAGATCAAGACGTATTTGGACGTAAGATTTTTTGTTCTTTGAGAATACGGGGTTAAAAAATTTATATCATTCGAATTATGGCGTTTGACCTTCGATTGACCTTGGTTTATACGTCATGGTATCAAATGGATACCGGGATCGTGATAAGCGACCACAAAAACTTGAAGGTCACTAATCATAGACGCAAGTTTTCGATTTACAATCGATATATCAGCTAAGAAATGGAAAATAAGCATTTGACCGCTTAGAAATCGGTTCCATGAACCATTCAGGATGTATTTGGACGTAAAATTTTCTGCTTTTTCAGAATACGGGGTCAAAAAAGATTGTATTATTGAATTTCATGTGTTTGACCTTCATTTGACCTTGATTCTGACATTATGGTATCAAATAAACCCCGGATTCGGATTCAGCAACCTCAAAAACATAGACATACATTTTTTACGGAATTTTTCACGGTCCTATCTCAATTTGACCTTCAAATGACCTTAAACCTCACCATGTCATCACATGGGATGAAATGGACCCCGGATTCGGATTCAGTAACCTCAAAAACATAAATATAAATTTTTTACGGAATTTTTCACGGTCATATCTCAATTTGACCTTCAAATGACATTTAACTTGATGACATGGTATCAAATGGACCCCGGATTCGGATTCAGCGACCCTAAAAACATAAAGTCTACCTAGTCAGTCTCTGGGGTCAAGACACTTTATTTTTTTTATGTGGCTGTGTAATTAAAATGACCACTGTGGCGTCGTGTTTGCGTCGGGAGATGCACAAAGCTGTAATATGTCCAGCTCAGCACGCTGTAGACAGATTGACAGAACTGCCCGCTCTGAATTATGTTGATTTGTGGCCGGCTTTTATATCCGAGAATCCTCTCTTATTGGTGACGTAGAACTGCGTATAGTTTAGTGTCGTGTGCAAATCCATGCCTCTAGACGGGAGATGGGTAGGTTAGCGGGCCGTGTGCACATTGGTGTCGTGTGTAAATCCGGAATCTTAGTAATGGAGCAGGAATTTAAAGAATGCTTCATTACAACTGACAGGTCTGTCAACCGTTTATTTTTCAAGTCAATAATTAGACCGAAATGAACTAAAAAATCAGCACCAATTATAGGTACAGAAATATCAACGATATTAAATACAAAAGAAAATTCACGACGTAAACCTAAATTAACCTGCAACAATATTTTACCATAAGTATGAATGAAAAAAAAATCCGCGGAAAGAATCCGTGGATAAAAAAACACTTTATACGAAACACATTGACACAAGAAACCATTAAATATGTAAACAGATGCGACTCTGGGAACGGAAAAAAAGCCGCGTAGAAAACTACTGACAGCACGGCTTTAAAAACTTATGAATTATGAGACAAGATATGCGAAAATAGAATTATGACAACGGTAAAGACTCGGCAGAGGTTAATATTTATAATTGTTAATTGTGAAAAAAAGATCGTTTTTAGAAAGTTTAGTTAGTTTCCACACTTGCTATAACAAATAATATTTCACAGTATTCATTCAATAAAATCAGATGAAATGAGTGCCATATTGGATCCAAAATGGCGGAAAACTGTATTATACGTTACAAATTAGACATGGGCAACAAATAAAAGCTAATTATGTATGAGGAATAACTAACATATTTGTTTTATTTCTTTATCGGTAACATAACATATTTCTTTTATTTTAGAATAAATATTTTTGATGGAAACACTTTCAGTTCAAATTATTAGCTAATATTCATCTTCATCATCAATATCACTATAAGAATCTCTAGTATTTTCAGACTTCTTATTGTCTGCTAAAAATATTTGCATGGTGGTAAAAATTTCGATGTACTTTTATGAACACTTCTCTATGGTGAGCACCTTCCCAGGATCACAAGAAATATCGCGAATTACAGGCTGATAACATCCAATTTCAGTAACTTTCCAACCAAAGTCGGTCAGTAATGGAAGGTTGTGCTGTAAGATATGTGCTTATTTTCAGTGCGCTCTCCTAAAAGCTTGACGTAGCGCAGCTCGAGGCATACCAGTCTTTTTCGTAAAAAAACACCATTGCAACTCACTTAATATTTTCAGTTATCACGCCATTTGAAGGGATTCAGACGAATGACTATATGTGTTTGGACCATGGTCAAGTCGGCCTTTCCTCATTAAAGAAAAACACAGCAAATACGCAACAAGATGTAATGGTGAAGAGTAATTTAGCGTGATTGGAGATTAAAATATATAATTTATTTGAAACTGAGAATTCAAAATAAATCAAAAAATAAATAAAGTTATGGAACAGTTACTATTATTAGTTTAAATGTTTGCTTCAAATGACTTTGTGCTACTAAACAAACGTGTTAGTTCTTTTCTATATATAATTACTTTTAATTTGATGCCCAGCATGACTGTCCAATTTGTAATATACAGGGCGGGGCAATAGTAAGCCGGACTTCGATATCTCGTGTTCTACGAGAGCTAGAAATTAAAAAAAAATACAAGTAAACTATATAAAAAAAAGTACAATACCGGAAATTATTTTCGAATCGAAGACGAAATTGCAGGATCAAATCCCCTTTTTAAATGGAATGCTATGTATATCAGTATATTTTTTGAAGCCTCTTGCAAGACTCTATTCATTCTTATATTAATATTGGCTATCTCCCGTAATGAATTTTTAAAATAATGCCATCTGCAGATGCATATTGAAAAAATCACCAAAGTCACAATTATGGGTTCTAAGAGAAACTTATGTGAATTCTAGTTACGCGACATCTAATTAATGTTTTTGAATCACTACTACTTCCTGAAATTGTACAGGAGTGGCCAAAAATTATTTTTTAGTTAAGAACTTTTTGAATTGAATTTTCTCAATTTTTTCAAATGGAACGTCCTGTATATTTTTCGACGATGTGATGAAGAAATGAAAAACGAACATTTTTTGTAAACACTTCCCTATGGCTAATTGCAACCATTTTCGTTTTATTGAGCAATAAGTACAACATCCGAGAAAAACTTTAAGTCTTCTTCAAATAATTCATTAGAAAAACTTATAATAAGTGCTTATTTTGCCCATTTTGATCGACACACATCTCTATGCGCTTTTGAAATGAGGTTTTTACTGTTTCTAAAATTGCCGGTGTGATAGATCTAAAAGGAGTTATTATCATTTCCTTCATATTTTGTACTGTTGTTGGTGTGTCTTTATAAACAATTTCCTTCACATATCCCCATAAAAAATCCATTTTTGTAAGATCTGGGGATCTAGAAGGCCATTTAGTGGTCTATTTCTTGCACTCCATTTAAGTAGTCTCTAACTGCATTTAAATAATGTGGTGGAGCATCATCTTGCTGAAACCACATCCCATTTCGAATCCAGTCAGGAAGATTCACCAATAATTGTGGCAGATAGTTTTCAAGGAAATGAGAATAAATAGCTCCAGTCAATGTACCATAAAAAAATGTGGCCCTATTACATGTTTTCTAATAATTCCTCCCCAAGCGTTTATCGACCATCTGTGCTGGTTATCAACTTGCCTAAAAAATGAGGATTTTCCGAAGCATAATATATTAACAAACCCATTTTTATGAAAAGTTGCCTCATCAGTGAATAAAACATTATTATCCTCCTGCTCATCACTCACAATTATTTAAGAGGTCATATTCTTACAACATTACTAAGTGTCTTAATGAATTATCCCATGAATTAAAAACTAAAAGTTTAGCTGGTTTTAAAAAAATATTTATTTGAACTTATTATGAACAGCCAGTGATTTCACAAGAAATATTAATATAACATGTACATATGGTATAACGAAAAATATTTTAGATATGTGAATAATCAAATTTTTGTTTTTCACATTGTACCGTACTTAAGATTCATTTATTCTGTAAGCATAGGTTATCAATTGAATTTTGTTATCTTTAGGCTATATTGTTTGGGTTAGGTGTAAGAACAGAGTGCCATTAGGCACTACTGAACCTCGCCCAATAAAGTTGTCTGCATTTTGAACTGTTAATTTTATTAATAAAGTCCTTTATTATTATTATTATTATTATTAAAAATCATCTTTCATTTTTTCTCTTGGCCTATTACAAAACTGTAGACGCCTTTGAAAATCGTCATCAGATAATTCCTAGTGCATTTGAATATGATATTCCTACTAACGAGCACACTTCTCTCTGACTAATATGAGAATTCTTTGCCGTTGCCAGCACCACAGAAAGCGCATTTTCTTCATTCACAACACGTTTTATTCTTTCACTTTTTTATATTCAACATTTCCAGTTTCCACAAATCTATCAAGAAGATTTTGGAAGCTGCTAGCATCAGGAATCGTTCTTTCAGAATACCTTTGCTTTTAAATTCTACTGACAAACAAACAATGTCTGCCCGATTCCCCCAAAACAAAATTCATGTCTACCAGTTCCGCTTTATTAAAATTCATTTTGTAAAACTAGAAATATTTTAAGTTTAATACAAATGATAACTGACGACTAATAAGTGCGATAAATGTTCATTTGTAAATGACAATTTATACCAAACAGAGCAAAAAAATTACAAAAAAAAACTATTACAGTAAGGGACCAGTGAAATACTCTTTACCCACTTCAATGGATTGGAAGAAACGGCCTCATTTCAAAATTGCATAAAGACGTGTGTCAATGAAAATGGGCAACATGTGGAGCATTTATTATAATTTTTTCTAATGAATTATTTGAAGAAATCTTTTTTTTCTGTTTATTCTTGAATTTAGCACTTATTGCTCAATAAGACGAAAACGGTTGCAATTAGCCATAGGGAAGGACTTACAAAAAGTGTTCGTTTTTCAGTTCTATTTCACATTGTCGAAAAATAAACAGTATGTTCCATTTGAAAAAATTGAGAAAATTCAATTTAAAAAGTTCTTAATTGAAAAATAATTTTTGGCCACCCTGTACATTTTTGGGAAGTAAAAATGATTCAAAAACATTAATTAGATGTCTCGTAACTAGCATTCACATAAGTTTCTCTTAAAACCAATAATTGTGACTGGTGATTTTTTCAATATGCATCTGCAGATGGCATTATTTCAGCAAAAAAATTCGTTACATCCAAGTGGTTGGGCGATAGTCAATAATAATATAGGAATGAATAGAGTCTAGAAAGGGGTTTCAAAAAAATGTACTGATATATTTAGCATTCCATTTTAAAAAAAACACTTGATCCTGTAATTTCGTCTTGGCTCGCCCTGTATATTCGAAAATAATTTCCGGTTATAGTCTTTTTTATCTAGTTCACTTGTATTTTTTTTTAAATAATTAACAATTCGAAATGTTAACCTACTCCCCACCAGTCGCGAATCTCATAACTTTTCACATTCTGTACAGTATTTTATTTATTTATTTATTTATTTATTTATGTAGTTACACCACCCCACAGTAAAAACCAATTACGGGGTGGCAAAAAAAAACACAATACAGTATACCGAACAAAGTGACACCAATCCCAATGCTCCATCACAAACTTGCAGACGAGATGTAGTTAGAAAACCCGCTATATGTTACTCTGTTTTGTCGCAGAGTTTAGGCTTTTTTTTCCTCGGCATTTTTTTCCGCGGCTTTTTTTTCCTAGATTCGTCGAAGTGAAAGAAACCTTTTTTTATGTAAAGCAGCCTTTTCTTCCGCGGCTTTATTTTTCTCGGCATTTTTTTCCGCGGCTTTTATTTCCTTCGGCTTTTTTTTTCCAGGATTTTATTTCCGCGGATTCTCGGCTTTTATTTCCTTCGGCATTTTTTCAGGATTTTATTTTCGCGGATTTTCTTTCGGCGGCTTTTTTTTTCCGTTTACCGGTGTTTGGGCACTAGAACTTATTCGTTTTTTGTCGTTGAAGGACTTCTAAATTGTGACATATGAGAATGATTTTTATTGTAAATATACCAAGTGCCTGAGCATTTAAAAGCTCGATCCTTATATAGCTGATGATAATAACAAACAGTATTATTAGAAGGATTGTAAAAACTACGATTGGGGAGCGAGATGATGAGCGGTTGTTTGAACGAGATCGATTCCTGGAGTTTCAACAATTTTGACAATAATTACTGGTAGTAAAAGGAACTGAGCAAACTGGAGGAAGAATTGTTAATGAATACATACAGTCTGTAGTGCAGATAACTGTGATTCAAGTGCTTGTTGTTTTTGAACAATCTGATTCAAAGTAGTTTGAAAATTTGTAGTGAAAGCATTAAATTGTGTAAGTAAATCTGACATAGGTGTTGTAAGATGAGGAATAATTTGTGAATAGTTATGTGGTATGTCTGATTCTCTAACAATTTGCGACATCGTAGGGTTTTGACAAGACTCCCAGACCTTGTCGGCGATATCTATCATTTCATTAATGTTTGTTTTCCCAGAGGCAGTCATTGCGACAAAAATGGTCTTAGGTAAACGTTTCTTCCATAATTTAATTAGTAGTTCCGGGCTCACCATATGGGATCCGCCAACGATGCCTCGTAAATATCTGTAAAAATCTGACGGCTTACTATCGCCCATCTGCGAACCGGTTAACAAATCATCTAACATTTTTTCCTCACTTGAAGTAAGACGTGAAATGTTTGTCTCTCGTAATTAAACAAATTTTGTTCGGGAGGATTCTGTATTACATCATAAATATTATTGATGATCTCAATTTCGATGTACTTTTATGAACACTTCACTATGGTGAGCACCTTCCCAGGATCACAAGGAATATCGCGCATTACAGGCTGATAACATCCAATTTCAGTAACTTTCCAACCAAAATCGGTCAGTAATGGAAGGTTGTGCTGTAAGATATGTGCTTATTTTCAGTGCGCTCTCCTAAAAGCTTGACGGAACGCAGCTCGAGGCATACCAGTCTTTTTCGTAAAAAAAACACCATTGCAACTCACTTAATATTTTCAGTTGTCACGCCATTTGAAGGGATTCAGACGAATGAGCAGACTATATGTGTGGGGGCTCACCATATGGAATCCGCCAACGATACCTCGTAAATATCTGTAAAAATCTGATGACTTACTACTGCCCATCTGCGAACCGGTTAACAAATCATCTAACCTTTTTTCCTCACTTGAAGTAAGACGTGAAATGTTTGTCTCTCATAAATGACTGTACAAATTTTGTTCGGGAGGATTTTGAATTACATCATAAATATTATTGATGATCTCAATTGGTAATGATGCCAAAATAATAATAATAATAATAATAATAATAATAATAAACTGCTTTATTTGCTGAATAACTACATTAGTTTTAGCATTGTCAAGAGTATAAGGTACATAGAAGTGTAAATACATACATCTTACAACAAAGGGACAAAATATTCTAAATTGCACATGTGCACTTACTAGTAAAATGGGAATCACAAACAATTACAAATTACAATTACAAAGATGTAAAAAAATAATGAAACAATAGTAATTTAAAAACTGATAAATAAAGTCAAAGCTTTGTATGTAAAGTTTAAAAGAATAAGAATGGAGCTCAGACGCATTAGATACTGCACATTTTTTATTTTTATATTTGACTTCTTATGTGTTCTCAAATATTTTATCAAAAAAGTCTTTGATACTGTATGGTACTAAGGTGGTGAGTAATTCTTTGATTTCTATTTTAAATTTAGTGAATGATAACTCCTTTATTTTGTTTGGCAGGTGGTTATACATTTTTATGGCTATATATAAAAAACTTTTATGTGTTGTTTCTAATCTATATTGGGGTAAAACTAATTCATTAGATTTTCTAGTCAGATGTTTATGTATAGCGCTTTGCTTTTGAAACTGTTGTATATTTTTCTTTATATAAACTAGAAAATGATATATGTATAGTGCCGGGAATGTTAAAATTTTTAATTCAGCAAATGGGGGTCTACATGTAGCACGCGATGTATTATTAGTCATGGCTCTAATTGCCATTTTCTGCAGTAGAAATATCCTAGTCCATTCTGTCGAATTTCCCCAAATGAGAACACCATAGGTTAATTGCGATTGAAAAAGTCCGATGTATGCTATTTTACTTATTTCTATTGGTACGTATATGTGATCATATTTGCGCTGATTATTTGTTATTTTGGCCAAACTAAACTGCGCTTCCACTTGGATGAACCAAATGTCAGGTTTAATGATCCAGAAAGGTGGAAGAAAAAAATTGGTGCAACACTTCGAAAAGAAAAAAAAATCGACGCGCACCACATCATATAAGGATACAAACTTGACATGGGACACATATATAAATATTTTATGAATTAAAATTATTGCTAAAAGAGAAATGAAGTGAAAATATAAATAATTGTAAATAAATATCTATTTCATACGGCGCCGGCGCACAATGGCACGAATCGTAATTTTATCCTTCAAAATTATCTAAACCACTTGTTTTGCAACCGATCGGGATATATTTTTTTAAATACTCGTTATTTAATTTCCAGAAAAATATAAGGCAGCCGATATTTTAATTATGCTAACCAAAATTATTGAGCTTAACCAAAATGGCCATTGTTTATTTCAATTTTAATAAAACTTTTTTCTTATCAAATTTACATAAATCTTGTTACTCAGGGGTTTTTGAGATCGCTGATTACGAATCTAATATCTAAATTATCATAAACCAACCTGCAAGATGGCGGAATCAATGGCGGCTATAAAATGTTAAAAAACTAAAAAATGAAATATTTTTGTTAAAGTTTATGCCGAGAAGTTTTGAATATTTCTGGTAAGTACTTTTAAGTTAAAATAGACTAAATTTTAAGTTTCAGGAAGAAATTCAAGATGGCGGATTCAATATGGCGGCAATAAGATGATAAAACTAACTTAAAAATAAATTAAATGCATTAAACTAATAGGCCAGATGACAGGTCGAAAAAAAGCCTCAATAAGGAAATAATTAGTGGAAAGCTGGAAATTGCTTTAATCGCTTTATTTGGACCCAGATATTACTCTCCCAAGTTTTCCCCCTCAAGCGAATTCGGCGTTGGCCCTTCTGGCCCTAAGAAGGTACCATTTTTCGTTTTTTTGCAAATATCTCCCATCAACTTTATCAACAAAATACCTATTATAAAAAATAATCTAGAGTAAATTTGCTACAAAAAAGTTCTTTACCGTTTGTCTCTAAAGTAAACCGTTACGATGCTACGACCATTCAAAGTTTTTGATTCTTGCGGAAAAGTTATCGAAATCATATGCCGTATCAAAGTTTCCACATGTTATAAATATTTGTCAGCATTCCAGGTGCACAAGCTGTCAACTTGTTACAAGTATAACAGCTTTTCAATGTAAACAGCTGTGGCAAAGTACCTACGATTAGTATTATTATTGACTAGTATTGACATAAAATCACTCTTTTCCACATCACCTGGCGGAAGAGTAAATGGCGCGTTTTTTTGTAAGTGGTGTCCCCAGGAGGCTTAATCCACTGTTCAAATGTCAAAGTTACTCGATTTTCAACCGTTTTGATGAAGACTGGCAGTCTTGATCGTCTGCCTCAATTTCTCCGTCATCGCTTTCATCGTCTGCATCGGTACATTTGTCCGACGTCACAGGGCGCTCAAGATTAACATCGATGTCTCCGTCACAATCATCCATATCATCTTCCTCGGCAGCATTTGTACATGACCGTCCCATACAATTCATGCAGATTCTGGAGCATCGGAGGCCCGTTTTCCTGCAACCACACGCTGCGTTACATCCTTTCGAACATTTGCAGGACACTGTGTTTAGAAGCGTTTGTGGCGCCGGATCCCTCGTCGTAGGTATGGGAGCCAAACCACATTGAGAATTTTTCCAGCCCCAATCCAGTGGATTTGTATCATTTCCATACCATGTTTGGACTTGATGGTATGTTCTTAAAGAGTGCTCACGTGCCGCTGATTCGGTGGGAGGTAGGCTTGCGAGATTAAATCGATGTTTGCTTAGAGATTTTGCAAACAGTTGGAACCGCAACTTATTCAGGGTGTTTCTCGTGGTTTTGTTGTCATAAAGCCTAGCCACAACCAACTGGCCAGCTTTGTCAATTTCATCGGCGTTTGCGTTCACGTCTCGGAAAACCCTAACAGCTGTCTGCAGTTCCTCATTACTCTTCAGCAGTGTTACGAATTTCATTTTGCCCTGCCTGAAAAACGAAGATCGCACCCATAAACGCATGCAGCAAGAGGATGTTTTCTTGCACACACGGCGGGAGATTGAAACTTGTTGTGCAAAATAGTTGTTGTTTGGTTGAACCTTTGCCGGGTTTCATAAAATACATTTTCGTGGAGGGTGGCACTCGAGCCGCCAAGATGACCAGGATATCTATATCTTCAGCCACTATAATGACCGAATTGTCGGGCCGAGATAACTCGAGTGCGGTGGTAACGATGAGCACATCGGCATCTTCTGGAGCTTGTCTGGTTTCGATCCCTTCGCTTTCGAATTTGACGCGCAACAAGTTGATCAATCTTCGTTTGTTTGTGTCATTACACAAAAATTTTATTGCCGCGGCAATATTTTTGTCTTTGGTATACGATTTTTGGCACTTAACATGAACCGTAACATTCTGCAATCCTTGTAATTGCACATGTCTATTATCACGTCTTTTCACACTACTTTCATGTAGGTTCTTAATCCTCTCTCCTTCACTATAATAGTGCCTCCATCTTCTAAACCTTTTTCACAAATAAAACAAACGGTTGGATTACCAGCCGCGGTCATTGCCGTACTTTCTCAAACTACAATCTTGATTGATTATTTTGACAGTAAACACGTATACACTCAACCAGATCGTTCATGAGACTGCTGTGTGGTATGGGAGCAGCGTTGCCAGCTGTATGGGAGCGCGGGAAGCCATCTGCATGTGCAGGTGTTACTATCCCCACGTACACAGTGTTGCCAGCGCCCTCGGTGAGAAAGTAATGAAGTCTACTTGTAAAATGTACTGAATCTGAACTGAATGTACTTACTGACCATTTTTTTTTATTGATACCTGCATTAAAAACACCTGGAATGCTGACAAATATTTATAATATGTAGAAACTTTGATATGGCATATGATTTCGATAACTTTTCCGCAAGAATCAAAAAGGGCTCCACTTTGAATGGTCGTAGCATCGTAATGGTTTACTTTAGAGACAAACGGTAAAGAACTTTTTTGTAGCAAATTTGCTCTAAATTATTTTTTATAATAGGTATTTTGTTGATAAAGTTGATGGTTTGGGAGATATTTGCAAAAAACCGAAAAATGGTACCTTCTTAGGGCCAGAAGGGCCAACGCCGACTTCGCTCGAGGGGGAAAACTTGGGAGAGTAATATCTGGGTCCAAATAAAGCGATTAAAGCAATTTCCAGCTTTCCACTAATTATTTCCTTATTGAACTACCTGTCGCCTGGCCTATAAATAGTCTATTCCTAAGAATTATTTAAAAAGAAGAGATTTTCTGAAATTTTCAAATATATCCAATATGGCCATACATTATCAATCATAAATATGCGATTCACTCCTTCATTAATATAAATAATATATTTCATTTTTAAATGATATTTAATATACTATACAACGTGATCTACCAAGAAATGCGGAAAATAAAATGGTGTGCTAGTCTTCAATGTGGGAAAGCCCCTGCAAAATTTTAGAGGATTCTGAGGTAATTTAGTATATTAAATTATTAGTCAATTTGCGAAGGTACACTACTGATATTGAGTAAGTCCTGACCTAATTCTGAAGAGGTCGACGAACTTACTGGCGAAATAACGTATTCGAGTTGTTTACATTTCCATAATTGGCATAAAAAGTGAGCCGGCCGGCGAGATAAAAAAAAGAGGTCTACACACGATCTAGCGGCAGGTAGTCAACATTGTTGGTACGCTTTGAAGATAATTGGAATTCCAGCGGACCAATTCACTTTTACGAATGAGTTCAAAGCATGCCGACAAGGCTGGCTCCATGCCACTGGATCGTGTGTAGACCCCTAGACAGCCTCGTTTTTTGCTTCCGGTCGAACAGTAGTTACACGGCCGTGTCATTGACCGGTTTAACTAAATATCTCATATATCTGCTTTTCATTTCAGCATCGTCTTCGATTTATTTCGGTATTTTTGTAGTGTGATTTGATTAAAACCAAAAGTCACCTCTATCTTATTATCCAGCTTTGCTGTCAGTAGTGTCAATCCCAAGTCTGATAAAGTGATATGGTTGTACCGCGTTACGTTAGATTAGTTGAAGTCATTGGCGGCGCATTCCTACAAAAAAAATGAGGTAATTTTTTTGGTCATTTTTTTTTAAATTTTTCATTTTTTTACTCCTTTCAGTGGGGACAACCTACTGTTAAATTTTCCGCATGTCCTGGTAGATCACGTTGTATATTTAATATAATATAAAAATACAAAGCCTTTTTGTGTAAGTTTTATTAAGATTTAAATAATAAATGGCCATTTTGGTTAAGCTCAATAATTTTGGTTAGCATAATTCAATAATCGGCTCTCTTACGTTTTTTTGGGAATTAAATAACGAGTATTAAAAAAAAAAATTATCGGTTGCAAAACAAGTGCTCTAGATAATTTTGAACGATAAAATTACGATTCGTGCCACTGCGCGCCGGCGCATTATGATATTTACATGACAATTATTTATATTTTCATTCAATTTCTCTTCTAGCAATAATTCCAATTCATAAAATATTTACATATGTGTCCTATGTCAAGTTTGTATCCTTATATGATGTGGTGCGCGTAGAATTTTATTTTTTTTCGAATTGTTGCACCAATTTTTTTCTAACTCAATTTTTATGAGTAATAGTGCATATAAAGTATTACAACATATATTATTTCAGTGATTGTTAAGTCACAGAGAACACGAAAATAACAATTAGTTTGTTTTTTATTTATTTTTTAATGATGTGAGTAATTATTCTAAAAATTCAAAAAAATATAAAATATGCTCCTAAAGATTACCTGAAACCTCGCGTTGGTTTTATCTCTCTAGCTCAATTAGTTTTCGAGATATGTCTTTTTGAACGATAGTCATGCGTACGCTTATTTTTTTTTCCATATTTCAAAGTCAAAGCGGAGTGCGGCGGCAAAACACATATAAATCACGTTCATACATCAAGTCGATATTAAAACATAAGTTTCGATATAGGTTGTCATTTGGGGGCCGACTCGTCATACTTATTCGGCTAAACCCATTGGTAAGCTTCTTCTTATTGTTTCTTATTGTTGTTTGTTGTAGTTCTTTCGAATGTAATATTATTATTTCTGTTTTTGTTCTATATCGGGGTCACCAATTTATGGTATTTGACCATAAATAAATAAAATAAACATATACAATATCGAATTCAACATTATATTTTGAAATTAAATATTGTACATTCAAATGCACATAAATTAAATTATTTTGTTATTTTTTAAAAATGTCTATAGTTACATAATCTTAAAATATGTAGATAAGTACGCTACATATTGATCAGGTTTTGCCTTTTTTCAATAATGTTATCTACCTACCAAAAATGAGGTTATATTAATGTATATTTTTTGAAACTTTAACATTTTTAAAATTATCAGATTTTGTTCCTTTGTAATAGTGTCATCTACCTAATAAAAATGAGCTTTTTATAACTGTTTTTTTATTATTTGTTTTTGTCAATCTGATTTGAGGACGATTTGAGCAAGGTTGGGTCCCTCTCAAATCGTGCTCAAGTCAGATTGACAAAAACAAATAATAAAAAAAACAGTTGTAAAAAGCTCATTTTTATTACGTAGATGACACTAACGATGGACCATTTAGAGGTCCATTGACACGCCCTTCCGAGTTTTCATTTCAATTGAAAAATATCAGTTTCAAGGAAGACTTGATTGAATATCTTTTGACAAGCTGGGAGCGAAATAAGATGGCACGATTTTTGAGAATAAAATTGTTTACGTGAACTAAGTACTATGAATGTTACAGATATCAAGTTGTCAACGGAAATGTTGTAAAAACAATTAAACATAATCAATCGTGCTCAAACCACGAGGAAGCCGACATCAAAATAATCTATTATGTCCGCAATTTCGAAGAGCTTCAGTCACCATTTAACGTTCTCGTGCGATGCTCAGATACGATATATTAATAATAATGTTAAACAATATGAAATTTGTGCATCCTGAAGTGAAGGTGTGGATGGAAGTTGGCACTTAATTAAGGTATATAAACGTCAGTAAATTGTACGAGAGGTTGAGATCAAATATATGTATATTCGATTGTATCTTTTGCTTTTTTATGTTAGAGAAAAAATAAAAAAGTGTCGGAAAGCTCTCTCTCTACATATAGGTGGCTTTTTCGGCAGCTCATCGTTTTATGAACTTTGAGATATTTTTATGGTTTAATGGATGATAACTATTCGTAAAATTGATTTCTGGCGGGGCACCTCCTGTCAGGAGCGTCACGAACACTGTTAAAAAATCAGTGAAATCATGTCATCGTCACAAGGCTCATTTTTTTTGTATGTACACATTTTATGTTTAGAATGAATAAAATAAGATCGGCAGAAAGTGTGAGCCGTCAGGAGGCGCAGCCAGAAAGGTAATAATGATACAATACATCTGAGGTACGGTACGGAGTCAAGTTAGCCGAAAGTGTTAAATTCTTGTACATTTAAGAGCCTACTATGGTACTTTTGTTGACACTAAGAACTTTACGGGGAGGCTATTCTATTGTTCAAGGAGCTTATATTAACGTTTTAAAAAGGAGCCAGAACTTGTAACGATGAGTTTAGAGCTCTGAGATGAAATATGCAAAAAAAATCTTATTTTCTTCAAAAATCCTAAACATTTTCTTTATGGCTAGCCTTACGGATGGGAGTTTCTTTCTGGGAATTTTTTCCTGTGTTTAAAACATTTAAATAAACATGCTTAACCTTAAAAAAGTTTGTAACGATCATGTTATATAACTCCGTTTTTTTACCTCTTTGACCTTTCTGGTTGCGCCCCTGATGGCCCACACTTTCTGGCGATCTTATTTTATTCACTCTAAAAATAAAATGTGTACACACAAAAAAAATTGACTTTGTAACGATGATATAATTTCACTGATTTTTATATCTTGAACCATGGCCAACTCGACGGGCTGACATATGCCAGAAGTCTATTTTGTCGTTATTTAAGTTCGATAGAATTAACCAGCCAGCGCATAGAAAATGCTTGTAACGATGAGTGCCCGAAAAAGCCACTTAGCTCCCGCACCAATACGCTGTCCACAAATTTTTCAAAACAAATGATAATTATCGAGATATTCGAGGAAATGTAGGAAATTACACGTATTCCTATAGTGTATGTAAATCTTAAAAAAACAATTTTTTATTTCGAGCGAACTGTCACCGTTTCGGAGATATATGCGAAAAATTGTAAAAAAAAACACCTTGCATAATGGAACACAAAAAATTACAAAAACATGCGATCTTCGGGACGGCCGTATGATGTCGCGACGTAAAGAGGAAGTCTTCCCCTGGTCGTAAATTGCACGGCGAAATTCGAAAATTCGGCTCGGCACGAACGAATCAAAAGTAGCATTTTGTGACATTTCAGAAAATCGATGTCTCTTTTTGCAACATGTTTAATTTTTTACTCATTTTTGCAACAATTATAGATTGGTAGAATTGCACTTTCATCGTTGATACTGTTTAAGCTATCATAGGAAAAAAATCTAGCTTTATAGATATTAACGCGAAAAATCTGTCGCTATCTCCCTGGCTATAACTTTTTGTTTTTTAGGCTAGAGAAAAACTAAAAAAAGTGTTGAAAAGCTCAATCAATTCTCTTTATATTTTTTTTTCTACAAATTTTTCGAAAAAACCGATAATTATCGAGATAATCAATAAAATGTAGCAAATTTCACGTTTTCCTGGGAAATGCATGTAAATCTTAAAAAAATATTTTTTCTCAGAATACTCTGTTTCGAAGGGCCGAGATTAATGGAGCGTCTAGGCAATACATTATGTTAAGTGAACGACGTGTATGAGATCGATTTCGGTTAATTACCGATTAATTACAGTGACAAAATGACGAAATTTTCCCCCAATAATTCCGTCATTTTTGTCGGAATTCAAAAAATAAAAAAAGTTTTAGCAAATTTAATTTCGTTTAAATAAACTAGAGTGGTTTTGTGGCGTAGGAGTAAAGATTAAGAAGTTGCCAACTATTGGAGCACAAAATTTGCTATTCTTTGCCTTACATCGCCGATATTTCAGTAAATATCTCTGTAACAAAAAGAAAAGTCAAAATTCTGATAAGGGTGTTATATGCTAAACAAACCGTATAAATTCATTCAAACTCATAAGTATCTAATCTAATAAGTAACTTGCTAATCCTTATCTCGTTTCGTGATATAATATGATATAATTTATCTGATAGCAGAAGTGATAACAACTTCCTCTTCAAACAAAGATTTCTCATGTGAACGCTGGCATAGCATAAGTTCTGAGAAACGCATGTGCCTACGTTGATAACAATATGTTATAAATATGACCAAGAGACGCATTTGCAGTCAGTATATGTTTAATCTTTATACAAACAATTTCTAACCATATATAACCATATAAATATTTTGTAAAAGTTACAATAAAAGTTTTTAAAAACTGATATAAAAGTGGAGCAGTCGGTAGCATTGGTAATAACGCCTGGAAGAAAATCCTAACTGACGAAAACTTCCCCGAAGAACAAGGAACACCCAAAAAAGGGCCTAACTTCAGGAACAAGGATACCTTTGACGACGGGTGGTGAATTCCAATCGCTCAATCAAAAAAGTACCCACGTCCACAAATGAAGACTTACGTGTAAGTATTTATAGAATCATCTCGTTTCTTTAGTGCAAATTGAATTAAAATAATAATCGCACGATTTCTTGCGTATTGTCCGTGGAAAGAACAGTTCTGTTATAAGTAAAATAAATCTAAGTTTCTAAACTCAAATTAGTTTCTGCCAGTAATTACTAGAAATGTGGCTCACCAACAAGAACAATACCTACAACAGCAAATGCCGCAACCACAAATCCAACCTCAACCTCAACATCAACCAGAAGCTATTTAACCATATAAATTGAGCGAAATATTTTCATGTATTCCTGAACATGGCGGTAATCAAATAAATTTAAATATATTTTTAAATTCATGCAGAACTGCTTATGACATGTCACTTGGTAATCAGATGGTACTTTTAACTGTTCATATAAAAACAAATTTAAAGGTCATGCAGCTGAACTAGTGAACTCTAGAAATCCCACTCATTGGGAAGAAATTAAGACTCTTTTAGAAAATCATTTCGGAGATAGTAGAGACCTAACCTCCTTAATACAGGATTTACAAAGAATGCGAGAGCTTCCCGGTGAATCTCCGCTCACGTTTTTTGCGCGCCTACAAACCCACGAAGCAAAAATACATGCATCCGTTCATAAACAGCGGTTAACGGCGGCACAAAAACAAGCTCAAACGCTATTAACTGAGGTTTTGGTATGGTTTTGAACACATTACTCACGAGACTATTTTCAATATATTTTTTTTGCCTTAAAATGCCAGGAATCCTATCATGTAATTCAATACTTCGTCAGTATTAGCTAGAAGAGTAGTTGTTTTGATTGGTTTTCCAATAATGAGTGTTTTAAAGTGTTTTCCTAAGTAGTATATTAGCGTGACCCGATTAAGGCACTAATATACAGAAAGTGGATAATTTCATATTAAATAAAAAAGTGTGAATGATTAAATTTGAATAAACGATTTAAGTATTTTCAATATATTTTTTCTTTAAAATGCTAAGAATCCTATCATGTAATTCAATACTTCGTCAGTATTAGCTAGAAGAGTAGTTGTTTTGATTGATTCTCCAATAATGAGTGTTTTAAAGTATTTACCTGACTAGTATATTAGCGTGCCCAGATTAGGGCAACAATATACAGAAAGTAGGTATTTTCATAATAAATAAAAAGTGTGTAAGTTGTGATTTGCATAACACCTAAATAATATTCTCTAATCATGATCAAAGCAAATAAATAAAAAATAATTAATTGTAAAAACTAGAAACCAAACTCGCGCATATTGTCAGGGCAAGCAACCCCGAAGATATGCTAAAAGCAATTACGAGAGTTCGAAAGGAACTCCAATTAAACTACTTTGAAACGCAGAAAATCAATCGCAACAATAGCGCTATCACTCCCACGCATAACTAAAACTTCCCCTTACCTGCAAGACATTGTTCATTTTGCAAACGTACGGGACACGTCGTTAATGAATGCCGTCAGAGTCAGAGACAACAAAGTTCTTGACCCTCGAATTTCGAAAATCTATCCTAGGCCTAACTACTATAATCAAAATCCTGGGAATTCTCAACAACAAAGACCTAACTACTATAACCAAAACTCCGGAAGCTCACAAAACTTTCAGCAACAAACCCAAATTTTAACAATGCAAGACCTCGAACCATAATTATTATAAATCCAATTTAAATAGAAAAACGCTTCACCTCAAAATACTGAACTCGAAAATCTAAAGCAACAGAATCAAAATTATTACGTTCTCGATAACCATTACGAAAATACCAGTGAGGGATATTATACTGATAATAACCCCTACGCAAGTCCGAACTATTATACAGCTAATACTTCGGAATACGACAACAGCAACGAAGACTATTATACTGCTAATAGTCCCTCCGAAAATTATTACACGGACGAATCGACTTTTGATACAACACCTGTATACAAGGTGTCCCAAAAGTCAACGTCATCCCTTGGAGGGCTGATAGGCCAGCTCATGTCTGACCAGAATATCAAAATATGACCTTAGTAAAAAGTTGTTAGTTTTTGAGATATTGTCACTTTTATGAATTTTGTGAAGTTCGGCACCTTAGATCAATTTTTTGAGTGCCACAGCAACAAAATGCCATATTTTAAGATTCTAATTTTTGTTACGCAACCCTGAATAGCCCTGCTATCGATCATAGTCCAAAATAAAATTAATAGTGCCATACATTCGGAAAAAAAACATTTTTGCTCAATTCATGAGTTAATTTTTTTATTATCTAACTTAGACTCTTCATAATGTAAAAAAAATTACCACGCTAACCTGGCAAGTTATTATAAAAAATTGCTCACTTAATGTAGTTTTTAAAATGGTTTAAACATTCTCTATGTTTTACTTTAGAAAAAAAAGATATTGCTATTTTACTGCAAAAGGAGCTTATTGTGAAATGAAAACACTTGTTAAATTAATGTGACAGGTATTTATTAAAAACTAAACAAAACACAAATAAAAATCAAATAATGTGTTCAAATTGTCTGCCACTAAGTCGAATGCAAGAACGGCATCTTTTTAAAAAAGATCTTTTTATCCGTCTTGCACTTGTTGCGACATTTATTTGTTGTGCGGTTTCATTAATACGGTGTCTCAGTTTATTTATGTTGTTTAATGGGTTTGCATAGACCTTCTCCTTTATGCAACCCCAGTAGAAAAAATCTATTAGATTTAAATCCGGAGACCGGGGAGGCCACGAAATGGGAACAAGACGGCCGATCCATCTCTGTGGATAGGTTTAGTCCAAATGATTTCTCACTCCTTGTGCGTAATGAACTGGACAGCCGTCATTTTGAAGCCACATTGCCTCACGTGTGGCCAAAGGTGTATCTTCCAAAAGACTTGGCAGTTCATCTTCTAAAAAATCGTGATAAATTTCCCCGTTTAGATTTTCAGGTAATTAAAAGGGGCCAATCATTTGACCGTTCAAGATGCCAGTCCACAGGTTTACTTTGAAGCGATACTGTGACTTTTGTTCACGCCTTAAATGTGGGTGTTCAAGAGCATAACTATGAAGATTGTGCATGTTCATGAAGCCATCTTTTTTTAATGTACTTTCATCTGTCCATAAAACTTTATCTAGGAACTCTGGGTCTTCCCTATGTTTCTGCAGCATTCTTCGGCAAAATTGGACACGTTTTGCGTAGTCACGAGGAAGCAACGCTTGCACACGTTGCACGTGATATGGGTGGTATTGATACCATCGTGTAATTCTGTTTACAGTGGATTTCGGTATCCCTGTACGTTTTTCAATTGGTCGCGCAGAAGTAGTCGGATCATTTTCAATCTCTTGTAAGACTTCATCATCGTAATATTTACGTGGTCTTCCTGTCCTAATGTGAATGTGGGGCCTTCCGCATATGCTAGGTGAACATTTATGAACACGCGATAATCAGGATGTCTCAAAGCATTCGGGTATCTTCGTTAATACAGAATAGCTGCAGCAGCATCATTTCCTCTGCATTCCCCATAAATATAATCCATGTTAGCGTATTCCTGAGAAGTATACTGGTTCGGCATAATGAGTATTATTTAAACTCAAATACGTAACACAAACACAGTACAGAAGAAAGCCAGGTCAGTTCGTTATTATCTCCAATACAATAAGTCGAAACTACTAGGCACATAAACACAATAACAACCAGAAGTGTCATTTCACTCTAACTCATGTCAAATGGCGTCACTATCTTAGTTTAAAGGTGGGCTTACACTACGCGAAACTTTAACTCTTGTTGAATAGCTTCGCTGCAAGCCACTCAGACTAATTATTATTGAAATAATTTCAAAATAAGCTCCTTTTTGCAGTAAAATAGCAATATCTTTTTTTTCTAAAGTAAAACATAGAGAAATGTTTATACCATTTTGAAAACTACATTAAATGAGCAATTTTTTTAAAAATAGCTTGCCAGGTTAGCGTGGTAATTTTTTTTACAGTATGAAGAGTCTAAGTTAGATAATAAAAAAAATTAACTCATGAATTGAGCAAACATTTTTTTTTCCGAATGTATGGCACTATTAATTTTATTTTGGACTGTGATCAATAGCAGGGCTATTCAGGGTTGCGTAACAAAAATTAGAATCTTAAAATATAGCCTTTTGTAGCTGTGGCACTCGAAAAATTGATCTAAGGTGTCGAACTTCACAAAATTCATAAAAGTGCCAATATCTCAAAAACTAACAACTTTTTACTAAGGTCATATTTTAATATTCTGGTCAGACCTGAGCTGGCATATCAGCCCTCCAAGGGATAACGTTGACTTTTGGGACACCCTGTATGATCGGGATTTTCGATCAGGCCCACATGCCCAGTCGGACCCACCTTATGACAAAACCTGAGACCCCGACATGACAGAATTGCAAACCCAATTTGGCAAAAATGAACTTGGACAATTTCAACCCAAATCTCAACTTCCCGGAACAACAATTCCTATAAGCCCCTTGTTGACTGTCAAATCAAAAAAATTATATTATATCTATGATATTACTAACACGCATAGACTATTAATCGACACGGGCACAGGACTATCCATATTCAAACCCAAAATTTGTGAAAATTATAGTAGGAGATGTTCAATTCCGATCCACAAAGTCGCAGACCAGGGTCTGCCAAACACACAAAATTACCCAAACCCAGATACTCATGATACCACTCGTATTATATCAAATATAATCTCAGTTGAACCACGTATAGAACAAATTACCAAACTTAAATGTCACTTAACCAATACGGAAGTTATACTGCTAGCTACCGAAGTAGACAAGGTAAGACTTCCCAACGCAATAGTTTAGATAGACGATAAAGGTGAATTCATTACCTCTATATTAAATGCAAACGCAGTACCCAAGACCGTTAACTTTTCAAACTTAAAAGTAGAACCAATCCAAAATTTTTCACTGAATAATATAGGCGAAGAAACCTCCCAAACTTGCGTGGACAGACTGTTGAGAATTAAATGTAATTATCGGATAATTTGCGCCTATTAGTTATTAATAGTAGGCTCGACGATAATTTATTCCGTATTATTAGTTGCCTATCACCTGTGTCAGTTAAGATTGTCCCCACCACTGTACTAGTAGAGAAGAGTATAGAACACTCTCGTTGTAGCAGTCAAGTAGAAAAGTAGCATTAGAGTACAGAAAAATATATATGTACAAGCAATAGTCTACAAGTAGCTAGATAGATGTAGACAATTGTCTTTCGCCTTCATAGTTTTTTACGAGTGCATCGCGTAGTATTTTGGAGATGCATTTCGTCGTATTGTAGAAACATTTTACTAGTATTTTAAACTGTTGTGTGTGCGGGATTATGTGTAGCATTTAGAAGTTAGAAAACCCCAGGGAAGATTGCTCCACTGGAACATCTCAGAGGCCTCTGAACAACATTCGTCACACCCACAAAATATTATTCGTCATTCAAATTCCCCCTGATCATCTCCAGTGTGGGTTGTCTCTAAGAAACTTGATGCTTCGCGTAATCCAAGAAATCTCTCAAAACTTAGTAAAGAATAATCTACCCCTACCGATAAAATATTCAGAAATCCCTCAATACCTAGAAATTATCGAACTAGAATAGATCAGATCTTGTTTTCGTTCTAAGAATACCACTAGTAGAACAACAACTCTACACCCTGTACCATTTGTACCCTATCCCGATACTAGACAACCGAACTCGCCTACACCACGTGTTGTCATTTTCACAAAAATTCATTGCGCGTAACGATGATTCGCTAATGTACATCCCCGCCAAGGACCTGAGCACATGCAAATAACTAGATTCCCATAAGAAACTATGCTCAGACCTCCACGTCTACCCAATCGACAGCAGTGCAGCATGCGAAGCACAGCTACTGAACGACTTTAGAAAAATTCCCGAAAACTGTGTAAGTTCCCTCGTCTATGGACAAGGTCATAACGTTCAGAAACTACAAGGCAATGTGTGGCTAATGATTGTCTCTGAACCCATTCATCATAAACTGTAATAAAATGGACACAAAAATATTACGGACAATTCACATCCAGTGGTTATACCCTATGACTGTGACTGTGACATGTGACTGTGACACAGCTCCAGCTACCCAAGTTAGAACCTCTCCAGTCCGACCATCTAAATGTAGAAAATCTAGACATAGCCAACCACAAACTCGAGCAATACTCTAGAGACCTAGACAAACTAATAAACGAGCCATTTATAACTAAATATTTTTCCCTAAGCATGCATGCAGTTATTGGTCTGTCCATCTGTCTCTTCGCCGCCTTTATCGCCTGAAAATGCAGGAGAAGATGCTGTGGTTGTAAAGAATCCAAGAACCTAACGAGATGCTGAAAAGAATTGGCACCCTCCTGAGAGGAAGACCTCATCTACCTACAGAAGAAGAGGAAATGGTCGATTTTCCCCCAAAAGTCGGTGAATAACACCGCCATTCAAAAAGAAAGGGAGTTGTGATATGCTAAACAAACCGTATAAATTCATTCAAACTCATAAGTATCTACTCTAATAAGTAACTTGATATCCTTATCTCGTTACGTGATATAATTTGATATAATTTATCTAAGCGATAACAACTTCCTCTTCAAACAAAGGTTTTTCATGTGAAACGCTGGCACAGCATAAGTTCTGAGAAATGCATGTGCCTCCGTTGATAACATTATGTTATAAATATGGCCAAGAGACGCATTTGCAGTCAGTATATATTTAATCTTTATACTAACAATATCTAACCACATATAACCATATAAATATTTTGTAAAAGTTAAAATAAAAGCTTTTAAAAAGTGAATTGAACTCTAAGTGATATAAAAGGGGCAAAAGATTCTCAGTGAAAATTGCTCGTTTGACGTAATTTTTTATTTCGAGCTAACTGTCACCGTTTCGGAGATATCTGCGAAAAATTGTAAAAAAACACCTTGCATTGTGGAACCGAAAAAATTACAGACATGCGATCTTGATACGTCCATATTTTTTGAAAAACACCGGCCGTACGATGTCGTGACGTAAAGAGGAAGACTTAAACAAGAGTTAAACCTGATGGTAAATTGCACATCGAAATTCAAAAATTCAGCTCGGCACTAACGAATGGAAAGTGGCATTTTTTGACGTTTACCGATTTCGAAAGTAGTTGAAGCGACGATTTTGATAAATCATTCGCGGTCCACATGCAGTATTTGGAAATTTAATGAAAGTCTGCACCGAGGCGTGGTAAAAGTAGTATAAAAAGAGATAGCCGACATTAATAACCTAATAACTTTTGAAATATCGATAATTACTCAACGAAATATAGCCTAAGCTACAGCAAATTCTGTCCCGGTTCTATTAATGAAAGCCGAACTGTGAAAAATGTCCGAGAAAAAAGCCTTTGTTGATGCAAAGTGCGAACGATATTTTTAGTCGCCCTTCAACAAACACGATTTTATGGCGAATGGGAGGCTCACGGTCATGATGCCATAAATTAAATTCAACAGCAGCTTGACTAAATGATATGGCATTATTATCTCCGGCTAAGCGAATCGACTTCACTTCTTCTCGCTTAGTTAAACGCGTAACCATATTTATTACAGAAAAATTTACACTTTACTTATTATCAAACATTAAATCAGCATTCACATGAATTTTTAACTGAATAACTTATTTATGTAACAGTAAATTGACACTTGCAGTAACTTTTGTTTTCATGGCTTACTTAAGCCTTTATTGAAGATTATTTGTTAGAAAAATGGTAGGTACGAATAAAAATATGTTTACAGCAATATGCCACTCACATGAAGAGTTGAAAATTGTAATGAACCATTTACAACATTTACAGAGTTCGATGTAAAATTTGCAGATTTTATTTTGGTAGTAAAAAATTGGTAATACATTTTTTATTGGATATTGTATCAAGTTGGCGACGTCGGGGGTTGCTGCAAAATGGAGAGCGTGTTTTAATTACGAATGCGATCATTTGCAATCGACATCTAAACATGTTGGTATTTTTTCTAATCTTTTTTCGGTAAATAATAATTGACTTATTTGTAAATTTTAAAAAATGCACCATGCCGTTATCGGATAGAGTTGCAAAACAGAGACATTGTAAGACGATTTTAGCAAGTACACTATAATTTTGCAAGCATGTTAATATCTTTGTCGCAAAATTAGATGAAAAAATGGTAGGTATTACTGATAAATAATTATTATGCCTACGTCATAAGTTGCTGCAAATTAAGCTTCATATTTTGAATATTGTAATACAAATTATGTCAAATTTGCAGCGATGTTACATTATTTTCCGTCGAGATATCGCTTAATTTAAATATTCGTGACTTTAACAATGTTGCCAACCTTGAATCGAGTTGCAAAATTTTATAGTTTCGTTTCGGTTGGTACTTCATCACACGACAAAGTTTCAAAAATGTTAGAATTAATGTTAATTGACGATTTGCACGAAAGAAAATTTGGTAAAAAGTGTCTAGATTGGTATTACTGTAATTCACTGTACATGTTGACCAACTCGTCTAATTTCCAAACTTTGCAACAATTAAACACCTATAATATAATAATCATAACATTGTTTTCATTATCTTTAATGTTAAACCTACTTTCATTGTATATAAATCATATTTGTTAGGTTGTTTCGTAGTCTACAATATTTAAAAAACGTCGAATTATGCAATTTGTCAAACACTGTTTCCAACTCTCAGTTTAGAAGAGTTGGCAGCAGTGATTGACAAAATGAATAATTCTACATTTTTTAAATATTGTAGACTACGAAACAACCTAATAAATATGATTTATATTCAATGGAAGTGGGTTTAACATTAAAGATAATGAAAACAATGTTATGATTATTATACTATAGGTATTTAATTGTTGCAAAGTTTGGAAATTAGACGAGTTGGTCAACATGTGCAGTGAATTACAGTGATACCAATCTAGACACTTTTTACCAAACTTTCTTTCGTGCAAATCGTCAATTAATTTTACTTCCACATCCAGTGGAAGTATAGTAACGACAAAAAATTTTTAAAAAACGTTTATTGTTCAAATAGGCTTATAATGTCACGAAACGTCGAGATTTTAAGTTTGAGCGAAAAAAAATTCTGTCTGTCGGTTTGTCGGTCTATAACTTTCTTTGTGCGTATGTTTACTCTAGAACCGTTTGAGATATTGACTTGAAGGGTTGGGGGGGTAAATTGGGGTAAATTTGGGGAAAATAGGTAAATCAAGCAGGTAAGAGTCCATAAAATTGTCTTTAGTATATACAAGAGAAGCTAAGGTCTCAAAAAAAATTGGCATTAACCCCATTACCACCCCCATTACCACCCCCACCATTATTAAAGGGGATGAAAAAAAAATGTGATTTAGTGTGTACAAGAACCAAAAACCCCAAAATGTTTTTTTACTTCATCCACCCCCTATCACCACCCCCACCACCGCTACCGATGTGGGGTATCGTTTTATGGGTTTTTGGGGTAGAGAATTTCAAATATTATATTATTAAAGTTCCATCAACAATTATTTCCACATACAAAATTTTTTCGTTGTGAGTGACTTGGATAAAAAAATCTGGATCTGGAAATAGTGATTCATTGGGTAGCGGTTTTCTCTATTGATTCATTCTTTCATTCTACCCCGTACGTAGAAGTCCAGTGACGTTATATCTGGCGGATATCCAGGTTATCAAGCTCACTACCGTGTGACAATCCGCCAACTCTTAGATCGAACATATTCCGATCGGTGAATCGGGCGTATTCTGTGGCCTGCATGGTCCCTAGATTTAATGCTACTGGACTTTTTTGTGTGGGGTAGAATGACAAACCATGTCTATAATGAGGAAATTCTAGCTGTGCTCAACTGATAGCAAAAATGGAGCAAGCTGCCGTATAATTACAAATAGAAATAAGACTGAGGACAACTACGGTTTGAATAAGAAGTAAATAATGGGTATTACTTCGAACATAAAAGATAATAATTTTGCAACCTTTTAAATAAAGTTTTCAAAAAAATAGCCTTGCTTTTGTTGAAAACCCCCTCATATTTAATTTTCGATTAAATGAAAAATTATTGCCGATTGATATTCTTTTTCTTTTTTTTAATAAATGATAAAACTTAACGAGCATATGATAACAACAATAGAGGAGGATAAAATAGAGTTTCCAAACTAATCTTGACGACTTTAAAAAAATGTATAACTTTGAAATTCGACATCTTAAGTTTAACATATTTTTCCTATTATTTCTTTTTTTCTAGCCAAGAGAAACTTTCAAATTATTTTTCTTTTGGAAATTTATTTATTTCGAATAAAAAAAAATATTTCAGAATATCAATAGTTAAACTCTTAGTGTGTAATAATTACATATAGGTAGTCGAACACAACTAAGAATTAAAAGTATGATTTCAACGATTGTTTGGGGGATCATTTTATTTTTGAAATGCAATGTTATGCTATGTTATCAGGAAGGTACAGTGCAGTTTTGTCTAATTTTGGAGGTGAGCATTTTTTGTAAATTGAGTAAATTTTGGAAAACATGTTTTTGTCTCGTCTTTTTAATACCTCGGGTTCTGTTCATTGGGTCAGGCCAAACCTAAGATCAAAATGTTTGCAAACTAATGTTGAACAAAACTATATAGGTCTAAACCTATCAGCCATTTTGTTTTTTTTTTGCAAAATAAATAACCACGAAAATTTCTAATTTTATATAAAATTCTTAAAAAATTATAATTACTTTTTTTTAATGAACCTTGATGAACTTGTAAATCTTGTAGATGTAACCTGTTATGGAAAATTACAAATAAAAATGTTTACTATTTTTCCTAAAAAACTGGGTTTTTTTTAAGTTTTTAAAGATTCATCAAAAACTGCCATTTCATCACTCTAAGAATTTTTTTCTTAAATTGTAGTAGTGTATCCTTATACCGGGTGACACAGGAGATATGTAACACCCCGTAGCATGTTTATTTAAAAAGATATTATTTTGAAATTTGGTAGACCTATATAATGTGTGATTGTCCTTTTTTTAGTACAAACAAGAAATTTTTTCCACTTCCGGTTTCACCGGAAGTGACATCTATTTTGTTATTTTAAATGGCACCCTGCATATATTTTTTTCCTATCTGGTTCTCCTTAAATTCCTCTTTTCAACTATGTATAGCAAGGTGGCATTCATTTTTAAAATGGCTACTGAAAACCATTTTATTGTAGTAAATCAAGTTGGCTACAGTATGAAATGTAGCGGTAATTAATGCTTAGTCTGCTGCAATATCAAAAGAACCGTGGTACACAATTTTGTGTTTCATATTTGTTTTGTTCTAATCAGTAGCCGAAGAGACTTTGTACAATTTTTATATTAAAGAAAAATTTCTAGACTAAATCCACGAAATCACAAAAACTAAGATAGAAACACTAATTTTAAATTTTATCCATTTGTAAAATATTTATTCATATTTCACTTTTACCAATTGGATGGCCCCCGAGGTGTCCGAATTTTACGCCACTTGATTTTTTCATATTGGGCCATCTCAAGGAAATGGTTTATAAAACTCCACTGCAAAATAGGAAGACTTAAAAATGAGATTTAGGTTAGCAATAAATTAGTTTACTGAATTGCAGTTAGAAAATGTGCTTAGGGGTACTGGTTACAAGAATTCGACGCTGCAGAGAAAATAATGGCCAGCATTTTGAGATTCTTCGAAAACAATTCTATTTAAAATCAAGCCAAATCAGACATAACAATGAATTTTATTTGGTAAAAGTGAAAGATGAATAAATATTTTATAAATGGGTCAAATTTAAAATTAGTGTTTCTATCTTAGTTTTTATGATTTCGGGGATATAGTCTAGAGATTTTTATTTAATATAAAAATTCTACAAAGTTTCTTCGGCTACTGATTAGAACAAAACAAATAAGAAACACAAAATTATGTACCAGGGTTCTTTTGATATCGCAGCACATTAAGCATTAATTACCGCCACATTTCATACCATAGCCAACTTGACTTAGTGCAATAAAATGGTTTTCAGCAGCCATTTTAAAAATGAATGTCATCTTGGTATACATAGTTGAAAAGAGAAATTTAAGAAGAATCAGATAGGAAAAAAATATACACAGAGTGCTATTTAAAATAACGAAGTGGAAAAAATTTCTTGTTTGTACCAATAAAAGGACAATCACGCTTTATATAAGTGTACCAAATTTCAAAATAATATCTTTATAAATAAACATGCTACGGGGTGTTACATATCTCCTGTGTCACCCGGTATATTTGGACCCGCTGAAACCGAATCCGAAATCAAAATTGATCGTTTTTCACCCCTAACCCCAAAAAACACTCCCAAGACAAAAAAAGAGTGGTCTGTCCGGAAGACTATATCAGTGTATCCTTATGTATTTTGACACGCTGAATCCGAATCGGTAGTCAGAATTGTCAGATTGGTTCAGTTTTCACCCCCTAACCACAGAAAAACACCCTCCTCCCAAAAATGGTCTGTCCGGCGGGCCTTACTAGTGTATCCTTATGTATTTGGACTTACTGAAACCGAATCCGAAATTAGAATTGGATCGTTTTTCACCTCTAACCCCAAAAGACACCCCAAAACAAAAAAAGAGTGGTCTGTCCGGCAGACCATACCAGTGTATCCTTATGTAGTTTGACATACTGAATCCGAATCCGAAGTCAGAATGGTTAAATTGGTTCGTTTTTCACCCCCAACCCCAGAAAAACACCCCCCTCCCAAAAATGGTCTATCCGGCGAGCCATACCAGTGTATTTGGACCCACTGAAACCTAATCCGAAGTTAGAATTGTGAGATTGGCTTGTTTTCACCCCAAAAGACACCCCCAAAACTAAAAAAGACTGGTCTGTCTGGCAGACCATACCAGTGTATCCTTACGTATTTTGACATGCTGAATCCGAATCCGAAGTCAGAATTGTAAGATTGGCTCATTTTTTACCCCCTAACCCCAAAAAACGCCCCCAAAACAAAAAACGTGGTTTGTCCGGCGGATCATACTAGTGTATCTTTACCAAATACATAAGGTCCGCCGGACAGACCATTTGGGGGGGGGTGTTTTTTGGGGGTTAGGGATGAAAGACGAGCCAATCTAACAATTCTGACTTCGGATTCTAATTCAGCAGGTCAAAATTTTTGTTTTGGGAGTGTTTTTTGGGGGTCAGGGGTGAAAAAGGAGCCAATCTGACAATTCTGACTTCGGATTAGATTTCAGCGGATTCAAATACATAAAGATACACTGATGTGGTCTGCTGAACAGACCATTTTTTGGAGGGGGGTGTTTTTGGGAGGTGTAGGGATGAAAAACGAGCCAACCTATCAATTCTAACTTCAAACTCGGATTCAACAAGTCAGAATACATAAGAATACGCTGGAATAGTTCACCAGATAGACCACTTTTTTTTGTTTTGGGGGGGGGGTTTCTTTAGGGGTTAGGGGTGAAAAACGAGCCAACCTGACAATTCTGACTTCGGACTCGATTTCAGCAGATCCAAATACATAAGAATACACTGATCTGGTCCGCCAGACAGACCATTTTTTTGGGTTAAGGGTTTTTGGGGTGGTGTTTTTTGGGGTTAAGGGTGAAAAACGAGCCAATCTGACAATTCTGACTTCAGATTCGGTTTCAGCGAGTCCAAGTACATAAGTATATACTGGGCCGCCGGACAGACCAGTATGCTTTTATTTATTAATGTACATTCAATGTATCTCTGAATGGTTAATAAAGATCTATCTATCTATCTATTTGCTGGATACATTATTTCGATACAAAAATGAATTACAAAAAAATGCATTTTACAAGAATGCACGAAACGTAACTTTAAAATAACACAACCCCACAAAGTGGATACATCGTTAGATGCGCATTTTTTTTCTCTATCAAATGGTGCATTTAGTTAGGTATGGTGCCATTTAAAAAAAATGAGTTTTTGCTGTTTTTGTGTGGTCGACATATGTCAATAATTTTAGAAACTTTTTAGTGGATGTTTCGATAATTTTCTTACATGATGAGTACCCTCATTGAAAAATCAACATGTTATCAATTATTGTTACTGAGATATTAATTTTTATGTTATACAACCTTTCTGTCAAAATTTTAGGAAAAAAATTAATATCTCCGGAAATATTAATTTTAGCTATAGGAAACCTTTAACGAAATGTTCTTTAAATTAACTGCAGAATCTAAAAAAAAATTTAAAATGGGAGCATTCCATTTAAAATAACAAAGTTGGGGTGGTCAACTTCCGGTATAACCGGAAATGCCATTTTGAAAATATTTTCGTTAAATAGATCCTACCCCGTTAGGCCTATAGCCAAATTTTCAGATCGATATCATTTTTCTTTCTCGATATACTTCTAATAGACGCCCAAAAAAAATATATATATATATGTATATATGGAGTGACGGTGAGAGGTAAACTCTCATATGGTCAGATGCTACTATACGTCGGACAAATGTCACTGACGTATAGCGACTTGCTATTTTGCAAGTACCAAGAGCGGCGACCTCTAGCCTTAGTGGGCTATACTCACTGTTTATGAAATCGGATTTGAAGGAAACAGCTACTCAGCGGGCAAATACCCCGACCTGCATTGAATTACACCTTCAAATCGTGATCAGTAACCAACTATCATTTGTCTGTTCCTAACCAGACATAGACCGGTTTCGAACTTATTATGTTCTCATCAGTATGCCATAGGTCATGGAACAGACAAATGATAGTGGTCAACTTGCTAGTCTTATACAAACTGAATCAAATGGAGTGACGGTGAGAGGTAAACTCTCATATGGTCAGATGCTACTATACGTCGGACAGGGTAAAAAAATGGGTAAGTTTCAAGGAAAGGAAAAAAGGAATTTCAGGAAATTTATATCACTAATTTTCTAACGAACTGTAACTGATTATAATTAATAATCGAATTAAATATATCAAACTATAATAATATACTATAAAAAACTATCTACTATTCAATTATGTTTTCTAATGCAAGTCACACAGTTAATGGCTTTCTTCGAATCTAGATATCTGATAAGAAAAAAAAAATTAACTTTCTTCAAGAACTCCAATAAACATAAATTCGAGACCATCAGCCACATCTAGTGAGTAACCGGCAAATCTAGACAGCTGCTTTGGCATTTCTTGCAGAAATCCAAATGATACACTACAACAACCATTAAACTAAACTAGGTGGCCATAACATTCCCCCCACCCTGAAGAAGTTTCAGGATTATATAACCTAAATTAAAACTATTTTCAAAAAAAAAAGAAAAAAAAATACAAAACAAATTATTGTGTGGACAACGGACACACTTTAACTATGGGTCTTTTGTAAATGCCAGTTTGGGTTTTTACTTGCCCATCTTTTCGGGGAAAAGTTTCAATAATTGTCCCTAATGGCCAGTGCAGAGGTGGAATATTAGGTTGTTCCACCAAAACTATAGTACCACATTTTATGGGTGAAGCCAATGCAGTCCATTTTTGTCTAATTTGTAGGGCTGTTAAATATTCAAGACGCCATCGTTTCCAGTAATCCGAAATCATTCTATCTATTAGTTGAAATCGATCTAGACGATTAACGTTTTCAGTACTAAGATCTGTGGAAGGTAATGATTTTAATGGTGTCAAAGTAAGAAAATGAGCCGGAGTTAAAGCCAAAGGTTCAGAAGGATCTGAACTAAGTACACACAAGGGTCTTGAATTAAGAAGTGCCTCTATTTGAATTAATAATGTATTCATTTCTTCATAAGTTAATAATTGATGTCCTACAACTCTAAAAAGATGCGAGTTTACCGACTTAACATTGCTTTCCCACAATCCACCGAAATGCGGTGCGTATGGAGGATTAACCTTCCAATTTATTCCTCTCCCAGAAAGATCAATGGCTACACTTTTATTAAAATCACGAGAATTCGTTAATGAATGTAACTCATCCAAATATCCTTTTGTCCCTATAAAATTGGTACCTCCATCTGAATACATATGAGTAACTAAGCCTCTACGTGATAAAAAGCGCTTAAAAGCTAGTAAAAAGTGAGCGGTAGATAAATCTGACACGAGCTCGAGGTGTATTGCTTTTGTCACTAAACAAACAAAAAGACAAATATAAGTTTTTTGTGACCGCACACCTCTTCGTCTATAGGGTATGGTCTGAATGGGACCACAATAGTCTACGCCACTATGAAGAAAAGCTTTGGATTCTTGAACCCTACAAGAAGGAAGGTCTCCCATCAAGGGAAATTGTACTTTGGGCTTTAATTTAAAGCAAATATTGCATTTTTGAATGCGGTATCTAACAACTTCGCGGGCGGATAAAATCCAGTAACGTTGTCTAAGTAATGATAAAACCAAATTAGGTCCAGTATGAAGATTAGTTCGATGATAGTGATCAATTAACAGATCTACAACACGATCACGTTTGGGGAGTAGTATGGGATGTTTCACATCAAAATTTAATTTGGAATTAACTAGACGCCCACCAACCCGAAGAATTTCCTCATGTATGAAAGGACGTAAGCGATTTAAATAAGAAGAACAACTACCATCCTTTTCTAATGTTTTTATGTCAGATGAAAAATGCAAATTTTGTACAAATTTTAGCAAAACTGTCTCGGCCGTAGCTAAATCGTGGACAGTAAAAAAGGTTGCACAGGGTAACAGTTTTACGAAACGAAGTACGTACACAATGGAACGTAATAATTTCATCCAAGATGAACATCTTTCCGCTAACAAATAAAAGGGATGAATGTCATTATTCGAAGTTACCAATGTAACAGTTTTTTCTTCCAGCATGGTGCAATGTTCCAAACCAATAGGTTTAATAGGCCAACATGAAATATCATACATTAACCATCTTGGACCAGATAACCACAATTTATTTTCCATAAATTGCGAAGGGGACATTCCTCGAGAAAGACAATCACTGATATTTTCTTTTCCATCAACATGAAACCAACAATTGGAAGTAACCAAAGTCTGTATTTTAGACACACGGTTGGCAACAAACGTTTTCCACTTACATGGTGATGCATTTATCCAACTAAGTGTTACTGTAGAATCAGAAAGGGCAACTATTTTTTCTATATTCAACCTTGGACTATAAATTTTTTCTACAACTGAAAGAAGTTTGGCTAATAAATGAGCAGCACACAACTCCAATCGAGGTATTGATATAATTTTCATAGGGGATACCTTTGTCTTGGCACATAATAAATTCGTCTGAACGGAAGTCAACGATTTTATACAAATATATAAATTTGCACCGTACGATGTTTCGCACGCATCAGCAAAACCTACTAACATTACTGAAGCTTGAGGTATCATCCCTATATACCTAGGAACTTGAAAATTAACTAAAAATTTCAAACAATATTGAAACTCTCTCCACCACTGAACTATATCATCAGGGGGAGTTTCATCCCAACCTATACGAAGTATCCACATATGTTTAATTAACAGTTTTGCTTGCAAGATCACAGGTGATATAAATTCTAAGGGATCGAAACATCGGGCAACTGTTGAGAGTATGTTCCTTTTAGTACATTCATTTTCCTGAATTTTCAGAGAAAATGACAACATATCAGATTGTGGCTGCCACTGTAACCCCAGCACTTTGAGACAGTCAATGTCAAAACCAATCATATTAGTAGAACGATTCTGTTCTGGTATGTGCCGCAAAAGTTGCTCGGAATTTGTTGCCCATTTTACTAAATCGAAACTACCTCGTGCAAAAAATTCTACCAACTCGATATATACTATTATCGCTTGGTCTGCAGTAGATATACTAGAAACTAAGTCATCAATATACATATCCCTCCTTACTATTTCAGCAGCCAAAGGAAATGACGCTTCTTCATCATTAGCTAGCTGGTGTATAGTTCGGAGTGCTAAAAATGGTGAAGACCTTACACCGAAAGACACTGTATTCAGTTCATAAGTTGATATTGGTTCATTTGGAGAAAATCTCCAAAGTATACGTTGGAAACACCGATGATCTTTATCTATAAGAATTTGTCGATACATCTGACGGAGATCGGCTATAAATGCAACTTGAAACAGTCTAAAATTAAGAAACATTGTTACCATATCTACTTGTAATTTTGGACCCGTATACAACAAATCGTTCAATGAATACAGCACTAGCGTCAAAAACTATTCTAAGAGGAGTGCTAACAGAATCGGGTTTGTAAACTGCGTGATGCGGGATGTAATAAGAAGGTGAGGAATAACTATCTTCTAAAACCTTAGTCATATGACCTTGGGATAAATAATCATTGATAATTTCAACATATTGAATTTTAAAATTTGGAAACCTAATGAATTTTTTCTCCAAAGATAAAAACCTACGATGGGCCATCGCATAGGAATCACCTAAAAATGAACTATCACGTTGAAACGGGAGTGTGACTATATAACGACCAGATTTACTACGACTAAATGTAGACTGAAATATTTTTTCACATTCAACATCATCGGGATTTGGTATAACGGGGGATTGAATATCCTCTATTTCCCAAAAATTTCTCACTAAAGTTTCAAGTGATGGTTCTATAATGGTACAAAAACTTTGAGTAACTTCGTGGGCAGATAAAGTGGGAGCCACGAGATAAAATTGTGCTTTGAGAGAAAGACGAAGAAAGAAGAAAGATTTTATTTAGGTTATCTCCAATACCGAGAATTGTAACTCGCGCCCATCACCACAAATCCTAAACTAGTCTCTACAGCAACAGGAGTTTTAGTAGGACCAACGATACGATGTTGACCTAATAAATAAGGATATAATTCTGCACTAATAATGCCGTCGATTTGACTTGGTTTATTAAAATTATTATCAGCTAAAGATATGTCGACAAGATGGGAACAGGCAGCAGTATTAATTTCAACTTGTGGTAATCGATTGGTTATCTTATCAACAATCAAAACTTCCAATGGATATCGCTTAGCTGAATCAATTTGAGAAATTATTACTATATTTGTGCGTCCATAAATTCTACTAGAAGAGGCTCCAATACCATGTACTTCAGTATGGAGTTTTGAAATGTTTAAATGTACGCGTTTACAAAAATCTAAGGTTAGAAAATTTGCTTGACTGCAACTATCTAATAAAAATCTAGCTATATGCTGTCTTCCACAACTATCTAGAATATAAACTTTGGCAGTGGATAATAATACCGTACTATGATTGGTAATTCGTGAGTTATCCGTAGTTGAACAATAATTTACAACTGTTTTATCAATTTTTGAATGGATATCATTCAGACACGAATCGTTAAACTTAACCATAGGTTGCGAATTATTATGAGTAACACCGGTAGAAGTCGATGGCTTTACTACAAATGACTGAGGGGTTCCACTGGCCGAAGTACCAATATCTAATTTATTTGAGTTTTCCTCTGCGCCACTAATAGGAATTTTAAAATGTAATAATGAATGATGACGTAATTTGCATGTTTTGCAACTACTTTTACTTCTGCAATTAATAATTTTATGAGTACCCAGACAATTCAGACACAAATTCTGACTTCTAATAAATTTATATCTATCTGTAGGAGGCATTCCTAAAAATTTTGTACATGTTAGAATGAGATGTGAATTATTCCTACAAAGTCTACATTTATCCTGGGTAAAATTATCTTGAACAACAAATGAATGTGTTGTTTTCGATTTATTATTAATATTCTTATTAAAACTACTCGATTTATTAGTACTTGAAGTTCTATTACAAATTTTAGCCTGCTCTTTAATGAAGATTATAACCTCTTCATAAGACGGCATTTCAGATTTTCTATAATTATTCTCGAACAAACGTTGTGTTTCCGGATTGACTTTTGACAGTGCCAGATAGGTCAGCATGTAATCAGCCAAATCTTTTAATTCCAATTTTTTTAGGGCTCTAACAGTGGTATCAAATTTTTCTAAGAACGTATTTAAACTACTAGAGGTTTCTGTTAGAGTTTGTTTAAATGTAAATAATTGATCTAAATAATTATTAGCTAGAGTACGTTTATCCGAATATTTATCAACCAAAGCTTGATAAATAACACGATAATTATCACCTGTAGGGGGTACAGTTGAACATACATTCAATGCACTACCACTCACGTTTCCAATTAAATAATGTATTCTATCAGTATCATCTAAATCTCTGCGATTGTGAATTAAGCTATTAAAGCATTCGATAAATATTGGCCACTCTTTAAGATCTCCACTAAAGTGAGGAATTTTGAGTTTCGTTAACCTAGGAACGGCTTTATTAGAAGTATTATTAAGATTACTTTCGTTTGCTTGAACGTTTATAACTTTTTTCGCTACCACTTGAATATAACAATAAAGTTGATCAAAAGCCTCTATAATTTGATACGAAGGAACATACTCAGGATCTAGTTCATACTCTAACGTATGAATATCATCTACCACATTTAAAAAATCCTTTGTTGTAGTTTGTAAGGTTTCATATCTCGTACGAAAATAATCTAACTGAATTGCGTCCTCAACTAATTTACTACAATCATATAATTTCTGAACTCTTGAAAAATATTGCTCCCTTTTTGCCACCAATATTTTTAATTGTTGCTGTTTTCTAAGCTGTGCCATATTTGTATTAAATTATATGAAACTAAATTATAATTATTAATCTTGCAATTAAATCCTGTTTTAAATATTTTAAATATTACGAAATTTGAAACTTATAGAATTCTCAAGTTAACTATTGTACATAAACTAAATTACGAAATGTATCATTCAGATTTGTGCAAAAATACACTTTTATTAGTATATACTGAACACCATGTCTTGTTGAAAAACCCAATAAACAAAAAACAGGTTTTATTTATTTTTTTTATTTTATCTAGCCTACTCTATAATGTATGTAAAGCAAAAACACCGGCAAAAAAACCAAAGCATCAACCCAAGATTTTACCAATACTCAATAATAAGGCTTAACACCTTTCTATAATAATGATGGCAAATAATAATGATTGAACCAAATATCAATCCTAAGTTCCCACAAAAGCTATGAAATCTATATTTCACTATGGCAAACTACATGAAATATCAACTACAAAATTCTATTTAAATTTTGCTTGTATACCTATGTATACCTACCTAACAAAATAAATTTAGGTATATTCGTAAATATGCAAAATAAAGCTATATTTAGTTCACAGTATCCGCGGCTCGAAGAACGGACCATTAAATGTTTTGTATATTTACGAAAAGAATTGCTAAATTAAATATTAAATCCAATGTTTTTCATTAGAATAGAAAAAAACCAATTCAATAGTGGAACTGCATACTAAAGTCTATTAAATGTGTTTAAACTTACCAAAAGATGTTGCAAGCACGATATTTTGTTGTTAACAGGGTAAAAAAATGGTTAAGTTTCAAGGAAAGGAAAAAAGGAATTTCAGGAAATTTATATCACTAATTTTCTAACGAACTGTAACTGATTATAATCAATAATCGAATTAAATATATCAAACTATAATAATATACTATAAAAAACTATCTACTATTCAATTATGTTTTCTAATGCAAGTCACACAGTTAATGGCTTTCTTCGAATCTAGATATCTGATAAGAAAAAAAAAATTAACTTTTTTCAAGAACTCCAATAAACATAAATTCAAGACCATCAGCCACATCTAGTGAGTAACCGGCAAATCTAGACAGCTGCTTTGGCATTTCTTGCAAAAATCCAAATGATACACTACAACAACCATTAAACTAAACTAGGTGGTATATATATATATATGAAAAAAAAAAAGCTAGGTGGTATATATATATATATATATGAAAAAAAAAAAAGCTAGGTGGTATATATATATATATATATATATATATATATATATATATATATATAGTATTATTCCTTCTCCAAGAGCCAACGTTGGCTACATTTAAGTAAATAAATCTTTTTAAAAAAGTCACTCATGTGAATCGTGATCTAACATTGGCGCAGTCGGTAGGATCCGTAAACATCATCAGAACAAGAAGCCTAACTGGTAGTGAAGCGTAGGAGAACAAAGAGAACATCTGCAGAAGGTGCCTAACTAGTGCGTGTACATCTACACGAACAAGGAGACCTTCCTCACTGGTGGTGGCGGATCCCAATCCCTTGACGGACGAAGTACCTACTCATGGAGATTAAATTAATGTAAGTCATTTTAAGAATCATCTCGTTATTTTATTTCATTTTACGATTATTATTTATCACAATTATTTACGTGTATACCGCTAATACACTCGGCAAACAAAGCCAATTCTGTTATCAAACAAATCCTTTACAAGCTATAACGCAACATTTTGTTTTATTAATCTTAAGTTTTTTTTATTTCCGTATTACACTGCTAATACGAAACATCTGTTGTATTATACAGTTAATGCACATTTTTTTCTTTACGTACGCAACATAACAAACTATTTCAATTCAATTTTCGTATCATACAGTTGATACGCAACCAATTTTAGTTCGAATAATTTCCAAATAAAAGCAAAATGCCAGATACAGCTCAACCAGAGACAGCTCAACCAATGGTACCGGCACCAGCCGAACAACAACAACAACAACAACGACAACAAGAGCAAATTGAGCCTTACAAACTCTCAGACATTTTCTCGCTAATTCCGGAGTTTCATGGTAACGTCATCAACCTCCAAACTTTCCTAAACTCAGGTCGGTGTGCCCAAAGCATGGCAATTTGCGACCAAAAAATTCTTTTAACTATACATATAAAAAATAAATTAAAAGGCAAAGTTGCCGAACTTAAATTCGGCAATAAATAAATTCACGCAACCCTGCCACATGGCCAGAAATTAAAGCACTCCTAGAAACCCACTTCAGTGACTCTAGAGATTTAACAGCTCTTATCCAAGACCTACAACGAATTCACCAATTGCCCGGTGAATCCGCATTAACATTTGTTTCGCGTCTACAAACGCACAACGCGAAAATGCATGCTGCAAAGAACCGTAAAAACAGACCTGATCGAAAGGATGACTCTAAATAATTTACTAACTGGCTTAGAACCAAACTTAGGCCGCATCATACGTGCCAGCAACCCTCCAACTATATTGAAAGCCGTAAGTAGAATTCGGAGAGAACTGCAACTTTCATATTTCGAGCAACAAAAATTTACAAACAATAGTCCGGTCAAAAATCCCATTTTACAACCAAAACGACCAACTTCAAATTTCCAACAAAAATTCTGTTCATTTTGCAAGCGCAGTGGACATGTAATAAACGAATGCCGCACAAGGCAATAATCGCAAGCAATGCCAACAACATCACAAAATTTTCAAAGAACGAATTACCAAGGAAATCCGAATTTTCAAAATTTTTCTCAAAATAATCAGTTTCGCCAGAGGACATTCCCTCAAAATAATTAGCTAAATCAATCACAGCAAAACAGGCCCTCAGCCATAAGGCCGAACCCTAAATTTACGCAACACCGACCATCCGCTATTCATCCGAATTTTAACCGTTTCAACCAGCAAAAGGCTCATCATTTGAATTATGAACCTTATAATAGTTACACTGATCAATTTAGTCAATGCAACGACTATTACCTTGATTACCAAACTACAAATAATGATACTTATAAATATTATAATTTTTATAATAGCCAAGATATCCAGGAAAGTTATAACTTCGAAACTAATCAAAACTACGCAGAGAATTCTCTGCTAATTCTCAAAACGAGCAATACGAGGATTTAACTGCTAATTCTCAGGATTTTTGCCAAGGTTTTGACCAACCAACAGATCCTCCCAACAAGGGATTCGAACCAATTATGGAGCTAGAAACTCAAACACAAACTATGAACCTCAACGACAATCTTGACCCCATGCTGAACTTCCCAGAACATAAGTTCATGTAAATACGCTTTCTCGTATCTTACTAACTGTAAATTCAAAAAATCTTTATTATACGAAAGACGCAACCGGTAAATTCAAAATTTTAATTGACACAGGCGCAGGAATTTCAATTTTTAAACCTAAAACCGTTGAAAATTATAGACATCACAAAAAATCAAAATATAAGCATCATCAAAAATCAAAATGTAGACAACGAAAAAAATGCAATCCCTATTGAATCACGTATGAACAAGATTTTCAAATTAAAATGTAACTTGCAAAACACCGTAGCTATACTGTTAGCCCAGGAAAATGAAAAGGTACGCCTACCGAATGCTCTCGAAAAAATCGATAACACGGAGAATTTCTAACAACGATACCGAAAACTGTAAACTTTTCTAACCTTAAGCTGGAACCAGTACAAAAATTCAAAGCAATTTTTAATGCAAATTATCAAGAGCCGGATTCCCAACATAAGAACAGATATTTCGAAATTAAAAATCAAAATTTAGGCAACGAAAATAATTTAATTCCTTATGAACCACATACCGAAAAAATAATTGAACTTAACTGTAATTTGGCTAACACTAATGCTAGACCAGAAGTACAGGAAAAAATCTCGGATTTAACCTCCACTGTTGTTAACCTACAAAGAATTAACATACAAAATCATACCCTATAGATAAACCTAAGCCGACAGTTTCAAATTTTAAAATTTCAAAAAACAATTCGAAATTACAACTTAAAATTAAAACAACTAATATCGTTTCAAAAACTGCATTTCAAATCGGCAACAAAATATCTCGCACACCAAAAATTCGAGAAATAAATAGAATAAATAAAAATCTAAGAAACATTCAAACAATTTTTCGCAACCAGAATAAAAAGAAAGTTCATACATAACTATGAACATAAGAGAACAAAATTTACTTTTAGCATCTATCAGAGAAATAACAAAAATTGTAGAATTTTCAAACCTAAAATTCTAGCCTATTCAAAAATTCAAATCTATATTTTAAGCTTTATTAGCTATACCAGGTTTTGTCTCAACCGGACAAAAATTCAAATTCGACACTATGAAAAAATATGTTAGCAAATACTACATTAATTTTACAAACATAAACAATTTTCTAAATTACTTAATAAACATTTTTACACCCAAATAAAATTTTTCCAGTAAAATGGTTTTTCAAAACAGATTATTTTAGGTACATTAAAGTTATTTACTATCGTTTCAAAAAACTTTCCTATATTAAAATAGAATATTTTAAAATAACGTGATATATAATCTTAAAGGATTTATAACATCACCCTGTAAATTAATATTTTTATTGTCGATTCACTTCTACTGAAAAAAAAATCTTTCTTTTCCTTTATTTGAGTTCTGATAGTAATGGAAATAGAAAATAAAATACCTTAACTCTTAATCGTATCGATTAAACAAAAGGAAAATGTATCATCAAAGATACTTTAGATGTCATTGTTCGTCATCTAACGTGCTTACTTAATACTTGTATATGTGAAGGTAATTATCCTGATGCCTTCAAAATTACAAAAGTGATACCAATCTTTAAAAAGGGTGATATTTCGATAATAGAGAACTACCCCCTATATCCATCATCCCCATTATCTTTAAGATTTTTGAAATAATATTGAAAACACGGCTGATGCTTTCTCTCGAATCTAATAATATCCTAAACTGTTGTCAGTTTGGCTTCAGAAATAAGTGTAGCACATCCCAAGCAGTTTTCAAAGTTGTGAGCGATACAGTCAATGGTCTTGAGAGTGGAAAATTTGTTTCAATCACACTATGTGATCTCTCAAGGGCGTTTGACTGTGTTTCTCACGATATCTTGTTAAAGAAGTTCTACTGTTATGGAATTAGAGGTTTAGCCCAAACATTTTTTAGGTCCTATTTAGAAAACAGAAAACAAACTGTATGTATAAAAAATAATTTTTCTGATTTTAATCCAGTTATACACGGAGTACCTCGGGGTTCAGTTTTGGGGCCTCTGTTATTTATTATATATATCAACGACCTATTCCATAACATGTTTCCCAACGTCTGTGTAGCATTTGAAGACAACACAACGATAATAAATTCAGGTTCAGACTCATGCTGAAAAGTACCGACACTGTTTCTGAAGCCAAACAATGGTTTACATCTAGTAAGTTAAAACTAAATGAGGAAAAAACGCAAAACCTAATATTTTCTACAAGTCGAACAGCCACTAAAGGTAATAGCGCAAAACTGCTCGGCATTACCATTGACGACAGACTAAATTGGTCTTCACACATTGCACAGTTGAGTCGCAAACTATCGAGCTCTGTATTTGTATTACGGAATCTAACGAGATCGTTATCTATGGAGACTCTGAGAATGAGCTATTTTGCGCTATTTCATTCTCATATAAGTTATGGCACACTGCTGCGGGGTAATTCTTATTACGCGGACAAAATTTTCCGGCTTCAAAAACAAGCTGTTAGAATAGTGGCTGGTGCAGGCTTCAGAGACAACTGCAAGCCAATTTTTAAAATCCTGAATATAATGCCTTTGCCATGTTTATATATATATACATATATATATTATATATATATATATATATATATATATATATATATATATATATATATATATATATATATATATATGTCTCGTTATTAGAAATTTATAAAAATAAAAATCAGTTTGCAACAAATTCTGAAGTTCAAAACTATCACACTAGATCTGGAGGTGATCTCCGAACACCACGCTATCGACTTTCTTTGGATATTAAATTGTTTAATCGCCTTAAAAAATTTGAATAATCCTAATGAATTTGAAGTGATAATGAAAAAGCATTTCCTTACTCACTGTTTTTATTCAGTTGAGGAATATATGCAAACCCCCTTTGACATGTAGTTTACAATAATATATAATGCATTACTTAATGAAAACGCTTACCGTCATCACCATTACATAAGATAACTATGTATTGTATGTGTTTTATTATGTTTTTATATAAATATTCTTATTTTTATATAAGTATTCTTGTGTTAGCTATCTTTTTTTAATTTTACTTCCACGTCCAGTGGAAGTATAGTAACGACAAAAAAATTTTTCAAAATTTTTATTGTCCAAATAGGCTTAAAATGTCATGAAACGTCGAGACTTTAAGTTTGAGCGAAAAAAAAATTTCTGTCTGTCTGTCGGTCTGTCTGTCTGTCGGTCTGTCTGTCTGTAACTTTTTTTTGTGCGCACGTTTACTCTGGAACCGTTTGAGATATTGACTTGAAATTTGGTACACATATGTACTTTAACGAGATCTAGAACTAGATTATATTTTCATCTTGTTCCGTCGAAGGGTTGGGGGGTAAATTGGGGTAAATTTGGGGTAAATGGGTAAATCAAGCAGGTAAGAGTCCATGAAATTGGTATTTAGTATATACAAGAGAAGCTGAGGTCTCAAAAAAATTTTTGGCATTAGCCACCCCCATTACCACCCCCACCTCCTTATTAAAGGAGATGAAAAAAAAAATGTGATTTAGTGCATGTACAGGAACCAGAAACCTCAAAATATTTTTTTACTTCATCCACCCCCCACTACCACCCCCTTATCACCACCCCCACCCAACTACCGATGTGGGGTATCGTTTTATGGGGTTTTGGGGTAGAGGCTTTCAAATATTATATTATTAAAGTTCCATAAACAATTATTTTCACATACAAAGTTTTCTCGTTGTGGGTGACTTGGATAGAGAATCTGGATGTGGAAGTAGTGATTCCTTGGGCGGCGGTTTTTAATATGTGACTGCATGCATCTCAATGCATTCAAAGACTCTATTAGAGTAATTTTTTCCTTGACTTGCCAAAAGTATTGTATTATATAACTTGGTCATATAAATTTCTATTCTATTTTATTCTATTCTATTCTATAAATTAAGTTCGAAGAAATTCTAACAAGCACATTTGTACTTCCCACAGAAGCACGACTTGTATGTTTATCAATTAAACATTTTATCAAGAACTGCAGGACATCTAATACTCTAGTTTTGTATTGTATTCGATATGTTTCATTACACGCGTTTTACATGTAAACAAGATAATAACATTCAAGATAAGATTAAAAATCCATCAGAAACTTTTCACAATTACACCTAAAGCTAGAATGCATTATTTAAATTAATAAATCCTTCATAAAAATCGAAAAAATAATAGATATACAGTACGTTGTTTAGAAGAAGAAAAATTAACAATTCTTCAGAATGTTCAAATTCCATCTTGAAATTTTTTTGCTGCAAATGAATATATATTCTAGGTAATAAAACCTAAAACCGTTAGAACTTTGACAAATCCACTCTTGAATAAATCGCACTCGAATTTGACACCTTTTAAGGAAAAAATGTATTAATTTATAGACTAGTCAAACAAGCAACTTTTACATCGAGAACACAAAGATATTATGACTTTCTTTCATCAAAATAATTTACAAGACCTTCATCACAAAATTTTAAGGGCATATTTTGACCTGAATTTTACAACGATAAAACCAATATTGTATCAAGCAAAACAGTCAGACATAGGATATATTTCATCATCCCTCTACCTTTTGATATCGAATCTGTAATTGAACATCCATTTTTGGTATTATTTAAAAATCAACATGTTATGTTTTAGATCTTTCTAAGACATACTTTGTCGAAAATAAGTTAGATCTCCCCATACTCGAAATTCTGTCATTCATTTTTGCAGAAAAAGACTTAACGGTAGTAATCTGTCAAAATATAGTCAAAACTGCTGACGAAGATGAAATTCCATTTATTTTAGAGCGACATCATTCTGGTAAAAATAATCTACACCACGGAATAAATGAAACGATTCGAAGAATTAGAGAAAAATACACTTGGCAAGGTCTAACTAAAGGCGTTGAAAATTTTATAAAAAATTGCGAAACTTGCCAAAAGACTAAAGGACGCTGGCCTTGTGATTGAGCAATCTACAGGGCGCGTTTTCAGGTAGCAGATAGGAGGTCGGCCAGTCTGATGGGTCATACCGGGGGACTGGTTAGTGACGGTCATAAGGAAGGGCTGCGGTTTAAAACCCGCGCGTTAACGAACAAAAACCGTCGCCGCGGACCAGCTCGACACACACCGTAAACCGCTTGTGCAGTGCAACGACTCCAGTAGCGGGCCTAAAAACCCGAGCCGGATAGTACTGACAAGGGGCACGGGGGATTTGGCTTAACCGCCCGGTTCGCGTGGATGAAGTACCACTATAAAAACCTTCCCAATCTCAAGGTATTGTGCGCGCCGAGGGGTGCATGGCCGAGGGGAGGCTCGGTTATTAGCGGCAAAACTCGGGGCACCTGATGCACCCCGTTTTATGCAGTCTTCTGTGCTTACAGGGGACTCTGGGCACGGCGACCTTTAATTCCCCCTTACTCGTGGGAACCTTATGGAAAACCAACAAAAAAACACACCAATAACCTCGGAAGGAGGTCCTGCAAAGGAGGATCCGCCGAAGAGACTCTCCGGAGCTGCCAAAAATTCCCAGGGCTCTGCCGAGCACGAGCAGAGAAAATCAGGGAGGCAACCCAGCGCAGGGAGTTAAACGCGACCGGTCCGAAGGAAACACCCCTGAGGGTCTCAGCAAAGCGCAGCCAAGTAAGGGGGGCAGGGTCAGCAATGAACCTGGTTCCTCTTATGCGGCCGCGGTTACAGACATCAAGGTAGCCATAGTACCACATGGCTACCCAGAGACGTCCCTGAGTGTGGGTCAGGCGGAACTGATAACGTCCGCCTTGATCGGCGCTCTAGAGGACGTTGTCGAAGGACAACAACCCCCAAGGTTCTCGGGGGTCAATCTACGGGGGGGGGGGCTTCCTCCTAGCCTCCTGCGCCGATCAAGCCACCAAGGTTTGGTTGACGCGGGTGGTGGAGGAATGCGTACCCTGGGAAGTGGCGAAACTTAGCGTCTGTGACGCCAAGGACGTACCCAAACCCATCAGGACCTTGGTGTGGATTCCGGAACCAGCAATGGAATCGGAGAGAACACTTAAGCGACTGAGGGTGCAGAATCCAGGATTGCAAACAAGCACCTGGACTGTCGTGGACGTGAAGCCCGATTCCAAGGGACAGCAACTCATCCTACTGGTGGATGAGGCTTCATGGAAAGAAATAGAGGAGCTCCAATGCAGACCTTACTTCAACCTAACCAGGGTTTTGTTCAAAGCCTTGGGGAGGAAGAAGGAAAGGGAGCAGGAGGGAGAAGAAGACACCCGAGGGACGCAGGACGAACCCGAGGGAATGGAAGTCGCGACGGAGGGGACCAGCAGTGACCCCCCGTTAGTGATCACATTCACTTTTATACAGGTAAATATACATCACTGCAAGACGGCCTCGGCCGCTTTGCAGAGATTCATTCTACAAAATAGTATAGATATAGCACTGATACAAGAACCTTATGTTTACAGGGGGCGAATCAGAGGACTACAGGTGGGGCAAGGATGGGAAGTCATCAGCCCAGCAGAGAACCACCCAAGAGCTTGCATTATAGCAAAGAAAAATATTAATCTGCTACCTATGAGGGGACTTTGCACGAGGGACCTTATAGTAGCACGAACCAACGCCGAGATGGAAGGGTCAATGAAGAAGCTAGCAATAGCTTCGGCATACCTTCCTTATGATCAGCTAAGACTACCTCCAACCCAGGAAGTTAAAGAACTGGTCCAGCAATGTGAAACAAACCACCTAGAGCTTATATTATGCTGTAATGCCAACGCACACCACATCGTCTGGGGAAGCACAGGCAACAACACAAAAATGTGAGTCACTCCTTGAACTTATTATTAGTAATAAGTTAGAAGTAGCAAACCGCGGAAACGAACCGACTTTCGTCACAACAACAAGACGAGAAGTTATTGACATTACAATCACCACACAATGTGCGGGACGAGTGATAAGTGAATGGCATGTGTCCCAGGAACCATCACTATCGGATCACAGGTACGTAAGATTCAAAATAGAAACTCCACCGGAAGAAGGAAGATGAGCAGAAACCCAAGAACCTGCAACTGGGAACTCTTCAACGAGAACCTAAAGCAGGGGCTGAATGACTGCCAATCAAGACCACAAACACCGGCGGAAGTAGAATTGCTGAGTGATTTAATAACCACAGCAGTAATAGCAGCTTTCGAGTCAAGCTGACCTCTGAAAGAGAGAGGGGCCAAGCGTGAAACCCCATGGTGGAACCGCGAGCTCTCCTCCAGAAGGGCGGAGGTTCGGAAACTGTTCAACCAGGCCAAAAGGACTGGCAGAGGGAACGAATACAAAGCGGCCCGTCTGAAATACGTTTACGCCATTAGAGAAGCAAAAACCAAATCATGGAGGAAGCATTGCGAGGATATAGAAAATACTTCATAAGCTGCTAGACTCCAGAAAATCTTGCAGAGAGACAATCAGGGCAAGATTGGATCAGTGCAAAGACAACAAGACGAGTACACAAACACTGAGAAGGAGACTTTAGGTTTATTACTAGAGACACATTTCCCAGGCAGTGTAACCGCCCTACAAGACAGAAGCGGTCCACCCGAAGACATACCAATAAGAAGGGCGTCAAAGGAGGACTGGAAAATTGCAAATAAAATAATAAACAAAACAAGACTTGCATGAACCATACAAGTCACCAGGGCTGGATGGAATATTTCCAGCTCTATTCCAACAGGGGGTGGAAATATTTGCAACACCTCTGTGCACATTATTCAAGGCCAGTCTGGCCCTGGGTTATGTGCCAACCGGCTGGCGGAAGATAAAGGTGGTATTCATACCAAAACCAAGGCGTGATACCTACGCCCAGGCCAAATCCTTCCGGCCTATTAGTCTAACATCATTTATCCTGAAAACCCTGAAGAAGCTGGTTGATAGGCATATCAGGGACGGTAAACTGAGTACAAAACCTCTACATCGAAACCAGTATGCCTACCAAACAGGAAAATCTTGTGAGTTGGCAATACATGAGCTTACTCAAAAAATAGAAAGGGCCCTAGACAGCAAATAAACTGCCTTAGGAACCTTCTTAGACATAGAGAGTGCTTTTGATAATACCTCATTCGACTCATTAAGTGATGCAGTGAAGAGACGCGGAGTCGAAAAGTCAATAACAAGATGGATCGAGTCAGCACTCAGAACTAGGAAAATTCAGTCCACGCTAGGTTCCACGGCAGAGGAGGTGTCCGTGACTAGAGGGTGCCCGCAGGGGGGTCTTATCTCCTCTTCTGTGGTGCCTGGTCGCGGACGAGCTCCTATCTCGACTGGAACAGCGGGGAATATATGCGCAAGGCTACGCAGATGATATCACCATCCTGGTAACAGGAAAACACGAGGGCGCTGCATCAGAAAAGATGCAGCGAGCTCTAGTTATGGTAGACAGATGGTGTACCCAGGAAGGTCTTTCCGTAAATCCAAGGAAGACCACTGTGGTCGCCTTCACAAGAAAGAGAAAACTCAACCTGGGAAGATTGTATCTCCGGGGAAACGAATTGCAGGTGAGCAATGAAGTGAAATATTTGGGACTGATTCTAGATACCAAATTAAACTTCAATGCACATCTAGACAGAGTGACTACCAAAGCTACGCAGGCCTTATGGGCCAGCAGAAGAATGGTAGGTAAAAACTGGGGACCACAGCCAAGAATGGTGCACTGGCTGTACCAAAGGTACTACAACCAAAGGGTTGTAGTACCAATAATAACCTATGCCTCTCTGATCTGGTGGCATAAAGCCGGAAAAGGGGAGGCAATGAGAAAACTACGGAAAGTACAAAGACTAGCATGTCTAGGCATAACGGGAGCAATGTCAACAACGCCTACCGCAGCCATGGAAGCACTACTTTGCCTGCCCCCACTACAATTAGTAGTGGAGAGTGAGGCACTGTTGGCGGCGTACAGGCTGAAAATAAACGGACATGGGACCATTTCAAGAATAGGATACCACACCGAAATATTCCAACAAATAAGAAAAAATCGACTACTAGATATGCAGTTAGATAGGATCAGCACAAGCCACAACTTCACAAAGACCTTCAGGGCATACATATCCGATAGGGAAGAGGAAGGAACAAGGCAACTGCGAAGACATCCAAATGGTACCATATGGTATACTGACGGATAGAAAACGTCAAGAAATACTGCAGCAGGTGTTACGGAGGACCAACCAGAGACAGACATCAGTCTGAACCTGGGCAGTACCGCAACGGTGTTTCAAGCAGAAGTCACAGCCATAGAAATCTGTGCAAAAGAAATGATCCGGAGGTCATATACTGACAAAAGAATCCGCATCATCACTGACAGTCAAGCAGCTATCAAAGCTCTGAATGAAGTAGAGATACGTTCCAAAACGGTAAAAGACTGCCTTGAATCCCTGAAGAAACTGGCGGAACACAACAGTATACAACTGGAGTGGACGCGAGGACACCAGGGCAATGAAGGCAACGAAAAAGCAGATAAGCTGGCCAAGGAAGGCGCAAAAAGAGCCTTGATGGGACCGGAGCCATCCTGCAGGATATCATACAATACCGCAAGAGGAATCGTAAAGGAACTATTGAGTCAGAAACATATCTTGTATTGGGCCGGCGCACAGTGGGCCAGAATTGGATTCTAGCGCGAGTTATGATTTCCAGACGCCGTATTAAACAAAAGAAGATGCAATTGTGCATAATTGCACAGATAAAGAAGCTTATAAATAGATGTAGTAACAGTATTAAGTTAGTTATTGTCGTACTTTAGATACATACCTTTGTATTTTAACGCAATAAACTCATTCGCTATTAATTGTCAAAAGTTTGTTTTAAATAAAAAATTTACATTTTTTAAAAAAACCTAAACCGCTCGACAAAATATAGCTGGCGCAGTCATAGGGATTTTCTTTGGAGTAATTTCGAGAGAATATCGGAAAACTCGTCGTGCCATCGACTAACCAAAGAAGACCTGCAACCCCTTACCATACCGTTGGTAAACAAATAATTTTTAAGAAGATAATTAATCAAGTGAATTCAAGCAAAGAAGATATACTCTGCATACCTAGCCATACCATTCCTTTGTACCTATCCTTAAAATATCCTTCCACACCCTGAGCTATAAAACTGGTACATCTCAATCTGAGTACCCCCAGCTCAGTACGTGTGAGCACGACCACCAGACGCTCAGAATCCCCTCGTCGGAAGCGCCGTGAGGCTTTGCACTTGTGAAAGTAATTTCACATAAGCCCTTGAAGAAACCAAGATCGTGCACTCTCTTTCCCAGGACTACACGTGACCTTAAATCGTGTATAGGAAAGATTGGCCCAAGCCAGAAAACACCTATAAAGAAAACATCTTTAAAAGCACATAGCCTTGCGCTATTTAGGGAAACTGACTAAAACGACAAAAAATAACGAGACAATAACCGCCCTCCAGCTCAAGAAAAAATATATAATCAATCAAAGTGTAATAGAGCATCGCCTGGGAGCTCTCTGAGTTCTCTTGAAATCCCTCGTTATCACATTGTAATCGATTATATATACCAGAGCCTTCATGTTTTCTGTCATCTTAATATTCTTGTAAGTACCATTAATGCCTGACTCCGACGACGAAACCTTAGCTAATCTTGCTTTACGGACATTTGGTCCTAACCAGTATATACTAACAAATACGGGAGCAAATACCTCTAATAGTACCGGAACCTCAAATTTAGTAGCACGAGAAAATTTAAATTCAACCGCGATGGCTAGAAATGATGTTACCGTTCGAGATTATTTAGAGCTCATACCTCAATTCGATGGAGATAACTCAAAATTACCGATATTTTTAGACACGTGCGAGCAAGTATTAGATATGTTAGTACAGGATAATAATCCACAAAGAATTAAATTTTTGATGCTGCATTTTAGAAATAAAATTGTAGGTAAAGCAGCTCAAGTATTAGCCGCGAGAACTATACTCACTTTCCCGGAATTAAAAACATTTTTATTAGACACTTTCGGTGATCAACGGAATGAAGAATCACTGTTAAATGACCTTATGATGTTAACGCAAAATCACAACGAAACCGCTAGCCAATTTGCAGACAGATGCATATCGCTACGTGGACTGTTACTCTCAAAAATGCAGATGGCAAATATAACAGCAGAACTACGAAAAGAAAAATTAGATTTGTACAAAAAAATGGCACTACGGACTTTCCTATCTGGACTTAACGCACATCTAAGTCACCTATTAAGATGTAAACAACCCACGAGCCTAGAAGCAGCTATAAATATGGTAGTAGAAGAAGAAAACATGAACTACAACCGGCAACAAAAGTTAGGGACGAAGAACACTTATCAGAATACAAATCAATCTCAAATAAGAACGACACCGACAAACCCAAAATATAACCCCAGTTACTCTCAAACACCCCCACCAAAACCGAATCCTCAAATAATCCGCCCTATGTCAAACATCCCTTATCGTATGCCGAATTTTTTCATGCCAAGAAACCCCCAACAACCATTTCAACAAAGACCATTTCAAAACCCTCAAAATTTCCAACGCCAAGCTCCACCGCAGCAATACTTCCAAAGACAAAATTTTTCCACTCCGCAAAATTTCCAAAATACGCAAAATTTCCCACATTTCCAAAATCAACCACGTTTCAATTTCCAACCTAAAACGCAACAATCCTATCCCCAACCAATGGATACCTCATCTGGAAACACAAGAAGATCAAAATTCTCCCAACCGTCTAATGCACCGAAATGGACAGCGCAAGAATTACATTTGCAAGAGATACCGAGTACCTCTTCCAACAGGGACGAATATCAATCAGGCTATTACGAAGAACCGACATACGATTCAGAAATTGCTGACAATAGCTATTACCCCGAAGAATACTATTCAGAAAATTATCAAAGTTATAACGATGACGAAAATTTTACCTTACCAGCCTCGGAGACCAATATTACGAACCTGCCGAATGCGAAGAAGTAACCCAGACAAAACAAGTAGAAATCAACGTCGCAGCCAATACAAATCTTCCATATATAATTATCCCAGAACTCGAAGCCAAATTTATGATTGATACAGGGTCCACAAAAACATTGATTACAGAAAAAGTCGCCGAAACATTTTTTCCAGACCGAATTAAAGAAGACCCTTTCCAAATAAAAACACCTCACAGCATATCCTTACATAGATATTCAGCAGAAATTCCAGTATCAAAAATCTTTAAAAAACCAGGAATGTTGTATACACACTACATCTTTAACTTTAGTCAAACATATGATGGACTTATTGGCCTTGATCTACTACAAGAAATAGGAGCCACCCTTGATTTTAAAAATGGTTACTTGCTAACAGACTCAGCAAAAATTCCATTATTTTTGGAAGGAAAAAGACTAATAAGTACTAATGACACCAACGAAATGGAAAACAATTACGAATACAGAATTAGTCCTAAGACAGAAATTGTAGCTAAAATACCAATATCACAAAAAAATGGAGAAGCTCTAATAAATTCTATTGTATTTGAAAATCAAATAGAAATTTCAGCAGGACTTATAAATACAAAAAATAACGAAGCGACAGTGTTGCTTATTAACAACACTGACGAAGAAAAAACATTCACAATAACTGAACCTCTTCCATGTATGCCTAGCCACCAATTAAATAACTTTACAACCGAACCTATGGACTTTGATGAAGAACTTTCTATATATAACAATCCAGATATAAACTACGACGACCTACAAAAGAAAAATTTGGAAAATCTTGATCTAAGACACTGTAATCAAGAAGAGTACGAAGCCATAAGAAAACTTTGTTACGAATATAGAGACATTTTCTACTGCGAGGACATTCCACTAACTTTTACAAACCAAGTTAAGCACGAGATTCGAACAACGGACAACATACCAATCTATACGAAATCATACAGATTCCCACACATCTATAAATCAGAGGTCAAAAAGCAAATCGACTCAATGTTGGAACAAAATATAATAACTAATTCAACTTCGCCATGGTCCTCCCCTATTTGGATTGTCCCGAAGAAAATGGACAATAGTGGAAAAAGAAAATTTCGTATTGTAATAGACTACCGAAAATTGAATGAGAAAACCATACCCGATAAATTTCCAATACCAAACATTACGGACGTCCTGGACAAACTTGGTCGCAGTCAATACTTTACAACATTAGATCTAGCAAGCGGATACCATCAAATTGAAATGGATCCCAAAGATATCGAGAAAACAGCATTCTCGACAGACGACGGTCATTACGAATTTTTAAGGATGCCCTTTGGACTTCGAAATGCACCCTCAACCTTTCAACGAACAATGAACCACGTACTATCAGGCCTACAGAGTAAATGTTTAGTTTACATGGATGACGTATTAATATTTTCAACTTCCTTGCAAGAGCACATAGAAAGTATACGCTCAGTATTTGATAGATTCAGAAAAACTAATTTCAAAATACAGCTTGATAAGTCAGAATTTTTAAAACAAACAGTAAAATTCCTTGGACATATCATTACACCAGAAGGCATATTACCCAATCCAGATAAAATCGAAGCAATTGTAAAGTTCCCAATACCAAATACAAAAAAAGAAATTCAGTCATTTCTTGGACTAATAGGATATTATAGAAAATTTATAAAAGACTGCTCAAAACTGACAAGACCATTAACAGCCTGTTTAAAGAAAGGAGTCAAAATAGAACACACAAGAGAGTTTGTAGAATCCTTTGAAACTTGTAAAAACATTCTAACCAACAGCCCACTCTTACAACACCCGGATTTTTCCAAACCATTTATTTTAACAACCGATGCGTCGAAATATGCCATCGGAAGTATTTTGTCACAGGGGATCGTGGGAAGCGATAAACCTATTGCTTACGCATCCAGAACACTGAATGAATCAGAGAAAAATTACTCAGTTGTGGAGAAAGAACTTTTGAGTTTAGTATGGTCCACCCAGTATTTCAGGCCTTATCTGTACGGCAGACGCTTCACTATATATACAGACCACAGACCACTAAGGTGGTTATTCTCATTAAAGGATCCACAAAACTCTAAATTCATCAAATGGCGTACAAAGCTACAGGACTATGATTTCGATATAGAATACAAAAAAGGCAAGCTAAATACGAACGCGGACGCGCTGTCAAGAATAGAAATTCACCCAATTGACACAGAATCGATGCAAGTAAACATAGATGATCCTGAACTGGACAGAATAATACAAGACCTAAACAGGGAGACAGAATTAAGAACGCCTACGCAAGAAGAAATCGAAGAAATACTCAACCCTCCTGAAAATACGAAAGACACAGACGATGAAACAAATGAAATTGATATTCCTGAAATTTCTACAGCTCGATCTAACGAAGACGATGAACCACGAAACACGATTCCAATCATAGACGATGTAATAAACACAAAACCTAAACAAATATTTATAAAAACAGTCTCAATGAACCCCAGAAGAAACAGAACTTTACATGTAGAAAACAAAACTATTCTATATGCAGAAATCACGAAGGAAGACAACGACGATCAAATTCTTGAACTATTGAGAGATCATACAGTTGAAGAAACTACCTTCTATATATATTTTGATAACGACAAAATGTACGAAGACTTTTGTCGAATATATAATCAATATTTTAACAACAACGGCCCAAAATTAGTAAGATGTACCCAAGAAAGAATATATTTAAGAAATAAAGAAGAAATAAACGAAGTTATACAATTTTACCATGAAAGCAAAACAAATCATAGAGGCTCACAAGAAACATATGACAAATTGAAACAAAAATATTATTGGAGTCATATGTTAACCACAATACAAGAATATATCAATAAATGCAATATATGCCAAAGAGGAAAATACGATAGACATCCACCTACAATTCCAATGAACCAAACACCTACCCAGCAAAAACCATTCGAAGTCGTTTTCATGGACACATTTACCATTGATCAAAAAATCTACCTAACTCTAGTAGACTCGTTTTCGAAATTTGGACAAGCAATTCCTATTCAATGTAAAGAAGCATGTGAAGTAGCGAAGGCCCTAATTGATTATTTCGAAAATTATGGAACCCCAACCGCAATCACAACTGATAATGGTCGCGAATTCGTTAACAATCAAATAAAAAACTTGTTGGCTTATCACAAGATTAATCTTCACTTCACAACCCCATTCCATCCAGAATCAAATGGCATTGTGGAACGCCTCCACTCCACACTAATTGAACACCTTCGAATATTTCGACAAGACCCACAACTTAACAGCAAAACTACCGAAGAACTTATGAAACTAGCTGTTATTGCTTACAACCACACAAACCATTCTGCTACAGGATACACACCCTTCGACGTCGTTTTTGGATATTCACCAAGCAAAAACTTATTTGATACGAAAACCAGTCAAATAGTTTTCGATTATTCACTAGATGAACATAGAAAAAAACTTTCTCTTTATGATATTATTTACGAAAGAATCGAAAGTCGAAAAACAACAACAGTCAACAGAATGAACAGAGAGATAACAAATCCACAAGAAAAATATAAAATAGGTCAAAAGGTCTATGTCAGAGCACCCAAAAAACGAGGTTCCAAAACAGTCCCTAAATTTAAAGGACCCTTCCCAATAATTTCTATTAGTAATGACAATACCTGCATGATTAGATTAAGAAATAAAAAAGAACGTCGAGTCCATTTGTCTGACTTAAGATCTACTCTTACAGATGCACCACCACCCTCGCAGCAGCCGACGACATCCAATGGAAACCCCTAGATGACAACCCCGGACTTCTACCGATTCGCATGGGTACAGCAGACAATATTGTATCAGAATGGGAAATAATGAACGCATTTGACATACAACCGTTATATGAAACCTTTATTCAAGAAAAAAACGAAATTATTAGAATCCTAGCAAACATCAACAGATACCTAGAACTGAATCTATCCTGCGACAAACAACAAACTTCCTTAACAAACACCCTCCTATTCCAAATCAATAGAACTCTATCCTTTGAAATAACCAGAACCTATACATTATTCGAACAAGTTTTACCAAACCATATTAGAAAACCACGAGGAGCATTTAACTTTATTGGTACAATTGAAAAATCAATCACGGGCAACCTAGATGCCGAAGATGGCGAAAGATATGAGCAAAATTTCAAGAAATTATTTAACAATGAAGCCAAATTAAAAATAGACATGGAAAAACACTTATCAATTACGGATGACCTCATTAAATCTACAAATAAATCAATTACCATTCTCGTAGAGAACCAAAAGAAAATTAATTCAGCAATGGCTGAAATTGGAGAGAAAATGGAAACAACAGCACGCTGCATTGAATTATTGGTTGTACAAAATACCCTAGACCAATTATCACACTCCCTGTCACTTATCTGCAATCTTTTAGACGAACTTTCGACAGCAATTTCCTTTGCTAATTTAAGACAAATGCACCAAACCATTATAAAACCAACTAATCTTATCAAAGAACTATTAGAAATTCAGAATTACCTGAAAAGAGTAGAACTACCATTTCAACCTACTCTCGAAAACATTATAAAGTACGAGAAACTATGCGAAACTTCAGTTTTTCAGAAGAATTCCTATACATACTTCATTATTAAAATACCATTGATAGAGACAGTATCTTATGACTACTACAAGTTATACCCATTGCCTGTAGAGAACAACGACTTTTACTTCACTATTATACCCAGAAGAAGCTATCTACTTATAAACCCAGATTGGTACTCGTACACGAACACACCCTGTACAGAAATAGAATCGAAAAAATTCCTGTGTACTCACAACTCTATTATAAAAAGGACATCAAACGAACCCTGTGAAATTCAACTCATTGACTTTTCCCAAGAAGAAAACAGATGTGCATTCACAAAAATCAATATCAATAATCCCAAAATTCAAAGGGTCGAAAACACAAATTCATGGATAATTACAAGTCCCACCACTATTATAGCCGAAACATATTGCGAGATGAAGAAAAAGAGACAACTCAAGGGAAATTATCTAATAACAATTCCTGATCAATGCTATTGCGTTATTGACAAATATAAGCTTAATCCAAACAAAAACTTTCGGAGAACTTTTGAACCCATAAACATTCCATTAGTGAAAATAAATAGCAACCTTTCAATTATAAGAGATGGTACCAATATACCAACCATGGACCATGTGGACTTAGAGGAATTTACAGACCTGTCACGACGTACACAAAATCTGCAAGAAGAGATAAAGGATCAGATGTTAGAACCAACCTTAATTGAATCTAATTCCTGGCTTACCTATACCCTGATTATAATAATTATCATTGCTGTCCTAATTATATCATGGAAAATATATAACAAATATAAGATCAAAGGCTTTCCAACTTTCAACATCTTTACCAGCAACCCAAAAACACGAGAAACCCCCCAAGAAACTGAAATGACGAACGTCGGTCCTTTCTAAAAGGAAACCCCGAGTTCTCCACTAGCGATGGAGGAGTTATGATATCCAGACGCCGTATTAAACAAAAGAAGATGCAATTGTGCATAATTGCACAGATAAAGAAGCTTATAAAATAGATGTAGTAACAGTATTAAGTTAGTTATTGTCGTACTTTAGATACATACCTTTGTATTTTAACGCAATAAACTCATTCGCTATTAATTGTCAAAAGTTTGTTTTAAATAAAAAATTTACATTTTTTAAAAAAACCTAAACCGCTCGACAAAATATAGCTCGCGCCAATATTCCAAAAATTCGACTTGTAAAAATTATTATTATTCCTTTATATAACCACCGCCAACATTCCAGGAAGCAATAAACCACCGCGACAAAAAAATTATTACTACCCTCTTGGGTGGTAGAGACTGACAAACCGATCGGTATTTACGTACTATTTCGCAGGTTAATCAGTCGTCCGTGCGCTTGCGTTTGCAATAATTGTGTACAACGTATTTCAAAGTTTATTATTGTGAATTTTATCCGATATGGTTGACAAAGGTATGTACTTAATATTATAATTTATTTGGAAATTATTGTAATTATATAATTGCCAGAGAAGCTAAATAAAATACGACAAGAAAATACTTTATTTTTATTAAAGTCGCGAATTTATTAGCCTGCAACTTTTTTGCTATGCGTGTCAGTTTCATTACTTTGTTGTAAAGTGTAGTTCTTTAAGACTTATAGGCATTAATTTGAAGTGCAAATTCGTGCGAGTTTAACTTAGAGAATTTTTTTTGCAGGTCAACAACTAGTTCTTTCAAGAAGACTCCTATTTGATAAAATCAAGGGAGACGATCCTCCAGTGATAAAAACTGAGGATGAGCTGCTAAAAGCTGTAAAGACAATTCTGCAATTATCCTATTGCTCACAAGAAATGGAGAACGAGCTTAAAATAAAACTGCGCTCTTTCTGGATTATAATGAATGATAGATGGAAGCGATGTAGCCGCAACAAAAATATTTTTTTAAGCAAGCACCATGACTGGATCTGTGGTGAGTGGTGACATTATAATAAAAAACTGGGATCTTCTTGAAACCAGTCAAAAAGCCAATGAGTCAACCCCTCCTACCCCCGCACAGTGGGCCATTTGCAACTTCTAGATGGACAAAATTCTACAAATTTCTAAATGAGTTTAAAATGGTCGTTAGAAGACCGGAAAAATAGTGAAAAAATTCTAGATATTCAGGAGGTGGTTTTTGAGGGGTTGAAAAATAAATTTGCTTCTAGAATGCCGAAACTGTGAGTATGATATCTGTGAATATAAAAAAATTAGTTAAAAATTATAAATAGTAGCAATAACATCAGATCAAACTTGCGTTAAGAAATGGGTGGAATTTATTCGAAGTATGAATTTCATTAGAATGCCAATACTTTTGTACATTTTTGTTTTTCATTTTATTTTATTATATAATTCTTGTAGCTTTAATGTATGTAACATTTATATGCGTCCAGTTGTGCTTTAAAGAGATATTTGTGTTTTTACAGGGATACTTCTTACTGTGTCAAAAAGAGAACTTTATGAAACATTAAAAGATGAAGATAATAACCCTGGAACAGCCAAAGTCAAAAAATGATGTGTGATGTGATGTGAAGTGATGTTAAAAAATTAAAACATTTACAACAAAATTTGTTGAAACTTTCTTACATAGTTATTAAAGTTTTATTTTTCAGTCCTCTCAAATCCAACCCCTTATTGTTTAGAATTTTTTTACTATTTTTATCAAACTCGCGGATATAATATTATCATGTCCACAAAGTTTCAGAATTTTAAAATTATATTTATCTTTCAACCTTCTCAAAAACAACCCCTCTACTATTTATAATTTTTTAACTATTTTCTTATATATTCACAGATATCATTTTATCATACTCACAGTGTTTCGGCACTCTAGAAGCAAATTTATTTTTCAACTCTCAAAACCACCCCCTTAATGCCTAGAATTTGTTCACTATTTTTTCGGTCTTCTAACAATTATTTTAAGCTCATTTAGAAATTTGTAGAATTTTGTCCATCTAGAAGTTGCAAATGGCCCACTGTGTGGCGCGCCGGGGATGAGACAGTCACGTATGTTCATCACCGGCGGCCCATCCAAGACAAAGACAAACGAATTGTTAAAGCTGAGCAAAAAACAGCTGAGATGTGCAGTGGGAATTCTAACAGGACACTGCACACTGAACAGACACCTAACCAACATAGGTGTGAAGGATAATTCAGAATGCAGGATGTGTGGTGAGGATGAAGAAATTCCTCACTGCATACTATGTGAATGCCCAGCCTTGGTGGTTGGGAGGTTTTCATACTTCGGGGGACTAACCGTGACCCCGGAAGAAATAGCCAGAGCTCCCATTGACCGTATACTCTCCTTTTGGAGAGGAACGGGATTAATTGGATAACGAGACTATGGGGTACAATAAGCTCAAGCTTCAGTACAGCGGGGCTTCGGCACCGCAGCCCATAAGGAAAAAAAAAGGACGCCGAAAAAATCTTAATAACCCTCTAGTAATCACAGACACCTCCAAGTACACCATTCGAAAGAATTAATATCGATTTATTTGAATTCCCCACTCGAAATTACGTTTTAACCATTCGTGACGAATTAACTAAATTCACGCAAGCCTATGCAGTCCCGGATAAATCCGCAAAATCCGTCGTAAACACTTTGTTGTTATACTTTCAACATTATGTTACCCCATTAAGAATCCATTGCGATTACGGTGGCAAATTTAACAACCGTTTGCTCAAAGATCTTTGTACCCTCTATGACATAAAACTAACGTATTCAAACGTAGACATCCCCAATCCAACGGATCCATAGAAAGATTTTACGCCACATTAGCTGAAATGATAAGAGTTCATAAAACTGAAAACATCCCCAATCCAACGGATCCATAGAAAGATTTTACGCCACATTAGCTGAAATGATAAGAGTTCATAAAACTGAAAACCCGAACGAACACCCTTTCACAATTTTACCATATGCGGTAATATGCTATAACAATTCGGTAAATAAAACACACATATGAACTTATCTTTGGTCATACATCTAAAGGACCACCTGAAACTCTTTACAATCAAAAAGAGCTGATTACAAAATATGTCAGAGATTTAAACAATAGAATATCCCATTGTTATGAAATTGCCCGCAATTGAACACAAGCTCAAAAAGAGAAAGCGAAAGTTCGCTTTGGCAGAAATGTTACCCTAAAAGTATCTAGTTAAATAAAAACGAAATTTGACGAAGTTTTTTCATACACGAAGAGATATAAACGCGAAATACTTAACGGTATCGGAACAATATTCAAATCAATAACTGGAAACTTAGATGCCGAAGATGGCGAGTACTACACTAATTGTATAAATAAATTAAATAATCAATTGGAAAATTTAATCAAAAATTAAATTTCAGTTACAACGTCTGCTATCAAAAATTTCAATTAAACTATACAAAAATTACAAATTGACGAGGAAATATTTAACAAAGATATCAAAGAAATCGAGCACACAATTCAAACCATGACTCAAACGATCCAAGCCGCTGAAATAAAACAAAAATTTCTATACATTTCCGAACAATTATGGCCAGCTATTTGTATATCGAAGACAATCTATACGATATTTTAAATTCAATAACATTTACCAGATTAGGAATTATTCATTCATCAATCATATAGTAACGGCATTACAGGATATTTCAGAGAATTTGCGAAGAAACAATTTGCCTCTTCCAATTAAATCATCAGCAGTTGCTCAATATCTGGATATTATTGAACTAAAAGCTTTTCAACTAGATTCTAACTTAATATTTGTTTTAATAATATTTCTTTTTGAACCTAAAAATTATAACACCTTTCATTACCTATACCGATACTTGATAACAGAACTGGTCTACATCACATTTTATCTATTTCACAAAAGTTTATCGCGAGAGACAATGATTCTTTAATGTACATACCTATACAAAATTTGAAAGAATGCAAACCACTTTATTTTGGAAACAAACTATGTTCGAACCTGTTTGCATATCCTATCGACCAAAATACCACATGTGAAGCCAGAATACTAAAACCATTGCCGAAACTTCCAGAGAATTGTCAAACCTTCATTATTAGTCAGGAATACAACGATAAAGAACTAGAAGACAACACATGGTTAGTAATTAATTCCGAATCACTTCACATCACCATCAACTGTCCAAAGAGAGAATCCACAACAGAATTAATTAACAAAAATTCCATCATCAAACTACAACCAGCATGTTACGCCTATGCAGGCATTACTCGAATACAAGCCGGTGCTAAAGATTTTCCGAAATTAAGGACAATTCACATCTTTTACAAATTCCTTTTGAATTAATAGTCAGTTTTCAATTTGTAATCCGTGTGCAACTTCGTGAAGCAATATTGTGTTATACATCAAAATTTTTGGAAAAATATGTAGATTACGAAATTCTTTGGCCCGTTCCTTGCAGGTGCGTCGGGGGGGGGAGAAAACCACCCCAATTCACTCCCATTGGAAATAAATTCAATTCAATTCAAGAGAATGCATGTATAAATTATTGAAAATAATTCAAAATAAGTCCTTTGGGCCGTTCCTTGTAGGTGCGTTCGCGGGGGGAGAAAACCACCCCAATTCAGTCCCATTGGAAATAAATTCGATTTAATTTAATCGAATATGTTGATTGTGTATAAGTTACTGAGAATAATTCAAAATAAGTTGTTTCGGACGTTCCTTGCAGGTGCGTGGAGGAATACGCCCCTTTTCACTCCCATTGGAAATAAACTCGATTTAATCCAAATAGAATGCATTGACTGTGTATAAGTTACTGAAAACAATTCTAAATAAGTTTCTTTTTAGTTTTTGACACTGGGAATTGATATATGTAACAATCATCCCTTGGCCGACAGGGGTGGCGGTGTGAAAATATTTAAAGGTGATTAAAATATTTGAGTCGTATTTCATTTTCGAGGTTTTTGGGATCAAGAAATTAAATATTGCTAAAAATTAATGTTTATTTATATTTATTATCCTGATAAATGTATAAGTAAAATAAAGAGTCATATTTTGTTTCGGTTTTATATACTATTTTGATAAAGTAAAGAGAAGGTCAAAGATATTTTGCTGGTAGGTTCATAATATTTTCTGGTGTTACTCAGTGTCGGACACATCATCCAGAGAATCATCAGAATCATCACAAACTAGTCCTTCACCCCTTTTACTATTGGTGCAAATCTCTGGACGGCCTTCACATTCACATATCTCCGTAGAAAATATATTTTGCGATGAGCACTTGCACCGTACAGTACAATTATTTTTCTTACATGAGCACTTCACGAGGTTAACTACCTGATCCGGTGCACAAGGAAGATCACAAGGAACAGCTTCGTACTCATCACTAATTAGTTTCCACCCGTAGTTGGTGACTGATGGTAAATATAGGGTGTGCAATGGTGTCTCGATACCATTCCATGCACTGATAATGGCACCTTTGAATTGCCGGCCTTAGAGCTCCCAGTGTCGGAGGCAGATTTTCACAGGAGCTTTGCTTTTGTGTGAACTGTCACCATCTCAATTCTGCTAGGTTTTTGAAGCTTTTGTTACTTGTAGAGAATATTGCACAAATAAAAGATTCAGTCTTCCGAAAAACAAAAATATTCGAATCTTCGTCTTTTCCCAACAAAGCTAAAGCCTTTAAAGTTGATGTAGGTGATTCCAAGAATTTCTTCCAAAAGCTGACTTTAGATTTCCCCTTGAAAGCTCCTGTAACATCTTCCCTTGATAGTGCATGAAGTCCTGGAAGTGCTTTAATCTTCAATGTACCAAGACTACAATAAATCGGTTGCACAAACAACCTTTTTATTGCATTTGTTTTCAGAAACTATCAGTTTGTTGGAAAAATATTCCGTAATAACCTCCTTAGTTGACGTATGAGACAGCAGTTTTCTAATATTTGTACCTTTCAGTTGCGTTGTATCAACAGTGTGATATTGTACAGGTAGGACACTTTTTACTCTTCTACTTCTTTCTAGTGGCTTAAGAGATGCTTTCAAATATGTATCAAAAACTACGTGTATTTCCGAATACTCCGCATATTTTGTCAATATTTTCCTTGAAAATTGCTCTGCTAAATCTAAGACAAAAACAGCATTTTTAAATGACAGCGTTTGTACTTCTGCCATGCCATCAATAACAGTAACACTAAATAAGATTCAAAAACTAAAATAAATTAGGGGCGAGCGTAGAGGCGACTTCAATGTGAATGTCAGTCGATATTCCGTTGAAGCAACGTCGAGCGCGGTTAGTATTTGGATGGGTGACCCATCTTGGGAAATACAGCGTTCTCGTCCCACCTTATAGCGGCTTGTATACCAGTGTATACGCAGAAGTTACGTAATTTCAGACGGAGATTACGTAGTGGATATACCATTCTTCGGAGGGGATGTAAAGCAGGTGGTCCCTTGTCTATTAAATGTTAGGCAAGCAAAAGATCCCTACTCTTCTTAAGGGAAGAGGTTCGGCAAAATTTCCAGGTTGAGGGTAGCTCGTCTCCTGGCGTCGGTGATAGGCCCTGGTAGCGGAAATAGGCCGACCTTAAATAAAAAGATTAAAATAAAAAACTAAAAGAAATTTATCTTGAAATGTTTTCAATATTTTAGAAATTCTGGTATTTTAATGAATTAAACTGGATTTATTTGCAACGGGGGTGAATGGGGGTGGTTTTCTCCCCCCCGACGCATTTGTAAGGAACGGCCCAAACAATTTCGTAATCTACACCCTTTTCTGAAACTTTAAACGTATGGCACAATATTGCTTCACCTAGTTGCACACGGACTCCAATTTTCGACAAATTGAAAACTGACTATAAAGCTTCATTCTGGTTTAAAAGTTAGGTTAAATTTTATTATACATGTAAGATTTTTTGTAATCACATGCCCGACAAGATTGAAATTTACAAATTAAAACCGCTCAAATTAAACAGTCTAGAAATAGAAGATTTAGATATTGCTAAAAACAAATTAGAGCAATATTCCAAAGATTTGGATGACCTCATACACGAACCTTTTGTGACCAAACACGTATCTTGGTTCACATATTTCATAATCACTCTCATCATTCTGTTAGTTCTACTTTACATAACTTGTAAATGCAGAAGAAGAAGATGTGGAGCATTACGAATTCAACCCTCAATAGACAACTCTCCTTCACCTCCTTCGGAGCGAAGCAGAGTTTTTACCAAATTTCCTAGACTGATCCCTCCAAGAAAGCGACCCGGTATTAAACCTCAAGAAGAAGAGGACATCGAGTTAACATAGACTTTCATATGTGGAGTTTTATCCTTGTCTATTAATTTAGACCATTGTATTTTATTCTTACTACATGTATGTAATATATTACTCACTTATTATTGTTATCGTTTACCAATTTTAAATTTTACGTATTTTATTATTTTGCTTTGTATTCATTCAACATTGTTTCAACTTATTTTGTATTATATTCATTTAACGTTTCTAACAACTTTCAAAAGTTGCTGCATAACATCAACTTTTTTATTAAGGGGGGAGTTGTTAAATAAAATTATACGCTTATTACCAAGACTTAGTCATAACAAACCTTTACAGGTATATCATATTACATGATAACGACTTCTCTTATTAATCGCTTATCTTTGAGATATTATATTTCACCTTTGTTTCTCACGTTTTATGCTGAATGCAGACTTGCACTTCCTTTGTTTTTTATTTTGCTTATGTAGACTCTGTATGTTATAAATACGACTAGACACGCTTTGTAAAGTCAGTTCAGTTATTAAACTCACTCAGAATGAAACACTTCTAATTATTGTATTATTCCTTCTCCAAGAGCCAACGTTGGCTCCATTTAAGTAAATAAATCTTTTTAAAAAAGTCACTCATGCGAATCGTGATCTAACATATATATGTATATACATCCTCTTATCATTATTGCGTCCATTAGTAGCCCATTTCCATTTATTATTGCGTCCGAAGAATTTTTGAGTCCGAATATCGGACGCAGTAATGTAATTCACAGTTTATTTTGAATCAACCGCCTTTTTAGCTACGGGTGACTTCAGTCGGTAGAGCGCGACATTACCAATCGATATGTGATTTTTATTTGAATATCTTTAAAAATAACCAAAATTGGCGCGAAAATATATTAGTTTACTGGATGCAGTATTATTCGTAAATAAAAGTGAAATGTACATTTTAGTTCAAGCAAAATCCGCTAGAGTAATATAAATTAAGTCGTATATCTAAACTCATCTTTTCATGTTGCGTCCTTATTGCGTCCTTAAATTTGGCAACGTTGTAACATATTCTGAGGTAGCAGCATAGAGATACATGGAAAAGGGCAATTGATGATGTTATGAATTTTATTTATATTGGTTGTTGTTGGTCCACCCTGTATATAATAATAATTAATAAATGGATATAGTCAGGTAATTTTTGTCGCTATTAGTTTTTGTTTCTGAGTTGTTTTAATGGGAATGTTTTTGTGTAACTAACAAAAAACATGATATGGGTATCGACTGCTGAGTCCGTCAGAAAGCGACAGACAGTTGAGAAAGCATAATTAAGAGAATAGATGCCCGATGAATAATATTTTTGAATTGTACGTTTTAAACGGCTGGATTACGGGCTATCTGAAAGAACGATATAATTTATTTATAGTTGGAGTTTTGATTATATCGTCTCAAGGAAAAATGTACGTAACAATGGACGCAATAATGATATGTGGATGTATATTAGAGTGGGCTGAAAAAACACTGCCTAGCTAAGCAAAATTAGAAAAAAAAATTTCAAATCATAAAATATCTTCCGGTCGCGCATCGCACTCAAAGTTTTGAAAAATGGCGAAATTTTGCAGTTTTTCGTCAATTTATTATAATTGCTAAACTCACTAATATCGAATCGCGTGTAATGAAGTATACGCCATATATCTCGTAATAGACTATACATTCATTACGGTCAACATCGCGTAACGGACTATACATCCTTTCTAGTTTAATCTCCTGTCATTTAATAATGTAACTGCGCTTGATTGAAATAACGAGTATGGGGATAATTTTATTAAGTGGGAGCCAGAACTTTTGTATAAAAGCCAGCTGGAATCATTTACAAATCAGAGTTTAATTGACTTTCATACTTTAGCGAGCTGAGCTAGGGGAATTAAATAAATTTAAGTTCTCATACGGCGCCGCGGACTCGAACCAGATACCCACTATTTTCATAAATAGAGAACTATTCCCGTTTGTGTCCGTTTCGCCGTCCACCGTCGATTCGAACCTGCATAGACAACGTTATAAAAGTGATACACATTACACTCACTTCGTTTCTCTCTTTCTTATTTGTATTTGATTATAATATAAAGTCGCAAAAGATACGACAACCTGATGTTTGTACATATTTTGGAAACGTTATTTGTTAATAAATGATTTTATTTGGATTTGGTTTATAATTTTTGGTATAAATGATGAACCCCGGGAAAATCTCCAAACCTGCTACCCAAATAGAGAAAATACCATTACATTTCGGCGCCCGAGCAGTTTCCGTTATATTTTGATATCTGAGTAGTTCCAGTTATATTTTGACACCAGAACAATATTTATTGTTACATTACCTGATAGCCCTGTTATATTTTGACTTTTTTTTTCTAGACACCAAATTACAAATACTACACAAGTAAATCAGAAAGAGAGAGAGTGCAAATTTAGTCAAATAGAGGCCTAGCATTTTTTCTTCAAATCCGGACACACAACCAATCCCCCTGGTAAACCAGTTCCCTATTAAACAAAGTACAAAGATGAGTTCATCTGAATCGGAAGGAGCATATGGACTCGAAGTCGCAGACATCACAGTAGGATGAACCTACAAACTTAGAAAAGATGAACTGCAACAAGAACTCACAAAGATGGGTGAAAAAAATATCACCGGAACTGACGAAGAACTACGTTCAAGGCTTAACAGTATTATACGAGGAAATAGACCTCCTAGCAATCCCAGCCAAAATTTTTCTGCTCCACCGGAAAACTTACCATCAAACATAATACAACCATCACCTGATAGCGCTGTTCTCAATAAAGTACGAAATGGAATGTTCATTTCAATGGGAAAAAAGATGTCGTCTCATTTTTGGAACAAATTCAAGAACTACAAAGCGGCTATAACTTTTCAAACAAACAAATGCTACGGGTACTACCTGAATTACTACAGGGCGATTGCTTGTTGTGGTATCGAAATAATAAGGCTTTCTGGACAACATGGGAAGATTTTTTTGCAAATTTTAGAACATTCTACTTACGACCAGAATATCTTTTCGATTTAGAAGAAAAAGTAAAATCTCGCACTCAAGGAGAAACCAAAAATACGAGAAACTATGTCATAGCAATACAAACATTGCTAAGAAGATCAAAATAATGTCCCGCCAGAACAACAGCTACACAGGATATATAAAAATCTACGGCTTGAGTACAGGATATATATCCGCAGACGTGACTTTAACACTCTCACAGAACCTTTAAACCTATCAAATGATTATAAAAGGATTTGTTAACAAGAGACTGTTATCAAGAACTCTGTGTACCTTACGCAGTCATCCACACAACGTCCGACCTATAATACACTTAACAGAAATTTCTCCGCTAACATTGGAAATAGGAGCACCACAAATTCCAATAGAAACACGCAATATGAACTACAAAACAATACCACGAGACAGCCCGGCTACGTAAACACAGCACAAATAAGAGAACCACGCCCTAGTGAGGCTAGAAATTCCACACAACCCACTACTACAAATTATGACAGGAAAACATTTTGTTGGCGTTGTGGAGGCGCTGGTCATACACGTTTTATTTGCAATAATACTCCTCGTAAATTCTGTTCAAGATGTGGCCACCATGACGTATTGTCAAGAAATTGTAATTGTCAAAAGCAAAGTACGAATAGGAACACGGGAGACGACAGAGAAACTGCGCAAGCCCTGGGATACAGAAATTTTCAATTAAAACAAATTACCTCGTACCCCACCCAGTCGGAACAAGCGAAAACACAAATAACTAATGGAACCGAAAACCGTCCCAAGCTACAGCTAAGGATAGATAACCATAAATTCGAAGCCTTGATCGATATGGGGTCCGTCCGTTCGTTCATAGGTGACGCTGTACGAACAATATGCAGCACAAATAACACGAAACAATTTCCGTGTAGACGTATAATTGAACTTGCCAATGGAACAGAAGTTGAAATAAATAAAGAATTTGAAATAAACTACACAGCGGCCCAAAAACAATGGACTGATAATTTCCTGTACTTGCCGAAATTATCCCCTGATATAATAATAGGAATGGACATCCTAATTAAAAGAAGTTTTACTTTAGATTTAGGGAGACAAGAAGTACGGATAATGAGAAATTTGGCTAACATGGACAACAATAACAACAAAGATACAGTGGCCGACTGACACTTGTTGGTGGTTGTGGCGATTTGCACTGTACGGCGGAAGCACATGTAAGAGCACTTTTTATGATCGAGGGGGCGTTTTGGACCATTTTGGACCGTTTTGGACCGGGGGCGTTGTGGCGATTTCCACCACGCCACCATTGTCAGTCCGCCACTGCAAAGATACACATTTAGCTTATGTTACCTAACCAACCGAAACTGAACAACAGCTGTCAGAGTTCTTACAAACAGAATTATCAAAATTTAACGAACTTAAAGGCGTTACCACTTTTGCTAAGCACCAGATACATTTAGTAAAAAACACTCCAATTAAACAAAGACAGCGGCCTTTAAATCCTGCTATGCAAGAAATAGTTAATAAGGAGCTGGACCAAATGTTAAAAGATGGAGTAGTCGAACCTTCTACCAGCCCATGGAACAATCCCATTGTGATGGTTAAAAAAAGATAACAAGTTTATATTTTGCATAGACTTCAGGAAGGTAGATGAGGTTTCAATGAAAGATGCTTACCCGCTATCATTTATAAATTCCATTCTAGATAAACTAAAGGAAGCTAGATTTATATCAACTTTAGATCTACGTTCCAGCCATTGGTTGATACCATTAACCGACGATAGTAAACCGATAACAGCTTCTACAGTTCCCGGAAGGGGTTTATACCAATGTAAGGTACTGCTTTTCAAAGACTCTTAGATCAAAATATCGGCCCTGAAAGTAACATACGCTTTTGCATACCTGGATGACATTGTCATTATAAGCAAGACATTTGACGAACATTTAAAACATCTAAAAGAAATTTTTCGACTCCTGATAGAAGCAAACTTACAATTAAATCCGGATAAATGCAAATTCTGTAGAAAAGAACTTAGGTATTTAGGACATTTGGTATGTGAAGAAGGCATTAAAACAGATCCCGAAGAAGTTAACGCCATATTCTCCCCAATGCAACCTTGTAGAAAGCACAATTAAAGTATTGAAGACTACTACACCGAAAACGATCACCGGAAATGAGAACAATACTTACCCGATTTACCTTGGCCATAAATTTTTCCAGACATGAATCTACTGGTTTCTCTCCAGCCATGCTGAATTTCGGTAGGGAGTTAACTTTACCAGGTTCCCTTAATGGAGAATACATCTCAACAAATCCAATTACCACTGATGTTCCACAGACCCAAGTAAATTATTTGCAAAAATTAACAGAAATTTTCGAGTTGGTACATTTAAATTTAGCTAAAGCATACCAACCGCAGAGTCATCATTACAATTTACGAAGTCGAGATTGGTGCCCACATATTGGAGATCGGGTTATGAAAATAGAACACCCATTATCTTCGGCAATTCGAAGTTTTAATGCGAAACTTGACCCAAAGTTCTCAGGACCATATATCTTGGAAAGGACCATATCCCGAGTAGTAGTCGAAATTAGGTCCCCTACCGGCAGGAAAACACAACGTGTCCACTAGGGTGGGTTGGTTTATAATTTTTTAGAAATTTCGAAATGCCTGTAGTGAAAAAGTTGTAGATTGGTCTTTTATTTAAGAAAAAAAGATATATATTTTTTTCAAAAATGTTTTAGGCCGCCCGCCGGTCCTCAAAAAAAAAAAAGAAATAAAAAAAATATAACTAAGTCGCCTATGTTGGGAAAGGCTGTTATGGTCCCTTATTTACGCATAAAACATATTTTTAAATTTGTAGTGTATTTAGACCCCCGTCGGCCCCTCAAAACTCGTCTAAATAATTATGTTGCGCTAGTACTAAAATAGCTCTTTGCTTATTTCTCACAATAATTATTACACAAAATAACCCCGAATTCACAACGTGGAGGTGGCTGCCATCGAGTTTCACTGCTACCCACCCATCCACCTTTCCATTTGGGCCTTTAATAATTATTTGTCTATACTACTACGTATTTTGATTTGGTACCAAACTTCTGATTTTTAATTTTTTTTTATTTTATGGGCTCGGTGGGGGGGTCAAATATTAAAATAAAAAAAATAAAAAAATATCTCTTCATTTTAGACCATCACACAACTTTTCACACTACAGGCCTTTTGAAATTAGAAAATCGACCCACCGTAGTGTCCATGTTAAAGATTTAAAAACGGCGCATGCCTGACTCATCCAGGAAGGGATATGATAACTTGCCCTGTAAAATACCAGTAACAAATAATCTTTGGCCAGTTGTGTTTAGCATTTTAAAATAACAAGATGTATTCACCATTAGCTACCTTCGAATTACCGACACCAATGCTTAGAATTACGGACGAAAACTATTCGAACTTGTATATTTACTACAGCCCAACAGAACTTTCTAGATCATATAGATTAGAGACGGAATATGAAGAAGAGAGAACACCACCAAAAGCGAAATTTAATTGCATACGAAGAAAGGTCCACGTCCCTGAAATGATTTCACCTCTACCTCCAACTCCAGAACGTGTACCGACGACACCACCTCCGACAGCAATTTCCCCTTCACAAGGTCTGCGTGACAAGATGCAACGATTGTTTGGAGATACACCAATCCCCGAGAAGCCACCGACCCCCGGCAGAAACATCTCGTGCCTCGCAGCGTTCTTTTTGGAAGATGACGATACAACGTCAGTAACGCCACCGCTTCCTGACAAATGCTTCCCGTGCCCAGTCGCCCCAACGTTTCCAACGGCAACATTCAAGGCACCAACCGACAGAAAAACCAAAAAGAAGTTCCGAATAAGAAACCCTGACGGCACCACATTCAGAATGTGCGATTCTGCAGTCTCAGGACTTGCCCGCCTCCAGGGAAAAACAAATTAATTGTTTAGTTTCTTAAATTTTTTTTATATTGTTTCATTTATTTTGAACAGCATAGTTTTCTTTTACCTGTAAATATTTCTTAAAATCGATAGTAATTTCAGTTCTTATTTAAATTTTTTCTTTCAAAGTGATAAGTTTTATCGAAGTTTTTTTTTCCTAAAAATTTTAATTTGAAACGTACCTAAACTATTTTCTTTCTGTTAAGATCTTTTTCTACCAGCTACGCCTACGCCTGTATTATACCAGACTGACAATGGCATACCACAAAATTCTGCAAGGATTATTCCTGTTGGCCCTACACTTGGTCCAGAGTCAGACGATGGATTCCAGAAAAAAAAATTTTTGATTTGTAAAGAAAGGGGGGAGTGTAATGAAGTATACGCCATATATCTCGTAATAGACTATACATTCATTACGGTCCACATTTCGCGTAACGGACTATAGATCCTTTCTAGTTTAATCTCCTGTCATTTAATAATGTAACTGCTCGTGATTGAAATACCGAGTATGGGGAAAATTTTACTAAGTGGGAGCCAGAACTTTTGTATAAAAGCCAGCCGGAATAATTCACAAATCAGAGTTTAATTGACTTTCATACTTTAACGAGCTGAGCCAGGGGAACGAAATAAATTTAACTTCTCATACGGCGGCGTCGCGGACGCTAACCAGATACCCGCTATTTTCATAAATAGAGGACTATTCCCGTTTGTGTCCGTTTCGCCTTCCACCGTCGATTCGAACCTACATAGACGACGTTATAAAAGAAATACACACACTCCGTTTCTCTCTTTCTTATATGTATTTAATTATAATATAAAGTCGCAAAAGATACGACAACCTGATGTTTGTACATATTTTGGGAACTACGTTATTTGTTAATAAATGATTTTATTTGGATTTGGTTTCTAATTTTTGGTATAAATGATGAACCCTGGGAAAATCTCCAAACCTGCTACCCAAATGGAGAAAACACCATTTTACACGCTATAGGGTCTAATGTGAAGTTTGGTGCATCAGGAACACGAAGAAAATTCAAAATCTGTATTTTTAAAATATTTATAGTTCGCGCAAAATGCTCAAAAAACGCAATTTGTAGTAGAACTGGCAATATTTCGTAATTTCTGCTAATTTTACTTTTTCATTTTTAGTAAACAGACGGTAAATATATTTATCATTTCTAATTTCGTTATTCAAAAGAGTGCACTTTAAAGTCAGATTTTTGGGAAAATTCTAGCGTAATAAATCTTGATAGAAGGGTGGTCCTAATGAAGTAATATCGTGCGTCAGCGCCACATACTTTTTTAGATGCTTCGGTCACAAGTTTGACACACCGTTCAGCCTGGGTGTGACAAGGGGAAGCTTTGAAAATCCAGCTGCAGCGTGTATTAGATTTCTATTCCTCAAGTTGATAGAAAAAGTGCTGAGCAAGGATCAATTACACCTATCTGATATTTCTGCTGTCATAAAGTTAGGTGCAATTTTAGAAGATTTAACAGCTCGTGATTCTGGTCCGCTTTCACACTCAAGATGGTTGGTGACAGCAAACACAGTTCTCAGACTATACGTGAGCTTAGAAAAACCTACTGATGAAATTAGGCAGTTGATACATTTTATTTCGAAATGTTACATGTTTCTCTGGTTCAAAACTAAAACTTGCTAAAATGTTACAGATGATTCAAAGATAGTTTTTGAAGCCATCAGAACATCACGGTACCTAACACAACATTTACAGTCACCAACCCAGTAATTGACAGAAACGGTTTCTTTGCTCACCCAGAAAATTTTATCCTTGCAATGATTGTAAGTGAAAGAAGACATATCAGAGAACTGGGGCTGCGCCGGGTGTTGAGAGTTCCATCACTTTCCAAGGGAAAGACTATTCAAAACTTCACCACGCCAAAACTCATCTTCGAAGCAACAGACTACGTCAACATGATTTGGTGGGATTGTTGCAATATCTCTCCTCCTCCACTATTGAGGAACATCACGGATGAGGATATAAAAAACCTAATACAGTCTGGCACACGGCTGCAAGCAGATTTCCAAAGCTTGCCTTGTCACACCTAGGCTGTAGAATGATGTGTCAAACTTGTGACAGATACATCTAAAAAAGTGTGTGGCACTGACGTAAGAGACAGCTTCATTAGGACGACCCTCCTATCAAGATCTATTATGTCAGAATTTTTCCAAAAATCTGACTTTAAAGTGCACTCTTTTGAATAACAAAATAGGAAAGATATATTCACCGTTTGTTTACTAAAAATGAAAAAGTGAAAGCGGAAATTACGAAATATTTCCATTTCTACTACAAGTTGCATTTTTTTGAGCATTTGTGCTGGTGCCCACTTGACGAAGGAGTGCGTCAAGTCAAGGGACGAACCAGCCAAGTGCGTAAACTGTGGTGAGGCCCATACCGCAAATAGCGTGAACTGCATCATATACAGGAGAAAAATTGACCAGATTGATCAGCGGACAGCGACGGTTCCCCCTCCCTCTCAGATGAGGTATGTAGCGATACCACCGACTGCCGTAAACGCGTGGATGCAAAGGAGGACCCAGCCTCAACCCCAGGAGCAACAGCTTCAGCCGCAACAGAGACCGACAATAAGAAACACCAAGCGGCCACCACCGTCGTCCAGCCAGTGGAGACAACCATCAAACTCTATGGAATCTGGTATGGCTAAACTCCACTTGCTAGAAGAACAGATGGATAAGCTGATTTCTCTTGTCAATATAGACATACTTCTGGCGCGGATGACTGAGCTCACCGATGAGCTTGAGAAGTGCACTTCCTCCCTGAGTAAATTCCAGCTGAGCTTCTTCCAGGGTCTTCCTTTTAGGATTCGACTTTCTTCTTGGAACGCCAGTGGTATAGGTAACAAAATTCCTTTTCTTATAAATTATTTAATGAGGCACAAAATCGACATTATACTTCTGAATGAGACGAAACTTAACCGATGGGACAAGTTACGCGTCCGGGGGTATACGACTATACGAAAAAATAGGGCTGACATTAACAGAGGAGGCGGCGTGGCTGTGCTCATAAAGTCAGACATTGCGCACACACACCGTACATCATAGTTCAACCAGCAGCCGATGAGAGAACATCAATAGTGCAGTGCAGTACAGTAGTGCAGTAGTGTAGTGTTGTGTCGACGCTTCGGAGCCAGGCGAACTAAGAAGTGGCAGCCCCACAGAGAAGCTGAAGAGGAATATTTGTTGTCTTTTTCAAGACACAAATATAAAAAGATAAATAAAGTCCCCCGCCTGGGGATACTTTGTTTTTCTCCTTCCCTACCCAAAATTCCTTCCCGTAAAAATTAATAATACAGATTTTTATTTCAGGCAAGAAGACGTAAATACTGTGGAGGACAGTATGCACGAGCAAGAGAGTAGCTCAGGACCGATGGACCAGTCGGATAACAATGAAGGTCTAGTCATGAGCCTAATGGCTGAAAATGCAGCGCTGAAAGCGCAGTTAGCCGAAATGAGCTAGAGGATGGCTCAACTGAGGGCAGAGATGGCCAAGCAGCTTGAAGCTCAAGGTACCCAGTACGAGGAGCAGAAAGCCAAGAACGAGGTACAAGGGGCCCAGCTAACGGAACTGCTGGCAGCCATGCGTACCCTCCAAGCCACCCAAATACAGCCCCAGGCCCAAGCCCAGGCCCCCCCGACGCAGCCCCCGGGCCAGGCCCAGACCCAGACCCAGGCCCAAGCACAGGCCCGCCCACAGGGCCCCGTGAAAGAGACTCCCAAAAGAAAGGCCGACGCCGACATGGAAAGTGACGGCGAATTCACCCTTGTCACCAGGGCAAGGGCGAAAAAGCATGCCAACCAGGCCAATCAGGAGTCCCAGGTGCAGAACAGCACCCAGGAGGCCCCAACCACCAGCCGGGCCGAGCAGAGGGCCCCCAGCCAACCAACCCCCAAGGAAAAGGACCTCAAAATCCCACCAGTGATCCTCCGAAAGGCGGAGACCTGGTCGGCTGTCCGGCAGAGGCTGGATGAGTCAGGAATCAAGTTCACTAAGGCCAGGACCGTGCGAGAGGGGATCGCCATCGAGACCCAAATGCTCGAGGACTACCGCCGCATGACGAGGATGTTCGCGCAGGAAAAGCGCGAATATCACACATACGCCCTGCCAGAGGACAGACTACTACGAGTAATGATCCGAGGGATCCCCAGCGGAGTCACCGGGGAGGAGGTCAAGGAGGACCTCCAGACCCAGGGCTTCAACCCAGTGGCCGTCCATAGGATGACATCAAGGACGACCAAGAAAGAGATCCCCCTGATGCTCGTCCAGGTCCCCCTCAACGAGGAGAGTATACTATCGGTGAACCGCTGCTGTTCACTGGTAGTTAGGACCGAGAGGCAGAAAGCCGCCCTGGAAATTGCGCAGTGTCACCGCTGCCAGAGGTTCGGCCATGCCCAAGGACACTGCACCGCACAGGCCAAGTGCGTGAAGTGCGCAGAGCCACACCACTCCGGGGACTGCGAGAAGCCCCGAAATGTACCGGCAAAGTGTGCCAACTGCCAGGGGGCACACCCAGCCAGTTACAGAGGGTGCCCCAAGTACCTCAAGAAGACGGCGGCGGCGAAACCAGCCCCCGCTGCCAAGCCCACCCAGACCGGTGCTGCACCAAAGAAGGCAACACCCACAACTGGAGGCCTGAGCTACGCCAGGGTAGCTCAGGGCAAGGCAGGGAAGGGACAGACCCCAGGCCCAGCCCCCAGGCAGCAGGCACCCGCTGAGGCCCAAAACCTCACCGCGGTGCTTGCACAAATGCAACAAATGTGCTCAGCAATGAGCGCATTTTTTGCACAAATGCCAGCATTTACTAATGTATAATGTTGTTTCAGGTCAAACCGGGATTCCTGCAGGTCGCATCGTGGAATGTCAACGGACTGCGAGAGCGAAAACTCGAGGTAGAGGAGCTCCTCGCCAGGGGTGACATAGACATCATGGCACTGCAGGAAACGAAGCTGCGACCAGACCAGGCTATCAACTTCCCAGGCTACCACGTATACAGGAAGGACTGGACCGGGCCATACAGACGAGTGATGAGAGGAGTAGCCCTGCTAGTGAAGACGAGCATCGCACACCACCCGATCCTACTCCCAGAGATGGAGAACCTGCAGGCCACAGCCATAGTAGTGTCCACGGCACGAAATGACGACATCAGAGTGGTCTCCTGCTACCAGCCACCCAACAACATGCTGCTAGACGCAGACCTGGACTCGGTTCTTCCCCCAGGGACCCAGACGGTTGCCATCGGCGACTTCAACGCCAAGTCCCCGGAATGGCACAGTAGGATTACCAACACTCGAGGACGAGAGCTACTGCGATTCCTGGGACGACACGATGGCAACCTGCTGGTCCTTGGCCCGGAGGGACCGACCCATGACAATGGTGTTGGTAGGCCGGATGTCCTGGACATTGCGATGCTAAAGGAGATGCCCCTCGAAGCCGAAATCACCGCCATGATGGATGGTTCCACCGATCACAGCCCCATTCTCCTAGAACTAGGAGAAAAGGACGGTGAGAACACGACAACTTTCATCAAAAGGAGGACGGACTGGGAAGTGTTCCGTGCAGAACTGCAGAGGAACATCGCACACATTCCCAGACTCGAAACCGAGGCAGACGTGGAGAGGGCCATCACCTCCCTGGAGGACCAGAGCCAGGCGGCACTAAGGGTAAGTACCACCGAGACGGAAACGAGACGAGCACCAGCTCCCCTGGCAAACCTCCCAGAGGAAACCAGGCAGCTGATACGGGACAGACGAAGTGCCAAGAGACAGGCCCAGAGAACCCGACTCCCGGAGGACAGGAGACACTACAACACCCTGAGCCGGAGAGTCAAGGCCGCCCTTCAGGAACACAGACAAGAAGGGAGGCAACGCCACCTGGAATCCCTGGACACACAGGACAGGAGCATCTGGACCACCCAACGGGCCCTGCGAAACCGGCGGACTCCCATGCCCCCGATCCACGGAGAGAACGGTGTTGTCTACACTCGCCAGGAAAAAGCCGAGGCTTTTGCTGACAGCTTGGAACTGCAGTGTAGGGAAAACCAACTCGATGATGAGGACGAAGACTGGGAGGACGACGTGAGGCGCAGGGTACGTAGGATGAACCGTCTGCCAGATGAAGACCACATCCCCCCGACCACCCCCGAGGAGGTCAAGGAGATCCTAAGGAGCCTAAAACCCAGGAAAGCTCCAGGATGTGATGGCATTGGGAACATCGCTCTCAAGAAGCTGCCCCGGAAAGGAGTAGCGGCGATGGTCAACATCATCAACGCAATGTTGAGGTTGAGACACTTCCCTTCCAGGTGGAAAAAGTCCGACGTCATAGTCATCCCAAAGCCAGGTAAGAACCTAATGTTTCCTTCCTCTTACAGGCCAATCAGTCTACTCCCAGCGATGAGTAAGGTAGCCGAATGAGTCATACTCAAGAGGATAGCCGAGAAGACAGAAGAGCTGGAAGTCCTCCCAGACGAGCAGTTCGCCTTCAGGACAGGGCACTCCACCGAACTCCAAGTGCTCCGCCTCACCGAGGAGGTCACGAAGGGGTTCAACCAACGACAGGTCATGGCAGCGCTGTTCCTGGATGTTGCCAAAGCCTTCGACAGGGTCTGGCACGACGGTCTCCTAGCCAAAATGATGAGTATGGGTTACCCCATTGCACTCGTCAAGCTAGTGAGATCGTACCTCCACAGGAGACAGATGAGGGTGAAGATCGTGGACAAGGTGTCCACGTACAGAACAATGGAGGCAGGAGTCCCCCAAGGCTCAGTGCTGTCCCCCCCACTTGTTCTCCATCTTCACATCCGATCTACCCCGGACGGAGAGGACCTCCATGGCCCTCTACGCCGATGACACAGCCCTGACTGTCAGATCCTGGAGTGCCAGGCTAGCCACCAGAAACCTCCAGGAGGCGGCCACCCTCCTAGAGGACTGGTGCAACAGATGGAAGGTAGCCGTCAACGCCGAGAAGAGCAAGGCGGTACTCTTCAAGAAGGTAAGAAAACAAAACCCCACAGGTCACGTTTCCATGTTTGGTGAGGACATCCAATGGCACGACTCCGCCAACTACCTTGGCGTGGTCATGGACAAAGGCCTAACATGGAGACTGAACACGGAGGCCATCGTCAAGAAGGCCAGGAGGACGAGAGCCCTAATCTACCTGATGACGGGTAGACAGAGCAGACTCAACCTGAGGAACAAGCTCACGCTTATCAGGTCCCTCATCCGGCCTCAGCTGACGTACGCTTCGGTAGCTTGGGGCTACCAAGCAAAGAGCTACCTCCATCAGATCCAGAGAGTGGAGAACGTCGCCCTCAGAACAGCAGTCGACGCACCCTGGTTCATCCGCAACGAGGACATCTACAGGGACCTGGACTACACCCCGGTCACTGAGATCATCAAGCAGAGAGCCAGAAAGATGTACGCCCTTGCCGAGGAGCATGGGAACCCACTAGTCAGGGAGGCAACTGACTATGACCCAGCAGATGCTCCGAGGCACAAGCGGCCGAAGGTGCAGCTCCTGGATAACGGGTGAGTATGAGAGACATACCACCAATCGACGATCCACCCCCACGGAAGAGACATGACGATACCCAACCACCCACCCAAGACCCTGCGGGTACCGGACAAACAACCGTCCAGTACCTGTAGTCCCCCTAGCTCCGGGCAGACCGAAAATGCTACCAAAGCAGTTAGGTCTGCCCTTCCTCGAGCTACAGAGCTCATCCTTACCCTACCGATGATCCGGATGACAGGACGCCTCTTGGCATCTTGTGTACCGGCAGTCACTCCCGCCACAAACCCAAAACACCCAACAGACCGATGACTACCCCCCGGGGGGCAAACAAGCTGGCGAAGAACAGAAGACGAAGAAAGAAGAACGCCAGAAGAGGCCTTAGCCAGCAAGGCCCAACGAGCCAGGACCCAGGGAGGTGGACCGAAATCGTCTGCACCGCTCACATTTGTGAATGGGGCCGACGTAAAGTAAGTTCGCCCGCCCTGCACGAGGCCGGTCCCCGGTCTACAGCGATGTACTGGGGTAAAGGGCAATAGTCCTGCCCGGCCCCAGACATCCGAGACCGACATCTCTAGCCAAGAATATTGGCGACACACCGTACTCTGCGAAACACGTCCGTGGAGAACGTGTGTGTAACGCTGGACGGCGGCATGAGCATCGTTGCCTCGTATAACCCACCCTTGAACGACTTCACGGCGAGTTGTCTTGAGAATTTTCTGAACGCAAGCCTGCGCTTCTTGCTCATAGGCGACTTTAACGCACGACATTGCGCATGGTACTGCCATCGCAATAACGCGAACGGCAACACTCTGTACGATTACGTCAGTAATCATAACGTCGTACTGCAGTATCCGGACGATCATACACATTTTCCAGAAAACGGTACAACGCCTTCCACCCTCGACATAGTGGTCAACAAGGGTGTGAGGAACTCCACATCGTCGGTGGCGTTGGAGGAGCTCACATCCGATCACAATCCCATATTCCTAAAGTTGGGGCAAATATGTCGAGGGAAGATATTACACGCAAAGTCACATCTTATAGGGACGCCGACTGGCCGACGCCGAATATCGACTATATTTTATAAAGTATTCTCGCAAAAAATATCTTTTATAAAAGATCCTTGTCAAATAACTTTTATAGTCTAATGTGGGCCTTAGAGCCGTGTGACGTTGGTTCAATTTTCAGGTCAATTTTTATACAATTTGAGTAAGGCCCCCATTAGACTATAAAAGTTCTTTGATAAAGACCTTTTATGAAATAGCTATTTGTGCAATAAGTTAGGAAAAGTATTTTTTTTTCTTATTAGGCGTAGTCAAAAATACGTCACATATAGAAAAAACACTTTTTTTACGTGTTGCACATATGATTTTTTCTACTGACCTTTGGAAATGTGAGATATTTTAGTTTTTTATTTTTTTTTTAATTCAGAACTGTGCGATCACTATTAATATTGCTAGAAATAATGGTTTTATTACAAAAAATTATTCAAGTTTCATATTTAAATAATTATAACATTTCTTAATACCACTTAAAATTATTTAAAAATTAATCTTAATTTCTCAATTTCACCTTTACTGAATATTCAAAATTTCCGGCCCGAATTACGTGTTTTCTTCGAAATTTTTTTTTTGATTCGTGATAGATGGCGCTGTAATCGCAAAAAAAATTGGCAATTACTTGAATAACTCTAGAAATAAACTTCGGATCGAAAAATAAAAAAAATACCCGTTGAATACTTTTAAAAAAACTATACAGTGATATAACTTTCAAAGGTCAAATTTAAACCCCCATTTTTTATTGTAGCTTTGAATTTTACGTGCAGGTTTAATCCAAATCTGCAATAAAAAATAGATTTGAGATTTGAAAGTCTCCCCACACCGCACCCCCAGGGGGTGGGGAAGGGGGTCAACTTTAGTATCACTGGATAGCTTCTTTAAAAGTATTGAACACACATTTTTTTATTTTTCGATTCGAAGTTTATTTCTCGAGTTATTCAAGTAATTGCAAAATCTGATTTTTGCGATTACATATATCACAAATAGAAAAAAATGTTTCGAACAAAATCTACGTAATTCTGGGTGTAGAATTTGTTTCTCGGATAAAAAATGAGGGTTCCCATTTGAGATTTGAAAGTTATCCCCACCTCCTACCAGGGGATGGGGAAGGGGGATTAACTTTGGTATCACTTGCTAGCTTTTTCAAAAAATATTGAACCAACATTTTTTAATTTTTCGATCCGAAGCGTATTTCTCGAGTTATTCGGCCGTTTCCAAACTTTTCGGACACTGGTATGTGTTATGAAGAAAGTTATGACCAAAGATAATAAATATTTCCGTTAAGGATAGATGTTTGCAGTGTGAGAGAGAAATATGCGTTTATTTTCGATTTATTACAAATATTTAAAAAACCAAACATAGTATAATCTTTAAAACTGTTTTAGATTCTTGCTGTTGTTTTAACGAATACAACTATATACATTTTTATTGTAAATTTCTGTTGTACTTGAATCCTGTAGTTTGTCAATGAAAATAGTTCGTAATTTCATTATTAAAGCATGACATTTAACTATATACAACATTTATGATAAAAACTGTATATTGTTGTATCCCTTAGAACAATGGGAAGTATCTGAAACTATTTTAAAGATTATACCATTTATGATTTTTTAAATATATTTATAATAAACCGAAAATAAACACATATCTCCCTCAAACTGCAAAATCCTATCTTTAAGAACAATATTCTCTTAAGTTTAAAAATGTGTGTATGAAACTTTTTCCTTAGAAGATTTAATCATATTTGAAAAACAACTAATTAAAAAATTAAATTACAATTTAAAAAAAGAACGACACAAAAATATCGACTAAATAACTAATGTAAAAAAAATAAATTAACACAACTTTAAAAATTATGAAATAATTTTGATTCCATATACGAACTCTTATGATTTATTTAATTCCAGCTTACATTATCTTTATGTCCTCGAGATTTGCTTTCTTATACGCATGAATATATCGGAAGCTGCTGTTTTGAATATAACTATTTAGTAGTTCGTCTTTACAGCAGCCCCCGACATATTCATGCGTGTAAGAAAGCAAATCTCGAGGACATAAAGAAAATGTAAGCTGGATTTAAATAAATCATAAGAGTTCGTATATGGAATCAAAATTATTTCATAATTTTTAAAGTTGTGTTAATTAATTTTTTTATATTATTTAGTCGATATTTTTGTGTCGGTTTTTTTTAAAATTTGTAATTTAATTTAATTTTATACTTTTAAACTAAACATATACATACAACATGGCGTATTATTATATCACGAATCCCATACAGAACTTTTTAACCTTTAAGCCGACGCGGTCCAATTTTGTATTCTACTAGTCTCACACGGTCTACGAGACCGGTTCTATTATTAATATATTTATGAGTTATATTTAACTTTAATAAAAACTACATCAAAATTGGATCTCCCGTTGAAGAGATATAAAGCCACAGACAGACAGACGGACGGACGGACGGTCGGACCGACAGACAGACAGACAGACAGACAGACAGACAGACAGACAGACAGACTGACTGACTGACTGACTGACTGACTGACTGACTGACTGACTGACTGACTGACTGACTGGCTGACTGGCTGACTGGCTGACTGGCTGCCTGGCTGCCTGGCTGCCTGGCTGGCTGGCTGGCTGACTGACTGACTGACTGACTGACTGACTGACTGACTGACTGACTGACTGACTGACTGACTGACTGACTGACTGACTGACTGACTGACTGACTGACTGACTGACTGACTGACTGACTGACTGACTGACTGACTGACTGACTGACTGACTGACTGACTGACTGACTGACTGACTGACAGACTGACAGACTGACAGACTGACAGACTGACAGACTGACAGACTGACAGACTGACAGACTGACAGACTGACAGACTGACAGACTGACAGACTGACAGACTGACAGACTGACAGACTGACAGACTGACAGACTGACAGACTGACAGACTGACAGACTGACAGACTGACAGACTGACAGACTGACAGACTGACAGACTGACAGACTGACAGACTGACAGACTGACAGACTGACAGACTGACAGACTGACAGACTGACAGACTGACAGACTGACAGACTGACAGACTGACAGACTGACAGACTGACAGACTGACAGACTGACAGACTGACAGACTGACAGACTGACAGACTGACAGACTGACAGACTGACAGACTGACAGACTGACAGACTGACAGACTGACAGACTGACAGACTGACAGACTGACAGACTGACAGACTGACAGACTGACAGACTGACAGACTGACAGACTGACAGACTGACAGACTGACAGACTGACAGACTGACAGACTGACAGACTGACAGACTGACAGACTGACATACGAGTCAAACTTATAACACCTCTCTTTTTGGGTCGGGGGTTAAAAAATTGAAAATTTTTAAAAACTCCCGATCAATGTATCTAATCGTATCAGTTTCATATGAATGAATCAAAATGAGCCCGAAATCATATTCGGTTACCATAATTGTCTGCACACTTTCAATTTTATTTCAATCGGACAATTTCTAGAGAAGTTCAACATGACGAATTCAAAATGGCGACCAAACATCAAAATCTAATATGGCTTAAAACCTTCTCAACAAAATACTCTTTCAAGTAAAAAAAGCTACATCAAAATCGGATCACCCGTTGAAGAGATATGAAGCCACAGACAGACAGACAGACAAACATACAAACATACGCGTCAAACTTACACATTTCTCTTTTTGGGTCGGGGGTTAAAAAAATTAACGAACTTCAAACTTTTGGTTATTTTTTGGTGGTGCGTTAATTTCTTGGAAAAGTGTATATTCATTGCTTCGTTCCTATCCGATATAAAACTTATAGTTTAAACCAAATCCTTCACCATTTCTTAGAATGCAACGTATGAGCGAATACACAATACGATCAAATTATAGTGTTAAAACTAAAAATGTTGTCCGCCATATTCAATTTAGTGTGACGTTGTTTTATTTTCGTATTTTTCTCAGCAAACCCTTTCATTTGATACCCATATCATGGGGGTGCATGAAAAATAACTGGTCCGCCATCTTTGGGAGTCCGCCATATATATATATATATATATATATATATATATATATATATATAGAAGTTGTTAATGCGGAACAAAGCTTTATGGCAAACAGGAAAAATTCGTAGGTAAGACCGCAGAGAAAAAGAGCAACCGTGGACACTTGTTTCGGACTCATTGGTCCTCATCAGCACGGTGTAGCTAAGTTGAAAGGATAGGCACAACTTAGGAAATGACACAAACGGTGACCACTGAGAGGCAGCCAGTCGCACATTTGTGGCAAGAGTTAGAAGACCCTGGATTTCCAGAGCGACAACTAACACACCACGGAGGCAACTATAGCTACCTGCGTGGAATCACTGGACCCAAGGAAGAATAAAAAAAATAGGAGTTGTTAATGCGGAACAAAGCTTTATGGCAAACAGGAAAAATTCGTGGGTAAGACCGCAGAGAAAAAGAGCAACCGTGGACACGTGTTTCAGACTCATTGGTCCTCATAAGCACGGTGTAGCTAACTTGAAAGCATAGGCTTCAACTTAGCTACACCGTGCTGATGAGGACCAATGAGTCCGAAACGCGTGTCCACGGTTACTTTTTTCTCTGCGGCCTTACCCACGAATTTTTACTGTTTGCCATAAAGCTTTGTTCCGCATTAACAACTCCTATTTTTTTTATTCTTCCTTGGGTCCAGTGATTCCACGCAGGTAGCTACAGTTGTCTCCGTGGTGTGTTAGCTGTCGCTCTGGAAATCTAGGGTCTTCTAACTCTTGCCACAAATGTGCGACTGGCTGCCTGTCAGTGGTCACCGTTTGTGTCATTTCCTAAGTTGTGCTTATCCTTTCAACTTAGCTACACCGTGCTGATGAGAACCAATGAGTCCGAAACACGTGTCCACGATTACTCTTCTTCTCTGCGGTCTTACCCACGAATTTTTCCTGTTTGCCATAAAGCTTTGTTCCGCATTAACAACTCCTATTTTTTTTATTCTTCCTTGGGTCCAGTGATTCCACGCAGGTAGTATAGTTGCCTCCGTGGTGTGTTAGTTGTCGCTCGGGAAATCCAGGGTCTTCTAACTCTTGCCACAAATGTGCGACTGGCTGCCTGTCAGTGGTCACCGTTTGTGTCATTTCCTAAGTTGTGCCTATCCTTTCAACTTAACTACACCATGCTGATGAGAACCAATGAGTCCGAAACACGTATCCACGTTTGCTCTCTATATATATATTTATATATATATATATATATTTATATATATATATATCTTTCATACCATCCTGAACCCGAAATATGTATCCGTACGGAAGGTTCTGAACCAGTCGTGTAAGGGGTCTACATACAGACGTACAACTTGCTGGAGCCAACATTGTCGGCATCCTTTGAACTCACTCGTAAAAGTGAGCTGGTCTGCTGGAATTCCAGCAATCTTCAGAGCGTACCGACAAGGTTGCCTTCAGCAAGTTGAATCGTGTGTAGACCTCTTTAGATTCCAGTGTACGGCGGTACTGTTATATGTTTTTCGCTAGTTCGGTTTTATTATCTCCTTTAATTAGGCGACGCCAGCCACCGAAATTGTGAATCATTGGTTTGACAAAATCCCTTTTATTATACCTACACTGTGGCAATTCTGGGCATCTACGTCAACATTTAATAATGGGAAAGGGTAGACCATCCGAGATCGCAGTTTCGCAATTGCCCGGTACAAATCTAGTGATAAGTATGTATGTATCTACAAACCTAGCGCCATAAGTATATATGTATCTACAAACCAAATTATACAGAGTTGACGATACACAAAAATGTCTCGTGCTTCTCAGGCTGCGAAATATAAATAATATACTTTTATATTCGTTACTTTAAGGAAATCAAAAATACATGTGTGTGTGGGTGTTAATTCAATGTTACATCCCCCAATATCTCCTCTTCGAGTGAGTGTTTATAATAAACCGACCATATTAACTCTGGATATTACGGAATTCCCTAAAAAAAGTACGAGGTAAAATATATTGTGTCATACTTGCATTAAAATCTTCCGCGCTGACCTAGAGCCAACCCTGATTTTGACGTCACCGATATAAAATTCCCGAGCCTTGAAGATAAGACACTAGCAATTCGCCTCTTTATTATGAATAGAATTACATACTGACTGATACCGTTTTATGCTTAATAAATATCTAAACGAAAGAAGTAAAATGCTTGAAATTAGTGCAGAATATTGGAAAAATATTACATTAACAATTATACCGGAGTCAAACTAGACATAAAAAACCGCTGCCCAAGGAATCACTACTTCCACATCCGGATTTTCTATCCAAGTCACACAGCGAAAAAATTTTGTATCTGGAAATAATTGTTTATAGAACTTTAATAATATAATATTTGAAATCCTCTACCCCAAAAACCCTTAAGTTTCGGAGGTTGATGCTGACACTATGTAGTTAGCGTGTCACTTGTAAAATAATCCAACTATCATAATTTAACGTACTGAGTAAAATTTTTATGTACCTTTTATATCTGTTTTCTGCAAAAGGGCCCCGCTTTCAAACTAGCAAATACGCATACGTTCTTAGCTAGATATTAATCCCTGCCAAAAATTCCACATAGAAACTTATAAAAAAAAAGTGATGCGGTTTTATCGTTCCTATAAGTTATATTATTATTATACAGACAGGATTTTATCTGTTTTATTAAGTTTTAAATCGGTTATGAAACAGTAATTCCGAATGAGCTATTTGAAATATACATCAACAAATCTACAGTTTTGTGTCTGCAAATGCACCCTTGCCCTTATATCTGTAAACATATGGAATTACAGATACAGCTTTAAAGAGATTCTAAACTTTTCTATAAGTAATATCATGAGAGTCCAGTCCATCCTTTCTCCAGTATCTATCGTATATAACACACCATTTATCAACATGTTTTTATTGTAAATTTCAACATTGTCTTTTTATTAGTATTAATGTGGATATACATGTCAACAAATGTACAGTTTCAATTGTATATTTTACAGATGTATTTTTATTGTAAACTTCCATTTTGCTTTTTTATTAGTATTAATTTGGATATGCATGCCGACAAATGAACAGTTTAAATTGCATATTTCAAATAGAAATACTAATATTGTGGTAAACACAATATGCTGCAAAGTCCTTATTTCCTCGGGTGTTCTTGTTCTAGCCTAGAAGCAATGAATGAGTTGGCAGTGAAAGAGACTGCTTTACTTTTAATTTAACAAACACACGTCAGTTCCTTAGGTCACATTAGAGTAGATATGAATTAGCGACACGTATACAGCTCCCTCTACTGGAGCCTGGAGTGAAGCTGCTGCTGAAATTTCTATCAGTTTCTACCAGAATGGAGCAGCAAACATTTACTTATACCACATCAATGAGAATTTATGAGAACAGTATCTAAGGTAAAACGTGCGGCTTTCTGTGGTTAAATGGCAAGTGTTTCTATAAGAAACGAGCTGCATTAGGTTAGGACAGTTTTGACTTGCAATTGAAGATTACTAATTATAATGTTTGAATAGGGATTTATGAGATCAGTTTGTATGAGTATTAATGTTTTTTTCAGTAATATATTAAATGTGTTTTCATTTGTTTGAATGGGTAAAAAGAAAGGTCAGTTTTCAACTGCAATTACAAATACAAGTTTAATCACTTTGAATGGGGTTATATGCGATTAATTTCTAAAAGTATTTATGCTGTTTTCCGAATATAATTGTGATGAGGTTTAATCAGTAACAAATTGTTCACTACTTGTTATGATATGGTCGGAAATTCCAAGTACACATTTAGTATTCCTTCAAAATGATTGATGAGAGCAGTTTCTACGAGTATCTATTTGTTGTTCCTCTAGTAAATTATATAAGTCTTTACATTTACTTATACTATCTCAATAAGAATTTATGAGAACAGTATCTAATGTAAAACGTACGGCTTTCCGTGGTTAAATGGCAAGTGTTTCTATAAGAAACGAGCTGCATTAGGTTAGAACAGTTTTGATTTGCAATTGAAGATTACAAATTATAATGTTTGAATAGGGATTGAGATCAGTTTCTATGAGTATTAATGTTTTTTTTTTCAGTAATATATTAAATGTGTTTTCATATGTTTGAATGGGTAAAAAGAGTGTTCAGTTTCAACTGAAATTACAAATACAAATTTAATCACTTCGAATGGGGTTATACGCGATCAATTTCTAACAGTATTTATGCTGTTTTCCGAATATAATTGTGATGAGGTTTGATCAGTAACAAATTGTTCACTACATGTTACGATATGGTCAGAAATTCCAGGTACATATTTAATATTACTTCGAAAGGATTGATGATAGCAGTTTCTACGAGTATGTATTTGTTGTGCCAATAGTAAATTATATAAGTCTTTATCAGTATGCATTCGGATCTAATTTAAATATGAAAATTATATCAGAATAAAGCAACCAAATATTTTAAACAGTATCTATTTGTAAATCCAGACATTTACTTATACTATCTCAATGAGAATTTATGAGGACAGTATCTAATGTAAAACGTGCGGCTTTGCGTGGTTAAATGGGAAGAGTTTCTATAAGAAACAAGCTGCATTAGGTTAGAACAGTTTTGATTTGCAATTGAAGATTACAAATTATAATGTTTGAATAGGGATTTATGAGATCAGTTTCTATGAGTATTAATGTTTTTTTTCAGTAATATATTAAATGTGTTTTCATTTGTTTGAATGGGTAAAAAGAAAGGTCAGTTTTCAACTGCAATTACAAATACAAGTTTAACCACTTCGAATGGGATTATATGCGATCAATTTCTAACAGTATTTATGCTGTTTTCCGAATATAATTGTGATGATGTTTGATCAGTAACAAATTGTTCACTACATGTTACGTGTGGAAATTCCAGGTACATATTTCGTATTACTTCGAAAGGATTGATGATAGCAGTTTCTACGAGTATGTATTTGTTGTGCCAATAGTAAATTATATAAGTCTTTATCTGTATCCATTCGTATCGAATTTAAATATGAAAATTATATCAGAATAAAGCAACCAAATTTTTTAAACAGTATCCATTTGTAAATCCAGACATTTACTTATACTATCTCAATGAGAATTTATGAGGACAGTATCTAATGTAAAACGTGCGGCTTTCCGTGGTTAAATGGCAAGAGTTTCTATAAGAAACGAGCTGCATTAGGTTAGAACAGTTTTTATTTATTTATTTATTTATTTAGAAGAAGAAACAAACAGGTTACAAACCTAATTACATGTTTCTTGAGGGGGGACTACAGGCGATATAATCCGCCGGAGCCAACCCGGGCGACACGCTTCGAAGACCGGGTTTTGATTTGCAATTGAAGATTACAAATTATGATGTTTGAATAGGGATTTAGGAGATGAGTTTCTATGAGTATTAATGTTATTTTTTTCAGTAATAAGTATATTAAATGTGTTTTCATTTGTTTGAATGGGTAAAAAGAAAGGTCAGTTTTCAACTGCAATTACAAATAGGTACAAGTTTAATCACTTCGAATGGGGTTATATGCGATCAGTATTTCGAATATAATTGTGATGAGGTTTGATCAGTAACAAATTGTTTACCACATATTACGATATGGTCGGAAATTCCAGGTACATATTTAGTATTCCTTCGAAAGGATTGATGATAGCAGTTTCTATGAGTATGTATTTGTTGTTCCAATAAAAAATTTGTCTTTATCAGTATGCATTCGGATCTACTTTAAATACAAAAATTATATCAGAATGAAACAACCAAATATTTTAAACAGTATCCCCTTGTAAATCCAAACATTTAAAGATATAATTTAATGAGAACCAATCAGAACAGTATCTAATGTAACGCGTGCGGCTTTCCGTGGCTAAATTTTAAAAGTATTTTTAATAAATAGCTTTAACGGATTTGAACAGTTTTAATTTGCAATTCCAGATGAATAGTTTTAATTGTTAAATAGGGATCTATGAGATCAGTGTCTTTGTGTAATGTTTTTTTTTATTAAAAACACATTTTATTGAAAAAAAAAACATTACACTGACCTCATAGATCCCTAACAATTAAAACTATTTATCTGGAAATGCAAATGAAAACTGTTCGAATCCCTTAAAGCTTATTTATTGCAAATAATTTTAAAATTTAGCCACGGAAAACCGCACACGTTACATTACCCAACAAACACCGAAGATCGGCCCATCAGTGGGCCATCACTGGGCCAGAAGTTTCATTTCTGGCACAGTGATGGTCCGCTAAAGGGCCAACCTTTTGTGTTTGTAGGGTAGATACTGTTCTGATGGATTCTCATTATAATATTATCTTTAAATGTTTGGATTTACAGGTGGACACTGTTTAAAATATTTGAGGTTTCATTCTGATATGATTTTTGCATTTAAATTAGATCCGAATGCATACTGATACAGACATATAATTTACTGTAGGAACAACAAATAAATACTCGTAGAAACTGCTCTCATCAATTCTCTTGAAGGAATACTAAATATGTACCTGGAATTTCCGACCATATCGTAACATGTAGTGAACAATTTGTTACGGATCAAACCTCATCACAATTATATTCGGAAAACAGCATAAATACTGTTAGAAATTGATCGCATATAACCCCGTTCGAAGTGATTAAACTTGTATTTGTAATTGCAGTTGAAAACTGACCTTCCTTTTTACCCATTCAAACAAATGAAAACACATTTAATATGTTACTGAAAAAAAAACATTAATACTCATAGAAACTGATCTCATAAATCCCTATTTAAACATAATTTGTAATCTTCAATTGCAAATCAAAACTGTTCTAACATAATGCAGCTCGTTTCTTATAGAAACACTTGCCATTTAACCACGAAGAGCCGCACGTTTTACATTAGATACTGTTCTCATAAATTCTCATTGAGATAGTATAAGTACATGTCTGGATTTACAAATAGATACTGTTTAAAATATTTCGTTGCTTTATTCTGATATAATTTTCATATTTAAATTAGATCCGAATCTTTACTGATAAAGACTTACATAATTTACTAGAGGAACAACAAATAGATACTCGTAGAAACTGCTCTCATCAATCCTCTTGAAGGAATACCAAATGTGTACTTGGAATTTTCGACCATATCATAACATGTAGTGAACAATTTGTTACTGATTAAACCTCATCATAATTATATCCGGAAAACAGCACAAATACTTTTAGAAATTGATCGCAAATAACCCCATTCGAAGTGATTAAACTTGTATTTGTAATTGCAGTTGAAAACTGACCTTTCTTTTTACCCATTCAAACAAATGAAAACACATTTAATATATTACTGAAGAAAACACATTAATACTCATAGAAACTGATCTCATAAATCCCTATTCAAACATTATAATTTTGAATCTTCAATTACAAATCAAAACTGTTCTAACCTAATGGAGCTTGTTTCTTAAAGAAACACTTGTCTTTTAATCATGGAAAACCGCACGAATTACATTAGATACTGTGCTCATAAATTCCCATTGATGTGGTATAAGTAAATGTTTGGATTTACAAATGGATATGGCTTGACTCGTTTTGCTGGTCAATTCTGATATAAACTGATAACAATTTCAACAGCAACTTTACCTAACTCTTATAGAAACTTATTGACCATATAGGTTCTCATAGATACTTATTAATTTTTGATAATTTTCAATACGGATTGATGAGATTTTTTTGACAGGGAAACTACTTATTGTCAAAATATTAGCTTTGCTAAAATGACGTAGGTCTGGCGGCTCTGGGATCTCACTCTATATATTTTAAGATGAAAAATTAATGTTCCACGTAACTTACGATTTTTAAGTAAAATCCTGAAACACGTCAATTTTTTATTTTAAAATTACATTACATTATTTTATGAAACTGCTTAAACTGACAGCTACCCGTTTATAATTTTTAAATAGAATGAGGGTGCGTATGTTACCGCTCTTGAAAGACTTTTTAATTCTCTATTCAACAATTTAAGGTATTATGAATTTCTCTAATTTTTTTAGTAAAAAATATTACATTTTTAATATTTCTAAATTTTATAATAAACTTTTAAAATGAAAAATTCATTTTTTACGTTATTTACGATTTTTAAGTAAAATCCTGAAAGACGTCAATTTTTAATTCAAAAATGAAATTATGTAAGCACAATTTTGTACCTCGTCCTTCAACTCCCTCAAAGTGACAGCTTTGACATTTTTAAGTATAATGAAAGTACGCGTGTTGCTTCTTTTGAAAAGCATTTTAATTCTCTGTTCAGCAATTTAAGGCCTTATGAAGATTTCTAATTTCTTTTAGTAAAAAATATTACATTTTTAAATTTTATTGTAAACAAATGTTAAGATGAAAAATTATTTTTTTACGTAGTTTACGATTTTTAATTAAAATCCTGAAACCTCAATTTTTGACTCCAAAATGACATTATTTACGCAGAATTTTATAGCTCCTCTTTCAACCCCCTTGGAGTTAGAGTGTGCGTGAGCATGTGCTGCCTCTTTTGAAAGGCTATTTAATTAGCTATTCAGCAATTTAAGATTTTATGTATTCCTCAATTTTTTTAGTAAAAATATTATATTTTTAATATTATTAAATTTTATTGTAAACAAATGTTAAAATGAAAAATTCATTATCTACGTAATTTACGATTTTTAAGCAAAATCCTGAAACATCCATTTTTATTTTAAAATTTAATTATTTAAGTGGAATTTTATACCTCCTCCTTCAACCCGCTTGGAATGGCAGTTATTTCTTTAAATTGTTAAATATAATGAGAATGCGTGTGTTACCTCTTTTGAAAAGGTTTTTAATCCTCTATTCAGCAATTTAAGATTTTATGAATTTCTCTAATTTTTTTAGCCAAAAATATTACATTTTTAATATTACTAAATTTTATTGTAACACACATTGACATGTTTCAGAATTTTACTTAAAAATCGTAAATTAAGAAGAAAATTAATTTTTCATCTTAAAGGCCATGGCAGGTTAAGATAAGTGTCCGTGCCTTTGCAACCTTTTTGCGTGTGGTTCCCTCCAGTGATGTATCTTTGCGTAAGATACTACCACAAAAAGTTTTGACCTCAAAACTTCGTAATATCTGGGAAATTTTTTCTTCGAAAATCCAAAAAAAAATTTTTTTTCGTAATTAAGTGAACCAATTTGTTTGTATTTCACATATATTGTAAATCTACTCAAGACAATTTATTAATGATATTTTCAAGAAATTTTTTCATAAAGAAAAAAATGTGATGCTTTTGAATTTTTTGAAAAATTTAAATACGTACTTAGACGTTAGCGACCACCTCCATTTTTTCATTAATTATACACCATACAATAAGCTATAACAAAACTCTATCGAGGGGGTAACGTAGTCAAATTGGCAAAGATAATGTTACGTGTTTATATTGCAGAACCTTCCAGAGTCGACCTAAGTCGAAGCCAAGATAAAAATTCAACTTAGGCAAAAATTTTATTTAAGAACATTTTCAAGAGTCTGAGGGACTTCAGAGCCACAAACTAGTCCAAAAGTACCATTATGAGTTGGTACGCCAAAGTTGTACTTTAAACATTATTTTTTTAAAATACGCCAAAAATGTACTTGGAAAATATTCAAAATATTTTCAACTTTAATTCCTCCGCCGAAGATATTGACCATGGAGGTAGGGTCATTATATAAGACTGACTATAAAATTTAATAGATGCAATGCATAAAAAGGGCGAAACTAACGAATTGGCAAAAGCGTCGTACCGCCTATAAGCAAAAAATTGGCAAAAATCAATGAAAATGCACAAGGCCGGTTTTTCGCATAGAAGAAGTCTGGATCCACCCAGCGACTCGCAATTCGGTCGAATGAGTTGGGTAGTCATTACAAAGCGATGGTAGGAAAGCCAATAGCAGAGCTCTCTAAATACAAAAGTTATTGAGAAAACCGCCTTGTGTACAAAGGACTCAAAAGTCCATTTTGCTTAAAAGTCGTTCGGAGGTGGGTCGCTCCCATTTTTCCAATATTGAACACCTACATAGGGGCAAGTAAGTCGTGAGCTGATCGAACTCTATCAAACTTATGTAGTAAGTAAGTCCTCACGAATGTTGTTTTAGTACGTGAAATCTCACGTTACGAGAACTTTAAAGCTAAGTAGTCTCAAGCGAAACAATTTTTTTTGTAGAACATTTTTATCTTATTTTCAGTCAAATCGATTGTTAGCGTACGCTCTCACTTGTATGGTTAAAAAGTCATTTGCCTTAGTTGGGGAGGCGTGATGCTTTCACATTATATCATTTTACTGAAAATTACTGTATTATTTTATACTTATTAAATAAATGGTATTCTTTGAGTTAATTGCATTTTATTGATGTAAAAGGACTTGTTGCTAGTCTTAATCCCTGAAGTTTTCATTTGGAACAACTGAGTAATCGGAATCTTATGATTCCTAAAGTCTGATACTCAGTGTTCTGGCCGCCTTACGGAAGCTTGATAGGGATTTTTTTATGTGATTTTTCCAAAAATCTTTAAGTACCGAGACCATACAGATCATGTCAAAATCCAATACCGTCGGAGAGAAATCTTCGATTGGGATTTTTTGTATGCAAAAATCGCAATAATAATGACGTAAAGGCCCTTATTGTCAGTGAAAAATTGAAATCACGTCTTGAGAGAGCGTCGTTAATAATTACAACAAATAAAGAAAAAGAGTATACATTGGTTACAAACTCGATATATTAATAAATATATAAATGAACAACAACTGCTTGGATTACACGTATTGAAAATTTTTGGGAGCAGCCCACGTAATACATAAAAAAATGATGTGTTTATTAATAAGAATAAATAATAAAAAACATGCCATGCTAATGATATATATGATCTTAGTCGTCTTCATCACTGTGCTCATTCATTGTAACACTGATATCTTCTGCGAATAATTCAGACAGTTTTAATAATGGTTTCGGAATATTGCCAAGAAATCTTGCATATGATAAATCCATGTATAAGTAACAGAAAACTAACTAAATTAGTTTTCTGTTACTTATACATGAATTTATCATATGCAAGGTTTCTTGATGATATTCCGAAACCATCAGAAAAACTGTCTGAATTATTCGCAGGAGATATCAGGTTACAATAAATGAGGACAGTGATAGATAGATAGATAGATAGATAGATAGATAGATAGATAGATAGACATCTATTTGACCACGTGATGTACAAGTTTACATTTGTAGCAAGTCAAGTATGCTGTAATTACCTTAAGTAATGCAGTCTAAAGATTACAATACAATTTACTTTATAGTAAAAATAAAATCATAAAACAGTGGTTGAACACACATGGAGCATTTACAGCTCTAAAAAAATATAATATATATATAAAGACAAATAAAATAAATGTAAAAAAACAGATCTACAAGAATGGTATATATATACATATATACACACATATACATATACATAATACACATATATACATATATACACACATACATACACACATATATAAACAAACATAATTAGTGGAGTACAAGCATAGAAAACTATGCTGTGAGTATCTTTCATAGGAAAACTTACATATTCGTCTACCGAGTAGAAACAGTATTTTAACATGTGGTTTTTAAGTTTTATTTTAAATCTCTTATAGTCTAGCTGCTTTATATTTTCGGGTATTATATTGTACAGTCTTAGATCAAGGGAGTTTTTTATAGATTTACTGAGACGATACCTAGGCGGTTTTAATAGATTAGATGTCCTAGTCTGGTAGCTGTGACAGTCTGAATGTGTAGAAAAGTTACTTTTATTTTTGTGAGTTTCCAATACTGAATAAAAAATATATAAACTCGGAAAAGGCATAATACCATATTTGACAAATAATGGTTTGCAATGGTCTCGACAATTTGCGCCTGCAATTATTCTGATCGATCGTCTTTGCAATATAAAAATTTTGTGTGCATTGGTGGAGTTACCCCACAGTATTATTCCGTAAGTAATATGGGATTGTATTAATGCATGATATGCAGATCTCAATGTTTGCACATTTATATATTTCTTTAATTGACGCAAAAGAAAAATATAGCTGGATATTTTACTGCTTATATGTTCAATATGAGCATTCCATTTTAGATTATCGTCTAAGATAATTCCTAGCAAATTGACACAATCGCCTTTTACAGTTGCATTGTTTGTTGAAAAAATCTGTTTCTGAGTTTTATCTCTATTAAATTTCAGCATGTTATTATTATACCAGTGTTCAGCAGAGTTTTGAGTTTCGTTGGCTGATGTTTGAAGAGCTATTAAATTATTACTTTTATTGATTAATGTTGCATCATCTGCATACATGACAATTTTATTTGGGAAAAGATAGAAGAAAATATCGTTGACAAAAATAATGAATAGGAGAGGGCCCAGCACCGAGCCTTGGGGTACTCCGTGTATCATTGTCCTAAAATCAGACATTGTGTCGTTACTTCTGACACATTGCATACGGTTAAAGAGATAGGATTCCAATAGACTTAATGCTGGCCCTCTAATGGCGTAGTGGCTAAGTTCTTTAATTAGCACCTTGTGAGAGACACAGTCAAAGGCCTTGCTGAGGTCCAACAGCGTAATCGCTGTGTGTCTACCCTCCTCAAAACCCTCGACAATGTCACCCACAACCTTGCAGACTGCATCTACTGTGGAGCACGCTTTTCTAAAGCCAAATTGGCACTTGTGAATTAGAGAATACTTTTCAAAATATTTAGTCAAGCGTTGTTTTAAGATTATTTCAATTATCTTACCGAACACTGGCATAATAGATACAGGGCGATAATTATCAGGACTATCGGGATTTCCTTTTTTAAAAATGGGTACAGTTTTAGCGACCTTAAAAGCATCTGGAAACACCCCTTCACTGAAACATAGGTTGATTAAGTATGTTAAGGGATAGATAATTATATCTATTGTATTTTTCAAGATTTTACTGTTTATCTCATAAATACCTAAGCTGCTCGTGTTTTTTAAACTATTTACTGCATCCATGACGTCATAAATAGTAACCGGTTCAAGGAAGAACGTATTATGGGATGATGGGGCATGGTTTAAGAAGTTTAATGCATCTTCATTGTTTAAGGGTAGTTCTTTAATAACGTTATCTGCAACTGTGGCAAAAAAATCTACAAATTCGTTGGGATGTAAAATACATTCAGAGTTATTTTTTTTAGAGTTCGATTTTTTTTCATTATTTATGATCCTCCATCCATCTCTTGATTTATTGTCAGACTCCTCCATAAATTGAGCAAACACCTCTTTCTTACTACTAGAAATTGCCTCCCGGTATTCTTTTCGAAAAACAGTAAATCCTATTTTATCCACAGGATCTTGTGTCGCATTGTAGACTTGTTTAATGGCGCCCAGCTTATCTCTCATATTTCGTAGGCTGTCGTTGAACCAACGTACCGGCTTTCCCCCTGAGGAACATTTTTTTAACGTAAAATGTTTCTGTATTAAAGATTTATATGTATTTACTAAAAAATCTGATAAGAAGGTTATGTCATGATTAGTATTCATGAAAAAATCCCATGTTATGTTAGCTAGAGATGTTCTTAGTTTTTTAATGACACGTTCATTTATATTTCTTCCCCAGATGGTCTTCATGGTAGGTGTAATAATGCCTTTAATTGTTATAAACTGACCATAGTGATCTGAAAGGCTTGGATCCAGAACTCCTGTTTTAAAACCGCTATTTTCTATATTAGTTAATATATTGTCTATGCAACCCGTTTGTCTAGTAAATTCAGATATATCTTATATATATATATATCTTATCTTTAATCCAAAAGATGCGATCAGAGATACAAAGTCCGTTAATTGTTCTGAATTATCTTCAAAATGTATATTAAAATCACCAGCTATAATAATCGTTTTACCTTTTTTAGGCAAGTATATAAGTAACTCTTCAAATTTTATTAAAAAAATATTAAAATCTGCCAGGCAAGATCTGTACACTGTTACAACTATAACTTTTAAGTCTATTAGCTCTATCCCACAGAACTCAGCATTAAATTCACTACAATATTGAGCTAATACGTATAATTCAATATATTTATTAATATATCGAGTTTCTAACCAATATATACTCTTTTTCTTTATTTGTTGTAATTAGTACGTAAGTTAATAAATTATTGTTTAGTGTTACCCTGGTGTTATAATTTCTGAACCCACGATACAGGCTGTTTACTAGGGGGGGGGGGGTGTACACACGTAACACTGTCTTTGCCGATTTGACCTACTCTTTCGATAGAGTTTTGTGACAAATATATGTTATAGCTTATTGTATGGTCTACAATTAATGAAAAAATGGAGGTAGTCGCTAAGTACGTATTTAAATTTTTCAAAAAATTAAAAAGCATAATTTTTTTTCCTTTCCCAATATATGAAATACAAACAAATCGGTTCACTTGATTAAGAAAAAGAAATTTTTCCCAGATATTATGAAGTTTTTTAGGCCAAAATTTTTGTGGTAGTATCTTACGCAAAGATACATCACTTGAAGGAACTACACGCAAAAACGTTGCAAAGGCACGGACACTTATCTTAACCTGCCATGGCCTTTGTAAGTTTTATTCGGCCAATAAATGATAAAAAATGAGAATTTAAAAAATATATACAAAATCGGCAATACAAAAAAAACGTAGCATTAATCATACAGGTATGTTTAGTTATATAAATGTTTAATGACTCCCTCTATTTTTAAAATGCCCCCCCCCCCCCATTATTTTTATATACCGTGTGTGTAGTCGCGGGCTAGGTATGGGGAGTAAGAATTATAACATCGCGTGTGCCAGCTGGCTGGCATATTGATTAATTTTTGTTCGCAAACATTTTAAGAGTTTTGGGGCTAGATTGATAAATTCATACAAAACTATATTAACTAAAAATTAATATCACCTGCTGTCCGATTATATGCGTTCTTTTTGAAAATTAATTTTAGATAAATATGAGACACCTTTCCACCTCACTTTTCACTTACTGATAGACTGGTATTATAATAGGAGTGGGATACGCAAGATGAGGTGCTTGATTTATCACGAGAAGTCTCTCATGCAAAGCTTCATTCACCATTTTATACTGCTCAGAGTCCAACTGCATTATTGCCTTTTGTAAATATCTAACTCCTCCATGAAGTAACTTTGTAGATCTACTTGAAGTGCCACTACCAAAATCTTCACGTTCGACTAAGGCTGTCTTTAGACCTGAAAGAGAAAGATTGTTTCTCAAATCGACTATTATTATTATTGTAAACAGTGCAAGAAAATTACTAAGGTTATTGAAAATTAAAAGTATTAAACAAAAACAATGATATAATAGAAAAATAACACTCTACACTGAAATAATGACACTATGGGGTGCAATAAGCAAAACATAAATAGAAATACAAACTACAGTAAATTCATAAAAATTGTTAAATATACATTATGTACAGTGGTAGTGGCTTTGGATTAACTATTTTTTAAATTTTTTGATACCTAAAATAATGTATTATTATTGACTATGTCCGAGATCAAGTGGCGTAGCTAGGGGACTAGAACAAACTCTGCCCCCTCCGCCCCCACTATATACCGCCCTCCTGTAAATTGAAACGTATTTTGTTTTTTTACTTGCAATATTTTTATATCGTTAGTAGATAGTTTAGGGGTGGGGGAAGAGGTGAGGGGAAAGTGGTGAGTCATAAGTGCTGGGGAAGTAGCAGGGGAAGGGTCGAGCACTTCCGGTGCGTCATAGGGTGAATTACAGGATGAATCACAGGGGCGGCAAAGAAGTGATTGGGGTGACTGGTAACTAATAAAGGTTGAGTGAGAAGTGCTCTTTAGGTCGAAGTTAGACGAGCACTTCTGGTGAATAATAGGATGAATCATAGGGTTGGGTTGGATGACTAATACGGGTGAATCATAGGAATGCAGGAAGGTAGTAGGGTTGACTCTACTATTATAATATATTGCAACAGATGTGGAAGATCAGTTAAGTAGTTAACATTCAGTATTTTCTGGGCTATCATATAGTAAAGAACTCAAGAGCTAATAGTCAGCGTTGTGCAAAGATCTAGATTATTTCAGGTGATTTATGCAATTCTTCCTCAGTATTGTCTGGGCTATTCTCATATAGTAATACTACAAGAAAATATGTCAGATGTGGTGGAAACAAAAACGTACTGTGTTGTCGTAGAATAATTAGGACACGGTTTCACGGTATCTTCCAAGCGAGTGTTGGTTGAGTAGACATAAACTAATAATAAGTTTTTGTACCATATGTGTAATCAGGCAAGACCGATTAAACTTATTACATCATATGACTTTGATCCTAACCACATTCTAAATTCACCGATTCGAGAAAAATTTTAATACATAACAAAATGTAGCTAATTAAATCCTATAATATATGGTTTTAAGAAAAAGAGCTTTCATCAAACTGTGACAAGAGATTATAAAAGAACTCAAGAGCCGAAAAGCGAGTGTTGTGCAACAAACAATTGAATTATTTAGAGTGTCCAATATTTTCTGCAATTCTTTCACAGTAGTCTGAGCTATTCTCGTATAGTAAAGAGTGAATATGTATTTATGCACGGTTTGTGGTAAAAAATTTACTGTAGCAAACTGTGACAAGAGATTATAAAAGAACTCAAGAGCCGAAAAGCGAGTGTTGTGCAAACAATTGAATTATTTCGAGTGTCCAATATTTTCTGCAATTCTTTCACAGTTAGTAAAGAGTGAATATGTAATCAGGAAACCAGTAGCCGTTAAAATTTAAACCATATCTCCATTTTCTTTTTCTGAGGTCAGGCGGAAAATCAAAGAATATCCTGACCTGGTGGCAGCGAAGCTATCCTTATTGAACACGGGGGTAGGGGGTTGGTAGGTTGTTACATTACTCACGGCGACAATGTACAACGCCATCAAAGGCAGACATATTCAAAGTCGAAAGATGATGGATCTTGCACACAAAGGATAGACAAGTGATAACGTTACGTGGTGAGGAAAGCGCAATTACAATTTTCAAATCATTTTTACCGAAACGAGTTGTAGTCCTGACGGTAACTTGCACGAATGGACAACACCTAGTATTTTATGCTCAAGCGTTGAAATTTGGTACACTTGTTTGATAGACCCTATCTTTTGATATGAGAAATATTGCCATGGTCGGGGCCCCTGCGGGGGCCCTGTTATAGCATAAATGCCTATCTTCAGGGGCAAATCTGCATTTTCGCTTGTTGTGGAGCTAAAAAGTGTAGTAGAGGACTGAAATTTGGTACACGTGCGGCATTTGGGATGTTTAAGCGCACAAGCAGTATCCCAAGGCCCACGGCCCTTTTTTTCAAAATGACGGCGGGGAAAATCAGTTGTTATAACCGTATATTAGTGAAACTGCAATTCTTACCCCTGCATTTTTTATAGAATGCTGAAAAAATTTAACATGTGACGTTAGTTTGGTAGAGGATGATAATTCGAAGGAGGTTAATTGGAAACTGTGTATACTATGCCAGAAAGAGACACTAGAGGAACTGACGTATTCGGGAAGGAGTCTCAAAGCTGACAAGTATATTGGATACTCGAAATTGGCTGAAAATTTGAATTAATTTGAGAGGCTTGGGCGAGTACCACTGGGCGTAAATATTTCGGCTTCGGATGAGGGTGCCGGACTTAAGGAAACCTTTTTAGCTAGAGGTGCAAAATGGCATAAAACCTGCTACTTGAAGTTTAGCAGCAGCAGACTTGAACGGGCAAAGAAAGGGCCAAGCACATAAGCTGTTGACCCAACAACTATTTCGCTTGTCGAGTCTCGCACTAGGAAAGAGTCCTTCTCCCCCGACTATTGCTTATTCTGCGGCTTGCCTAGTACCCGCACCAAGATGTTGAGCAAAATATCCACAGTGCATTGCAGAACGGAAATTTACGAAACGGCCAAAAATTTCAAGAACGCGCTAATACTAGCGAAATTTGCGGGGGCCAGTGACTCAATGGCATACACACTAAATACCATGTGTCAGGTCAATTACCTAGACCGGGTAAAGAGAGCCGCACCTTCGCCCGATAACGGTAAATGAAGTATTTCGCTCTCGACGCTGCTTTGTTGCTGGTCTGTCCGTATATTTTCCCCGTAAGGCGCACATAGGCAAACCCGCAATACTGTGACGTCTTGACTAACATATCTGGTAGAAATTGTATGACTAAAAAAATTTTACAGGTTTAGATCGTGCTCAAGCCCACGGACTAGCTCTTACTGGCCTCGTGTCTAACATGAAAACAACAAGGGAAATCAGTGACGATCTCCTGTTTTCAAAATGCCGCAGCTAGCACGAAAGTACTCAGAACGTCTGGCGGAACACGGTCAACCTTCTACTGATGTTCATTCTGAACTTGAACGTGTTGGGACCCAGGGCCAGGATATCCTTGTGGCATTTCGAAAAGATATAGATTTTCCCATGTTCGATATTTTGATTCTGAGGGAATAAATTTGGCACAGGCCGCTGACATAGTTAGACAGAAGTCAATCACCAAATCTCAGCAAAGGATCCCAGTGACATGTCAAAAGAAAATCAGTTGTCCAGTGTACCGACCTCTCTCATTACTCTTCTAAATATGATACTGAACGGGCCGGCGTCACGCACCGCCGATTCAGAAGATGTTGACGTTATTTTGCTCTCATTGGCTCTCAACTTATTTTATTTCATGCTGTGAAAAGGATTAGGAAAGGATCTATTAAGCGGCATGACAAAAGTAAAGAAAATCCTGTACCCGTTTATGTTGCTGCCAAATTATATGGCGAAACAAGGAAAAAGCAGCTGGTTGAAGTTGCTTATCGCCTGGGACTTAGCATTTCATAAGACCGGCTACAAACAATTCTTACAGAAAAGGCGAATAATGCATGTGACCTGTACCACACAGAAGGCGTGGTGTGCCCACTTGAGTTGCGCCGAAACTTGTTCACGACATAAGCAATGGACAACATTAACCACACTTGTCCTCAACCACGGGCTCGTTTCACGGAACTGAAAAAAAAACTAAAAAGATAATAATATTAATATTAATAAATTCGTCGTGTCATTATTTTTGACTTCACATACTAAAAACATAATTTTTCGAAATCAGTGACCCCAAAAACATATGAAATGAGACCTGACTCGAAGAAATGCGATGGAGTAAACTTTTTGGGAAAATAACGTTATTTTGTGTATTTCCCCGCCGCCTTTTTGAAAAAAGGGCCGTGGACATAGGGCACTTGCTTGTGAACTTAAAACATCCCAAATGCCGCACGTGTACCAAATTTCAGCCCTCTACGACACTTTTTAGGTCTAAAACAAGCGAAAATGAGGATTTGCCCCTGAAGGTTGGCAACCATGCTATAACAGGGCCCTTGCAGGGGCCCCTTCTGATATCAAAGGGTAGGGTCTAACGAATAAGTGTACCAAATTTCAACGCTTGAGCATAAAATGCAAGGTGGATTCTCTTAACCTCCGGACTATTATTGTAGAAATGATAACTAACGATTTTTAGGCCAGGCGACAGGTAGTTCAATAAGGAAATAATTAGTGGAAAGCTGGAAATTGCTTTAATCGCTTTATTTGGACCCAGATATTACTCTCCCAAGTTTTCCCCCTCGAGCGAAGTCGGCGTTGGCCCTTCTGGCCCTAAGAAGGTACCATTTTTCGGTTTTTTGCAAATATCTCCCAAACCATCAACTTTATCAACAAAATACCTATTATAAAAAATCTAGAGTAAATTTGCTACAAAAAAGTTCTTTACCGTTTGTCTCTAAAGTGAACCGTTACGATGCTACGACCATTCAAAGTGGAGCCCTTTTTGATTCTTGCTGAAAAGTTATCGATATCTTCTGCACCGTGTAATTTGGCACCAAACCGATACTTTTGCCGACATTAGCGCCAAATATGTGAATTACGTCAAAAATACTTCAAAAACAGTGTCATCATTTTCGATGGGTATCCCCACGACCCAGCAGCTCGCAGTACCAAGTCCGCTGAACGTCTTCGACGATCGCACAAGCATGATGCTGCTAATGTTTTTTTGATGAGTCCATGACGGCACCTATGCCACAAGCAAAATTTTTATGTAATGACACAAACAAACGAAGATTGATCGACTTGTTGCGCGTCAAATTCGAAAGCGAAGGAATCGAAACCAGACAAGCTCCAGAAGATGCCGATGTGCTCATCGTTACCACCGCACTCGAGTTATCTCGGCCCGACAATTCGGTCATTATAGTGGCTGAAGATATAGATATCCTGGTCATCTTGGCGGCTCGTGTGCCACCCTCCGCGAAAATGTATTTTATGAAACCCGGCAAAGGTTCAACCAAACAACAACTATTTTGCACAAGTTTCAATCTCCCGCCGTGTGTGCAAGAAAACATCCTCTTGTTGCATGCGTTTAGTGGGTGCGATACAACGTCTTCGTTTTTCAGGCAGGGCAAAATGAAATTCGTAACACTGCTGAAGAGTAATGAGGAACTGTAGACAGCTGTTAGGGTTTTCCGAGACGTGAACGCAAACCCCGATGAAATTGACAAAGCGGGCCAGTTGGTTGTGGCTAAGCTTTATGACAACAAAACCACGAGAAACACCCTGAATGAGTTGCGGTTCCAACTGTCTGCAAAATCTCTAAGCAAACATCGATTTAATCTCGCAAGCCTACCTCCCACCGAGTCAGCGGCACGTGAGCACTCTTTAAGAACATACCATCAAGCCCAAACATGGTATGGAAATGATACAAATCCACTGGATTGGGGCTGGAAAAATTCTCAATGTGGTTTGGCTCCCATACCTACGACGAGGGATCCGGCGCCACAAACGCTTCTAAACACAGTGTCCTGCAAATGTTCGAAAGGATGTAACGCAGCGTGTGGTTGCAGGAAAACCGGCCTCCGATGCTCCAGAATCTGCATGAATTGTATGGGACGGTCACGTACAAATGCTGCCGAGGAAGATGATATGGATGATTGTGACAGAGACATCGATGTTAATCTTGAGCGCCCGTTGACGTCGGACAAATGTACCGATGCAGACGATGAAAGCGATGACGGAGAAATTGAGGCAGACGATCAAGACTGCCAGTCTTCATCAAAATGGTTGAAAATCGACTAACTTTGACATTTGAACAGTGGATTAGGCCTCCTGGGGACACCACTTTCAAAAAAACTCGCCATTTGCTCTACCGCCAGGTGGTGTGGAAAAGAGTGATTTTATGTCAATACTAGTCAATAATAATACTAATCGTAGGTACTTTGCCACAGCTGTTTACATTGAAAAGCTGTTATACTTGTAACAAGTTAACAGATTGTGCACCTGGAACGCTGACAAATATTTATAACATGTAGAAACTTTGATATGGCATATGATTTCGATAACTTTTCCGCAAGAATCAAAAAGGGCTCCACTTTGAATGGTCGTAGCATCGTAACGGTTCACTTTGGAGACAAACGGTTAAGGACTTTTTTGTAGCAAATTTGCTCTAAATTATTTTTTATAATAGGTATTTTGTTGATAAAGTTGATGGTTTCGGAGATATTTGCAAAAAAACGAAAAATGGTACCTTCTTAGGGCCAGAAGGGCCAACGCCGACTTCGCTCGAGGGGGAAAACTTGGGAGAGTAATATCTGTGTCCAAATAAAGCGATCAAAGCAATTTCCAGCTTTCCACTAATTATTTCCTTATTGAGGCTTTTTTTTGACCTGTCGCCTGGCCTATTTATCAATAAAACGAATTTATCTGGTGGCAAGAACACATTGACATATTTAGGTCAACGTAGTCCGATGTCGAATGATGGAACAATATTTGCATGAATTGCATACATTGCAGATCAATGGATGTTATCTTCTGCCAACATTCTCGTTTCCTCTTTTCATAGTGAAAATAAAAAATATTTTTGTGATACTTGTTTAGTATATTGTAATAGGGAAAGTCAGCTTTATAAATACCTGGGAAAACAATGTAATCCTCTAGGAAAGGACACATGGAACCGATTGCTCTAGGAATAATAGTCCCTTGAGATTGACCAGAAAATGGAAAAAACCCAAAAGTTCTGCGACCGGACCACAAGACATTAACCCCCCATTTTCGAGGGCGGGGAACACGATGGTGACAATATTTTCCGACTTACCGTCCAACCACTACTTCTAAATCGAAAAAACCACTTTTTCTGATTTTCCGGCGCTAGGCTTTCAAGAGCTTGTCAGATCGGGTTTTTCTTGGTCAATTTGAATAAAATAAGTAAATATTGACCACAGGTGACCTAACTCACCGCCAGGGGTTAAAACTACCCCCACCGCTCTATATACCAAAATGCCACGAAAATAACTAAAATCAGCTGTAAACCGGTATATCCCCATTTTCGAGGGTGAGAAATACGATGGTGATAATATTTCCCGACCTACTCTTCACCCACGACCCCTATACCTGAAAACTACCACCATTTTCGATTTTCCGGTGCTAGGCTTGCGAGGGCTTGTCGGATTGGGTTTCTTTTTGTATATTCGAATAAAATAGGTAAATATTGACCACAGGTAACCTAACCCACCTTCAGGGGTTGAAACCTCCTACCTCCACCCCCAATAACGAAGTGCCACGGAAACAACGAAAATCAGCTGAAAAACGTTATACCCCCGTTTACCCCCGTGCTAGGCTTGCGAGGGCTTGTATCAGATATTTTTGTCAATTTAAATAAAATAAGTAAATATTGACCACCGGTGACCTACCCACCCCGGTTGAAACTATCCCACCTCCAATAACTAAATACCACGAAAACAATGAAAATCAGCTTGAAAGCGGTATGCTCCCGTTTTCGAGGACAAAGAACACGATGGTGACAATATTTCCTATATCCTTCACCCACTACTTCTATTTTTTTTGTATACCCGATAACTCTGGAACCGTTTAAGATATTGAGTAGAAATAAGAGAAGCTAACGTCTCCAAAAATTGTATTAGACACCCCCTTACCACCTCCACCCCATTGTTAAAGGGTGTGAAAAAAAATAAAATTGTGATTTAATGTGTGTACAAGAACCAAAGGTCCCAACATTTTTTTTATTTCTCACCCACTACCCCAACCCCCACTACCGATGTGACATATCGTTTTATGGGTTGTTGGGGTCGACGATGTCAAATATTAAATTACTAAAGTTCCCTAAACAATTACTTCCACATAGTGGAGTGCAAATCTAGTACCAACATTTTTTCGTTATGAAAAACATGGATAGAAAATCTGGATGTGGAAGTAGCGATTCCTTGGGCAGCGATTTTTAATAAAATATAAGAGCATATTATGGTTGTTGTCGTAGTATTTCGTCATTGGGGTAGTTTCAACCCCCAGGGATGAATTAGGTCACCTGTGGTCAATCTTTACTTATTTTATTCGAATTGATAAATAAAGCGATCCGACAAGTCCTTGCAAGCCTAGTACCGGAAAATCGGATTCAGGTTTAGGGGTAGTGAGTGAAGGATATGTTGAGAAATATTGCCACCATCGTATTATCCCCTCTCGAAAACGGGAGTATACCGTTTTTCAGCTGATTTTCGTTGTTTCCATGGCACTTCGTTTTTGGGGGTGGGGGTAGTTTTAACCCCTGGGGGAGGGTTAGGTCACCTGTGGTCAATATTTACCTATTTTATTCGAATATACAAAAAAAACCCGATCCGACAAGCCCTCGCAAGCCTAGCACCGGAAAATCGAAAAAGGAGGTAGTTTTCAGGTTTAGGGTGAGGAGTAGGTAGTAAAACATTATCACTATCGTATTCCTCCCCCTCAAAAACAGGGGTATACCGGTTTTCAGCTGATTTTCTTTATTTTTGTGGCATTTTGGTATTGGGGTGGGGGTAGTTTCAACCCCTGGAGGTGAGTTAGATCACCTTTGGTCAATATTTATTTATTTTATTCAAATTGACCAAGAAAAACCCGATCCGAAAAGCCTTTGCAATCCTAGTGTCGAAAAGTCGGAAAAAGGTGTGGGTTTTTCGATTTAGGGACGGTAGGTCGGCAAATATTGTCATCATCGTGTTCCCCACCCTCGAAAACGGGGGAGGGTTAATGTCTTGCGGTCCGGTCGCAGAACTTTTGGGGTAAAGACTTTATTTCAAGGGACTATATGTGGTAAAGGACTATATTTGAAACCGTATCGTAAAATCACAATATAATTAAATATAAATGTCCGTTTTACCTGTACCAAAGAATTAACATTCGTACAGATGTACATAACATCAACTTAAGATTTAAAAATATGTTAGCCACCCCTACACTGCTATTTTTCAGAGATCTTTTACATATAATATCTGCAAACTGTATAATAGGATACCACCCCATCTCATAGAAGTTTCTCATTATAAATTCAAAAAGAAATTAAGAAAAATATTATTAGAAGCCACTGGCAATAATACTCTTCAGTAATGTGTAAGTCTCATCACTTGTTCTCTTGTTCTTTATTTTAGCTACATATTACTTTGCAAAAAATTCATGTTCTTTATACGGATTTATTTTCAAAAGTAGTAGTGCATTCATCTATTGTTTATATTTTAAATCTTAAATTAGTAGTAGATATGTATATTAGGTTAATTATCTGGTTAAGTGGAAGAGCAGAAGGTTACTTGTAACTATTTCTGAATTTCGCCATTTGTAAATTTTACAACTGTTTACAATAAAGACATTTATTGTTATTATTACTATTATTTAATAAAAGCCAGTCACCATACTCTGTGGCTCTGATTCTCACAGAGGGGAGCTGGTAGTACCGGTAGCCACTCCCCATGCCCGTGGGGTAAGTGACTACTGGGTCTGAGAATCGTGTGCCCTGAGCAGACGTAATGAACTGAGGATGACGGCCTTCTGCATTCTGCCGGCTAAGACCTCTGCATTCTGCCGGCTAAGACCTCTGCCGAATTTCGGCATGCCGGTATGATCTTCAGTTCAGAAAGCAGTGTGTATCTCGTTCCACCGAGGGCTCCTATAATCAGTACCACTATTTTAACAGTATGGTCTGGATAGAATCTGCGGAGTTCGAAGAGCAAATATCGATATTTTGTCCGTTTTTCTTCCTCTTTCAAGACAATGTTGTTTTCCGCGGGAGCCGAGAACTCCACGACGAACATTGTCTTGAGTTGATGGTCGAGGAGGACTACGTCAGGCTTGTTGGCTTGTATTTGCCTGACGGTGGGAAACGAGTAATTCCAATAAATTAGACACTTCTCATTTCCCACAACGGACTCAATATCCCCCGGAGCGTAAGGCAGCACTCACTTAGGTGATAATAAAGCACTCGTAATGCTCCGTCGTGCCTCTGGATATAGGCGGACACGCCGACAACAAGTGCATCAGAGTCTCTGGCGCCCTGCGGCAGACCCTGCAACTGACATCCGGGACCTCTATACCCATGCCACGCCTAAGATAGACGATGGTATTAAATACACCATCCTGGCAAGCCATTATGAATCCCTCAGTCTCAGACTTCAGTACGGCTGACCTTAAGAAGGCAAAGGTCAGCCTTTCGGATAAGCCAAGGTTTTCTATATTTTTACAGAAAACTCCATGCATTGGCTTATCCGTGTGAAGCTGCAGAAAGATGTTGTGTTCTGCAGCTTTAATTTGGGCTTTTCGCCGAGCAGGTTCCAACTCGGTGACATCGCGATTTACCCGCTCGACGTCGAAGAAGAGATCAAGTTCGTCGGCTGCTCTCTGTGCTGCCTTAAAGAGAAAGGCTCCCGGACCATGCAGAGGAGCGGATCCGAACTCCTGATGACCTACAGGCTCCATTCAGAACCATCCTATTATGGAGACTCTCCAAGCTCAAGAGTCCACGACCTCCCCGATGTCGCGGGAGGTATAGCCGTGGAACGGACGATTTAGAATGCAAACTCCTATTGAGATGCATCTTTTTGCGGGTTCCTACGTCGAGTTGACGCAACTCTTTTCGACTCATTTCACTAAGGAGTAGAGAAGGATCGGAATGGCAAGCATATTGGTAGCAGACACCTTGTTCTTCCCCGACAGTTCTGAAGACCAGATCTGTCGGAGTCAGTGCTGATACTTGCCGCGGAGAGCGTTTTTCACTACACTCACTTCTTGGGTGGAGCGTTCCTCGACACCAAATTAAGTGTACGACTCTCCGGCATCTAGATGATGTAAGATGCTTCAACGACGAGCTGCGCGTCCTCTCCGTAGTCCCCGCATCGTCCTCTCTTGAGATGGACCTGTGCACATTTGTCTAACTTTAACTCCATACCGACAGCCTGCGTGTACTCCTGTACCACTCTGAGGGACTGGTGTAGATCCCTCTCTCCGGAGGCATAAAGTTTAAGGTCATCCATATGAAACAGATGGGTGACCTTATGCCTCCTATCGCCGGGGGTACCGCAGTTGTAGCCACGGGTATTCCGGAGCGAAACGGATAATGGCAGTAGTGAGATGCAAAACAGAAGGAGGCTGAGGGAGTCTCCCTGAAATACTCCCCTTCTGAACGATATCGGCTCCGTCTGGACTCTATCGTTACCCGATGTTATGGTAAAGCGAGTCCTCCAGAGTGGCATCAGTCCTTCAATACATCTCACTACGGGACCGGCCACCGCAAGACATTGTAGCAAGTGTAAAATAGTGCCCTAAGTTCCTCGTCTGGGTTCCCGAGCCAGTCGAAGAATCAGTGGTCAGGAACCGACTCAAGAAACAAAATGTAGGCTTGAATACGGAGAACTAACTACTGATGAGTAGAAAAGTAGAGGAGAGGGCGCAAACGCTGGCCTACTCCTTGGATGAGAAGTCAGCGGAAGTACTTGAAGGACTGGACTTCAAGCCATACTACAGCCTGGGGAGGGTAACCTTCAAGAGGCTGAAAGAGGGGGGAAGAAGACCCACTCAGGATGAAGGTGGTGCAGATCAACCTGCATCATAGCAAGGCGGCCACAGCGGTCCTTGCTAAGGTGATGCAGGGGTGTGATGTGGCACTGATCCAGGAAACTTGGATTCACAAGGGACAGGTTAAGTGGCTTGAAGGGTGTCGGTGGAGAACTGATTTACAGTAGAACCACCGAGACCTCTAGAGCGTGTATAATTGTTAATAATAACTATAAGGCAATGTCATTAACTAATTTCTGTTCTAGGGATCTAGTGGCAGTTAAGATCAGGACTTCGTGTGGGGGTACGCCGAGAGAGTTAATACTGGGCTCGGCGTACCTTCCATACGACGACCCTGAACCACCACCAACTAGGGCCGTGGAAGAACTGGTGATAAGCTGCAGAGGAAGTGGATCTCAGGTCATCATAGGATGTGATGCAAATGCGCATCACACGGTCTGGGGAAGCACCAACACCAATCATAGAGGTGAGTCACTTTTTGAATTCATTATGGAATATAATTTAGACATAGTAAATGTAGGGAATACTCCGACCTTTGTAAATAGACAAAGGCAAGAAGTGTTAGATTTAACGATAGGAACAACATATGCGTGTAACCTAAGTAGTAATTGGCATGTGTTTGAGGAAGAAAGTTGTTCGGACCACAGATACATAAGATTCAACATAACGGGAGTGGACCGTGTAACCGAAACATATCATAATCCACGCAAGACGGACTGGGAAGGATACAGGGAAGACCTTGCCAGGAGACTTGCTGGGGTTGCGATCAGTGTTAAAAGCGAACAGGATGTGGAGGTAGCTGCGGAACAAATACAGAACGCAATTATCTCTGCATACGAGAACAACTGTCCTCTTGTGGTGAGTAAGTCCACCTGAAACGTGCCCTGGTGGAATAAGCACCTCGACACAATGAGAGGGCAAGTGAGAAAGAAATTCAATATTACAAAAATATCAGCAAATTGGGATGATTATAGGACCTCTTTGACTGAGTACAACAAAGCACTGAGAAAGGCCCAGAGAGATTCCTGGGGGAGGCATTGCGAGAGTATAGAAAGTATCTCGGAATGCTCCAGACTCCAGAGAATTCTCTCTAAGGACAATCGGGGCATAACCAACTCTCTCCTAACTGAGACGGGTCAATATACCAAGACAGGCAAGGAAACAATGGAGGAATTATTCCTCGTGCACTTTCCTGGATCCACAATAATTGATCAAACACACCCGAGGAATGGCTAGGAACAGAATTGGAGGCTACTGGAAACAAAGCTACCAGGGAAGACTGGACAGTGTCAGTGTGTAGATCAGTCCAAAATCAGATGGGCAATAAACTCATTTGAGCCATACAAATCTCCGGGATACGACGGAATTTGGCCAATAATGCTACAGCAAGGCATAGACTTGCTAGCATCAAAACTCTGTACACTTTACAGGGCCAGCCTAGCGCTGGGGTACCTGCCAAAAATTTGGAAACCGGTTAGGGTGGTATTTATACCAAAGGCTGGGAGAAACTCCCATAATGAAGCCAGGTCCCTAAGACCTATAAGTCTTATGTCATTACAACTTAAGACAATGGAAAAAATGCTTGACAGACATATTAGAGATGATGCACTGGTTAGAAGTCCACTACATCAAGGCCAATAGAAGGTGGAAAGGACATTGGAGCACAAGGAGGTGGCACTAGGTGCCTTCCTTGACATAGAGGGGCATTCGACAACACCTCCTTTAACTCAATCATCAGAACTGCAAGAGAGCGAGGCATTGAGGACACCTGCTGCAGGTGGATAGGCACTATGCTCAAAGACAGGGTGGTATTTACCACAATGATGGATGAAACCTTACGCGCGTCAGTTGCTGGGGGATGCCCGCAGGGGGGTGTACTGTCCCCTCTGCTATGGAACCTTGTAGTTGACAGCCTATTGAAGAAACTCACAAATGAGGCCAAGGATATGCGGACGACATAGTCATCATATCTAGGGGGAAGTTCAACAACATAGTCAGGGACCGTCTACAAAAAGCCCTGAACATGGTAAAGAAATGGACCGATGAGGAGGGGCTGAAAATCAGTCCTCAAAAGACCAGCATCGTTCCATTCACCAGACGGAGAAACCTGGAGGGATTGGGTCCTCTAGTTCTCCAAGACACACAACTTCAGATGTCGGGGGAGGTAAAGTACCTTGGACTCATCATAGACTCCAAACTTACCTGGAACCAACACCTGGACAGAGTAATACATAAGTCTGTTGCCATACTGGCAACATGCAGACGATTGTATGGCAAGAGATGGGGGTTTAGGCCTGGTATGGTGCACTGGCTCTATACCAGCGTAATAATACCCACCATCACATATGCAGCCTTGGTCTGATGGCCTAAGGTCACTCAAACCACAGCAGAGAACAGGCTGAGCCGGGTGCAAAGACTGGCCTGCCTGGGAATTACAGGTGCAATGAAAAGCATCCCAACAGCAGCCATGGAGACCCTACTAGACCTCCCTCCACTGTGTCTTGTGATTCAGGGGAGGCCAGAATGGGAGCCTACAGGCTACAAAATTCTCAGAACCCGACTCCTCTTGGAGACAACTCGGGGCACATGAGGATAATAAACAATGTAGTGGATCCTCTATTGAGCATGAGGTCGGACTACATGACACCAAAAATTACATTCAATAAGCCCTTCACTATCACCATTGGAGACAGGAAGGAATGGATGACAGGTGCTCCTGATGCTTTACGCAGAGGCCTGGTCTGGTATACTGACGGGTCCAGGATGGAATCAGGAGCTGGAGCAGGAATACATGGTGTGAGGCCGAAAGAGAGTATAAGTCTCTCCCTTGGACGGCACTCCACTGTATTCCAGACAGAAATTCTGGCTATACTCGATTGTGTACGCGAGAATGTTAAACGACGATACGTGAACCAGCAGATCTCAATCTCAACAGACAGTCAGGCGGCACTTGGGGCACTAGCCTCTAACAAAGTGTCTTATAGACTGGTTTAGGACTGCCACGAAGAGCTCAAAATCCTGGGTGAGCGGAACAGAGTAAGACTACTCTGGGTGCTGGGACATACCAGTATAGAGGGCAACGAGAAAGCTGACGAACTTGCTAGACAAGGAGCAGCGAATATATTCTATGGCCCAGAACCTGCGCTGGGTATCACAAAAGGCTGAGTCAGAAAAGTAATTAAAGACTGGGTCAAGAGTAAACACAACCACTACTGGAGAAACATTTCAGGAAATCGACATGGGAAAACACTTATCAATGGACCATGTTCAAAACAAACTGAAGAACTGCTCACAAGGAACAGTACTCAGTTGAGAATCATAACAGGTCTTCTGACGGGACAATTTCCCGTCAAGAAGTACCTGCATTTAATTGGAAAGTTTGCTGGCGACCTTAACTGCAGACTGTGCGGTAAGGTACCAGAAACTGTAGAACATATTATACATGACTGCGAGGCACTGGCCCGCAGAAGGTAAAATATCTACGGGAAAACACAAACAGACCCGGAAACCATCAAGACTCGTCCATTTTCAGACCTGTATCACCTTGTCAGTGACACAGGAATACTAAAATGGACAAGTGTAAACTAAAAACTAAAAACCAATGTAAGCACAATAAGCCCAGGAGGCTGCAGTGCATTCGGAGTATTCCATACAGACGAGCCCTAAGAGGAGGGGTTTTAGTCAGTTGGACCCTGACACTCAGACCTATTCCTAGTTGGGATAGGCAGCTCGTGTGGGTTTCCCCCCTCGCCAAAAAAAAAAGTGTAAAATAAGCTCATGAGATGTCATGTCAAATGCCTTGCGGTAGTCGATCCAGGCCATGGAGAGGTACCACTTATAATGCTGCTGCGTGACACACCTGTCAATAAGCAGGTTCTCCTTGCAGCCAGCGACACCTCTCTTTGACCCTCGTTACTCATATATCCGCTCGTAAACTGGTTCAACTGCGTAGAGCACCCGCATGTACAAAATGCGTGTAAACACCCTGTAGCATGCGTTTAAAGAGGTTATCGGCCGGTAGTTCTTTGGGTTAGACAAATCTCCGTTCTTCGGGATCAGCACCGTCCGCCCCTCGACAACCCAAGAAGGAATTTGCTGCTCCCCATTTAGCCATGAATTGAAAATTCTGGCTAAATGGTGGTGGGTAATGGATAATTTTTTCCACCAAAAGTTATTGATCCCGTCGGGACCTGGAGCAGCAAAGTTCTTAGAGCTCTCAAGAGCTCTTCGAACCTCTTCTGGGGTTATCGGTTTGCACACTTGTAGTTGCTGAAACCTTTGGCAAAAGGTTTCAAAGTGTGCCAGGACTCTGTTGAGTGGAAGCTTCTGTTCGTACAACGTTTTCCAGAAGTTTTCCACCTGATCTGCAGTCGGCGGATTTTCAGCAACATGCCGAGGCGGTTTGAAAAGGCGCGAGGGCTTTTTGCGGAGAAGTTGATTTTCCGCTAGCCTCTCGCCCGCCTCACTAGTGACTTCTTACAAGACAAGCGTTGAGCGGCAGCTTACAAGGCACAATTTATGTGCCAGATATCAGCCTCTTCTGGTAGCGCTGCACGAAGTTCTGCATCCACTCTGGGCAGATCTTGTGGCCCAGGGGGTTTTATGTTGTGCAACCCCCTTCTGGTACTGAGGCCCTTGGTACTTGTGGAACGACTGAGATTGCAACCTCAACCGGTTTATTCGGTGGACTTTCGGCCACCTCATTCATCGGCTGAGGAGCAGTTCTCAAGTAGCCCCTGCGACGAAGGTGGGACATATAATCACGCAGGTTTTGTGGCGTGAAGGCGTTGTGTTCTAGGTGCCTTGCACACCACAGAACATGCATTCGCCCCATGTATCCCCTTCGTGCGGCTCACTGCTTTCGTAGCACTGCATAAGGTCGTCCCTCAGTTCATCTGTCCACTCAAAGTGTCCTTGTTCGTCGAGGTCGTCAACAATGGGCTGTCGATCTTGTTGGGCCCATCCAACTTGCCCTTGGCCCCTATCCGAACGAGGTCGATTGTGGGGGGCTGTCCTCGGCCAATAGGAACCGGAGGTTTGGGCCTGTGGGTGGTTAGCCCAGCAAGCCCACGACCGACACCAGAGGGGAAGACGCTCTCCCTTCCCGGATGCGCTAGGGCTGCCGGTTCGATTTTGCATCCCCAGCTGGAGTAAGTGGTGGTGCTACTCACCAAAGGCTAGATAGATGACGGTTAGCCCCCCTGCTTATTATTATTATTATATATTTTTTCGGTTTCCCGTTGCCGGACAGGGCTTCCGTGGCCACCGACACCACACGGTAGCCGCGCCGGCTAATTCATTACAGCCACTCTCCATGACTTGTGGAGTTAGTGACTGTAAACACCTGAATCATGTGCCCTAAGCAGACGAAGGGACCCCAAGATAACCGCCTTCTGCATCTGACCTGCCAACCATTCTGCCGAATTCTGACAGGCCGGTATGATCTTTAATTCTGAGAGCAGCGAAGGCTTCATCCCTCCGAGTACGCCGATTATTAGGACGACCATCCTGACCGAGTAGTCTGGGTACGGCACTTGGAGCTCATACCGAAGATCACGATATTTGGTACGTTTCTCCCCCTCCTTCAAAGCGATGTTTGTCTCAGCAGGTGCTGAGAATTCGATGACAAACATCACTTTGTTCTGATGGTCGAGGAGGACTATGTTAGGCTTGTTGGCTTGAATTAGCCTGACGGTCGGGAAAGAATAGTTCCAATAAATTCGGCACCTCTCGTTCTCGACAACGGACTCAATATCTCCGGGGATGTAAGACAGCACTGGTGTTTGATTTACCCCGTACGAGTGCCTTAGATGGTAGTATAGCACTCGTAAACCCGCGTTATGGCGGTGGATGTAGGCCGAAATCGCGTATATCGGGCATGCTGAAAACAAATGCATCAACGATTCCGGCACCTGACGGCAGGTCCTGCAGTTGATATCAGGGACCTCTACACCCATTACGCGGCTTCGGTAGACCAAGGTGTGTATTACACCATCCTGACAGGCCACAATGAATCCCTCGGTCTCCGACTTAAGCCCAGCTGACCTTAAAAAGGCGAATGTCAGCCTAGTCGATAAACCCAGTGTTTCTATGTTCTTATAGTACACACCGTGCATGGGTTTATCGACATGCTGCCTGAACAGATTCTCCTGTTCAGCAGCTTTTATTTGGGCTTTCAGACGATTTGGCTGAAGCTCGGTCACTGACTCTGGATCAGCACCGCGCCGGCCACCTCGTCTGACGTCGAATACGAGACCAAGTTCATCTGCGGCTCTTTTTGCTGCCTTGAACAATCCTGCGCCCACCCCTGCGATTTCGTTATCTCTCACTAATAGCAGGAGCGGATCCGAGCTCCTGAGGATGTTACATGCCATACTTAGCGCTACTCTGCCATGCATACACTCCAGACCCACGCTCACCGGAGGCATACAGTTTGAGTCATCCATATAGAACAGATGGGTGACCTTATGCGTCCGGTTGCTGGGTGGGCCACAGTGGTACCCGCGAGTTTGGCGGAGTTCAACAGATAACGGCAGCAGTGAGATGCAAAAGAGGAGGGGACTCAGAGAATCTCCCTGGAATACTCCTCTTCTGAATGGTACCTGCTCTGTCGTAACCCGCTGTGCACCTGATGTTATGGTGAAGCGGGTCCTCCAGAGTGGCAGCAGTTGTTATATGCATCTCACTAGTGGCTCTGCTACCGCAAGACATTTGAGCAAATGTAACAATAGTTCATGCGATGTTGTGTCAAATGCCTTACGATAGTCAATCCAGGCCATCGATAGATTCCGCTTGTATTGCACAGAATCCTGTGTAATACAGCGGTCTACCAGCAGGCTGTCTTTACAACCTGCCATGCCCTTCTTGGCGCCACGCTGCTCGTATATCTGCTGGAAGACCGGATAAACCTGCCGTAGTGTCCGAGCGTACAGGATACGTGTAAATATCTTGTAGCCGGAGTTCAGACAGGTGATTGGCCTATAATTCCTTGGGTCGGACAGATCACCCTATTTGGGAATAAGCACGGTACGTCCCTCGACAAACCAGTCCGGGATTGGCTGCCCCTCATTCAACCACGTGTTGAAAACTCGGGCCAGACGACGGTGAGTGGAAGGAAATTTTTTCCACCACCAGTTGTTTATGCCGTCTGGACCCGGGGCAGTGAAGTTCTTGGTGCCAACAGGAGCTTGCTGGACTTCCTCCGGACTGATTGCCGCGCACACTTCTTCTGGCCCTTCAAAGGTTCTGTGGCAGAGAGCCTCGAAGTGTGCTATTGCTGGAGTGTTGCTATCGAACGGGTGTGTCGTTTCGTAGATTCCTTTCCAGAAGTTTTCGACATCGGCTACAGTTGGTGGATTATCGACCACACGCTGTGGCACTTGAAATAGGCGGGAAGGATTCGTACGGAACAAAGCATTTTGCTCCATACTTCGTACCCGCCTATTTAGCTTTTTCTTGATAGCCATAAGCGCTCGAATCCTATCTAAACAGTGCTGCTTAATAGTGAGCATCACTGTCAGATTGAGAGTGTGGTGTTGGCGTCTGAGTCCGGCTGCTGTTCGCCGGACTTTAGGCGTAAATGCTTTGCCAGTGGTTACGTATTCCACCACACTTCGATCTTTTGTACACGCCGCTTAGCCTTTTTGATACCGCTCGAGGCATTGTTTGTCCTCTCGCGGGGAACGAGTTGGCTAGCAGCGTTGTACACGGCAGTGTTGATCTGCCAGATGTCGGCGTTTTCTGGCAATTCCTCATCGATGACAGCGTCCATCCGCGCCAGGTCTTGTGGCTTATTATTATTATTATTATTATTATTATTATCATTATCATTATTATTATTTAGTTTATAAAAGCCAGTCCTTTATACTCTGTGGCTCCGACACTCACAGAGGGAACTGGTAGTATCGGCATCCACTTCGCACGTCCGTGGGATGAGTGACTACTGGGTCCGAGAATCGTGTGCCCTGAGTAGACGTAATGAGTCGAGGATAATGGCCTTCTGCATCCTGCCGGCTAAGATCTCTGCCGAATTTCGGCACGATCTTTAGTTCTGAAAGCAGTGTGTGTCTCGTTCCACCGAGGGCTCCTATGATCAGAACCACTAGCTTAACAGTATGGCCAGGGTAAAGCCTGCTGTGCTCGAAGAGCAAATCTCGATATTTCGTCCGTTTTTCCTCTTCCTTCAAGACAATGTTATTCTTCGCGGGAGCCGAGAACTCCACGACAAACATTGTCTTGAGTAGGTGGTCGAGGAGGACCATGTCAGGCTTATTAGCTTGTATTTGCCTGACGATGGAAAACGAGTAGTTCCAATAAATTAGACACTTCTCATTTACCACAACGGACTCAATATCCCCCGGAGCGTAAGGCAGCACTGGTGTCTCGTCTATCTCATACGAGTGCCTTAAGTGATAATAAAGCACTCGTAATGCTGCGTCGTGCCTCTGGATAGAGGCCGAGACTGTATATAATGGACAAGCCGACAGCAAATGCATTAATGTCTCCGGCGCCCTGTGGCAGGTCCTGCAGCTGACATCAGGGACCTCTATACCCATGACACGACTTCGATAGACGAGTGTGTTGAATACACCATCATGGCACGCCATTATGAATCCTTCGGTCCCAGACTTCAGCCCGGCTGACCTTAAGAAAGCAAAGGTCAGCCTTTCGGATAAGTCGCGGTCTTCTATATTTTTATAGAAGACTCCGTGCAATGGCTTATCCGAGTGTAGCTGCAGAAATAAATCAATTTGGGCTTTTTGCCGAGCAGGTTCCAACTCGATGACCGAGTCGTGATTAACCCGCTCAGCGTCGAAGACCAGACCGAGTTCATCGGCGGCTCTATGTGCTGCTTTAAACAAAAAGGCTCCTACCCCTGCACTTTCATGGTCTCGGACCATGCAGAGGAGGGGATCCGAACTCCTTATGACTTTACAGGCTCCATCCAGAACCATCCTGTTATGGAGACTCTCCAAACTCAAGAGTCCACAGCCTCCCCGATGTCGTGGGAGATATAACCGTGGAACGGACGATTTAGGGTGCAAACTCCTATAGAGATGCATCTTTTTCCGGGTTCCTACATCGAGTTGTCGCAGCTCCTCTTGATTCCATTTAATTACTCCAAAGGAGTAGAGGAGGGTCGGAACGGCAAGCATATTGGTAGCAGACACCTTGCTCTTCCCCGACAGTTCTGAAGACCAGATCTGTCGGAGTCGGTGCTGATACTTGCCGCGGAGAGCGTTTTTCACTACACTCACTTCTTGGGTGGAGCGTTGCTCGACACCCAAGTAAGTGTACGACTCTCCGGCATCTAGATGATGTAAGATGCTTCCGTCCACAAGCTGCGTATCCTCTCCGTAGTCACCGCATCGTCCTCTCTTGAGGTGGACTAGTGCACACTTGTCCAACCCAAATTCCACGCCGTCAGCCTGCGTGTACTCCTGTACCACCCTGAGGGACTGGCGTAAATCCCTCTCTTCGGAGGCATAAAGTTTAAGGTCATCCATGTAAAACAGATGGGTGGCCTTATACCTCCCGTCACCGGGGGTACCGCAGTTGTATCCACGGGTATTTCGAAGCGAAACGGATAATGATAGTAGTGAGATGCAAAACAGAAGGGGGCTTAGGAAATCGCCCTGAAATACTCCCCTTCTGAACAATAATGGCTCTGTATGGACTCTGCTATTACCCGATGTTATGGTAAAGCGAGTCCTCCAAAGCGGCATGAGTTCTTCGATACATCTCACTACGGGACCGGGCACCGCAAGACATCTGAGCAAGTGGACAATAAGCTCATGGGATGTCATAATCAAATGCCTTGCGGTAGTCGATCCAGGCCATAGAGAGTTTACGATTATATTGCACGGAGTCCTGCGTGATACATCTGTCGATCAGCAGGTTCTCCTTGCAGCCAGCGACACCTCTCTTTGACCCTCTTTGCTCATATATCCGTTCGTAAACCTGTTCAACTGCTTGGAGCACCCGCATGTACAAGATGAGTGTAAACAACTTGTAGCATGCGTTTAAGCAAGTTATCGGCCGGTAGTTTTTTGGGTTAGACAAATCTCCGTTCTTCGGGATCAGCACTGTCCGCCCCTCGACAACCGAGGAAGGAATTTGCTGCTCCCCATTTAGCCATGAATTAAAAATTCTGGCCAAATGGTGGTGGGTACTGGAAAATTTTTTCCACCAAAAGTTATTTATCCCATCGGGACCTGGAGCAGGAAAGTTTTTAGAGCCCTCAAGAGCTCTTCGAACCTCTTCTGGGGTAATCGGTTGGCATACCTCGTTTGGTTGTTGACAAAAGGCTTCAAAGTGTGCCATGGCTGGAGTGTCTCTGTTGAGTGGGAGCTTCTGTCCGTAGAGCGTTTTCCAGAAATTTTCCACCTGATCTACAGTCGGCGGATTCTCTACAACACGCTGAGGCGGTTCGAAAAGGCGCGAGGGTTTTTTGCGGAATAGATTGTTTTCCGCCAGCCCCCTCGCCCGCCTCACTAGTGACTTTTTACAAGTCACTAGCATCCGTATCCGATCAAGGCAGTGCTGTTTGGTGGTTCGCAGCACTGCCCCATTCAGTGTGTGATGGACGCGTCTGAAATTGGCGGCTATGCGCCTAACTTTAGGCGTGAATGTCTTATTGGCCGCCATATAGTCCATCACACATTGGATACGGGATGCATGTTGCCTCGCCGACCGGATCTTGACTTCCATCTTATGTATACGCCGCTCCGCTCTATCTTGTGGGGAGGCAGTGTTCCGCCTCTCCCCCGGGGTTAAGCGCTGTGCAGCAGCGTATACGGCACAGTTATGCGCCCTTCTGGTATCGCTTCACGAAGTTCAGCATCCACTCTGGCTAGGTCTTCTGATCTGAGACCCTCTGGTGTTGGTTGAACGTCTAGAACTGCCTCCTCAACTAGTTCAATCAGCGGCTCTTCAACCGCCTCATTTACCGGCTGAGGAACAGCTCTCACGTAGCCCCTACTACGAAGGTGGGATACATAATCACGCAGATTTTGCGGCGTGAAGGCGCTGTGCTCCGAGTGACTTTCACACCACAGAGCATGCATTCGCGCCATGTACCCCCTTCGTGCGGGCTCACTGCTTTCATAGAACAGCAAAAGATTATTCCACAGCTCATCTGTCCACTCAAAGCGTCCATGTGTCTCGCGGTCGTCATTGTCAGGCAATCCGTCCGGTTTGGCCCCACCACCTTGCCTGTGACCCCCATCCGGATAGGGTCGATTGTGGGGGCCCTGTCTTCTGTTGCCTGGAACCAGAAGATTTCAGCTTATTAGGTGGTTAGCCTAACAAGCCCACGGCCTACACTTCTTTCCCCTCCCGGGTGCGCTAGCGCTGTCGGTCCGGATTTTGCACCCGTGGCTGGAGTAAGTGGTGTCGCTACTCACCAAAGGCTAGTTGGATGTAAGGGAGCCCCTCCTGCTTATTATTATTATTATTATTTTTTTTTTTCGCGCACGCGATTCTGGACAGTTCTCCCGTGTCTCCGACATTCTCACGAGAGAAGCGCCAGCGAATTATTGACAGCCACTCCCCGCATCCCGCAGGGTCAGTGACTGTAAATTCCAGACTCAAGTACCCTAAGCAAACGGAGGGACCCCAGGATAACTGCCTTCTGCATTTGGCCTGCCAACCATTCGGCTGACTTTTGGCAGGCTGGTATGGCCTTTAATTCCGAGAGCAGCGTAGGCCTTATTCCACCGAGTACACCCATTATCAGGACGACAATTTTGACCGAGTAGTCTGGGTATAGCGCTCGGAGCTCATACCGGAGATCTCGGTATTAAGCCCGTTTTTCCCCCTCCTTCAAGATGATGTTTGTCTCGGCAGGTGCCAAGAATTCGATGACATACATTACCTTGGTTTGATGGTCGAGGAGGACTATGTCAGGCTTGTTTGCTTGTATCTGCCTGACCGTCGGAAATGAGTAGTTCCCATATATTCGGCACTTCTCGTTCTCGACAACGGCCTCGATCTCTCCGGGGACGTAAGGCAGCACTGGTGTTTGGTCTACTTCGTACTAGTGCCGAAGATGGTAGTACAGTACTCGTAGGCCGGATGTAGACTCGTAGCGGATGTAGGCCGAAGTCGCATATACCGGACATGCAGATAGTAAGTGCATGAGCGACTCCGGCGCCTGACGACAGGTCCTACAAGTAATGTCAGGCACCTCCACACCCATAACGCGACTGCGGTAGACCATTATTATTATTATTATTTTTGTTTTCGCGTGCGCGATGCCGGACAGTTCTCCCGTGTCGCCGACATTCTCACGGGAGAAGCGCCAGCGAAGTATCCACAGCCACTCCCCGCATCCCGCAGGGTTAGTGACTGTAGATTCCAGATTCGTGTGCCCTAAGAAGACAGAAGGACCCCAGGATAACTGCCTTCTGCATTTGGCCTGCCAACCACCATTATTATTATTATTACTATTCCCTTATATTTTTCTTTTTTCCTTTCATTAGTTAGCCGGGGTTCGATTACCCAAGGCTAGCTAAGTCGCACAATTTTGGAAATATGGATGTTTGACATGTGGGGGGCTTGTTTTCTCGCTGTTCTCTCCAGCGGTGGTAGTTGGGGAGAATTTGTTCACTTGAGTGCCAGAAACTTGCGTACAATATTTGCTGTACCCAGTAGCGCCGCTTTCTGCATCGTCCTCAAGTGCCAGTCCTGCAACTGTAGCTTCTGTTTCGCCTCCATCCAATCTTTGGTGACCAGGCCATTCGGAGAAACCACAACCGGAACGATTTCTACCTCGTTCAGCCGATACATATCTTTTAGCTCTACAGCAAGCGGTTGGTACTTTCTCTTCTTTTCAGCAACTGTCGAAACTAATTTCTGATCTGAGGGGACTGCAATGTCGACAATCACTGCCTTACTAGCTCTTTTGTCAATCAAAACGATGTCAGGTTTGTTTGCTTCTACGGCTCTGTCGGTGTTGATTGCAGTATCCCACAGTATTTTGGCTCTGTCGTTGCGGAGAGCCTGCTCTGGTTTACACCTGTAGTAAGGTATCTCTACGTTGGCAAGACAGTATCTTTTGGCAAGCGCCTGGTGAACTACCTTCGCTATATTGTTGTGTCGCCATAGGTAATCTGTCTGTGCCAACGCCGTGCATCCGCAACACACATGCTGGATAGACTCGTTGGTTTGTTTGCAGAGTCGACACCTGCTGTCAATGTCTTGACCTATGATATATTTGCTGTAGGCTCTAGTATTAACCACTTGATCTTGGATGGCGAAGATAAACCTCCTCTGTTTCACCATATAGGCCTGCCGTTCGGAGCCATTCTGTGGAGCTTTTATGGTCAAAGTTGTCAGACATCAGCTTCGGCGTATCTTCCATGAAGTTCCTTCTGTCTCCAAGTAGTTACGCGGTCTTGTGGCGTAGCATAACGAAGTAGGTAATCTTGTTGGGTCAAGTTGAGTGGGTTGTAGTTTTTGTCAGCTGTGTATTATTATTATTATTATTATTATTATTATTATTATTTTGTTAAAAACCAGTCACCCTTCTCTGTGGCTCCGACCCTCGCAGAGGGGAGTTGGTAGTACCGGTAGTCACTCCCCACGCCCGTGGGGTGAGTGACTACTGGGTCCGGGAATCGTGTGCCCTGAGCAGACGTAATGAACCGAGAATGACGGCCTTCTGCATTCTACCGGCTAAGACCTCTGCCAAATTTCGGCATGCCGGTATGATCTTAACTTCCGAAAGCAGTGTGTGTCTCGTTCCACCGAGGGCTCCTATAATCAGTACCACTATCTTAACAGTATGGTCTGGACACGGTCTGCGGAGTTCGAAGAGCAGATCTCGATATTTTGTCCGTTTTTCCTTCTCCTTCAAGACAATGTTGTTCTCCGCGGGAGCCGAGACCTCCACGACAAACATTGTCTTGAGTTGATGGTCGCGGAGGACTCCGTCAGGCTTGTTGGCTTGTATTTGCCAGACTGTGGGAAAAGAGTAGTTCCAATAAATTAAACACTTCTCATTTCCCACAACGGACTCAATATCCCCCGGAGCGTAAGGCAGCACTGGTGTTTCGTCTATCCCATACGAGTGCCTTAAATGGTAATAAAGCACACGTAATGCTCCGTCGTGCCTTTGGATATAGGCCGAGACTGCATATGTCGGGCAAGCCGACAGCAAGTGCATAAGAGTCTCTGGCGCCCTGCGGCAGGCCCTGCTGCTGACATCAGGGACCTCTATACCCATGACACGACTACGATAGACGAGGGTGTTAAATACACCATCCTGGCAAGCCATTATGAATCCCTCGGTCTCAGACTTCAGCCCGGCTGACCTTAACAAGGCAAAGGTCAGCCTTTCGGATAAGCCAAGGTTTTCTATACTTTTATAGAAAACTCCATGCATTGGCTTATCCATGTGCAGCTGCAGAAAGTTGTTGTGTTCCGCAGCTTTAATTTGGGCTTTTCGCCGAGCAGGTTCCAACTCGGTGACAGAGTCGCGATTTACCCGCTCGACGTCGAAGGAGAGACCAAGTTCATCGGCTGCTCTCTATGCTGCCTTAAACAGAAAGGCCCCTACCCCTGCATTTTCGTGGTCTCGGACCATGCAGAGGAGGGGATCCGAACTCCTGATGACCTTACAGACTCCATCCAGAACCATCCTATTATGGAGACTCTCCAAACTCAAGAGTCCACGGCCTCCCCGATGTCGTGGTAGGTATAGCCGTGGAACGGACGATTTAGGATGCAAACTCCTATTGAGATGCATCTTCTTGCGGGTTCCTACGTCTAGTTGACGCAACTCTTCTTGAGTCCATTTCACTACTCCAAAGGAGTAGAGAAGGATCGGAACGGCAAGCATGTTGGTAGCACACACCTTGTTCTTCCCCGACAGCTCTGAAGACCAAATCTGTCGGAGTCGGTACTGATACTTGCCGCGGAGAGCGTTTTTCACTACACTCACTTCTTGGGTGGAGCGTTGCTCGACACCCAAGTAAGTGTACGACCCTCCGGCATCTAGATGATGTAAGATGCTTCCGTCCACGAGCTGCGCGTCCTCTCCGTAGTTCCCGTATCGTCCTCTCCGTAGTTCCCGCATCGTCCTCCCTTGAAATGGACCAGTGCACATTTGTCTAACCCGAACTCCATGCCGACAGCCTGCGTGTACTCCTGTACTCCTGTACCACCATGAGGGACTGGTGTAGGTCCCTCTCTCCGGAGGCATAAAGTTTAAGGTCATCCATATAAAACAGATGGGTGACCTTATGCTTCCTATCGCCAGGGGTACCGCAGTTGTATCCACGGGTTTTCCGGAGCGAAACGGATAATGGCAGTAGTGAGATGCAAAATAGAAAGAGGCTGAGGGAGTCTCCCTGAAATACTCCCCATCTGAATGTTACCGACTCCGTCTGGACTCTATCATTACCCGATGTAATGGTAAAGCGAGTCCTCCAGAGCGGCATCAGTTCTTCGATGCATCTCACTACGGGACTAGGTACCGCAAGACATCGGAACAAGTGTACAATAAGCTCGTGCGATGTCACGTCAAATGCCTTGCGGTAGTCGATCCAGGCCTTGGAGAGGTTACGCTTATACTGCATGGAGTCCTGCGTGACACACCTGTCAATCAGCAGGTTCTCCTTACAGCCAGAGACACCTCTTTTTGACCCTCATTGCTCATATATCCGCTCGTAAACCGGTTCAACTGGTGGTGGGTACTGGATAATTTTTTCCACCAAAAGTTATGGATCCCGTCGGGACCTGGAGCAGCAAAGTTCTTAGAGCCTTCAAGAGGTCTTCGAACCTCTTCTGGGGTTATCGGTTGGCACACCTGTTGTGGTTGCTGAAACCTTTGACAAAAGGTTTCAAAGTGTGCCAGGACAGGAGAGTCCCTGTTGCGTGGAAGCTTCTGTTCGTACAACGTTTTCCAGAAGTTTTCCACCTGATCTGCAGTTGGCGGATTTTCAGCAACACGCTGAGGCGGTTCGAAAAGGCGCGAGGGCTTTTTGCGGAAAAGTTGATTTTCCGCTAGCCCCCTCGCCCGCCTCACTAGTGACTTCTTACAAGACACTAGCATCCGTATCCTGTCGAGGTAGTGCTGTTTGGTGGTTTGTAGCACTGCCCCATTGAGTGTGTGATGGACGCGTCTTAAGTTAGCAGCTACTCGCCGCACTTTAGGCGTGAAAGGCCTATTGGCCGCCATATAGTCCATCACACATTGGATACGGGATGCGTGTTGCCTCGCCGACCGGATCTTGGCTTCCATCTTGTGTATGCGCCATCTCGTTCTCTCTTGTGGAGAAGCACTGTTCCGCTTCTCCACCTGAGACAAGCGTTGAGCGGCAGCATACACAGCACAATTTACGTGCCAGATGTCAGTCTTTTCTGGTAGCGCTGCACGAAGTTCCGCATCCACTCTGGCCAGATCTTGTGGCCCGGAGGGTTTTATGTTGTGCAACCCCCTTCTGGTACTGAGGCACTCTGGTACTGGTGGAACGACTGGGACTGCAACCTCAACCGGTTCATTCGGTGGACCTTCGGCCGCCTCATTCATCGGCTGAGGAGCAGTTCTCACGTAGCCCCTGCGACGAAGGTGGGACACATAATCACGTAGGTTTTGTGGTGTGAAGGCGTTGTGTTCTGGGTGCCTTGCACACCACAGAACGTGCATTCGCCCCATGTATCCCCTTCGTGCGGGCTCACTGCTTTCGTAGCACTGCGTAAGGTCGTCCCACAGTTCATCTGTCCACTTAAAGCGTCCTTGTTTGTCGCGGTTGTCAACAATGGGCTGTCGATCTTGTTGGGCCCCACCACCTTGCCCTTGACCCCTATCCGAACGGGATCGATCGTGGGGGCCCTGTCCTCGGCCAATAGGAACCGGAGGTTTGGGCTTGTGGGTGGTTAGCCCAGCAAGCCCACGACCGACACCAGAGGGGAAGATGCTCTCCCCTCCCGGATGAGCTAGGGCTGCCGGTTCGATTTTGCATCCCCAGCTGGAGTAAGTGGTGGCGCTACTCACCAAAGGCTACATAGACGACGGTTAGCACCTCCTGCTTTATTATTATTATTATTATTATTATTATTATTATTATTATTATTTTGTGTAAAAGCCAGTCTCCCTTTAAACTCTTTGGCTCCGACACTCACAGAGGGGAGCTGGTAGTACCGGTAGCCACTCCCCATGCCCGTGGGGTGAGTGACTATTATTATTATCATTATTACTATTATTATTATTATTATTATTATTATTATTATTTTTTTTTTTTTTTTTTTTCGGTTTGCCCGCTGCCGGACAGGACTTCCGTGGCCTCCGACACCTCACGGTAGCCGCGCCGGCGAATTCCTTGCAGCCACTCTCCACGACCTGTGGAGTTAGTGACTGCAAATACCTAAATCGTGTGCCCTAAGTAGACGAAGGGACCCCAAGATAACCGCCTTCTGCATCTGGCCTGCCAACCATTCTGCCGAATTCTGACAGGCCGGTATGATCTTCAATTCTGAGAGCAGCGAAGGCTTCATCCCTCCGAGTACGCCGATTATTAGGACGACCATCTTGACAGAGTAGCCTGGGTACAGCACTTGGAGCTCATACCGGAGATCACGATATTTGGTCCGTTTTTCCCCCTCCTTCAAAGCGATATTTGTCTCAGCAGGTGCTGAGAATTCGATGACAAACATCACTTTGTTCTGATGGTCGAGGAGGACTATGTCAGGCTTGTTGGCTTGAATTAGCCTGACGGTCGGGAACGAGTAGTTCCAATAAATTCGGCACCTCTCGTTCTCGACAACGGACTCAATATCTCCGGGGATGTAAGGCAGCACTGGTGTTTGGTCTACCCCATACGAGTGCCGTAGGTGGTAGTATAGCACTCGTAAAGCCGCGTTATGGCGGTGGATGTAGGCCGAAATCGCGTATACCGGGCATGCTGAAAGCAAATGCATCAGCGATTCCGGCGCCTGACGGCAGGTCCTGCAGTTGGTATCAGGGACCTCTACACCCATTACGCGGCTCCGGTAGACCAAGGTGTTTATTACACCATCCTGACAGGCCACAATGAATCCCTCGGTCTCCGACTTAAGCCCAGCTGACCTTAAAAAGGCGAATGTCAGCCTAGTCGATAAACCCAGTGTTTCCATGTTTTTGTAGTATACACCGTGCATGGGTTTATCGACATGCTGCCTAAACAGGCTCTCCTGTTCGGCAGCCTTTATTTGGGCTTTCAGACGAGTCGGCTGAAGCTCAGTGACTGACTCTGGGTCAGCACCGCGCCGGCCGCCTCGTCTGGCGTCGAATACGAGACCGAGTTCATCTGCGGCTCTTTTTGCTGCCTTAAACAATCCTGCGCCCACCCCTGCGATTTCGTGATCTCTCACTAATAGCAGGAGCGGATCCGAGCTCCTGAGGATGTTACATGCCATACTCAGTACTACTCTGCCATGCATACACTCCAGACCCAAGAGTCCTCGGCCCCCCCGATGACGTGGGAGGTAAACACGAGGAACGGACGATCTAGGATGAATACTCCTATGGATGTTCATCATCTTGCGGGTGTCTCTGTCTAGTTGGCGCAGCTCATCTACCGTCCATTTTACTACTCCAAAGGAGTAGAGCAGAACAGGAACGGCAAGCATGTTAGTAGCAGACGCCTTATTCTTCCCCGAAAGTTCGGACGACCAAATCTTTCGGAGTAGGCGTCTGTACTTGCCGCGGAGAGATTCCTTGATTTGTTGCACATCCTGGATGTGATGTTGTTGCACACCCAGGTATGTGTAGGTCTCTCCGGCATCCAGATGTCTTAAAATGCTTCCGTCTGCGAGCTGCGCGTCCTCAGAAAATTCCCCGCATCGCCCTCTCTTGAGGTGGACGACCGCGCACTTGTCCAACCCGAACTCCATACCAATGGCCCGCGTGTACTCCTCGACCACCCTTAGAGCATTTTGAAGTTCACGCTCTCCGGAGGCATACAGTTTCAGGTCATCCATATAGAATAAATGGGTGACTTTATGCCTCCGGTTGCTGGGTGGTCCACAGTGGTACCCGCGAGTTTGGCGGAGTTCAACAGATAACGGCAGCAGTGAGATGCAAAAGAGGAGGGGACTCAGAGAGTCTCCCTGGAATACTCCTCTTCTGAATGCCACCTGCTCTGTCGTAACCCGCTGTGCACCTGATGTTATGGTGAAGCGGGTCCTCCAGAGTGGCAGCAGTTGTTCTATGCATCTCACTAGTGGCTCTGCTACCGCAAGACATTTGAGCAAATGTAACAAAAGTTCATGTGATGTTGTGTCAAATGCCTTACGATAGTCAATCCAGGCCATCGATAGATTCCGCTTGTACTGCACAGAGTCCTGTGTAATACAGCGGTCTACCAGCAGGCTGTCCTTACAACCTGCCATGCCCTTCTTGCCGCCACGCTGCTCGTATATCTGCTGGAAGACCGGATCAACCTGCCGTAGTGTCCGAGCATACAAGATACGAGTAAATAGCTTGTAGCAGGAGTTCAGACAGGTGATTGGTCTATAATTCCTTGGGTCAGACAGATCACCCTTTTTAGGGATGAGCACAGTACGTCCCTCGACAAACCAGTCCGGAATCTGCTGCCCCTCGTTCAACCACTTGTTGAAAACTCGGGCCAGACGACGGTGTGTGGAAGGAAATTTTTTCCACCACCAGTTATTTATGCCGTCTGGCCCCGGAGCAGCGAAGTTCTTGGTGCCAACGAGAGCTTGTTGGACTTCCTCCGGACTGATTGCCGGGCACACTTCTTCCGGCTCTTCAAAGGTTCTGTGGCACAGAGCCTCGAAGTGTGCTATTGCTGGAGTGTTGCTATCAACCGGACGTGTTGTTTCGTAGATTCCTTTCCAGAAGCTTTCGACATCGGCTACAGTTGGTGGATTATCGACAACACGCTGTGGCTCTTGAAATAGGCGGGAAGGATTCGTACGGAACAAGGTATTTTGCTCCATACTTCGTACCCGCCTATTTAGCTTTTTCTTGATAGCCATAAGCGCTCGAATCCTATCTAAACAGTGCTGCTTAATAGTGAGCATCACTGTTAGATTTAGAGTGTGGTGCTGGCGTCTGAGTCCGGCTGCTGTTCGCTGGACTTTAGGCGTAAATGCCTTGCCAGTGGTTACGTATTCCACCACACTCTGGATTCGAGAAGCGTGTTGTCTGGCCAACTGTATTTTGCCTTCGATCTTTTGTACACGCCGCTTAGCCTTTTCGATACCGCTCGAGGGGTTGGTATTCCTCTCGCGGGGCACGAGTTGGCTAGCAGCGTTGTACACGGCACAGTTGATCTGCCAAATGTCGGCGTCTTCTGGTAATTCCTCATCGATAACAGCGTCCATCCGAGCCAGGTCTTGTGGCTTTAGGTTAGCCCTGGTGTTAAGGCTAACCCTCGTCCTTAAGTTGACTTCGGCGTACCTTCTAGGATGTTCCCCGTCAGCTCTTTGCCGCGGTGGCAGTGCGGCTGGCGCTTCTACCTGCTGACGGGGTGCCCTTACGTAACCTGTCCTGCGCAGGTAGGATACTTGATCCCTGAGCTGTTGCTCAGAGAAGGCGCGATGCTCTGGATGCGTGTCGCACCAGATTTCGATTATTATTATTATTATTATTATTATTATTATTATTATTATTATTATTATTATTATTATTATTTATTTTTTTTTTTTTGTTAAAAACCAGTCCCCATCTCTGTGGCTCCGACCCTCACAGAGGGGAGCTAGTAGTACCGGCGGCCACTCCCCACACCCGTGGGGTAAGTGACTACTGGGTCCGAGAATCGTGTGCCCTGAGCAGACGTAATGAACTGAGGATGACGGCCTTCTGCATTCTGCCGGCTAAGACCTCTGCCGAATTTCGGCATGCCGGTATGATCTTAAGTTCCGAAAGCAGTGTGTTTCTCGTTCCACCGAGGGCTCCTATAATCAGTACCACTATCTTGATAGTATGGTCTGGATAGAGTCTGCGGAGTTCGAAGAGTAAATCTCGATATTTTGTCCGTTTTTCCTCCTCCTTCAAGACAATGTTGTTCTCCGCGGGTGCCGAGAACTCCACGACAAACATTGTCTTGAGTTGGTGGTCGAGGAGGACTATGTCAGGTTTGTTGGCTTGTATTTGCCTGACGGTGGGAAACGAATAGTTCCAATAAATTAGACACTTCTCATTTCCCACAACGGACTCAATATTCCCCGGAGGGTAAGGCAGCACTGGTGTTTCGTCTATCCCATACGAGTGCCTTAGATGGTAATAAAGCACTCGTAATGCTCCGTCGTGCCTTTGGATATGGGCCGAGAGTGCATATGTCGGACAAGCCGACAACAAGTGCATCAGAGTCTCTGGCGCCCTGCGGCAGGCCCTGCAGCTAACATCAGGGACCTCTATACCCATGACACGACTTCGATAGAGGAGGGTATTAAATACACCGTCCTGGCAAGCCGTTATGAATCCCTCGGTCTCAGACTTCACCCCGGCTGACCTTAAGAAGGCAAAGGTCAGCCTTTCGGATATGCCAAGGTTTTCTATATTTTTATAGAAAATTCCATGCATTGGCTTATCCGTGTGAAGCTGCAGAAAGATGTTGTGTTCTGCAGCTTTTATTTGGGCTTTTCGTCGAGCAGGTTCCAACTCGGTGACAGAGTCGGGATTTACCCGCTCGACGTCGAAGAAGAGACCAAGTTCATCGGCTGCTCTCTGTGCTGCCTTAAACAAAAAGGCTCCTACCCCTGCATTTTCATGGTCCCGGACCATGCAGAGGAGAGGATCCGAACTCCTGATGACCTTACAGGCTCCATCTAGAACCATCCTATTATGGAGACTCTCCAAACTCAAGAGTCCACGGCCTCCCCGATGTCGCGGAAGGTATAGCCGTGGAACGGACGATTTAGGATGCAAGCTCCTATTGAGATTCATCTTCTTGCGGGTTCCTACGTCGAGTTGACGCAACTCTTCTCGACTCCATTTCACTATCCCAAAGGAGTAGAGAAGGATCGGAACGGCAAGCATATTGGTAGCAGACACCTTGTTCTTCCCCGACAGTTCTGAAGACCAGATCTGTCGGAGTCGGTGCTGATACTTGCCGCGGAGAGCGTTTCTCACTACACCCACTTCTTGGGTGGAGCGTTGCTCGACACCCAAGTAAGTGTACGACTCTCCGGCATCTAGATGATATAAGATGCTTCCGTCCACGAGCTGCGAGTCCTCTTCGTAGTTCCCGCATCGTCCTCTCTTGAGATGGGCCAGTGCACATTTGTCCAGCACGAACTCCATGCCGACAGCCTACGTGTACTCCTGTCCACCTGAGGGACTGGTGTAGGTGCCTCTCTCCGGAGGCATAAAGTTTAAGGTCATCCATGTAGAACAGATGCCTTATGCCTCCTATCGCCGGTGGTACCACAGTTATATCCACGGGTTCTCCGGAGCGAAACCGATAATGGCAGTAGTGAGATGCACAACAGAAGGGGGCTGAGGGAGTCTCCCTGAAATACTCCCCTTCTGAAAGTTACCGACTCCGTCTGGACTCTCTCATTACCCGATGTAATGGTAAAGCGAGTCCTCCAGAGCGGCATCAGTTCTTCGATGCATCTCACTACGGGACCGGGTACCGCAAGACATCGGAGCAAGTGAACAATAAGCTCATGCGATGTCATATCAAATGCCTTGCTGTAGTCGATCCAGGCTATGGAGAGGTTCCACTTATACTGCACGGAGTCCTGTGTGACACATCTGTCAATCAACAGGTTCTCCTTGCAGCCAGCGACACCTCTCTTCGATCCTCGTTGTTCATATATCCGTTCGTAAACCGGTTCAACTGTGTGGAGCACTCGCATGTACAAGATGCGCCTAAACACCTTGTAACATGCGTTTAAACAGGTTATCAGTCAGTAGTTCCTTGGGTTAGACAAATCTCCGTTCTTGGGGATCAGCACTGTCTGCCCTTCAACCACCCAAGAAGGAATTTGCTACTCCCCATTTAGCCAGGCATTAAAATTCTGGCCAAATGGTGGTGGGTGCTCGGTAACTTTTTCCACCAAAAGTTATTTATCCCATCGGGACCTGGAGCAGCAAAGTTCTTAGAGCCCTCGAGAGCACTTCGATCCTCTTCTGGGGTTATTGGTTGGCACAAAAGATTTCAAAGTGTGCGAGGGCCGGAGAGTCTCGATTGAGTGGAAGCTTCTCCTCGTAAAGCGTTTTCCAGAAATTTTCCACCTGATCTACAGTCGGCAGATTCTCTGCAACACGCGGAGACGGTTTGAAAAGGCGCGAGGGCTTTTGGCGGAAGAGTTTATTTTCCGCCAGCCCCCTCGCCCGCCTCACTAGTGATTCTTTACAAACCACTAGCATTCGTATTCTGTCGAGACAGTGCTGTTTGATGGTTCGCAGCACTGCCTCAATGAGTGTGTGATGGACGCGTCTTAGGTTGGCGGCTATTCGACGCACTTTAGGCGTAAACGGCCTATTGGCCGCCATGTAGTCCATCACACATTGGATACGAGATGTGTGTTGCCTCGCAGACAGGATCTTGGTTTCCATCTTTTGTATGCGCCGCTCCGCCCTCTCCTGTGCGGAGGCAGTATTAGGCCTCTCCCTCCGAGAAAAGCGTTGAACAGCGGCATACACAGCACAGTTAATGTGCCAGATGTCAGCCCGTTCTGGTAACGTATCACGAAGTTCTTCATCCACTCTGGCGAGGTCTTGTGGCCTGAGGGCTTTTATGTGGTATAGCCTCTGTCTGGTACTGAGGCCCTCTGGTACTGGTGGAACAAGGAGAACGACTTCCTCAACCGGTGAATGCGGCGGTCTTTCGGCCACCTCATTTACCGGTCCAGGAGCAGCCCTCATGTAGCCCCTTCTACGAAGATGGGATACATAGTCACGCAGATTTTGTGGCGTGAAGGCGCCATGCTCTGAATGCCTGTCACACCACAGAGCATGCATCCGCCCCATGTATCCCCTTCGTGCGGGCTCACTGCTTTCGTAGCATTGCAGAAGGTCGTTCCTTAGCTCATCCATCCACTCAAAGCGTCCTTGTCCATAGCGTTCGTCATCAACGGGCGTTCTATCGGGTTGGGCCCCACCACCTTGCCCTTGACCCCTATCCGGACGAGGTCGATTGTGGGGGACCTCTCTTCGGTTTACGGGAACCAGAAGTCAGGGCTTGTGGGTGGTTAGCCCAACAAGCCCACGACCGACACCAGAGGGGAACGAGCTTTTCCCTCCCGGGTGCACTAGGGCTGCCGGTTCGGTTTTGCACCCCCAGCTGGAGTAAGTGGTGGCGCTACTCACCAAAGGCCTTGATAGATGAAAGTCAGCCCCTCCTGCTTATTTATTATTATTATTTTTTTTTTTTTTCGGGTAGCCCGCTGCCGGACAGGACTTCCGTGGCCTCCGACACCTCACGGTAGCCGCGCCGGCAAATTCTTTACAGCCACTCTCCACGACCTGTGGAGTTAGTGACTGTAAATACCTAAATCGTGTGCCCTAAGTAGACGAAGGGACCCCAAGATAACCGCCTTCTGCATCTGGCCTGCCAACCATTCTGCCGAATTCTGACAGGCCGGTATGATCTTCAATTCTGAGAGCAGCGATATTTGGTCCATTTTCCCCCCTCCTTCAAAGCGATGTTTGTCTCAGCAGGTGCTGAGAATTCGATTACAAACATCACTTTGTTCTGATGGTCGAGGAGGACTATGTCAGGCTTGTTGGCTTGAATTAGCCTGACCCTACTATTTTGCCATGCATACACTCCAGACCCAAGAGTCCTCCCCCCCCCCCCGATGACGTGGGAGGTAAACACGAGGAACGGACGATCTAGGATGAATACTCCTATGGATGTTCATCATCTTGCGGGTGTCTCTGTCTAGTTGGCGCAGCTCATCTACCGTCCATTTTACTACCCCAAAGGAGTAGAGCAGAACAGGAACGGCAAGCATGTTAGTAGCAGGCGCCTTATTCTTCCCCGAAAGTTCGGACGACCAAATCTTTCGGAGTAGGCGTCTGTACTTGCCGCGGAGAGATTCCTTGATTTGTTGCACATCCTGGATGTGATGTTGCACACCCAGGTATGTGTAGGTCTCTCCGGCATCCAGATGTCTTAGGATGCTTCCGTCTGCGAGCTGCGCGTCCTCAGAAAATTCCCCGCATCGTCCTTTCTTGAGGTGGACGACCGCGCACTTGTCCAATTCGAACTCTATACCAATGGCCCGCGTGTACTCCTCGACCACTCTTAGAGCATTTTGAAGTTCACGCTCTCCGGAGGCATACAGTTTCAGATCATCCATATAGAATAAATGAGTGACCTTATGCCTCCGGTTGCTGGGTGGTCCACAGTGGTACCCGCGAGTTTGACGGAGTTCAACAGATAACGGCAGCAGTTAGATGCAAAAGAGGAGGGGACTCAGAGAATCTCCCTGGAATACTCCTCTTTTGAATGCCACCTGCTCTGTCGTAACCCGCTGAGCACCTGATTTTATGGTGAAGCGGGTCCTCCAGAGTGGCAGCAGTTGTTCTATGCATCTCACTAGTGGCTCTGCTACCGCAAGACATTTGAGCAAATGTAACAAAAGTTCATGTGATGTTGTGTCAAATGCCTTACGATAGTCAATCCAGGCCATCGATAGATTCCGCTTGTACTACACAGAGTCCTGTGTAATACAGCGGTCTACCAGCAGGCTGTCCTTACAACCTGCCATGCCCTTCTTGGCGCCACGCTGCTTGTACATCTGCTGGAAGACCGGGTCAACCTGCCGTAGGGTCCGAGCATACAAGATATGAGTAAATAGCTTGTAGCAGGAGTTCAGACAGGTGATTGGTCTATAATTCCTTGGGTCAGGCAGATCACCTTTTTTAGGGATGAGTACAGTACGTCTCTTGACAGACCAGTCCGGAATCTGCTGCCCCTCGTTCAACCACTTGTTATTATTATTATTATTTTTATTTTGTTTTTAAAATCACAGCTTTTTGCTAGCAGATTTTACATTCCCGGGGAGAATTTCATCTTATCTTGGGCAGTTTAAAAATTTCCAGGTTAAGTGGCATGGAGGATAACACTTTTCTGAATAACTTGTGCCAAATACTCGGCAAGTCTAGATAATTGTCTAACGTTCTTTTTTAGTTGTTTTGACATAACTCCTTCGACTGAAATTATAATTGGTTTGCACCCGGTTAAGTTCCCAGATATGCTTTATCTCTATTGATAAGTTCTCATATCTAGAGACTTTTTCAACCTCAGTTTTAACAAGATTAGCTGTTAGAGGGCAATCGATGTCGATTATAAATGCCGTTTTGTGCTGTTTGTCTATGAGAACTATGTCAGGCCTATTATAATCTACTGTTCTGTCCGTTAATATAGGACTGTCCCAATAGAGTAAATAATCTGTAGAGTCCAAGACTGGCATAGGCTGGAAGCGGTAGTAAGGAGAAGGATTATCTGTTAGCTTTAACTTTTTCGCAAGTTCTACGTGAATTACTTTTGCCACTTGGTTATGTCTACCAAAGTAGGCATTATCGGCTAGAGCTGGTCAGCCGGCTGTAATGTGCTCGATGGTTTCTCCTGGTCTGTGGCACTTTCGACGTGCATCTTCGACGCTCCTCTTCAAAATGATCCTCTCGTAGTTTCTTGTTCGTACTACCCGATCCTGAATTGCAGTTCATTATTATCATTATTATTATTTTTTTAACAGTTTAAAAAATATAATGTAATAATTCATCAATTTTAACGAAAGTTGGTGTAACCATGCGCTTTATTGAACTAAACATCCGTGCCAAATTTTGGATCAAAATATTTATTCAAACAGCTGAAAATCAACAATAATTTCGAAATTTCCATCGCATTTTGTTTAAGTGCATCGACTCGTAGTGGGACAATTTTTCTTTTAAAATGTAGGTTTTTACATATACTTTACGGTGTTGTTTAGAAAGAAAAAAAAAAATTAAAATTAAGCCAATTTTTTGGAATTTAATTGTAATTATGGATATTGCACGTATAAACAATTTCGAATAACTACGTAATTTTTTTTTTAAACCAAAAACGATAACCGAAATATGAAAGTATATGAAATAACCAACGTTTTAAAAAAAAAAGAATGATGTTCTACTTGAACTTGAATCCGTGATACGTTAGTTTTTGCGTTTCAGTCGATTAATAAGTAAACGTATTGATATTTTTTCTTGAAATTTGCGCATATTGTTCCAAAATGATTATATTTCTTTCTCTGCTAGTTGAAAATTATCCACAACTGAAACTTTTTAAATTACATCGCATAAAGCACCATTTAGGACATAACGCACGTTCGAAAAAAAAATTATCTACCCACTCCCTGAATATTGTAACTAGGCAACTGACTTAATTAATGGTAATACATCACTCCATTTTCATCATAACGAATCTTTTTTTTAACATTTTTAGTCTTTTTCGTATATTCTGATTCTTTTATTTAACAAAATATAATTTGTTAAGTTATTATTCATCAAAAATTCAACAATGTTTATTATTTTATAATGTTTTTGGCTTTTGTCATATCTGATTTTCCGTTTCTTTTTAAAATGTTTGTGTTTTGTGTTTATTTTCAATTTTTAGTGTATTGTAACGTAAAATAATTAGTTTAGCAGTTATTTAATTGAAATTCATTGGAAATTTTAGTTTTATAATATTTATTTTGTGGGACCAGACTGGATATCATTTATATAAATGATACTTAAAATATATTCTGTTTATGAAATTAACATGATTACTTTTAGTTGGTATACCTATTTATTTATTTTTTATTCACCAATAAATCAACATACATAGATCATTTATTTACGGATTGCTGTACAAGATAATGTCAATAGTAATTTAAATAATAAATTATAATTTAAATATATAAATATAAAAAAATTAATAAGATATATGGCCATAGCCAGTTAAATCAATAATTTAATTTACTTAATATTAATATGAAGCAAATATACAATATACATGTTTTATGTGCTATTTATGTAATATTTTTTATGTGAAAAAAACAATTAAAAGCTATATTGTTACTCTTTACATATTACAGTCTTCCTAAAATTACATAATGTTGTACAGAATATGTCATCATCACACAATTATTTCAGACATTATACAATATTCAATGGTGAACTAGAGTAATTTGACCAACAAATATGTTTTCTAAAGTACTATTATATAATATGCGAGCTAATATGCTATTAACATATAGTAGGAACAGTATAGTGGTTCCAATTTTGAGCCTTATGGTGCTGCGAATGATATCTCATATGGAAAAACGATTTTCTAGAAAACGTCTTTAACGATTTTATAAATTGATCTAACAAGATACTATTATTGGGTTTTTCCGTAAAATTCACATAAAGGTTATTTACTGATAAACAAATAATTTGAAAGTCAGTCGAGAAAGTAAGTCGTCAAGTTCGTCCTCAGTTTGTTTCAGTGTTATTTCAGAACATTACAAAAATGACACAAATTTGTGCATTTAATCCCTACCCTTTTACATGAACAAAGTTTTGTTTTGCAACCCGATTTACACATACAGCAAATAGTCTTCAATAAATTATCTGGATTTTTATCTGCAAATCTTAACCCTTTCTGTATTTGAAAATACACCCTCAATGAATGCTCGTTTGCAGCATCTTCGGTTGGTGGGAGAACAGATAATTTATATGATGTTTTTGAAGTGCATTTTTTAAAACATTCAAAACGCAGAACGTGTAAAGATGTGTTTTTCATTGGATCTGAGCCATACAGTGCTACGATACAACTTATGCCAGCAGCAAATATCATTGCCTTTGTAGCTTGTCGATCGTAAAAAACTTGCACATCTTTTTGTAAGAATGGATATTTCATAAGCATACTAATAATTTTTTTTACCCAATTCTTGAAAAGGCAGAAGTTGTATCACATCCGCAAAATGCGTGTAGAAACATTACACAGTTATTTAAATTGTGATACTTAAAACTATTTTGAGTAAAATACTTGTCACATACGTTGCCTATCATTGGTTTGTAGAAATAAATATTGTCTTCTATTATTACAGCGAGCTGTGTCAAAATAATTATTAAATCGACATCTTCACCTACAATTATTACATTGTTGTTTACATTTTTTTTTAGAAATCGCAGTCTGAATGATGTCTGTATCTGCGTCTTCTTTGCATAAAAGGACACCTATTTTACAGCTATTTAATTGTTTAGCCAGCATTGAAATAAAATTTTCTTTATTTTTACTGTTTGACAAAAATTTATGTTGAGGAACAGCAGGTTTCATAGATTCTGTGAACGAAATCTCTGCACAACAATTTCTTTGCAGTCTGCGCATACGCTCTGTGATTTTCGTACTTTGAAATTCATTTGCGTAACCATCAAAGACTACAATACTATTATCAGAATAATATTTTCTTATATATTCTACGTATAAATATATATTTTCTGCATACGTGAAATCACGGTGCCAAGTAACTTTATGCAACAAAAAACAACCATCAATTACGAAAAACAAATTATTTAAATTCGGAATTTTCACAAGAGGCTCAAATAACTCATACAATACTGATTTCGGTGTCTTTCGTATACCATTATTATCAAACAAGCATAAAGGGTAAGGTGTGAGTTCATATTTGAAAAATTCTTCTAATTGTTTATCATCTTTCTTTAACAAGGATATTCTTTGGAATAGAAGAGTAGGATCAATTGACACTTCTTCTTTATTCACTTTGACAGTAGAGTACATCACGCTTAAGGGTATTACACGTAACTTCCGTTGTATCTTGACATCCTTCAATTGTACATTGAAGATTTTCTTTATTCCAATGCTGTTGGTAGCGATTGGAAATAATAATCACTTGTTATTTTTCAGAAACTGCCAATTATTTGTTATTTGATAAGAGAACGAAAAAGCTAGGTAGTTTATAAACATGAAAAAAAAATAATTTAAACCAGCTAAGCTTCGTATTATTGACCAGAGACCACAAGGAGAACGTCACTCCCGTTCGGGCAGCGAGAAGCAGTAGTACGTATTTATCACCGAAAAATCTGAAAATGGCAAAAGATTCTTCAGAAAAGCTCCTCTAGGGGTCTACGAGACACGCGAGACTACACTGAGAAATCCATAACATTTCATATCACACTAGCGAAAACAACAATTCTTCATATTACTCTGAAGCAACGAAGCAAAAGTGGCTCAATTACAAAAATTATTTCGTACTTCAGATAACACATCGCAAATAATCAATATTGTCTTGAATTGTTTAATTAAACAGAGAAATAATCTACCTAGATTAAAATTTCCAATGCATTTTAATTAAATAACTGCTAAACAAATTATTTTACGTTACAATACACTAAAAGCCAAAAACATTATAAAATAATAAAGATTGTTGAGTTTTTGATGAATAATAACTTATATTTTGTTAAATAAAAGAATCAGAATATACGAAAAAGACTAAAAATGTTAAAAAAGAGACTCGTTATGATGAAAATGGAGCGATGTATAATACCATTATAGTTATTAAGGTACCAAGGGTGTTATAAGGATAATAACGCACCGAGGTCGGCAGTGTACAATCCCGAGGGCCTTTGGCCCGAGGGAGTGTACGTCGACCGAGGGCGTCATTATCCTATAACACCCATGGTGCCTTCAACGTTTAATGTCCTGCAAGTCTGTTATTTAATTCGAATTTCTTTTTTTTGACATTTACGATTTATTAATTTGACATCTATTATATTCAGAACGATTTGATTTAAAAGAGAGTAAATATCAAAATTGTTTGTAAACGCCGCCGTTGTATAGCAACGCATTTTGTTTGTCAATAACGCTATCATAATTTGCTTGTTTTGGGTTGTATTATAATTTTATAATGCCCTAGGGCGTTATAGATATTCATAACGCCCTAGGGCGTTATTTTTCATTTAATGTATCTCAAAATAGGGTGGTTATTGTAAACTAACAGACTTGTAGGACATTAATTAAGTTAGTTGCCCAGTTACAATATTCAGGGAGTGGGGAGATAATTTTTTTTTCGAACGTGCGTTATGTCCTAAATGGTGCTTTATGCGATTTAATTTAAAAAGTTTCAGTTGTGGATAATTTTCAACTAGCAGAGAAAGAAATATAATCATTTTGGAACAATATGCGCAAATTTCAAGAAAAAATATCAATATGTTTACTTATTAATCGACTGAAACGCAAAAACTAACGTATCACGGATTCAAGTGCAAGTAGAACATCATTCTTTTTTTTAAACGTTGGTTATTTCATGTACTTTCATATTTCGGTTATCGTTTTTGGTTTCACAAAAAAATCACGTAGTTATTCGAAATTGTTTATACGTGCAATAACCATAATTACAATTAAATTCCAAAACATTGGTTTATATTAAATTTTTTTTTCTTTCCAAACAACACCGTAAAGTACATGTAAAAACCTACATTTTAAAAGAAAAATTGTCCCACTACGAGTCGATGCACTTAAACAAAATGCGATGGAAATTTCGAAATTATTGTTGATTTTCAGCTGTTTGAATAAATATTTTGATCTAAAATTTGGCACGGAGGTTTAGTTCAATAAAGCGCATGGTTACACCAACTTTCGTGAAAATTGATGAATTATTACATCATATTCCTTAAACTGTTAAAAAATGGGAATTTTTGGTGGTTTTTATTTTTTTGCAAATTTACAAATTATCAAGAAGTTTCTTAATATGCCTAGTTAGTCCGGTGATATTAGGAAAATGTCTCGGAAAGTTTTGGGACAAGCCAAAAATTAGTCTACCCCCTACAGAATTTCCTCAGGAATCCGAAAAAAATAGTGTTGACCACTCAAAATGGCGGCTTTAATTGTTATTCAGCTTTTTGTAAACAAAATGAATTTTGCAACTTACTTGTTTGCTTATATCTTCGCTTCTAAAGGTCGTAGAGAAACGTTCGACCCGACTAACGATTTCGACACCCAAAAGTCTCTTTTTAAAAAATTATTAAATTCAAAAATTTATTTTTTATAAAAATGTTTTAGGTACAATGTATGTATTTAATCTAAGAAAGCTAGTTACAGACTGAATCTAAAACAATGCAAAATAGGAAAGAAGGCACAGCGCCTTATCTTCTAAGTATCAGGTTACAACTGCTGATGCTGGGAAACATAGTCGTCCGCTTATAATTTAAATGGGGGGTCGATACATAATTCCTCCCCTCGAAGATTCAACTACGGAGTGCAGCGAGGAAGTTGAACGTTTGGTGGGATGGCTTCTGGTCGATTTCCCTCGATGTCTTCATTATGTTTACTTCGTCTGGCTAATATACATTTTTTATATGAAAAATATGAGATGATTAAAATAACCATAACATAGAGGAGTACTGTCCATGTACTGGGAATATTGGAGATTCCAATTTCGTCATAAGATATTTGGGGTTGATTTTCAATTATTTGTTTTTGAATATCCTGTAGTTCGTCTAGGTTGATATTCTCTAAGTGGATGGTAAAGTTTTGGTTTGGTGTAGGATTTTCCTCTTGGTCTAGTTCTGGGAAAAATATCGGCTCGTTTTGATTTATGGCTTGCTGTTTATTGCTGATCTTCTCTCGGGTGCTAATTATTTCGCACCCTATTGGGATGTTGATTAAATAGGTACCAATTAACTTTTGGACCTCTTCTTGTTGTTTGCATTTCATGGTGATTGCCTGCTTGCTGGGAAATATACCAATCCATTGTGTCGATTCTTCTAGTTGCTTGATTACGGCTCTTGTAGTTTTGATCTGGGTTCTTTGACAGCTTGCGGTGTTCTTCATATCCAGGAGTTGTATTTCACAAGGGCTGTCTTCGTCGATTTCTTTTATGTCAAGTTTCTTACAAGCATAATATTGTGGTGCCATTTTGGTGCATATGTCACTTTCGAATGTAAAGTACAATTTGTCTTTTAGCAAATATCTATTATTTGGAATTATTGCCTTGAATTGACTCTGACTATACACAGGAATTGGGTACAGGTGATAATAATTAAAGGTTTCAGGGTACATGATTGGTAAACGAAGTAAGTAGGTGATTTTATTATAGGGGATAGGATATAACATTCAATTTCTATTAATTTTTCTATTAGTAGGGTATTTTCTAGTGTTATTTCAAAGGGCAATTGTCCCGGTTGTATATTTTTTTCCAATTTTAATAGTTCTTTGAACAGATCGACAGTTTTTATTATACTTGGGTGCATGATATTTAATCTGGTGAACGTAATTGAATTTTCTATATCTTGGAGAATAGAGTTAATTATTTCATACATATTTATAATTTGATTTAAAATGTCTTTCATGAAATTAGTAGTTTTGCGTTTTAAGTCTCGTTCAGCAATGGCGGCAATCCGTTCGATTTCTGATTGTAATACTTTTTCATTATGAGATATTTGTTGAATGGTTAAATTAAATTTATTAATTATGTCTATAGAGATTGAGTTTTGTTTTGTAATGCTTGCAGCCAATTTATTTTGATTATTTTGAATTTGCCTAATGAGATTGTCATACCGTTCTCCGTCGGTGGCATCCAAATTACCAGATATTGATTTAAAAATAGAACCTAGACCGTTTATTAAACCTCTTTTGGTTCTTTGGGGATGCGGAAGAATTTCTTTTAACTTGATTTCGACCTTTTCTTCCGTCAACTTTAATATTTTAACATAGTTTGATGTATCTTGGGAGTAATTTTTATTCAAATTAATGCTATGCATAAGATTTTCTGATTGTTCATGTAGCTTATTAATTTCGGTGATAATTGGGTTTAAATCATAGTAATGGATCAAGGTGTGACTATATTCTTGTACCTTTGCCAGTCCTAGTTTAAGTGGTATTAATCCGGGGTTGTTTTCTAAGCTTTTGATTGTTATTCTCTCTTGTATCCGAGTACAAGGGGAAATCTGAAATATAACAGTTTAGTTATTTAAAATCGTAAGTTTTCTTTAGTGGTCTTTTTAAGTTATCCATGTGGATTTTGTTTTCGGTCGATACGGTTTTTGAATTTTTGTCTACCGTTTTTATTACCGTTGGTTTATGAAATTTATTCGCGGTCTTTTGCCTTTTATGTTTTTTAATATAAGTGGTTGATTTAGACTGAAATAATTTTGGATCATCGCGATTTTGATTTAGTTTCTCTATAGTTTTTTCTTTATTTTCTATAAGGTTTTCATTTATTTTTGAGTACATTAATTTAGTCCTTTCTTTATGTTCGTTAATATAATCGTTAACGAGTACCTTTTCAATGTCCATATCGAATGGATTTTCATTATTTATGTGTCCTTTAATGATGTCTATTGGTTTTAACTTTGTTGTCGAATGAATCGAGTGGTTATACGCTAGTATTGCATAAATCATTTTCATGTGTACTGGAGTTTTTAAAAATCCTCTAGTATTTAGTAACCGTACATGCTCTATTAATGTTGAGTGTAATCTCTCTATGGGACCATTAGATTGAGGGTGATTGGGTGAACAAAAATGCAATTTTATTTTGTGCAAGTTAAGAAGTTCGGTAATAACTGAATTTTTAAATTCTGAACCGTTATCAACGATAATTTGTTTTGGAACGCCATGATGGGAGAAAAATGTTATTAAATTGTTTACGATTTCGGTAGAACATAGGGACATTAATTTGTATGCCTGTGCATATTTCGAAAATGTATCTATGATAGTCAAAAATTTGGTTTGTTCTAAGGTAAAAGCGTCTATATGAATAATTTCAAAAGGTTGAACCGGGGTTGGTGTAATATTCATTTTCATTCTTACGGGATGCCTTTCGTATTTTCCTTGTTGACAAATTTCACAGTCGTTTATATATGTTTGAATTGAATTTTTCATTTCGGGCCAATAATATCGCTTCCTGATTTGTTGCTCGGTTTCATTTATACCACGATGGTTGCTTTTGCTTTCGTGATAATTTTTTATTATTTCCTGAACATCGTCCTTATTACTGACATCGATTAATTTTAGTTTACAATTTTTTAATTTTAGGTACGGCCATTTAAAGTTCTTACGTATAACTTCACAAAATGGTTCATACATATCAGGGTCTTCAAAATATAAATGATAAGGTGTTTTTGGCACTACATAGTTTTTGAAAAAGTTGATTATATCTTGCTCGAATTGATTTTGAGATATTTGACAATCTAGGCGTTGCTTTTTATTGAATAATATCGTCAGTTTTGGTCTAGCAGGGGAATGTAGAACCGATTTAATAATTATTTGATTTTGTCCGTAATTAACGGGTGTTTCCACGATGGGAATTTCTGCTATGGGATGGTGCTCGGCATTTGTGTGTACAGTAATATTATCATTATCGTTATCGTCCTCGGGGTTATCAGTCTCTAATCTGTGTTCATCTGGTAGTACCCGAGTGGAAATATTGTCGATTTCCGGATCTGGAGGTTCCGCGGGTTCTGGGGATTCCGAGGGTTGAGCTGAAGTGCTAGCGCCGATTTGCTCTTTAAACTTGTCAATATATTCAAATATATCACTCGTCTCTTTTGCGTGTAATTCTATGCGGGATAACGCGTCTGCGTTCGTATTTAATTTACCCTTTTTATATATGATATTGTAGTCGAATTCTTCCAACTTGAAACGCCATCTTATTAATTTAGAATTTGGCTCTTTTAACGAGAATAGCCACTGTAGGGGTTTATGGTCAGTTATTATGTTAAATTTCCGTCCAAAAAGGTATGGCCGGAAGTATTTAGTAGCCAAACGATAGCCAAAAGTTCCCTTTCTATCACGCTATAATTTTGTTCGGAATCATTCAAAGTTCGAGACGCGTACGCGACGGGTAAGTCTTTCCCAATTTGGCCCTGGGACAAAATGGCGCCAACGGCCACATTGCTCGCATCAGTGGTTAAATTGAACGGTTTTGTGAAATCGGGGTATTGCAGGATAGGCTCGTTAATCAACAAATTTTTACAAACTTCAAAACAAGATAAGAATTCTTCGTCGTGGGTGATTTTTGCATTTTTCTTTAAGCATTTCGTCATCGGTTTGGTAATTTTGGCGAAATTATTTATAAATCTCCTATAATAACCCAATAGTCCCAAAAAGCCTTTAATTTGTTTAGTTGTCTTAGGGACTGGGTAATTTTTTATAGCTTTTATTTTATCCGGGTTTGGCTTAACCCCGTTCGGTGTAACAATGTGGCCTAGGTAGGCCACTTCCTTGCGTAAAAATTCTGACTTGTCTAACTGAATTTTGAAATTTGATTGTCTAAGTCTATCAAAAACTGATCTTAACCTTTCTATATGTTCCTGAAGTGACGTAGAAAAAATTATTATGTCGTCTAAGTAAACTAAGCATTTTTCGTTTTGTATACCACGAAGAATATTGTCCATAATTCGCTGAAACGTCGCGGGCGCGTTTTTTAGGCCAAAAGGCATTCTTAAATACTCGTAATGCCCGTTTTCTGTGTTAAAAGCTGTTTTGGCTATGTCGCTTTCGTCCATCTCTATCTGATGAAAACCACTAGCCAAATCCAAGGTGGTAAAGTATTGACATTTACCTAACTTGTCCAATAAATCGGTAATATTGGGAAGTGGGTATCTGTCGTCGACCGTCTTTTCATTCAGTTTGCGGTAGTCCACCACTACACGCCACTTCTGTATTCCCGAAGCATCGGGTTTTTTGGGCACCACCCAAATAGGTGATGACCACGATGAATTGCTAGGCCTTATTATATTTTGATCTAATATTTTTTTCATTTGGTTTTCTACTTCCTTTTTGTGGATGAACGGGTAACGATATGTTTTCGTATATATCGGTACTTCGTCCGTCGTATTAATTTTATGTTTAATTTGATTAGAAAAAGTTAATTTAGTGTTTTCTTGATAGAAAATGTCTGAATATTCTTTACATAAATTTTCAATTTTACTTTTTTCTTCCGGGTTTAGATGGTCGGTACGAATGTTAGATAGGCTTAAGTATGATTTTGGTGTTTCATCAAAATTGTTTAAGTTTATTTCATGAATTGATTTTTTTTCGAATCTCTCAACTACTATAGGTTCGGAAAAGTCTAGAGTGATGGGATTGACCGTATTATTTAATATTGTAGTAATAGCTTCGCCATTGTTGGCGGTGGCTAAACATTCTGGTATCTCACAATTGTGAATTTTTTGATAAGGAATTATTATTTCTCCATTTTCTAGAGACGTTTTTATTTTTATTACTTGTTCGCTGCGAGGTGCGATTGATATTAAATTTAATTCGTTTTTTGTTTTATAGTAAGATAAGGTAATTTTTGTATACGGCGTTATCAATAATCCTTTGTCGAAGTTTAAGCTAGCCTGAAGTATTTTTAAATTATCCAATCCGATTAATCCGTGAAAACTATTATGAAATCTAAATAAAAAGAATTTTAAACTTGTTGGTTGTGGTAAATTAAATAGTTTTGAAGATGGTATTAATGCACTTTCTTTGTGAGCGGATTTTTGAAAAACGGTAGAGACTATAAATGGATCATTTTGAATACAGTTAGGGTATAATTTATGAGCAAGATTAGGGTCGATAAATGATTTCGTTGAACCCGAGTCGATTAAAAATTTTAGGTTATGTTCAGGTAGTATAATATAGGGTAATTCATTAGAATTGGTGGCATTGATTGAGATAATTTCAGGGTTTACGTTTGATCGTCGACCGGTGGGTCTTGCTGAAAATTTACATTTTCTTGCTGAAGATTTATATTATCTTGCTGAAAATTTATATTATCTTGCTGAAAATTTATATTATCTTGCTGAAAATTAATATTATCTTGGTAATATGCCTCGTTTACGTCTCCGTAAGTTTCAGGAAGGTTTTGGTTGTCATACTCGTAAACACCGCTAGAGGTTGGTTCAATTTCGTTTACTTCAGTGTTATGAAGTTCATGGGAAGCGAAATTTCTTTGAGGGGGCCGATATTGATTTGAGGTCGATGGTCCCGGTTGAGGTCGGAAATTATTCGAAGTTTGCCTCGTTGATATACTCATAGGAGTGGGGTTAGGCAGATTTTTGTATGGATTTGGCCTGAAAACGTTTTGGTTTTGGTTCCTGAATATTTGCGAATTTGTGAAAAATCTCTGCTGTGGATTGTTCACTCTAGGGTGAAATTGAATCGGTTGAGATGGGAAACTATTTTGTTGACGAAATTGATTACTCTGAGTTTGATAATTGAATGAGGGCATTTGGCCATTGAAAGGGTTTCTGGGGAAGTGGTTCATTGGTCTGCTGAAATTATTTACTGGTCTATTAAAGTTATGCATTGAATTTTGTTGATGAATGGTTGGGAATATTGGTCTTGGTTGTACAGGAGCCTGTTGTACGAAATTTTTGTTAGTCAAATTTTGATAATAGTGCGTATTATCTTCTTGAGTAATAAATTGCATCGCCTCTTTCATGTCTTTGGGGCGCATGCAACGAATAGTTGTGCCTAGAGGTTCTTTTAGCCCTGACAAGAATGTTTTTAGAGTAAGATTGTTATAGAGAGCTCGTTTTAATACTTTGGCTTCTGCTTCTTTTTCATGAATGTCTACATATGAACATATTAAATTTAATAATTGTAAGCAACGGTCGTAAAATTGTTGCGGTTTTTCGCTTGGAAGCTGTTTTAGCAAAACTAAATCTCTATTTAGACAAGCTTCGTCGCGTTGATCTGCAAAGTTTCTATATAAAGTGTCTTTTAGTTCTTGCCAAGTAGTAACACTCTGTATATTAACAACTAATTTAGCGTTATCTGTTAATTTGCCTATTAGCGAGTTTAATAAAAACACGTTATGAAAACTATCAGGGTGAGCTGTGTCGTAAAATTCTGATATAATGCTATCACAAATACTTAAATATCTATTTAATTCGTTCGGATTTCCGTCAAATTGCGGAACGCATTTTAAATACTCTGGTTTGAACTGAGTCATTTTCGTATTATTTAAGGTTAAATTAACTTCTAAATTACTTATTTCACTAGAATATTGAATGTTATTTTCTGGTTTATGTGAGGAACTAGAAGGCAAAAGAGAATTATTATCTTCTACGTCTGAGTCAGTTAAAGGTGATAAGCTTAAGTTTTCAAAAAGTTTTTCGAGTGACATCAAACTGTACTTACATTAATATTGTTGTGACTTTGAGCATCGTTTTTCACTAACTATGAGGAGCCCTCAAATGGATGAGCGATTTTGTCTTCTCCAAATTACGAGTTCCTTGCAGAATGGGACGATGTAGTTCCAATTCTCGTGAATTATTGTTGAAAGAGTCTTGCACAGGTTTGCGATAAACTGGGTTTCCTAATGTTCGAGGAGCCACTCTGTTTTAGGCACTTTCGCGAATTTTTCACTTTTTTGTCCGATAATCGATTAATCGTTGAAACGAAAATTATCTGTTCGATACACGATAATTTCGATAATCCTTAGACCGACTGCGCCACTAACGATTTCGACACCCAAAAGTCTCTTTTTAAAAAATTATTAAATTCAAAAATTTATTTTTTATAAAAATGTTTTAAGTACAATGTATGTATTTAATCTAAGAAAGCTAGTTACAGACTGAATCTAAAACAATGCAAAATAGGAAAGAAGGCACAGCGCCTTATCTTCTCTAAGTATCAGGTTACAACTGCTGATGCTGGGAAACATAGTCGTCCCCTTATAATTTAAATGGGGGGTCGATACATAATTCCCGTCAATTTCTTCGTTACGGGTTCCCTTATAAGGAAAGTATATGCAATGGATTGATTGTTAATAACATTTTATGACAAGAAACTAAAAAAATTGAATTTCTCGATCCTCGAACTTTGAAGTACTGTAGAAACAAATATAAAATCTGCATGTTAACGATACTATGAGAAGTAGTACATATTTTTACCCTTAATGAAATGCACTTTGTCCCGTTGCAAAATATTAATTATTTTTTTTGCAATTAATTTATAAAAAAAAAATTCAAACTGTTATACTAAAAGATCATATTAATATTTTACAGTTCTGTTTCGGTAAAAATATTGTATTTGACGTACATTTACGTAATCAAAAAGAATAGGTATTGCAAAAAAATTTTAATTTGCGACTTTTTTATGCAAAAAATCAATTTGGCAACTTAAACAAATGTAAATATCTCAGTGGATTTTGCATAAAATTTATTGCAACTAACGGCATTTTAATTGTCATAAAAAAACACGAATTTAAGAAAAAAAAAATTTTTGCTCTGATGCTTTGGAGCCGAGATATGAAGATTTCACGTTTTTTGTGATTACGGCGAAATTTGAAAATATTTTTACTTGAAAATTTAACTGAATATACCTCAGAGTGTGTGTTATCACTTACATAAAGTGCCTAGACTATATATCTAGATGGGCCATGGAAAAAAAATCGAGAAAATTGCATCCTTGGCGCTCGCGCTAACACTAGAAGCCAGATCCCCCTCCCCCTTTACTGCTAGTGGCGTACTTGGACAGTTTTACGGCGGCGCCAGCTTCATTTCTCTTTTTCTCGGCTTCAGGAGTGGCTAGACGGACGTTTTTTTTTTAATTCAACTTATTTTTTTTTCTCAGCTTTCCGATTATTCGATTATTTTTCAATCATTCAATTACGTTGCTTCATACAATAAATATGTAAAGATTACATACAATTTATTTGATAAGACATTGATGAGTGACTAGTTTTTACTCTTATTGCGGATTTTGTATTTAAAAATTAATTTATTGAATGTACAAACTAAAGCTTATTTTCCTGTCCTCGTTTTTTTTAGGGTGATTTCCTGTGTCGGACTCGCTGTCCGTTTCGTCTCGCATTTCTGCGTACAGACAATCATTGTCATCATCGTCATTATTTATATCAACATTTCCAATAACTTCCTCATTTTCTTGCATTTCATTTAATTTAAACTGACAGACATCAATATTGATTTAATTTGTTTTAAACAGCGAAATAAACATCTAATTCATAACATAACAATAATGCGTGATTGCTTAAATTATAGAATGTTTGTAAAATTGTAAAAAACGTTGCCCGAGGAATCACTACTTCCACATCCAGATTTTCTATCCAAGTTCTCACAACGAAAAAAAAAAACAATAAAACGATATGTCACATCGGTAGTGGGGGTAGGAACGGTGGTAGTGGGGGTGGATGAATTAAAAAACAAAATTAAGGCTATTGCTTCTTGTATACACACTAAATCACAATTTTATTTTTATCACCCCCTTTAATAATGGGGTGGGGGTGGTAACGGGGGTGGTTAATACCAAAACATTTTTTGGGACCTTAGCGTCTCTTATTTATTCTAAATACCAATTTTATGGACTCTTACTTGCTTAATTTACCCATTACACCCATTTCCCCCAACCCTTCAACGGAATAAGATCAAAATATAATCTTCCAGATCTCGTTAAAATACATACATGTAGCAAATTTCAAGTCAATATATTAAATGGTTCCAGAGTAATCGTGCACACAACTTAAAATCTCGACATTTCATAACATTCTAAGCCTATTTAAAAAATAAAAATTTTTACAATTTTGATTTTGCGTTACTATAATTCCACTGGATGTGGAAATAATTATAAGATGTTTGATTATAAACTACTGAAATTATTTTATCTAATAAAGCCGCTGTATCAAAAATTCTTTTGCGGAGCAACGTAATTGAATAATAGAAAAATAATCGAATAATCGGAAAGCTGAGAAAAAAATAAGTTAAATTAAAAAAAACGTCCATCTAGCCACTCTTGAAGCCGAGAAAAAGAGAAATAAAGCTGCCACCGGGGTAAAACTGTCCAAGTACGCCATTAGCAGGGAAGGGGGGGGGGGGGGGGATCTGGCGTCTAGCGTGAACGCGAGCGTCAAGGATGTAATTTTCTCGATTTTCTTTCCATGGCCCATCTAGATATATAGACTTGGCACTTTTTGTAAGTGATAACACACACCCTGAGGTATATTCAGTTAAATTTTCAAGTAACAATATTTTCAAATTTCGCCGTAATCACAAAAAACGTGAAATCTTCATATCTCGGCTCCAAAGCATCGGAGCAAACATTTTCTTTTCTTAAATTCGTGTTTTTTATGGCAATTAAAATGCCGTTAGTTGCAATAAATTTTATGTAAAATCCACTGAGATATTTACATTTGTTTAAGTTGCAAAATTGATTTTTTGCGTAAAAAAGTCGCAAATTAAAATTTGTTTGCAATATTCTTTTTGATTATGTAAATGTACGTCAAATACAATTTTTTACCGAAACGGAACTGTAAAATATTAATATGATTTTTTAGTATAACAGTTTGAATTTTTTTTTGTATAAATTAATTGCAAAAAAAATAATTAATATTTTGCAACGGGACAAAATGCATTTCATTAAGGGTAAAAATATGTACTACTTCTCATAATATCGTTAACATGCAGATTTTATATTTTTTTCTACAGTACTTCAAAGTTCGAGGATCGAGAAATTCAATTTTTTTAGTTTCTTGTCATGAAATGTTATTAACAATCAAAAATTCGTTCTTTGCATATACCTTCCTTATAGGGGAATCCGTAACGAAGAAATTGACGGGTCGAATGTTTTTCTACGACCTTTAGAAGCGAAGATATAAGCAAACAAGTAAGTTGCAAAATTCATTTTGTTTACAAAAAGTTGAATAACAATTAAGTGTTCAACACTATTTTTTTCGAATTCCTGAGGAAATTCTGTAGGAGTTAGGCTAATTTTTGGCTTGTCCCAAAACTTTCCGAGAAATCGTTATTTTTTAATCTAAAATCACCGGACTAAGTCTTATTCATAATTTTATAGCGAAAAGTTTGGTATTTTTATTATTGCGATACGATTACTATGACATGAGATAATAGGAAAAATAGCAGAAAATTTACGTGTTGAAAAATAAATTGTTAAAATTCTACAAGAAGCAATGGACTGATTTTGGAAAAAATTGCTCAGAGCACTCGTTATTATACCTACAACAATTCAAAACAATAAAATTGCTGTAGTTAGAGAATTCCTTATTAACCTATTTTGGTCCTTAATTTGACTCCACTATTTAACAGTATGGTAGAGTCTGCGGAGTTCGAAGAGCAAATCTTGATATTTTGTCCGTTTTTCCTCCTCCTTCAAGACAATGTTGTTCTCCGCGGGAGCCGAGACCTCCACGACAAACATTGTCTTGAGTTGATGGTCGCGGAGGACTACGTCAGGCTTGTTGACTTGTATTTACCTGACTGTGAGAATAGAGTAGTTCCAATAAATTAGACACTTCTCATTTCCCACAACGGACTCAATATCCCCGGAGCACAAGGCAGCACTGGTGCCTCATTTATCCCATACGAGTGCCTTAAGTGACAATAAAGCACTCGTAATGCTCCGTCGTGCCTCTGGATATAGGCCGAGACCGCATATGTCGGACAAGCCGACAACAAGTGCATTAAAGTCTCTGGCGCCCTGCGGCGGGCCCTGCAGCTGACATCTATACCCATGACACGACTGCGATAGACGAGGGTGTTAAATGCACCATCGTGGCAAGCCATTATGAATCCCTCGGTCTCAGACTTCAGCCCGGCTGACCTTAAGAAGGCAAAGGTCAGCCTTTCGGATAAGCCAAAGTTCTCTATATTCTTATGGAAAACTCCATGCATTGGCTTATCCGTGTGAAGCTGCAGAAAGTTGTTGTGCTCTGCAGCTTTAATTTGGGCTTTTCGCCGAGCAGGTTCCAACTCGGTGACAGAGTCGCGATTTACCCGCTCGACGTCGAAGGAGAGACCAAGTTCATCGGCTGCTCTCTGTGCTGCCTCAAACAAAAACGCTCCTACCCCTGTATTTTCATGGTCCCGGACCATGCAGAGAAGGGGATCCGAACTCCTGATAATCTTACAGGCTCCATCCAGAACCATCCTGTTATGGAGACTCTCCAAACTCAAGAGTCCACGGCCTCCCCGATGTCGCGGGAAATATAACCGTGGAACGGACGATTTAGGATGCAAACTCCTATTGAGATGCATCTTCTTGCGGGTTCCTACGTCGAGTTGACGCAACTCCTCTCGGCTCCATTTCATCACTCCAAAGGAGTAGAGAGGGATCGAAACGGCAAGCATGTTGGTAGCAGACGCCTTGTTCTTCCCCGACAGTTCTGAAGAGCAGATCTGTCGGAGTCGGTGCTGATACTTGTTGCGGAGAGCGTTTTTCACTACACTCACTTCTTGGGTGGAGCGTTGCTCGACATCCAAGTAAGTGTACATCTCCGGCATCTAGATGATGTAAGATGCTTCCGTTAGTTGCAACGTGTTTATTATATTATACATTAAAAATTGCAGCCATCTACAAAAAAAAGGAAAACCAACCTAACCCGAACACCTAACCTCAAGTCCATGTATAGAGTTTTTGAAAAGTTTTAATATAGCTAATATAATCAAAATAAAGCTGCCGTCATCTACAGAAAACGAAAACTAACCTAAACTGAACAATTAACGTTAAGCCCATGTACTCAGTTTTTTAAAGTTTTAATATTTTTAACAGTAAATATGTCCAACCTCTTAAACCAATAGACCAGTCGGAATGGTTTTTTTGTGCGAAATGTCGTTTGCCAGAAAGTTTTTTAAAGTATAGTTTGGGGTGTCCAGAAACATATGCCAGCTATCCGCACGCGTGACAGGTGGAGCAACACATTTTAAAATTCAAAAATCGTCAATTTTTTGCCATTTTTCGCTTTATTTGCAATATAATTCGTAAATGAAGCAATGTCCGTAAATATATCAAGAGATATAAGTTGAGAAAATTGATTTTGAATATTTTATTATTCTTAATATTTTCCCAGAAAATTCTTCGTTTAAGAGCTACAGACGAAAGAACAATGCTACTTTTTTATCTTTTGATTTTTTTTTTAAGTGAATATAATAAATATTAATACGAAATATATCATCGGTATACTGAAAATTATGTTTAAATGTCCAATTTACAGTTGAAAAAAATATATTTACAGACTTATTTATAATTTATATGTTAAACAGAAAAAAAAATGAAACTTTTCATGTATTGAGGTATTAAAATGATGGGAAAATAAATAAACAAATATATATTTTTACAAACAGACTATGTATTTTATGCATAGTACAGTGTACATGCATTTCATGTATAACTTAATAGAATAGAATAGAATAAGTTTATTTAACAAATTGTTCTACTACAATGTAATTGTTAAAAACTGAAACATTATGATAAATGAACTAAGCCCCCCACATTAAGTGCATATTTATTATTTTGTGAGCCTAATGCACGCTCAAGTGCTCTAAATAGCACTTAATGTGGGGTTAATTTATCATATGTTTCAGTTTTTAACAATGACATTGTAGTAGAACAATTTGTTAAATAAACTTATTCTATTCTATTCCATTCTATTAAGTTATACATGAAACGTATGTACACTTATTATGCATAAAATAAAAAATAGTGTGTGAAAATATATATTTGTTTATTTATTTTATTTCCTATCATTTTAATACCTCAATACCTGAAAAATTTCAACTCCCGAGGGTCATTAGGATGTCTGGTTGCTAAATTCTACAAGACGAATTGAGTTTTCTCAAAAAACTCTGGATCCAACAAGTCCTCGCATGCCTGATAACGAAAAATGGGAAAAGGTGCTGTTTTATGCACTTAGAGTTAGTTAATTGGGGGTGGGAAGCTAAATAATATCAGCATCGTGTTCCCCGCCCTTAAAAACGTGTATAAAATAATTTTCAGCGCGTTTGGATGTTTTTTGCATGTTTTGGTATTGAGGGGGTTGTTAAGATGTTGCGAAATTCTATAGGACATATTGAGTTTTCTCACAAAAACCCGATCCAGCATACCTGACAACGAAAAATGGGAAGAGGGGGTGGTTTTTCGAATTTAGAGGTAGTTCGAGGGTGGTAGGAACCGCGCGACTATCACCATCGTGTTGGCCACCCTGGAAAATGGGGGGTTTGGTCACTACCCTTGTATATTTGGGATAATATGGACAACTTTCGCATGGACTATAATATGGACTCTTTTCGTATGAAGATGTAGAATGTGGAGGTATCATTATTTCTTGTGCATGTTCATTGTAGATGTGGTAGAGTTTCTATTTTTTAAGAATTTGGAAGTGATCAACTGTCACAATGAATAAACTAACTAAATAAATTGTCAAGTGCTTGACTTGAAAAAAATAACAGATTATCGAAACAAAACAAGTTTAATCTGGTTTAATCTGTGAGGGCAAAATTAGTTAATAAGGGAGAGTATTTTCAAACAATCGACTAATTAATTGAATTGAGAGGCCTATATTTCGAGTTAGTTCCCTAGTTACAATATTCAGGGAGTGGGGAGATAATTTTTTTTTCGAACGTGCGTTATGTCCTAAATGGTGCTTTATGCGATGTAATTTAAAAAGTTTAAGTTGTGGATAATTTTCAACTAGCAGAGAAAGAAATATAATCATTTTGGAACAATATGCAAAATTCAAGAAAAAATATCAATATGTTTACTTATTAATCGACTGAAACGCAAAAACTAACGTATAACGGATTCAAGTGCAAGTAGAACATCATTCTTTTTTTTAAACGTTGGTTATTTCATGTACTTTCATAATTCGGTTATCGTTTTTGGTTTTACAAAAAATCACGTAGTTATTCGAAATTGTTTATACGTGCAATAACCATAATTACAATTAAATTCCAAAAAATTGGTTTAAATTTAATTTTTTTTTCTTTCTAAACAACACCGTAAAGTACATGCACAGCATAGATAGAGAGACAGCAAAGAAACTCTCGTGACTTCCTTTGTGTTGGCGTGACTAAAATCATTCACCTTGAAGTCGCCATTTCGGGTTAAAAGTCAGAGTTGGATTCAAAACAATTTAAATGTTTCCGACAGGACCGTATTATCCAATTCAAATTAAACAGTCTGTATGCTTGAAAATGTAGACTAGAAACTACGAAACTGTACTTAGTCAAAAACAGAAAAAATATTGTGATATTTAACAAGAAAAATTTGTGTTCGTTACCTGTTATAATGGAATATCACAAAGTAACAGACAACTCTATTGATTTCTTTAAATACACAATAATTTTAGATAGCTAAAAAAGTCATATGTAATTTTTTTTCCAACTTGCAAAAATAGAAAGTAAAAGCATATGAAACAGAATTTTCTTTTATAAATACATGCATGATATAATTTTTTTTTAGTATTTTTTCAAATAAAAATAGCTCAAAAAATAGAACAATAGTTTCTTCACAGCTTCATTTGGGTTTTTTTTATAACAGAAGGGCCTTCGTTACTTGAGTTAAGTGATGATAATTATATTATATCAAATAGTAGAATGCCTGCGTTCCACTACGGATTCATTATAACTAAAAATAATGAGTAATATAACACCCTCCATCCAATTTTTATAATAAAAATCAGACTATCAAATAATATGACAATCTATAAATTATCCAACACAGGAAGTTCCTAAAAAAGTTGACTCAAATTTAGGCCACTATAGTGAGCCGGCCATTTCGACTTTCCAATTTTATCAATTTTCTTGAGAGTTTAGTATACATCTACTTGCAAAATTTCATGTTCTTAGCACGCCTGCAAAAGCCCAAACAAATAGATATAGCCAGCGTTACCACATTTGGTAGATTTTTATTTCTTTTTAGTAGAATTTTAAGGATTTTTTTAAAGTTTGGTAGGTAAAATTTGCTGGTAGATTTCTGATAATAATTATCAGAAATCTTTCTTTTTAGTAGAATTTTAAGGATTTTTGTAAAGTTTGGTAGGTAAAATTTGCTGGCAGATTTCTGATAATTATTATCAGAAATCTACCAGCAAATTTTACCTACCAAACTTTAAAAAAATCCTTAAAATTCTACTAAAAAGAAATACAAATCTACCAAATGTGGTAACGCTGGATATAGCCGTTATATAACTTATTAACTACGTCGAGGCATCTTGCGAACTAAACAGTAGAGATGAGTTGCTATTTAACAACCTGTTATTTTGTAACTGTTATTTGTAAATAGCATTAGCAGCCTGTTATTTCTGTACGAAAATAACAGATAAGAAACACGACCGTTGAGTGAATAGACTCTTCAATCAACGACACGACGCACAGTGGGCCATTTGCAACTTCTAGGTGGACAAAATTCTACAAATTTCTAAATGAGCTTAAAATAATTGTTAGAAGACCGAAAAAATAGTGAAAAAATTCTAGGCATTAAGGGGGTGGTTTTTGAGGGTTGAAAAATAAATTTGCTTCTAGAGTGCCGAAACTCTGTGAGTATGATAAAATGATATCTGTGAATATATAAAAAAATAGTTAAAAAATTATAAATAGTAGAGGGGTTTTTTTGAGTGGGTTGAAAGATAAATATTATTTTAAAATTCTGAAACTTTGTGGACATGATAATATTATATCCGCGAGTTCGCTAAAAATAGTAAAAAAAATCTAAACAATAAGGGGTTGGATTTGAGAGGATTGAAAAGTAAAACTTTAATAACTATGTAAGAAAGTTTCAAAAAATTTTGTTGTAAATGTTTTAATTTTTTAACATCACTTCACATCACATCACACATCATTTTTTGACTCTGGCTGTTCCAGGGTTATTATCTTCAATCTTCATCTTTTAATGTTTCATAAAGTTCTCTTTTTGACACAGTAAGAAGTATCCCTGTAAAAACACAAATATCTCTTTAAAGTACATTTGGACGCATATAAATGTTACATACATAAAAGCTACAAGAATTATATAATAAAATAAAATGAAAAACATAACATACAAAAATGTACAAAAGTATTGGCATTTTAATGAAATTCATACTTCGAATAAATTCCAGCCATTTCTTAACGCAAGTTTGATCTGATGTTATTGCTACTATTTATAATTTTTAACTAATTTTTTATATTCACAAATATCATACTCATAGAGTTTCGGCATTCTAGAAGCAAATTTATTTTTCAACTTCTCAAAAACCACCCCCTGAATGTCTAGAATTTTTTCACCACTTTTCCGGTCTTCTAACGACCATTTTAAGCTCATTTAGAAATTTGTAGAATTTTGTCCATCTAGAAGTTGCATATGGCCCACTGTGCGGGGGTAGGAGGGGTTGACTCATTGGCTTTTTGACTGGTTTCAAGAAGATCCCAGTGTTTTATTATAATGTGACCACAGATCCAGTCATGGTGCTTGCTTAAAAAAATATTTTTGTTGCGGCTACATCGCTTCCATCTATCATTCACCATAATCCAGAAAGAGCGCAGTTTTATTTTGAGTTCGTTCTACATTTCTTGTGAGCAATGGGATAATTGCAGAATTGTCTTTACAGCTTTTAGCAGCTCATCCTCAGTTTTTATCACTGGAGGATCGTCTCCTTTGATTTTATCAAATAGGAGTCTTCTTGAAAGAACTAGTTGTTGACCTGCAAAAAAAAATTTATAAGTTAAACTCGCACGAATTTGCACTTCAAATCAATGCCTATAAGTCTTAAAGAACTACATTTTACAACAAAGTAATGAAACTGGGATAGACACGCATAGCAAGAGAGTTGCAGGCTAATAAATACGCGACTTTAATAAAAATAAAGTATTTTTTTGTCGTATTTTATTTAGCTTCTCTGGCAATTATATAATTACAATAATTTCCAAATAAATTATAATATTAAGTACATACCTGTGTCAACCATATCGGATAAAATTCACAATAATAAACTTTGAAATTACGCTGTACACAATTATTACACACGCAAGCGCACGGACGACTGATTAACCTGCGAAATAGTACGTAAATACCGGTCGGTTTGTCAGTCCCTACCACCCAAGTGGTTAGTAATATTTTTTTTGTTACGACGGTTTATTGCTTCCTGGAATGTTGGCGGTGGTTATATAAAAGAATAATAATAATTTTTACAAGTCGAATTTTTCGAATATTGTCGCGAGTTATGATATCCAGACGCCGTATTAAACAAAAGAAGATGCAATTGTGCATAATTGCACAGATAAAGAAGCTTATAAATAGATGTAGTAACAGTATCAAGTTTAGTTATTGTCGTACTTTAGATACATACCTTTGTATTTTAACGCAATAAACTCATTCGCTATTAATTGTCAAAAGTTTGTTTTAAATAAAAAATTTACATTTTTTAAAAAAACCTAAACCGCTCGACAAAATATAGCTGGCGCAGTCATAGGGATTTTCTTTGGAGTAATTTCGAGAGAATATCGGAAAACTCGTCGTGCCATCGACTAACCAAAGAAGACCTGCAACCCCTTACCATACCGTTGGTAAACAAATAATTTTTAAGAAGATAATTAATCAAGTTAATTCAAGCAAAGAAGATATACTCTGCATACCTAGCCATACCATTCCTTTGTACCTATCCTTAAAATATCCTTTCACACCCTGAGCTATAAAACTGGTACATCTCAATCTGAGTACCCCCAGCTCAGTACGTGTGAGCACGACCACCAGACGCTCAGTATCCCCTCGTCGGAAGCGCCGTGAGGCTTTGCACTTGTGAAAGTAATTTCACATAAGCCCTTGAAGAAACCAAGATCGTGCACTCTCTTTCCCAGGACTACACGTGACCTTAAATCGTGTATAGGAAAGATTGGCCCAAGCCAGAAAACACCTATAAAGAAAACATCTTTAAAAGCACATAGCCTTGCGCTATTTAGGGAAATTGACTAGAACGACTAAAACTAACGAGACAATAACCGCCCTCCAGCTCAATAAAAAATATATAATCAATCAAAGTGTAATAGAGCATCGCCTGGGAGCTCTCTGAGTTCTCTTGAAATCCCTCGTTATCACATTGTAATCGATTATATATACCAGAGCCTTCATGTTTTCTGTCATCTTAATATTCTTGTAAGTACCATTAATGCCTGACTCCGACGACGAAACCTTAGCTAATCTTGCTTTACGGACATTTGGTCCTAACCAGTATATACTAACAAATACGGGAGCAAATACCTCTAATAGTACCGGAACCTCAAATTTAGTAGGACGAGAAAATTTAAATTCAACCGCGATGGCTAGAAATGATGTCACCGTTCGAGATTATTTAGAGCTCATACCTCAATTCGATGGAGATAACTCAAAATTACCGATATTTTTAGACACGTGCGAGCAAGTATTAGATATGTTAGTACAGGATAATAATCCACAAAGAATTAAATTTTTGATGCTGCATTTTAGAAATAAAATTGTAGGTAAAGCAGCTCAAGTATTAGCCGCGAGAACTATACTCACTTTCCCGGAATTAAAAACATTTTTATTAGACACTTTCGGTGATCAACGGAATGAAGAATCACTGTTAAATGACCTTATGATGTTAACGCAAAATCACAACGAAACCGCTAGCCAATTTGCAGACAGATGCATATCGCTACGTGGACTGTTACTCTCAAAAATGCAGATGGCAAATATAACAGCAGAACTACGAAAAGAAAAATTAGATTTGTACAAAAAAATGGCACTACGGACTTTCCTATCTGGACTTAACGCACATTTAAGTCACCTATTAAGATGTAAACAACCCACGAGCCTAGAAGCAGCTATAAATATGGTAGTAGAAGAAGAAAACATGAACTACAACCGGCGACAAAAGTTAGGGACGAAGAACACTTATCAGAATACAAATCAATCTCAAATAAGAACGACACCGACAAACCCAAAATATAACCCCAGTTACTCTCAAACACCCCCACCAAAACCGAATCCTCAAATACTCCGCCCTACGTCAAACATCCCTTATCGTATGCCGAATTTTTTCATGCCAAGAAACCCCCAACAAATATTTCAACAAAGACCATTTCAAAACCCTCAAAATTTCCAACGCCAAGCTCCACCGCAGCAATACTTCCAAAGACAAAATTTTTCCACTCCGCAAAATTTCCAAAATACGCAAAATTTCCCACATTTCCAAAATCAACCACGTTTCAATGTCCAACCTAAAACGCAACAATCCTATCCCCAACCAATGGATACCTCATCTGGAAACACAAGAAGATCAAAATTCTCCCAACCGTCTAATGCACCGAAATGGACAGCGCAAGAATTACATTTGCAAGAGATACCGAGTACCTCTTCCAACAGGGACGAATATCAATCAGACTATTACGAAGAACCGACATACGATTCAGAAATTCCTGACAATAGCTATTACCCCGAAGAATACTATTCAGAAAATTATCAAAGTTATAACGATGACGAAAATTTTACCTTACCAGCCTCGGAGACCAATATTACGAACCTGCCGAATGCGAAGAAGTAACCCAGACAAAACAAGTAGAAATCAACGTCGCAGCCAATACAAATCTTCCATATATAATTATCCCAGAACTCGAAGCCAAATTTATGATTGATACAGGGTCCACAAAAACATTGATTACAGAAAAAGTCGCCGAAACATTTTTTCCAGACCGAATTAAAGAAGACCCTTTCCAAATAAAAACACCTCATAGCATATCCTTACATAGATATTCAGCAGAAATTCCAGTATCAAAAATCTTTAAAAAACCAGGAATGTTGTATACACACTACATCTTTAACTTTAGTCAAACATATGATGGACTTATTGGCCTTGATCTACTACAAGAAATAGGAGCCACCCTTGATTTTAAAAATGGTTACTTACTAACAGACTCAGCAAAAATTCCATTATTTTTGGAAGGAAAAAGACTAATAAGTACTAACGACACCAACGAAATGGAAAACAATTACGAATACAGAATTAGTCCTAAGACAGAAATTGTAGCTAAAATACCAATATCACAAAAAAATGGAGAAGCTCTAATAAATTCTATTGTATTTGAAAATCAAATAGAAATTTCAGCAGGACTTATAAATACAAAAAATAACGAAGCGACAGTATTGCTTATTAACAACACTGACGAAGAAAAAACATTCACAATAACTGAACCTCTTCCATGTATGCCTAGCCACCAATTAAATAACTTTACAACCGAACCTATGGACTTTGATGAAGAACTTTCTATATATAACAATCCAGATATAAACTACGACGACCTACAAAAGAAAAATTTGGAAAATCTTGATCTAAGACACTGTAATCAAGAAGAGTACGAAGCCATAAGAAAACTTTGTTACGAATATAGAGACATTTTCTACTGCGAGGACATTCCACTAACTTTTACAAACCAAGTTAAGCACGAGATTCGAACAACGGACAACATACCAATCTATACGAAATCGTACAGATTCCCACACATCTATAAATCAGAGGTCAAAAAGCAAATCGACTCAATGTTGGAACAAAATATAATAACTAATTCAACTTCGCCATGGTCCTCCCCTATTTGGATTGTCCCGAAGAAAATGGACAATAGTGGAAAAAGAAAATTTCGTATTGTAATAGACTACCGAAAATTGAATGAGAAAACCATACCCGACAAATTTCCAATACCAAACATTACGGACGTCCTGGACAAACTTGGTCGCAGTCAATACTTTACAACATTAGATCTAGCAAGCGGATACCATCAAATTGAAATGGATCCCAAAGATATCGAGAAAACAGCATTCTCGACAGACGACGGTCATTACGAATTTTTAAGGATGCCCTTTGGACTTCGAAATGCACCCTCAACCTTTCAACGAACAATGAACCACGTACTATCAGGCCTACAGAGTAAATGTTTAGTTTACATGGATGACGTATTAATATTTTCAACTTCCTTGCAAGAGCACATAGAAAGTATACGCTCAGTATTTGATAGATTCAGAAAAACTAATTTCAAAATACAGCTGGATAAGTCAGAATTTTTAAAACAAACAGTAAAATTCCTTGGGCATATCATTACACCAGAAGGCATATTACCCAATCCAGATAAAATCGAAGCAATCGTAAAGTTCCCAATACCAAATACAAAAAAAGAAATTCAGTCATTTCTTGGACTAATAGGATATTATAGAAAATTTATAAAAGACTGCTCAAAACTGACAAGACCATTAACAGCCTGTTTGAAGAAAGGAGCCAAAATAGAACATACAAGAGAGTTTGTAGAATCCTTTGAAACTTGTAAAAACATTCTAACCAACAGCCCACTCTTACAACACCCGGATTTTTCCAAACCATTTATTTTGACAACCGATGCGTCGAAATATGCCATCGGAAGTATTTAGTCACAGGGGATCGTGGGAAGCGATAAACCTATTGCTTACGCATCCAGAACACTGAATGAATCAGAGAAAAATTACTCAGTTGTGGAGAAAGAACTTTTGAGTTTAGTATGGTCCACCCAGTATTTCAGGCCTTATCTGTACGGCAGACGCTTCACTATATATACAGACCACAGACCACTAAGGTGGTTATTCTCATTAAAAGATCCACAAAACTCTAAATTCATCAGATGGCGTACAAAGCTACAGGACTATGATTTCGATATAGAATACAAAAAAGGCAAGCTAAATACGAACGCGGACGCGCTGTCAAGAATTGAAATTCACCCAATTGACACAGAATCGATGCAAGTAAACATAGATGATCCTGAACTGGACAGAATAATACAAGACCTAAACAGGGAGACAGAATTAAGAACACCTACGCAAGAAGAAATCGAAGAAATACTCAACCCTCCTGAAAATACGAAAGACACAGACGATGAAACAAATGAAATTGATATTCCTGAAATTTCTACAGCTCGATCTAACGAAGACGATGAACCACGAAACACGATTCCAATCATAGACGATGTAATAAACACAAAAGCTAAACAAATATTTATAAAAACAGTCTCAATGAACCCCAGAAGAAACAGAACTTTACATGTAGAAAACAAAACTATTCTATATGCAGAAATCACGAAGGAAGACAACGACGATCAAATTCTTGAACTATTGAGAGATCATACAGTTGAAGAAACTACCTTCTATATATATTTTGATAACGACAAAATGTACGAAGACTTTTGTCGAATATATAATCAATATTTTAACAACAACGGCCCAAAATTAGTAAGATGTACCCAAGAAAGAATATATTTAAGAAACAAAGAAGAAATAAAAGAAGTTATACAATTTTACCATGAAAGCAAAACAAATCATAGAGGCTCACAAGAAACATATGACAAATTGAAACAAAAATATTATTGGAGTCATATGTTAACCACAATACAAGAATATATCAATAAATGCAATATATGCCAAAGAGGAAAATACGATAGACGTCCACCTACAATTCCAATGAACCAAACACCTACCCAGCAAAAACCATTCGAAGTCGTTTTCATGGACACATTTACCATTGATCAAAAAATCTACCTAACCCTAGTAGACTCGTTTTCGAAATTTGGACAAGCAATTCCTATTCAATGCAAAGAAGCATGTGAAGTAGCGAAGGCCCTAATTGATTATTTCGAACATTATGGAACCCCAACCGCAATCACAACTGATAATGGTCGCGAATTCGTTAACAATCAAATAAAAAACTTGTTGGCTTATCACAAGATTAATCTTCACTTCACAACCCCATTCCATCCAGAATCAAATGGCATTGTGGAACGCCTCCACTCCACACTAATTGAACACCTTCGAATATTTCGACAAGACCCACAACTTAACAGCAAAACTACCGAAGAACTTATGAAACTAGCTGTTATTGCTTACAACCACACAAACCATTCTGCTACAGGATACACACCCTTCGACGTCGTTTTTGGATATTCACCAAGCAAAAACTTATTTGATACGAAAACCAGTCAAATAGTTTTCGATTATTCACTAGATGAACATAGAAAAAAACTTTCTCAACTTTGTGATATTATTTACGAAAGAATCGAAAGTCGAAAAACAACAACAGTCAACAGAATGAACAGAGAGATAACAAATCCACAAGAAAAATATAAAATAGGTCAAAAGGTCTATGTCAGAGCACCCAAAAAACGAGGTTCCAAAACAGTCCCTAAATTTAAGGGACCCTTCCCAATAATTTCTATTAGTAATGACAATACCTGCATGATTAGATTAAGAAATAAAAAAGAACGTCGAGTCCATTTGTCTGACTTAAGATCTACTCTTACAGATGCACCACCACCCTCGCAGCAGCCGACGACATCCAATGGAAACCCCTAGATGACAACCCCGGACTTCTACCGATTCGCATGGGTACAGCAGACAATATTGTATCAGAATGGGAAATAATGAACGCATTTGACATACAACCGTTATATGAAACCTTTATTCAAGAAAAAGACGAAATTATTAGAATCCTAGCAAACATCAACAGATACCTAGAACTGAATCTATCCTGCGACAAACAACAAACTTCCTTAACAAACACCCTCCTATTCCAAATCAATAGAACTCTATCCTTTGAAATAACCAGAACCTATACATTATTCGAACAAGTTTTACCAAACCACATTAGAAAACCACGAGGAGCATTTAACTTTATTGGTACAATTGAAAAATCAATCACGGGCAACCTAGATGCCGAAGATGGCGAAAGATATGAGCAAAATTTCAAGAAATTATTTAACAATGAAGCCAAATTAAAAATAGACATGGAAAAACACTTATCAATTACGGATGACCTCATTAAATCTACAAATAAATCAATTACCATTCTCGTAGAGAACCAAAAGAAAATTAATTCAGCAATGGCTGAAATTGGAGAGAAAATGGAAACAACAGCACGCTGCATTGAATTATTGGTTGTACAAAATACCCTAGACCAATGATCACACTCCCTGTCACTTATCTGCAATCTTTTAGACGAACTTTCGACAGCAATTTCCTTTGCTAATTTAAGACAAATGCATCAAACCATTATAAAACCAACTAATCTTATCAAAGAACTATTAGAAATCCAGAATTACCTGAAAAGAGTAGAACTACCATTTCAACCTACTCTCGAAAACATTATAAAGTACGAGAAACTACGCGAAACTTCAGTTTTTCAGAAGAATTCCTATACATATTTCATTATTAAAATACCATTGATAGAGACAGTATCTTATGACTACTACAAGTTATACCCATTGCCTGTAGAGAACAACGACTTTTACTTCACTATTATACCCAGAAGAAGCTATCTACTTATAAACCCAGATTGGTACTCGTACACGAACACACCCTGTACAGAAATAGAATCGAAAAAATTCCTGTGTACTCACAACTCTATTATAAAAAGGACATCAAACGAACCCTGTGAAATTCAACTCATTGACTTTTCCCAAGAAGAAAACAGATGTGCATTCACAAAAATCAATATCAATAATCCCAAAATTCAAAGGGTCGAAAACTCAAATTCATGGATAATTACAAGTCCCACCACTATTATAGCCGAAACATATTGCGAGATGAAGAAAAAGAGACAACTCAAGGGAAATTATCTAATAACAATTCCTGATCAATGCTATTGCGTTATTGACAAATATAAGCTTACTCCAAACAAAAACTTTCGGAGAACTTTTGAACCCATAAACATTCCATTAGTGAAAATAAATAGCAACCTTTCAATTAGAAGAGATGGTACCAATATACCAACCATGGACCATGTGGACTTAGAGGAATTTACAGACCTGTCACGACGTACACAAAATCTGCAAGAAGAGATAAAGGATCAGATGTTAGAACCAACCTTAATTGAATCTAATTCCTGGCTTACCTATACCCTGATTATAATAATTATCATTGCTGTCCTAATTATATCATGGAAAATATATAACAAATATAAAATCAAAGGCTTTCCAACTTTCAACATCTTTACCAGCAACCCAAAAACACGAGAAACCCCCCAAGAAACTGAAATGACGAACGTCGGTCCTTTCTAAAAGGAAACCCCGAGTTCTCCACTAGCGATGGAGGAGTTATGATATCCAGACGCCGTATTAAACAAAAGAAGATGCAATTGTGCATAATTGCACAGATAAAGAAGCTTATAAATAGATGTAGTAACAGTATCAAGTTTAGTTATTGTCGTACTTTAGATACATACCTTTGTATTTTAACGCAATAAACTCATTCGCTATTAATTGTCAAAAGTTTGTTTTAAATAAAAAATTTACATTTTTTAAAAAAACTTAAACCGCTCGACAAAATATAGCTCGCGCTAGAATCCAAGTCTGGCCCACTGTGCGACGTAGTAAAAATGTTCTTGCTGACTGCTATTAAACTGTTCATAAAACAGAAGTAGCAGATAATGAAATCGCAACGCAACCGCGTTGTAGTGAAGTTGAATATTGTTGTGGGTATCTTGAGTCATCGGCTTTATGTATGCACTTCTTAGTTGCATTTTAATCATAACATATTCAAATCTTTTCGATTTTTTTCTCCGTGTGTATATATTCGATTACCCGCATACCAAGTTTAAAAATGAAGGAATGCCAGAGTTGAGTTGAATATTTTTGTAGAAATCTCGAGCCATCCGCTTTATGTACTGACTTTTAGCTGTTTTTTAAATCATAATATGTTCAGAGCTTTTATATTTTCTTCTCCATATGTATATTTTCGTTTACCTGCATCTCCAATATTGTCATTGCATACGCTGTGTTTGGCGTGTTTCTATGCTGGTATTTCTTTATTAATTTAACATAAAATAATAAGTAAAAGTTGAGGCTTAAAAAATGATTGATATAAATAAAATTATTTATATTCTATTTATATGTATATGAACGTAAAAAAAATCAATTAATACCTCTATAAAACATAAAAATCGAAGAATTTTTTCTGCCCGTCGGCCAGCGGCAGCAGCATAATGTATAATATAACGTCTATGAACTAACAGTTGCAAACTGCGCGCTGCGGTATACCAGCGATCTGTTATTTTTAAACATTTACTTTAAACTGTCATTTCAAAATAGCAGTAGCAGTTTAAACCTGTTATTAAAAAATAACAGCATTTATCCATCACTACTAGACAGAGTAAAAATTAAATAAACTAAATACATAGAACAAAATAGAATGGAATTTATGTAATAATTTATAATTAAGCAATTTTATGTAAATAAAACAAAACGCATCGAAATTTTTCTACCTGCGATAATTTCTTATTTACAGGTAAAGAGTACCCATATTTTATTGCTTTGGCAATATATGCATTTAAATTTGTTCAATCCGCATTAAGCCACACTGTACGCTTCCTGTGCACATAGTATTAAAAAAGATACACACGTATGCACTCACATTCTTTTTTGTAGAAAATTTAATTCTCTATACAAGTATCTGTTACTAAAAAGTTTCAGTTACCTACTATTATGATCAGTAGCGAATCTAAAAAAGACTTTTGCACAAATAACGTTTGTTCTGGCAATATTTTGCAGCACAAACAGAGCCCATACTTGAAAATAATAGAGAAATGTTAAACAATAAATAACACAATAACACTAAGTACGTCTATGAACTAAATAAATTGTACCCAAATTGTACCTACGCCGCCCGCACTGTTTTCCAAGGTTTTAACCCAAAATGGTTCGTGCGCAACGATCTGCGCAAACCGTTCCCGCCATTCAAGTTTCCCTGCTGTCTCTTTCTCTGCTGTGGTACGTGTAAAAACCTACATTTTAAAAGAAAAATTGTCCCACTACGAGTCGATGCACTTAAACAAAATGCGATGGAAATTTCGAAGTTATTGTTGATTTTCAGCTGTTTGAATAAATATTTTGATCTAAAATTTGGCACGGAGGTTTAGTTCAATAAAGCGCATGGTTACACCAACTTTCATGAAAATTGATGAATTATTACATCATATTTCTTAAACTGTTAAAAAATGGGAATTTTTGGTGGTTTTTATTTTTTTGCAAATTTAAAAATTATCAAGAAGTTTCTTAATATGCCTAGTCTTATTCATAATTTTATAGGGAACAGTTTGGTATTTTTATTAAGGCGATACGATTACTATGACATGAAATAATAGGAAAAATAGCAGAAAATTTATGTGTTGAAAAATAAATTGTTAAAATTCTACAAGAAGCAATGGACGGATTTTGGAAAATATTACTCAGAGCACTTGTTATTATACCTACAACAATTCAAAACAATAAAATTGCTGTAGCAAGAGAATTCCTTATTAACCCCATTTTGGTCCTTAATTTGACTCCACTATTTAACAGTATGGTGGAGTCTGTGGAGTTCGAAGAGCAAATCTTGATATTTTGTCCGTTTTTCCTTCTCGTTCAAGACAATGTTGTTCACCGTGGGAGCCGAGAACTCCACGACAAACATTGTCTTGAGTTGGTGGTCGAGGAGGACTACGTCAGGCTTGTTGGCTTGTATTTGCCTGACTGTGAGAAAAGAGTAATTCCAATAAATTAGACACTTCTCATTTCCCACAACGGACTCAATATCTCCCGGAGCAGAAGGCAGCACTGGTATCTCGTCTATCCCATACGAGTGCCTTAAGTGACAATAAAGCACTCGTAATGCTCCGTCGTGTCTCTGGATATAGGCCGAGACCACATATGTCGGACAAGCCGACAACAAGTGCATTAAAGTCTCTGGCGCCCTGCGGCAGGCCGTGCAGCTGACATCAAGGACCTCTATACCCATGACACGACTTCGATAAACGAGAGTGTCAAATACGCCATCCTGGCAAGCCATTATGAATCCCTCGGTCTCAGACTTCAGCCCGGCTGACCTTAAGAAGGCAAAGGTCAGCCTTTCGGATAAGCCAAGGTCTTCTATATTTTTATAGAAGACCCCATGCATTGGCTTATCCGTATGAAGCTGCAGAAAGATGTTGTGTTCTGCAGCTTTAATTTGGGGTTTTTGCCGAGCAGGTTCCAACTCGGTGACGGAGTCGCGATTTACCCGCTTGACGTCGAAGAAGCGACCAAGTTCATCGGCTGCTCTCTGTGCTGCCTTAAACAAAAACGCTCCTACCCCTGCATTTTCATGGTCCCGGACCATGCAGAGGAGGGGATCCGAACTCCTGATAATCTTACAGGCTCCATCCAGAACCATCCTGTTATGGAGACTCTCCAAACTCAAGAGTCCACGGCCTCCCCGATGTCGCGGGAAATATAACCGTGGAACGGACGATTTAGGATGCAAACTCCTATTGAGATGCATCTTCTTGCGGGTTCCTACGTCGAGTTGACGCAAATCCTCTCGGCTCCATTTCACCACTCCAAAGGAGTACAGAAGGATCGGAACGGCAAGCATGTTGGTAGCAGACACCTTGTTCTTCCCCGACAGTTCTGAAGACCAGATCTGTCGGAGTTGGTGCTGAGAGCGTTTTTCACTACACTCACTTCTTGGGTGGAGCGTTGCTTGACACCCAAGTAAGTGTACATCTCCGGCATCTAGATGATGTAAGATGCTTCCGTCTACGAGCTGCGCGTCCTCTCCGTAGTCCCCGCATCGTCCTCTCTTGAGATGGACCAGTGCACATTTGTCCAACCCGAACTCCATACCGATAGCCTGCGTGTACTCCTGTACCACCCTAAGGGGTTGGTGTAGGTCCCTTTCTCCGGAGGCATAAAGTTTAAGGTCATCCATATAAAACAAATGGGTGACCTTATGCTTCCTATCGCCGGGGGTACCGCAGTTGTATCCACGGGTTTTCCGGAGCGAAACAGATAATGGTAGTAGTGAGATGCAAAACTGAAGGGGGCTGAGGGAGTCTCCCTGAAATACTCCCCTTCTGAACGATACCGGCTCCGTCTGGACTCTACCGTTACCGGATGTTATACTAAAGCGAGTCCTCCAGAGCGGCATCAGTTCTTCAATACATCTCACTACGGGACCGGGTACCGCAAGACATTGGAGCAAGTGTAAAATAAGCTCATGAGATGTCATGTCAAATGCCTTGCGGTAGTCGATCCAGGCCATGGAGAGTTTCCGCTTGTATTGCACGGAGTCCTGCGTGACACATCTGTCAACCAGCAGGTTCTCCTTGCAGCCAGCGACACCTCTCTTCGACCCTCGTTGCTTATATATCCGTTCGTAAACCGGTTCAACTGCGTGGAGCACCCGCATGTACAAAATGCGCGTAAACACCTTGTAACATGCGTTTAAACAGGTTATCGGCCGGTAGTTCTTTGAGTTAGACAAATCTCCGTTCTTGGGGATCAGCACTCTCCGCCCCTCAATAATCCAAGAAGGAATTTGCTGCTCCCCATTTAGCCAGGCATTAAAAATTTTGGCCAAATGGTGGTGGGTACTCGATAAATTTTTCCACCAAAAGTTATTTATCCCGTCGGGACCTGGAGCAGCAAAGTTCTTAGAGCCCTCAAGAGCTCTTCGAACCTCTTCTGGGGTTATTGGTTGGCACACCTCGTGTGGTTGCCGAAACATTTGGCAAAAGGTTTCAAAGTGTGCCAGGGCTGGTGAGTCTCTGTTGAGTGGAAGCTTCTCCTCGTACAACGTTTTCCAGAAGTTTTCCACCTGATCTGCAGTCGGCGGATTCTCTGCAACAGGCTGAGGCGGTTCGAAGAGGCGCGAGGGCTTTTTGCGGAAAAGGTTATTTTCCGCCAGCCCCCTCGCTCGCCTCACTAGTGACTTCTTACAAGACACTAGCATCCGTATCCTGTCGAGGCAGTACTGTTTGGTGGTTTACAGCACTGCCCCATTAAGTGTGTGATGGACGCGTCTTAGGTTGGCAGCTACTCGCCGTACTTTAGGCGTGAAAGGCCTATTGGATGCCATATGTCCATCACACATTGGATACGGGATGCGTGTTGCCTTGTTGTAGAACTCTCCAAAATCGTCCTAAGTTGAAGACAGAATCAAAATTCGACTTAGGCAAAAATTTCATTTAAAGACATTTTTAAGAGTCTGCAGAGGCACAGATCAGTCCATAAGGACCGTTTTGGGTTCTATAAGGCGTTGGAAATGACCAGGTGAAGATTCGAAGAAACACCGAATTTTCACTTAGGAAAAATGTTTTTGGTTCAGGATACGAGAGCCAAAGTATATAATGACAAAGATTTATGAATAATATACTTTTTCAAAGGTACCACAAATTGGACTTTGAAAAATAATATTTTTGAAAGGGCGTCGAAATTTGGCTCAAGAATCGATTTATCGAAAGTACACCAAAATTTCACTTGCAGACTAATTTTTCAAAATTGCGTCGAAATTTGGCTTGAGAATCGATTTATCAAAAGTACGCCAAAATTTCACACGCAGATAAATTTTTCAAAACTACGTTGAAATTTGGCTTGAAAATTGATTTGTCAAAAGTACGCCGAAATTGGTCTTCAAATAGATTTTTCAAAAGTACCACAAAGTCAGTTTAAAAAGTACCACGAAAATATATTTTGAAATATTTTTTATTTTTTATTCCTCCACCAAAGACATTGACCTTTGATGTACGGTCATTGAAAGCCCAATTCTAAAGCATGAGCATAAAATTTTAGCGATGCACTGCATCCAAAAGGCAAAATAGAAGATTTTGACAAAGCCGACGTAGTGCCGATAAGCAAAAATTGATAAAAATCAATGCACATGCACAAGGTCGGTTTCTCGCATAGAAAGAGTATGGATTGACTCAGCGGCTCGCAATTTGGTCGAGCGCGTTGGGTGGTCCAGACAAAGCAATGGTAGGAAAGCCAATAGCAGGGTTTTCCAAATGACAAAGTTACAGAGGAAAACGCCTTGTGCATAAAAAACCAAAAATTCAATTTTGCCTAAAAGTGGCTCGAAGGTGGGTTGCTGCCATATCGATAATATTGAAAAACTGCATAGGAGCAAGTAAATCGTGGACTGATCGAACGCCATTAAACTTACGCAGTTATAAGTCCTCACGAATGTGTTTGAGTACGTGAATCTCCACGATACAAGAACTTTAAAGGTAGGTAGTCTCTAGCGAAATTAAATTCATTTAGTAAAACTTTTTTAAGTTAATATTAGTCAGCCGTAATTAAGAATTACAAATAGTCTCAGACTTCTCTAAAAAGCTCGCATTTTGATTCTGAGAAGGTATGCATGTAGCCTAGGAAATAGCGTAAAAATTCGACGACGAGTGGTTACCGTCTGCCAGTCGGTAATCGAAGAGACCATATAAGTACAAAATTTTTTTCTCTCTGGAACTTTTTGGTATGTTGGGGGGATAGGGAGGGGGGGGGGATTTATTTTTAAATCGAATGATTATCGATATCTGTCCGCATAGGTAGTTAGTATATGTACTTCACATACAACAATTACGCTGGCAGACGAAACTTCCGAACAGCGCGTGCGCTAATCGGAAAAAGAAAAAAAAAATTTAGTTTTTTTAGAAGGATAACGGCCTTCTTCATTCTTCCGGCTAAGATTTCTGCCGACTCTCGGCATGCCGGTATCGTCTTCAATTCCGAAAGCAGTGTACGCCTCACCCCACCTAGGCATCCTATGATAAGAACCACTAGTTTAACAGTGTGGTCCGGATAGAGTCTACGGAGTTCGAAGAGAAGATCTCGATATTTAGTCCGTTTTTCCTCCTCTTTTAGAACAATGTTTGTTTCCCCTGGGGCGGAGAATTCAATAACAAACATTGTCCTGAGTTGGTGGTCGAGGAGGACTACATCAGGTTTATTGGCATGTATTTGAGTGAGGGTGGGAAACGAGTAGTTCCAATAAATTAGACACCGCTCATTCCCCACCACGGACTCAATATCTCCCGGAGCGTAAGGCAGCTCTGGTGTCTCGTCTATCCCATAATGTGTACCGCAGATGATATTACAGCACACGTGATGCTCCATCATGTCTATGAATATAGGCGGAGACAGCGTATGTCGGACATGCCGACAACAGGTGCATAAATGTCTCCGGCGCTCTTCGGCAGGCCCTGCAGTTTACGTCAGGGACCTCTATACCCAAGACATGACTTCGATAGACAAGTGTGTTAAAGACTTCAGCCCAGCTAACCTTAGGAAAGCAAAGGTCAGCTTCTCGGATAAGCCCCTCTCTTCAATATTCTTGCAGAACACTCCATGCGAGGGCTTATCTTTAAGCAGTTGCAGAAATTTCCTTTGCTCTGCTGCTTTTGTATGGGCTTTCAGCTGAGCGGGTTCCAGCTCGGTAACAGAGCTCGGGTTTACCCGCCCAGTATCGAAGTCGAGACCAAGTTCATCGGCTGCTCTTTGTGCTGCCTTAAATAAAAACGATCCTATCCCTGCATTTTCATGGTCGCGAACCATGCAAAGAAGGGGATCTAAACTCTTGATCTTGCAAGCTCCATCCAGAGCCGACCTGCTATGTAGATACTCCAAACTCAAGACTCCGCGGCCTCCCTGTTGTCGTGAGAGGAATAATCGATGCATCATCTTTCGGGTTCCTACATCGAGTTGGCGCAGCTCGCCTTGTGTCCACTTCACTAACCCAAAGGAGTGTAGGAGGATTGGAATGGCAAGCATGTTAGTTGCAGACACCTTATTCTTCCCCGACAGCTCTGAAGACCAGATCTGCCGGAGGAGGTGCTGATACTTGCCGCGGAGAGCGTTTTTCACTGTTGACACTTCTTGGGTGGAGCGTTGCTCAACACCCAAGTAGGTGTACGACTCTCCGGCATCTAGGTGGTGCAAGATGCTTCCATCTACAAGCTGCACGTCTTCTCCGTAGTCACCGCATCGCCCTCTCTTGAGATGAACCAGTGCACATTTGTCCAAGCCGAACTACATTCCGACAGCCTGAGTGTACTCATGCACCACCCTGAGAGATTGACGTAAATCCCTCTCGCTGGAGGCGTAAAGCTTAAGCTCATCCATGTAAAATAGATGGGTGACCTTATGCCTCCTATCTCCGGGGGTACCGCAATTGTAACCACGGGTTTTGCGAAGTTCAACGGATAACGGCAGTAGCGAAATGCAAAATAGAAAGGGGCTAAGGGAGTCTCCCTGAAACACACCCCTCTTAAACTTAACCGGCTCTGTTTGGACTCTGACATTACCAGATGTTATAGCAAAGCGAGTCCTCCAGAGCGGCATGAGTTGTTCTATGCATCCCACTACGGGACCGGGCACCGTAAGATATTGAAGCAGGTGAACAATTAGCTCGTGAGATGTCATGTCAAATGCCTTGCGGTAATCGATCCAGGCCATGAAAATGTTCCTCTTATACTGCACGGAGTCCTGTGTGACACATCTGTCAATAAGCAGGTTCTCCTTGCAGCCAGCGACACCTTTCTTAGACCAACGTTGCTCGTATATCCGTTCGTAAACCGGGCCGCTTGCTTGGAGTACCCGCATGTACAAGATACGGGCGAATATCTTGTAACATGCGTTTAAACAGGTTATCTGTCTGTAGTTCGCTGAATCTGTCAAATCTCCGTTCTTAGGGAGTAGCACGGTTCGCCCCTCGATAATCCAGGAAGGAATTTGCTGCTCTCCATTTAGCCACGAGGTGAAGGTTCTGGCTAAGTGGCGGTGGGTGCTCGGAAGTTTTTTCCACCAAAAGTTGTTGATTCCATCGGGTCCAGGAGCAGCAAAGTTCTTGGAGCAGCGGCGGCTGGTGAAATTTCAATATTTTTTTTCTCGTCTGTGGCGCATGGGACCCATACGAAATTTGGGAAATAACATCTAGAGAAGCACTTCTCTAATGACCCCTAAAAAATTTTGAAAAAGCAGTTTGCGAAAAAATTTTTGAAAATTTGCTAGCCTCCCCTGGGTCTAGGGAACCCTGTTTACTTTTATTTTTTTTTGTCATATGCATTTGACTTTTCATAAAAATGCATCGACAGATTTTAGAGTTTGTGAAAATATTTTCATTACTAACTGAAATACAATGAACTGAAATTTTGTAATTTACAATTTAACAAATTACAATATTTCAATTCGTTGTAACTCAGTTAGTAATGAAAATATTTTCACAAACTCCAAAATCTGTCGATGCATTTTTATGAAAAGTCAAATGCATATGACAAAAAAAAATAAAAGTAAACAGGGGTCCCTAGACCCAGGGGAGGCTAGCGAATTTTCAAAAATTTTTTCGCAAACTGCTTTTTCAAAATTTTTTAGGGGTCATTAGAGAAGTGCTTCTCTAGATGTTATTTCCCAAGTTTCGTATGGGTCCCATGCGCCACAGACGAGAAAAAAAATATTGAAATTTCACCAGCCGCCACTGTCTTGGAGCCTTCAACCTCTTCCGTCGTTATCGGTTATTATTATTATTATCATTATTAAAATCACAACTTTTTCAGTTGGTTGCATTCACGTCAGGAAAAGAATTCACTTTATCCTATGGTGAAGAATTTTCGAACCAGATCTGTAAAATAGTTGCTTTTTGAATAATTTAACTAATATGTTGGGGTAGATGTAGCATTTCCAAGTAATTTCTCAGCCTCGTTGAAACTACTCCTTCCACTGAGACGACAAATGGGATTATACTGATATTTTTTAACTTCCATATTATTATTATTATTATTATTTTTAGCTAGCTAAAAATCAGTCACCCGTTTCTGTGGATCCAACCCTCACAGAGGGGAGCTGGTAGTACCGGTAGCCACGCCCCACGCCCGTGGAGTGAGTGACTACTGGGTCTGGGAAACGTGTGTCCTGAGCAGACGTAATGAACCGAGAATGACGGCATTCTGCATTCTGCCGGCTAAGACCTTTGCCGAATTTCGGCATGCCGGTATAATCTTAGGTTCCGAAAGCAGTGTGTGTCACGTTCCACCGAGGGCTCCTATAATCAGTACCACTATCTTAACAGTATGGTCTGGATACAGTCTGCGGAGTTCGAAGAGCAAATCTCTATATTTTTTCCGTTTTTCCTCCTCCTTCAAGACAATGTTGTTCTCCGCGGGAGCCGAGAACTCCACGACAAACATTGTCTTGAGTTGATGGTCGAGGAGGACTACGTCAGGCTTGTTGGCTTGTATTTGCCTGACGGTGGGAAAAGAGTAGTTCCAATAAATTAGACACTTCTCATTTCCCACAACGGACTCAATATCCCCCGGAGCGTAAGGCAGCACTGGTGTCTCGTCTATCCCATACGAGTGCCTTAGGTGATAATAAAGCCCTCGTAATGCTCCGTCGTGCCTCTGGATATAGGCCGAGACTGCATATGTCGGACAAGCCGACAACAGGTGCATTAAAGTCTCTGGCGCCCTGCGGCAGGCCCTGCAGCTGACATCAGGGACCTCTATACCCATGACACGACTACGATAGACGAGGGTATTAAATACACCATCCTGGCAAGCCATTTTGAATCCCTCGGTCTCAGACTTCAGCCCGGCTGACCTTAAGAAGGCGAAGGTCAGCCTTTCGGATAAGCCAAGGTTCTCTATATTTTTATAGAAAACTCCATGCATTGGCTTATCCATGTAAAGCTGCAGAAAGATGGTGTGTTCTGTAGATTTAATTTGGGCTTTTCGTCGAGCAGGTTCCAGCTCGGTGACAGAGTCGGGATTTACCCGCTCAACGTCGAAGGAGAGACCAAGTTCATCGGCTGCTCTTTGTGCTGCCTTAAACAAAAAGGCTCCTATTCCTGCACTTTCATGGTCCCGAACCATGCAGAGGAGGGGATCCGAACTCCTGATGACCTTACAGGCTCCATCCAGAACCATCCTATTATGGAGACTCTCCAAACTCAAGAGTCCACGGCCTCCCCGTTGTCGTGGGAGGTATAGCCGTGGAATGGACGATTTAGGATGCAAACTTCTATTGAGATGCATCTTCTTGCGGGTTCCTACGTCGAGTTGACGCAACTCCTCTCGAGTCCATTTCACTACTTCAAAGGAGTAGAGTAGGATCGGAACGGCAAGCATGTTGGTAGCAGACACCTTGTTCTTCCCCGACAGTTCTGAGGACCAGATCTGTCGGAGTCGGTGCTGATACTTGCCGCGGAGAGCGTTTTTCACTACACCCACTTCTTGGGTGGAGCGTTGCTCGACACCCAACTAAGTGTACGACTCTCCGGCATCTAGATGATGTAAGATGCTTCCGTCCACGAGCTGCACGTCCTCTGCGTGGTTCACGCATCGTCCTCTCTTGAGATGGACGAGTGCACATTTGTCCAACCCGAACTCCATACCGACAGCCTGCGTGTACTCCAATACCACCCTGAGGGACTGGTGTAGGTCCCTCTCTCCGGAGGCATAAAGTTTAAGGTCATCCATGTAAAACAGATGGGTGACCTTATGCCTCCTATCGCCGGGAGTACCGCAGTTGTATCCACGGGTTTTCCGGAGCGAAACGGATAATGGCAGTAGTGAGATGCAAAACAGAAGGGGGCTGAGGGAGTCTCCCTGAAATACTCCCCTTCTGAATGTTACGGACTCCGTCTGGACTCGATCGTTACCCGATGTAATAGTAAAGCGAGTCCTCCAGAGCGGCATCAGTTCTTCGATGCATCTCACTACGGGACCGGGTACCGCAAGACATCGGAGCAAGTGAACAATAAGCTCATGTGATGTCATATCAAATGCCTTGCGGTAGTCGATCCAGGCCATGGAGAGTTTCCGCTTATACTGCGTGACACATCTGTCAATCAACAGGTTCTCCTTGCAGCCAGCGACACCTCTCTTCGACCCTCGTTGCTCATATATCCGTTCGTAAACTGGTTCAACTGCGTGGAGCACTCGCATGTACAAGATGCGCGTAAACACCTTGTAACATGCGTTTAAACAGGTTATCGGTCGGTAGTTCCTTGGGTTGGACAAATCTCCGTTCTTAGGGATAAGCACTGTCCGCCCTTCAACCACCCAAGAAGGAATTTGCTGCTCCCCATTAATAATAATAATAATAATAATAATAACAATAATAATAATAATAATAATAATGTGCACTGGTTCATCTCAAGAGAGGGCGATGCGGTGACTACGGAGATGCCGGAGAGTCGTACACCTACTTGGGTGTTGAGCAACGCTCCACCCAAGAAGTGTCAACAGTGAAAAACGCTCTCCGCGGCAAGTATCAGCACCTCTTCCGGCAGATCTGGTCTTCAGAGCTGTCGGGGAAGAATAAGGTGTCTGCAACTAACATGCTTGCCGTTCCAATCCTCCTACACTCCTTTGGGGTAGTGAAGTGGACACAAGGCGAGCTGCGCCAACTCGATGTAGGAACCCGAAAGATGATGCATCTCAACAGACGCTTGCATCCAAAATCGTCCGTTCCGCGATTATACCTCTCACGACAACAGGGAGGCCGCGGACTCTTGAGTTTGGAGTATCTACATAGCAGGTCGGCTCTGGATGGAGCTTGCAAGATCATCAAGAGTTCGGATCCCCTTCTCTGCATGGTTCGCGACCATGAAAATGCAGGGATAGGAGCGTTCTTATTTAAGGCAGCACAAAGAGCAGCCGGTGAACTTGGCCTCGACTTCGATACTGGGCGGGTAAACCCGAGCTCTGTCACCGAGCTGGAACCCGCCCAGCTGAAAGCCCATACAAAAGCAGCAGAGCAAAGGAAATTTCTGCAACTGCATAAAGATAAGCCCTTGCATGGAGTCTTCTACAAGAACATTGAAGAGAGGAGCTTATCTGAGAAGCTGACCTTTGCTTTCCTAAGGTCAGCTGGGCTGAAGTCTGAGACCGAAGGGTTCATTATGGCTTGCCAGGATGGTGTCTTTAACACACTCGTCTATCGAAGTCATGTCTTGGGTATAGAGGTCCCTGACGTAAACTGCAGGGCCTGCCGAAGAGCGCCGGAGACACTTATGCACCTGTTGTCGGCATGTCCGACATACGCTGTCTCGGCCTATATTCACAGACATGATGGAGCATTACGTGTGCTGTACTATCATCTGCGGCACACATATGGGATAGACGAGACACCAGTGCTGCCTTACGCTCCGGGAGATATTGAGTCCGTAGTGGGGAATGAGCGGTGTCTAATTTATTGGAACTACTCGTTTCCCACCCTTAGGCAAATACAGGCCAATAAACCTGATGTAGTCCTCCTCGACCACCAACTCAGGACAATGTTTGTTATTGAATTCCCCGCCCCAGGGGAAACCAACATTGTTCTAAAAGAGGAGGAAAAACGGACTAAATATCGAGATCTTCTCTTCGAACTCCGTAGACTCTATCCGGACCACACTGTTAAACTAGTGGTTCTTATCATAGGATGCCTAGGTGGGGTGAGGCGTACACTGCTTTCGGAATTGAAGACGATACCGGCATGCCGAGAGTCGGCAGAAATCTTAGCCGGAAGAATGCAGAAGGCCGTTATCCTTGGTTCGTTACGCCTGCTCAGAGCACACGATTCGCGGACCCAGTGATCACTAACTCTACGGCGTAGGGAGTGGTCACTGGTATTACCAGCGTACCCTCTCTGGTATCGGAGGCAGAGAGAAGGGCGACTGGATTGGGAAAAAAAAAAAATAATAATAATAATAATAATAATAATAATAATAATAATAATAATAATAATAATAATAATAAGTAATATGAACGAAAAATTATAGAAAGTATATACTGAAGGAGAACATCCTAAACGACACTTGCAGGCAATGCGCAGCTGCTTCAGAAACAATTCAACATATCACTTCTGGTTGTCGCATACTAGCAGCGACTGACTATACGCACAGGCATAATCAGGTAGCCAAAATACTCCACTCCCAATTGGCCCTAAATCACCAATTGACTAACACAAAGCTACCATACTACGAATATTCACCTAGTGCAGTCCTCGAGAACAACAACTATCGGCTTTATTGGGACCGCTCTGTCATTACAGATAGGACTATCTTAGCAAATAGACCAGACATTATTTTAACGGACAAGTCAAAGAAATACACCTACATAATTGACATAGCAATACCAAACACGCATCGGCTACAACAAACCTATGCGGAAAAACTCAATAAATACAGTGAGCTCGCAGAAGAGGTAAAAAAAGTGTGGCAACAAGATAAGGTGTTTATCGCTCCCATCATTCTGTCATCAACTGGTGTTATCCCGACAACTGTGAAGAAGAGTCTGGACACAATCGGCATTAACCAACACATTATTGGTCTAATCCAGAAAGCTACAATACTCAGCACCTGTAATATAGTCCGAAAGTTCTTAAATATACTAGTTACATAAATATGCAATAGAAGCTTATTATCTTGCCTCATGGGGGGCCGACTATGAGCTAATTCCACTCTAAGCGTGAGAAAACTTAAAATGAAATAATAATAATAATAATAATAATAATAATAATAATAATAATAATAATAATAATAATAATAATAATAATAATAATAATAATAATAATAATAATAATAATAATAATAATAATAATAATAACATAGCAGGAGGGGCTGACTTTCATCAATCAAGCCTTTGGTGAGTAGCGCCACCACTTACTCCAGCTGGGGGTGTAAAATCGAACCGGCAGCCCTAGTGCACCCGGGAGGGGAAAGCTCCTTCCCCTCTGGTGTCGGTCGTGGGCTTGCTGGGCTAACCACCCACAAGCCCTAACTTCTGGTTCCCGCAGGCAGAAGACAGGGCCCCCACAATCGACCCCATCCGGATAGGGGTCAAGGGCAAGGTGGTGGGGCCCAACCGGAACGGGCGCCCGTTGACGATGAACGCCATGAACTAGGACGCTTTGAGTGGACAGATGAGCTAAGGGACGACCTTTTGCATTGCTACGAAAGCAGTGAACCCGCACGAAGGGGATACATGGGACGAATGCATGTTCTGTGGTGTGCAAGGCACCCAGAGCACAACGCCTTCACGCCACAAAACCTGCGTGATTATGTATCCCACCTTCGTCGCAGGGGCTACGTGAGAGCTGCTCCTCAGCCGGTGAATGAGGTGGCCGAAGGTCCATCGAATGAACCGGTTGAGGATGTAGTCCCTGACGTTCCACCAATACCAGAGGGCCTCAGTACCAGACGGGGGTTACACTACATAAAAGCCCCCGGGCCACAAGACCTGGCCAGAGTGGATGAAGAACTTCGTGAAGCGCTTCCAGAACGGGCTGACATCTGGCACATAAACTGTGCCGTGTATGCTGCTGCTCAACGCTTTTCTCAGGTGGAGAGGCGTAATACTGCCTCCCCACAGGAGAGAGCGAGGCGGCGCATACAAAAGATGGAAGCCAAGATTCAGTCGGCGAGGCAACACGCATCCCGTATCCAATGTGTGATGGACTATATGGCGGCCAATAGACCGTTCACGCCTAAAGTGCGTCGAATAGCCGCCAACTTAAGACGCGTCCATCACACACTCAATGAGGCAGTGCTGCGAACCACCAAACAGCACTGTCTCGACAGGATACGGATGCTAGTGGTTTGTAAAAAATCACTAGTGAGGCGGGCGAGGGGGCTGGCGGAAAATAAACTCTTCCGCCAAAAGCCCTCGCGCCTATTCGAACCGCCTCCGCGTGTTGCAGAGAATCCGCCGACTGTAGATCAGGTGGAAAATTTCTGGAAAACGCTTTACGAGGAGAAGCTTCAACTCAACCGAGACTCTCCGGCCCTTGCACACTTTGAAACCTTTTGTCAAAGGTTTCAACAACCACAGGAAGTGTGCCAACCAATAACCCCAGAAGAGGTTCGAAGAGCTCTCGAGGGCTCTAAGAACTTTGCTGCTCCAGGTCCCGATGGGATAAATAACTTTTGGTGGAAAAAGTTACCGAGCACCCACCACCATTTGGCCAGAATTTTTAATGCCTGGCTAAATGGGGAGCAGCAAATTCCTTCTTGGGTGGTTGAAGGGCGGACAGTGCTGATCCCTAAGAACGGAGATTTGTCCAACCCAAGGAACTACCGACCGATAACCTGTTTAAACGCATGTTACAAGGTGTTTACGCGCATCTTGTACATGCGAGTGCTCCACGCAGTTGAACCGGTTTACGAACGGATATATGAGCAACGAGGGTCGAAGAAAGGTGTCGCTGGCTGCAAGGAGAACCTGTTGATTGACAGATGTGTAACGCAGGACTCCGTGCAGTATAAGCGGAACCTCTCCATGGCCTGGATCGACTACCGCAAGGCATTTGATATGACATCACATGAGCTTATTGTTCACTTGCTCCGATGTCTTGCGGTACCCGGTCCCGTAGTGAGATGCATCGAAGAACTGATGCCGCTCTGGAGGACTCGCTTTACCATTACATCGGGTAACGATAGAGTCCAGACGGAGTCGGTAACATTCAGAAGGGGAGTATTTCAGGGAGACTCCCTCAGCCCCCTTCTGTTTTGCATCTCACTACTGCCATTATCCGTTTCGCTCCGGAAAACCCGTGGATACAACTGCAGTACCCCCGGCGATAGGAGGCATAAGGTCACCCATCTGTTTTACAAGGATGACCTTAAACTTTATGCCTCCGGAGAGAGGGACCTACACCAGTCCCTCAGGGTGGTACAGGAGTACACGCAGGCTGTCGGTATGGAGTTCGGGTTGGACAAATGTGCACTGGTCCATCTCAAGAGAGGACGATGCGGGAACTACGGAGAGGACGCGCAACTCGTTGACGGAAGCATCTTACATCATCTAGATGCCGGAGAGTCGTACACTTACTTGGGTGTCGAGCAACGCTCCACCCAAGTAGTGAGTGTAGTGAAAAACGCTCTCCGCGGCAAGTATCAGCACCGACTCCGACAGATCTGGTCCTCAGAACTGTCGGGGAAGAACAAGGTGTCTGCTACTAACATACTTGCCGTTCCGATCCTACTCTACTCCTTTGGAGTAGTGAAATGGACTCGAGAGGAGTTGCGTCAACTCGACGTAGGAACCCGCAAGAAGATGCATCTCAATAGAAGTTTGCATCCTAAATCGTCCGTTCCACGGCTATACCTCCCACGACATCGGGGAGGCCGTGGACTCTTGAGTTTGGAGAGTCTCCATAATAGGATGGTTCTGGATGGAGCCTGTAAGGTCATCAGGAGTTCGGATCCCCTCCTCTGCATGATCCGAGACCATGAAAGTGCAGGAATAGGAGCCTTTTTGTTTAAGGCAGCACAAAGAGCAGCCGATGAACTTGGTCTCTCCTTCGACGTCGAGCGGGTAAATCCCGACTCTGTCACCGAGTTGGAACCTGCTCGACGAAAAGCCCAAATTAAAGCTGCAGAACACAACATCTTTCTGCAGCTTCACACGGATAAGCCAATGCATGGAGTTTTCTATAAAAATATAGAGAACCTTGGCTTATCCGAAAGGCTGACCTTTGCCTTCTTAAGGTCAGCCGGGCTGAAGTCTGAGACCGAGGGATTCATAATGGCTTGCCAGGATGGTGTATTTAATACCCTCGTCTATCGTAGTCGTGTCATGGGTATAGAGGTCCCTGATGTCAGCTGCAGGGCCTGCCGCAGGGCGCCAGAGACTTTAATGCACCTGTTGTCGGCTTGTCCGACATATGCAGTCTCGGCCTATATCCAGAGGCACGACGGAGCATTACGAGTGCTTTATTATCACCTAAGGCACTCGTATGGGATAGACGAGACACCAGTGCTGCCTTACGCTCCGGGGGATATTGAGTCCGTTGTGGGAAACGAGAAGTGTCTAATTTATTGGAACTACTCTTTTCCCACCGTCAGGCAAATACAAGCCAACAAGCCTGACGTAGTACTCCTCGACCATCAACTCAAGACAATGTTCGTCGTGGAGTTCTCGGCTCCCGCGGAGAACAACATTGTCTTGAAGGAGGAGGAAAAACGGACAAAATATCGAGATCTGCTCTTCGAACTCCGCAGACTGTATCCAGACCATACTGTTAAGATAGTGGTACTGATTATAGGAGCCCTCGGTGGAACGAGACACACACTGCTTTCGGAACTCAAGATCATACCGGCATGCCGAAACTCGGCAGAGATCTTAGCCGGCAGAATGCAGAAGGCCGTCATTCTTGGTTCATTACGTCTGCTCAGGGCACACGATTCCCGGACCCAGTAGTCACTTACCCCACGGGCGTGGGGAGTGGCTACCGGTACTACCAGCTCCCCTCTGTGAGGGTCGGAGCCACAGAGAAGGGTGACTGGTTTTTAGCTCGTTAAAAAAAAAAAATAATAATAATAATAATTGCTTAATGGCATAATGGCATAATGGCATAATGGCTTAATGGCATAATGGCATTTGCTTTCAGCATGCCCGGTATACGCGATTTCGGCCTACATCCACCGCCATAACGCGGCTTTACGAGTGCTATACTACCACCTACGGCACTCGTATGGGGTAGACCAAACACCAGTGCTGCCTTACATCCCCGGAGATATTGAGTCCGTTGTCGAGAACGAGAGGTGCTGAATTTATTGGAACTACTCATTCCCGACCGTCAGGCTAATTCAAGCCAACAAGCCTGACATAGTCCTCCTCGACCATCAGAACAAAGTGATGTTTGTAATTGAATTCTCAGCACCTGCTGAGACAAACATCGCTTTGAAGGAGGTGGAAAAACGGACCAAATATCGTGATCTCCGGTATGAGCTCCAAGTGCTGTACCCAGACTACTCGGTCAAGATGGTCGTCCTAATAATCGGCGTACTCGGAGGGATGAAGCCTTCGCTGCTCTCAGAATTGAAGATCATACCGGCCTGTCAGAATTCAGCAGAATGGTTGGCAGGCCAGATGCAGAAGGCGGTTATCTTGGGGTCCCTTCGTCTACTTAGGGCACACGATTTAGGTATTTGCAGTCACTAACTCCACAGGTTGTGGAGAGTGGCTATAAGGAATTTGCCGGCGCGGCTACCGTGAGGTGCCGGAGGCCACGGAAGTCCTGTCCGGCAGCGGGCTACCCGAAAAAAAAAAAAAAAAAAAAAAAAAAAAAATAATAATAATAATAATAATAATAATAATAAGCCAACAAGCCTGACATAGTCCTCCTCGACCACCAACTCAAGACAATGTTTGTCGTGGGGTTCTCGGCTCCCGCGGAGAACAACATTGTCTTGAAGGAGGAGGAAAAACGGACAAAATATCGAGATTTGCTCTTCGAACTCCGCAGACTCTATCCAGACCATACTGTTAAGATAGTGGTACTGATTATAGGAGCCCTCGGTGGAACGAGACACACACTGCTTTCAGAACTTAAGATCATACCGGCATGCCGAAATTCGGCAGAGGTCTTAGCCGGCAGAATGCAGAAGGCCGTCATCCTCGGTTCATTACGTCTGCTCAGGGCACACGATTCGCGGACTCAGTAGTCACTCACCCCACGGGCGTGGGGAGTGGCTACCGGTACTACCAGCTCCCCTCTGTGAGTGTCGGAGCCACAGAGTTTAAAGGGTGACTGGCTTTTACAAAAAAAAAAAAATAATAATAATATAATAATAATAATAATAATAATAATAATAATAATAATAAAAGGGAAAGGGGAAAGAGACTTCCCCTCTGGTGTCGGCCGTGGGCTTGTTAGGCTAACCACCTAACAAGCTGAAATCTTCTGGTTCCAGGCAACAGAAGACAGGGACCCCACAATCGACCCCATCCGGATGGGGGTCACAGGCAAGGTGGTGGGGCCCAACCGGACGGATTGCCTGACAATGACGACCGCGAGACACATGGACGCTTTGAGTGGACAGATGAGCTGAGGAATGATCTTCTGCTGTGCTACGAAAGCAGTGAGCCCGCACGAAGGGGGTACATGGCGCGAATGCATGCTCTGTGGTGTGAAAGACACCCGGAGTACAGCGCCTTCACGCCGCAAAATCTGCGTGATTATGTATCCCACCTTCGTAGCAGGGGCTACGTGAGAGCTGTTCCTCAGCCGGTAAATGAGGCGGTTGAAGAGCCGCTGAATGAACTGGTTGAGGAGGCAGTTCTAGACGTTCCACCAACACCAGAGGGCCTCAACACAAGAAGGGGGTTACACTACATCAGACCCCCCAGATCAGAAGACCTAGCCAGAGTGGATGCTGAACTTCGTGAAGCGATACCAGAAGGGGCTGACATCTGGCGCATAAACTGTGCCGTATACGCTGCTGCACAGCGCTTAACCCCAGGGGAGAGGCGGAACACTGCCTCTCCACAGGAGAGAGCGGAGCGGCGTATACATAAGATGGAAGCCAAGATCCGGTCAGCGAGGCAACATGCATCCCGTATCCAATGTGTGATGGACTATATGGCGGCCAATAAGACATTCACGCCTAAAGTTAGGCGCATAGCCGCCAATTTAAGACGCGTCCATCACACACTGAATGGGGCAGTGCTGCGAACCACCAAGCAGCACTGCCTTGATCGGATACGGATGCTAGTGACTTGTAAAAAGTCACTAGTGAGGCGGGCGAGGGGGCTGGCGGAAAACAATCTATTCCGCAAAAAGCCCTCGCGCCTTTTCGAACCGCCTCAGCGTGTTGTAGAGAATCCGCCGACTGTAGATCAGGTGGAAAACTTCTGGAAAACGCTCTACGGGCAGAAGCTACCACTCAACAGAGACACTCCAGCCCTGGCACACTTTGAAGCCTTTTGCCAAAGGTTTCAACAACAAAACGAGGTGTGCCAACCGATAACCCCAGAAGAGGTTCGAAGAGCTCTTGAGGGCTCTAAGAACTTTGCTGCTCCAGGTCCCGATGGTATAAATAACTTTTGGTGGAAAAAGTTTTCCAGTACCCACCACCATTTGGCCAGAATTTTTAATTCATGGCTAAATGGGGAGCAGCAAATTCCTTCTTGGGATGTCGAGGGGCGGACAGTGCTGATCCCGAAGAACGGCGATTTTTCTAACCCAAAAAATTACCGGCCGATAACTTGCTTAAACGCATGCTACAAGTTGTTTACACGCATCTTGTACATGCGGGTGCTCCAAGCAGTTGAACGGGTTTACGAACGGATATATGAGGAAAGAGGGTCAAAGAGAGGTGTCGCTGGCTGCAAGGAGAACCTGCTGATCGACAGATGTATCACGCAGGACTCCGTGCAGTATAAGCGTAACCTCTCTATGGCCTGGATCGACTACCGCAAGGCATTTGATATGACATCCCATGAGCTTATTGTCCACTTGCTCAGATGTCTTGCGGTGCCAGGTCCCGTAGTGAGATGTATCGAAGAACTCATGCCGCTCTGGAGGACTCGCTTTACCATAACATCAGGTAACAGCAGAGTCCAGACAGAGCCGGTATTGTTCAGAAGGGGAGTATTTCAGGGAGATTCCCTAAGCCCCCTTCTGTTTTGCATCTCACTACTACCATTATCCGTTTCGCTTCGAAATACCCGTGGATACAACTGCGGTACCCCCGGCGACAGGAGGCATAAGGTCACCCATCTGTTTTACATGGATGACCTTAAACTTTATGCCTCCAGAGAGAGGGATTTACGCCAGTCCCTCAGGGTGGTACAGGAGTACACGCAGGCTGTCGGCATGGAATTTGGGTTGGACAAGTGTGCATTAGTCCACCTCAAGAGAGGACGATGTGGTGACTACGGAGAGGATGCGCAGCTTGTGGACGGAAGCATCTTACATCATTTAGATGCCGGAGAGTCGTACACTTACTTGGGTGTCGAGCAACGCTCCACCCAAGAAGTGAGTGTCGTAAAAAACGCTCTCCGCGGCAAGTATCAGCACCGACTCCGACAGATCTGGTCTTCAGAACTGTCGGGGAAGAACAAGGTGTCTGCTACCAATATGCTTACCGTTCCGATCCTCCTCTACTTCGGAGTAATTAAATGGAATCAAGAGGAGCTGCGTCAACTCGATGTAGGAACCCGAAAAAAGATGCATCTCTATAGGAGTTTGCACCCAAAATCGTCCGTTCCACGGTTATATCTCCCACGGCATCGGGGAGGCCGTGGACTCTTGAGTTTGGAGAGTCTCCATAACAGAATGGTTCTGGATGGAGCCTGTAAGGTCATAAGGAGTTCGGATCCCCTCCTCTGCATGGTCCGAGACCATGAAAGTGCAGGAGCAGGAGCCTTTTTGTTTAAGGTAGCACGCAGAGCCGCCGATGAACTCGGTCTAGTCTTCGACGCTGAGCGGGTTAACCAAGACTCTGTCACCGAGTTGGAACCTGCTCGGCAAAAAGCCCAAGTCAAAGCTGCTGAAATTGATCTATTTCTGCAGCGACACTCGGATAAGCCATTGCACGGCGTCTTCTATAAAAATATAGAAGACCGCGGCTTATCCGAAAGGCTGACCTTTGCTTTCTTAAGGTCAGCCGGGCTGAAGTCTGAGACCGAGGGATTCATAATGGCGTGCCAGGATGGTGTATTCAACACACTCGTCTATCGAAGTCGTGTCATGGGTATAGAGGTCCCTGATGTCAGCTGCAGGACCTGCCACAGGGCGCCGGAGACATTAATGCATTTGCTGTCGGCTTGTCCAGTATATGCAGTCTCGGCCTATATCCAGAGGCACGACGCAGCATTACGAGTGCTTTATTATCACTTAAGGCACTCGTATGGGATAGACGAGACACCAGTGCTGCCTTACGCTCCGGGGGATATTGAGTCCGTTGTGGGAAATGAGAAGTGTCTAATTTATTGGAACTACTCGTTTCCCACCGTCAGGCAAATACAAGCTAATAAGCCTGACATGATACTCCTCGACCACCAACTCAAGACAATGTTTGTCGTGGAGTTCTCGGCTCCCGCGGAGAATAACATTGTCTTGAAGGAGGAGGAAAAACGGACGAAATATCGAGATTTGCTCTTCGAGCTCCGTAGGCTTTACCCTGGCCATACTGTTAAGCTAGTGGTCCTGATCATAGGAGCCCTCGGTGGAACGAGACACACACTGCTTTCAGAACTAAAGATCATACCGGCATGCCGAAATTCGGCAGAGATCTTAGCCGGCAGGATGCAGAAGGCCATTATCCTCGGCTCATTACGTCTACTCAGGGCACACGATTCTCGGACCCAGTAGTCACTCACCCCACGGACGTGGGGAGTGGCTGCCGGTACTACCAGCTCCCCTCTGTGATTGTCGGAGCCACAGAGTATAAAGGGTGACTGGCTTTTATAAACTAAAAAAAAAAAAAAAATAATAATAATATAATAATAATAATAATAATATTTATTCACCATTTAAGACACACAAAGCATATATGGCAAGTCATAAAATGAAGAAATGTATGTATAGAGTACAATTTATCTAGAATTATAAAACACAATTTAATGTATAAGCACACTAAACTTTTTGAACATAAATATATACATATACAATATATAACAAAACACGAGTAAAATGGTCAATACAACTACATGGTGACAAGATCAAGACAAATACATAATATATACACAACCTTAAGGTTCTCTATTTAAAAATTCGTTTATGCCGTAAAAACCTCCCTTCAGCAGTAAATCTTTTACGGCGCGTTTATATCTAATGAAGTTGGTAATGTTCCTTAAGTCTGATGGCAAGCTGTTATATAAAATAATACAGTTATATTTGGGAGAATGTTTATAATTTGTTGTACGATGTTTTGGTACACTTAATAGTTCTCCATTTCGAGTGTCATATCTATGATATTGATTCCGCTTTACAAAGAAGTCCATATTTTTTTTAACATAAATTAGACATTTATAAATAAAAATGCAAGGGGTAGTTAATATGTTTTTGTTGATGAATGTATTTCGGCAGCTTTCATTGTAATGTAATTTGAAGATTAATCGAATAATTCTTTTCTGACATATCCCTGTCTCTGGCACTACCCCAACATATTATATTATATGATATATGAGAGTATTCCAGAGCATAATAGGTATTTAAAAGACCTGTTTGATCTAAGCTATCCCTTAATTGCAATATAGCAAAGAACGCCTTATTTAACTATTCACATACATGTTTTATATGCACATCCCAAAGTAAGTGGTAGTCAATATAAGTACCTAGCAGCTTCGTACTCTGTGATGACTCAATATTGTCATACATGATGATATTATTTGGCAGAGGCCTCTGTATCGTAAAATTCATAAACACGGTTTTGCTATTGTTTAATATAAGTTTATCTCTTTGAGTCCATGTACTTACTTCCTCCATAGTCTTATCAACAATTGCTTGGAGCTCCTCAAGCGTGTGTGCCACTAAGGTGACCGTTAGATCATCAGCAAATATTGTTACATGGCCTGAAGTAATATTTTCAGGAACGTTGTTGATATACAGTAAAAAGAGTAACGGCCCCAGTACAGACCCTTGCGGAACTCCAACATCAAGATTATGTGTTTCAGACTCGTATCCATTTAATTTTACTTTTAATCTTCTATTTTCCATGTAAGACAAAATCCATGTTAATAATGTTCCCCTTATACCAATGTTGTATAGTTTAGATTTAAGCAGTTTGCTATCAATTATATCGAAAGCCTTTGTTAAATCGAACATTAAAGATATAACGTATTTACCGGTATCCAGAGATTCATACACATATTCTAAAAAGTTGTAACAGGCTGTTTCAGTGGACTTTCCCTCTCGAAATCCATGTTGTGCTATAGTCAGAATTCTGTTTTTTTCACAATATGAGGCAATTCTATCATATACGATTCTTTCAAATACCTTAGATACAACACTCAGTAAAGATATTTGTCTGTAACTTTCTATTTCATCAAAAGGGCCTTTTTTATAGAGTGGTACAACAATTGATTGTTTTAGTATATTGGGAAAATGACCATGAATTATTGAAAGATTAAATATATATGTTAAATAATCCACTATACTACATTTAATAGTCTCAATAAAAATGCAGTTAAACTGTCAAACCCTACAGATTTTTTGTTCTTTAATTTGTCAATAGCCTTATTGACCTCATCATTTATGATTAGTTCAAAAAACATAGATTGTTCCCTGCATGCAGAAGTGGTACAAGGTAAGGACATATTTAAGCCGAAATGTTGCTCTAATTTATTTTTGGCTATTACAGAAAAGTGACTAGCAAATGCATTAGTAATACTATTTTTATCACTAATATGTTCACCATTATGCTCCAATGTTGTAATATTATTATTATATTTATTTCTGCCTAATCTTGTGTTGACAATATTCCATATAACTTTATTTTTATTTGGAGCATCTTTAATTTTTTTGGCATTATAATTATACTTATTTTTTTCAGTTTTATAAAGTGTTTTAAACTCGGACGTATCAAGAGTAGTCATTAACCAATATACATATTTTAAATTTTTACTTTGTTGTATTAACTCGTTTGTCAACCATCCTTTATTATTATCTTTGTTTGATACTTTAATTTTTCTTAGAGGGCAGCTAACATTGTAACACCAGATAATATTGTCAATAAATAATTGAAAAGATTCATCAACATCAAGATAATATAATTCTGCCCAGTTTAATTTGTCAAAGTTGTATAAAAAATCGCGAATATTGTTATCGTTAACAGGCCGTGTTTCAATTATTTTCATGGTGCTTTTATCATTTGGCTCATCTGTACATATTACTGACAAAATATGAGCTTTGTGATCGGCAATATGTGGATTAAATATTTGACACATATATGTATTATCAGGCATATTAGTGACCATATAATCAATAGTAGAGGAACTGGTGTGTCCATGGATATTGGTAAAAACTCTTGTGGGTCCTGCATTAGAAATCTTTAATTCAAATGAATCAAATATGTCAAGTACTACATTGGCACAACGAGAGGTATTATTTATATCAATATTTAGGTCACCACATAACACAACGCTACTAGAAATAGTAAAAGCAATGCTTAATGCTTCTGTTATGTTAGTATAAAAAATATCAACATTACCATCGGAGGGCCTATATGCCACAATTACCAGAAGTTTTTTGTTACTTATGTCTATGCATGCTGCACAAATTTCAATGTGAACCTCAACTGATAACTGTTTAATAGAAGGGATGTCATATGATTGTATTATTTTATTAACCATTATAAGTGAACCACCATGTATGTGGTCAAGTCTAGAAAAATGAGATATTATTTTATAATCAGAAAAGCTAATATTTTCTATGTTGTTACTACATACCCAATGTTCTGAAATACACATAATATCAATGTTTTTATTAAGTAGCAAAAAGTCGATTTCATTTAAGTATCCCTTGTACATTTACATGCACTATATTTATGGTTTTATTTAGCGGAATATTATTATTACCTGCAACTGTTATTTCATCATTCCCGAAAAAACGTATATTTTTTAATGAGAGAACCTTTAGGCCATTTTTCACCATCGTAAGCTTCTTGTAAAAGATCATAATCCAGCCCTATTTTAAAAGCCTCTGTCTTTCCATTTTTCCATTGTGGTAATTTTTCTACAATAAATTCGTGACCTGGAAACATAACATTAACATGTTCTTGCATCCCCTCCACGCCTGTCCCAGGAATCACACGTCCAACATAGAGCCACGTCCTCCTAGTTACTGCTGTGAGATTAGATTTTTTATTTGTCGCTGTACCAAAAATTACAGGTTTTTTAGTAATTTTGCGTTTCCTAATTTGTTGGAAATTCTCAGTTTTTGTAACATCTCGATCAGTGCGGTTTTCAACTTTTTTATTGTATAGATTACTGTTTTTATTTTGTTCTAACGTTTTTGTATTATTCCTTGCATTGGAGTTTTTGTTACTGGAATTTTTATCCTGGCTAGTCTTTTTATGTCTAGGAGTGTTTTTGTGGTTGATAACTGTAGTAGTAGATGAGTCAGATTCAAAAGACGAATCGAGGACACATGCAGAGATATTTTCAGAATTATATCTGTAATAATCACTTTGTAATTGTCTTTTGGTCACCTGCGGATTAGTTAACAGTTTAACAAGGTCTATATTTGATTCACGTAAAATTCTCACTTCTGTTTCTAAATCGCCGATTTTTATTAATAGTTCACTTGTACTTTCTTTCACAATTTTGTTTACTAAATTGTAAAAAATATCACTTTTTAGAAATTTTATAACGACATTTTCATCTGCACCACTTGTACTTCTAGTGTTAGTCATTTTATTAATTAAATCACAAAAATACTTATGGATATTTAGAAATACTTATAACAGCGTTAATCGTACGTACACGTCGTACGGCTCTCTAGTATTTAGCCAGGCATTAAAAATTCTGGCCAAATGGTGGTGGGTGCTCGATAACTTTTTCCACCAAAAGTTATTTATCCCATCGGGACCTGGAGCAGCAAAGTTCTTAGAGCCCTCGAGAGCTCTTCGAACCTCTTCTGGGGTTATTGGTTGGCACACTTCCTGTGGTTGTTGAAACCTTTGACAGAAGGTTTCAAAGTGTGCAAGGGCCGGAGAGTCTCGGTTGAGTGGAAGCTTCTCCTCGTAAAGCGTTTTCCAGAAATTTTCCACCTGATCTACAGTCGGCGGATTCTCTGCAACACGCGGAGGTGGTTCGAAAAGGCGCGAGGGCTTTTGGCGGGAGAGTTCATTTTCCGCCAGCCCCCTCGCCCGCCTCACTAGTGATTTTTTACAAACCACTAGCATCCGTATCCTGTCGAGACAGTGCTCTTTGGTGGTTCGCAGCACTGCCTCATTGAGTGTGTGATGGACGCGTCTTAAGTTGGCGGCTATTCGACGCACTTTAGGCGTGAACGGTCTATTGGCCGCCATATAGTCCATCACACATTGGATACGGGATGCGTGTTGCCTCGCTGACCGGATCTTGGCTTCCATATTTTGTATGCGCCGCCTCGCTCTCTCCTGCGGGGAGGCAGCATTACGCCTCTCCACCCGAGAAAAGCGTTGAGCAGCGGCAGACACGGCACAGTTTATGTGCCAGATGTCAGCCCGTTCTGGAAGCGCTTCACGAAGTTCTTCATCCACTCTGGCCAGGTCTTGTGGCCCGGGGGCTTTTATGTAGTGTAACCCCTGTCTGGTACTGGTGGAACGGCAGGGACTGCATCCTCAACCGGTTCATTCGGTGGGCCTTCGGCCACCTCATTCACCGGCTGAGGAGCAGTTCTCACGTAGCCCCTGCGACGAAGGTGGGATACATAATCACGCAGGTTTTGTGGCGTGAGGGCGTTGTGCTCTGGGTGCCTTGCACACCACAGAACATGCATTCGCCCCATGTATCCCCTTCGTGCAGGCTCACTGCTTTCGTAGCAATGCAGAAGGTCGTCCCTTAACTCATCTGTCCACTCAAAGCGTCCTAGTCCATGGCGTTCGTCATCAACGGGCTCCCGATCCGGTTGGGCCCCACCACCTTGCCCTATCCGCATGGGGTCAATTGTGGGGGCCCTGTCTTCTGCCTGCGGGAACCAGAAGTTAGGGCTTGTGGATGGTTAGCCCAGCAAGCCCACGACCGACACCAGAGGGGGAGGAGCTTTCCCCTCCTGGGTACACTAGGGCTGCCGGTTCGGTTTTGCACCCCCAGCTGGAGTAAGTGGTGGCGCTACTCACCAAGGCTTGATTGATGGAAGTCGGCCCCTCCTGCCTTATTATTATTATTATTATTATTATTTTTCGGGTAGCCCGCTGCCGGACAGGACTTCCGTGGCCTCCATACCTCACGGTAGCCGCGCCGGCAAATTCCTTACAGCCACTCTCCACAACCTGTGGAGTTAGTGACTGTAAATACCTAAATCGTGTGCCCTAAGTAGACGAAGGGACCCCAAGATAACCGCCTTCTGCATCTGGCCTGCCAACCATTCTGCCGAATTTTGACAGGCCGGTATGATCTTCAATTCTAAGAGCAGCGAAGGCTTCCGAGTACGCCGATTATTAGGACGACCATCTTGACCGAGTAGTCTGGGTATAGCACTTGGAGCTCATACCGGAGATCACGATATTTGGTCCGTTTTTCCCCTTCCTTCAAAGCGATGTTTGTCTCAGCAGGTGCTGAGAATTCAATTACAAACATCACTTTGTTCTGGTGGTCGAGGAGGACTATGTCAGGCTTGTTGGCTTGAATTAGCCTGACGGTCGGGAACGAGTAGTTCCAATAAATTCGGCACCTCTCGTTCTCGACAACGGACTCAATATCTCCGGGGATGTAAGGCAGCACTGGTGTTTGGTCTACCCCATACGAGTGCCGTAGGTGGTAGTATAGCACTCGCAAAGCCGCGTTATGGCGGTGGATGTAGGCCGAAATCGCGAATATCGGGCATGCTGAAAGCAAATGCATCAGCGATTCCGGCGCCTGACGGCAGGTCCTGCAGTTGGTATCAGGGACCTCTACTCTCATTACGCGGCTCCGGTAGACCAAGATGTTTATTACACCATCCTGACAGGCCACAATGAATCCCTCGGTCTCCGACTTAAGCCCAGCTGACCTTAAAAAGGCGAATGTCAGCCTAGTCGATAAACCCAGTGTTTCCATGTTTTTGTAGTATACACCGTGCATGGGTTTATCGACATGCTGCCTAAACAGCTCTCCTGTTCGGCAGCTTTTATTTGGGCTTTCAGACGAGTTGGCTGAAGCTCAGTGACTGACTCTGGATCAGCACCGCGCCGGCCGCCTCGTCTGGCATCGAATACGAGACCGAGTTCATCTGCGGCTCTTTTTGCTGCCTTAAACAATCCTGCGCCCACCCCTGCGATTTCGTGATCTCTCACTAATAGCAGGAGCGGATCCGAGCTCCTGAGGATGTTACATGCCATACTCAGTACTACTCTGCCATGCATACACTCCAGACCCAAGAGTCCTCGGCCCCCCGATGACGTGGGAGGTAAACACGAGAAACGGATGATCTAGGATGAATACTCCTATGGATGTTCATCATCTTGCGGGTGTCTCTGTCTAGTTGGCGCAGCTCATCTACCGTCCATTTTACTACTCCAAAGGAGTAGAGCAGAACAGGAACGGCAAGCATGTTAGTAGCAGACGCCTTATTCTTCGCCGAAAGTTCGGACGACCAAATCTTTCGGAGTAGGCGTCTGTACTTGCCGCGGAGAGATTCCTTGATTTATTGCACATCCTGGATGTGATGTTGTTGCACACCCAGGTATGTGTAGGTCTCTCCGGCATCCAGATGTCTTAGGATGCTTCCGTCTGCGAGCTGCGCGTCCTCAGAAAATTCCCCGCACCGCCCTCTCTTGAGGTGGACGACCGCGCACTTGTCCAACCCGAACTCCATACCAATGGCCCGCGTGTACTCCTCGACCACCCTTAGAGCATTTTGAAGTTCACGCTCTCCGGAGACATACAGTTTCAGGTCATCCATGTAGAATAAATGGGTGACCTTATGCCTCCGGTTGCTGGGTGGTCCACAGTGGTACCCGCGAGTTTGGCGGAGTTCAACAGATAACGGCAGCAGTGAGATGCAAAAGAGGAGGGGACTCAGAGAATCTCCCTGGAATACTCCTCTTCTGAATGCCACCTTCTCTGTCGTAACCCGCTGTGCACCTGATGTTATGGTGAAGCGGGTCCTCCAGAGTGGCAGCAGTTGTTCTATGCATCTCACTAGTGGCTCTGCTACCGCAAGACATTTGAGCAAATGTAACAAAAGTTCATGTGATGTTGTGTCAAATGCCTTACGATAGTCAATCCAGGCCATCGATAGATTCCACTTGTACTGCACAGAGTCCTGTGTAATACAGCGGTCTACCAGCAGGCTGTCCTTGCAACCTGCCATGCCCTTCTTGGCGCCACGCTGCTCGTATATCTGCTGGAAGACCGGATCAACCTGCCGTAGGGTCCGAGCATACAAGATACGAGTAATTAGCTTGTAGCAGGAGTTCAGACAGGTAATTGGTCTATAATTCCTTGGGTCAGACAGATCACCCTTTTTAGGGATGAGCACAGTGCGTCCCTCGACAAACCAGTCCGGAATCTGCTGCCCCTCGTTCAACCACTTGTTGAAAACTCGGGCCAGACGACGGTGGGTGGAAGGAAATTTTTTCCACCACCAGTTATTTATGCCGTCTGGCCCCGGAGCAGCGAAGTTCTTGGTGCCAACAAGAGCTTGTTGGACTTCCTCCGTACTGATTGCCGGGCACACTTCTTCCGGCTCTTCAAAGGTTCTATGGCACGGAGCCTCGAAGTGTGCTATTGCTGGAGTGTTGCTATCGAACGAACGTGTCGTTTCGTAGATTCCTTTCTAGAAGCTTTCGACATCGGCTACAGTTGGTGGATTATCGACAACACGCTGTGGCTCTTGAAGTAGGCGGGAAGGATTCGTACGGAACAACATATTTTGCTCCATACTTCGTACCCGCCTATTTAGCTTTTTCTTGATAGCCATAAGCGCTCGAATCCTATCTAAACAGTGCTGCTTAATAGTGAGCATCACTGTCAGATTTAGAGTGTGGTGTTGGCGTCTGAGTCCGGCTGCTGTTCGCCGGACTTTAGGCGTAAATGCCTTGCCAGTGGTTACGTATTCCACCACACTCTGGATTCGAGAAGCGTGTTGTCTGGCCAACTGTATTTTGCCTTCGATCTTTTGTACACGCCGCTTAGCCTTTTCGATACCGCTCGAAGGGTTGGTATTCCTCTCGCGGGGCACGAGTTGGCTAGCAGCGTTGTACACGGCACAGTTGATCTGCCAAATGTCGGCGTCTTCTGGTAATTCCTCTACGATAACAGCATCCATCCGTGCCAGGTCTTGTGGCTTTAGGTTAGCCATGCTGTTAAGGCTAACCCTCGTCCTTAAGTTGACTTCGGCGTACCTTCTAGGATGTTCCCCGTCAGCTCTTTGCCGCGGTGGCGCTTCTTCCTGCTGGCGGGGTGCCCTTACATAACCTGTCCTGCGCAGGTAGGATACTTGATCTCTGAGCTGTTGCTCAGAGAAGGCGCGATGCTCTGGATGCGTGTCGCACCAGATTTCGTGCAATCGCGCCATGTACCCCCTGCGCGCAGGTTCGCTGCTCTCATAGCAGGTCAGCAAGTCATCTTGGAGTTCCCTCGTCCACTTAAAGCGTCCATGGTCATAGCGTGTGTTGTCATCATTGAGACCGTCCGGTATGGCCCCTCCAACTTGTCTCTGACCCCCCATCCGGTTGGGGTCGATTGTGAGGGGCCCTTCCTCTGTGTGGTAGAACCAGAGAAGTGGATCTCAGAGTGGTTAGCCCCGAGATCCACGTTATTATTATTATTATTATTATTATTATTATTATTATTATTATTATTATTATTATTATTATTATTATTATTATTATTATTATTATTATTATTATTATTATTATTATTATTTCGTTGTTTGTTCACGAAGTTTGCACTTCGGTAAAGCAGTTACATCGGCTGTGAAGCAAGGTGTAATTGTATTTTAGCTGTTGTTGTTGAGGACCTTTCTCACTATTGCACATGTTTCTAGCACAACTATCTTCTGGAGCTCATATATCGTATATCGTATTATTATTATTATTATTATTATTATTATTATCTAGCTAAAAACCAGTCACCCTTCTCTGTGGCTCCGACCCTCACAGAGGGGAGCTGGTAGTACCGGTAGCCACTCCCCACGCCCGTGGGGTGAGTGACTACTGGGTCCGGGAATCGTGCGCCCTGAGCAGACGTAATGAACCGAGAATGACGGCCTTCTGCATTCTGCCGGCTAAGACCTCTGCCGAGTTTCGGCATGCCGGTATGATCTTAAGTTCCGAAAGCAGTGTGTGTCTCGTTCCACCGAGGGCTCATATAATCAGTACCACTATCTTAACAGTATGGTCTGGATACAGTCTGCGGAGTTCGAAGAGCAGATCTCGATATTTTGTCCGTTTTTCCTCCTCCTTCAAGACAATGTTGTTCTCCGCGGGAGCCGAGAACTCCACGACGAACATTGTCTTGAGTTGATGGTCGAGGAGTACTACGTCAGGCTTGTTGGCTTGTATTTGCCTGGCGGTGGGAAAAGAGTAGTTCCAATAAATTAGACACTTCTCATTCCCCACAACGGACTCAATATCCCTCGTAGCGTAAGGCAGCACTGGTGTTTCGTCTATCTCGTACGAGTGCCTTAAATGGTAGTAAAGCACTCGTAATGCTCCGTCGTACCTTTGGATATAGGCCGAGACTGCATATGTCGGGCAAGCCGACAGCAAGTGCATAAGAGTCTCTGGCGCCCTGCGGCAGGCCCTGCAGCTGACATCAGGGACCTCTATACCCATGACACGACTACGATAGACGAGGGTGTTAAATACACCATCCTGGCAAGCCATTATGAATCCCTCGGTCTCAGACTTCAGCCAGGCTGACCTTAAGAAGGCTAAGGTCAGCCTTTCGGATAAGCCAAGGTTTTCTATATTTTTATAGAAGAAGATGCATTGGCTTATCCGTGTGAAGTTGCAGAAAGTTGTTGTGTTCTGCAGCTTTAATTTGGGCTTTTCGCCGAGCAGGTTCCAACTCGGTGACAGAGTCGCGATTTACCCGCTCGACGTCGAAGGAGAGACCAAGTTCATCGGCTGCTCTCTGTGCTGCCTTAAACAGAAAGGCTCCTACCCCTGCATTTTCATGGTCTCGGACCATGCAGAGGAGGGGATCCGAACTCCTGATGACCTTACAGGCTCCATTCAGAACCATCCTATTATGGAGACTCTCCAAACTCAACAGTCCACGGCCTCCCCGATGTCGTGGGAGGTATAGCCGTGGAACGGACGATTTAGGATGCAAACTCCTATTGAGATGCATCTTCTTGCGGGTTCCTACGTCGAGTTGACGCAACTCCTCTTGAGTCCATTTCACTACTCCAAAGGAGTAGAGAAGGATCGGAACGGCAAGCATGTTGGTAGCAGACACCTTGTTCTTCCCCGACAGCTCTGAAGATCAGATCTGTCGGAGTCGGTGCTGATACTTGCCGCGGAGAGCGTTTTTCACTACACTCACTTCTTGGGTGGAGCGTTGCTCGACACCCAAGTAAGTGTACGACCCTCCGGCATCTAGATGATGTAAGATGCTTCCGTCCACGAGCTGCGCGTCCTCTTCGTAGTTCCCGCATCGTCCTCTCTTGAGATGGACCAGTGCACATTTGTCTAATCCGAACTCCATGCCGACAGCCTGCGTGTACTCCTGTACCACCCTGAGGGACTGGTGTAGGTCCCTCTCTCCGGAGGCATAAAGTTTAAGGTCATCCATATACAACAGATGGGTGACCTTATGCCTCCTATCGCCAGGGGTACCGCAGTTGTATCCACGGGTCTTCCGGAGCGAAACGGATAATGGCAGTAATGAGATGCAAAATAAAAAGGGGCTGAGGGAGTCTCCCTAAAATACTCCCCTTCTGAATGTTACCTACTCCGTCTGGACTCTATCATTACCCGATGTAATGGTAAAGCGAGTCCTCCAGAGCGGCATCAGTTCTTCGATGCATCTCACTACGGGACCAGGTACCGCAAGACATCGGAGCAAGTGTACAATAAGCTCGTGCGATATCATGTCAAATGCCTTGCGGTAGTCGATCCAGGCCATGGAGAGGTTACGCTTATACTGCATGGAGTCCTGCGTGACACACCTGTCAATCAGCAGGTTCTCCTTACAGACAGCGACACCTATCTTTGACCCTCGTTGCTCATATATCCGCTCGTAAACCGGTTCAACTGCGTGGAGCACTCGCATGTACAAGATGCGCGTAAACACCTTGTAACATGCGTTTAAACAGGTTATAGGCCGGTAGTTCTTTGGGTTAGACAAATCTCCGTTCTTCGGGATCAGCACTGTCCGCCCCTCGACAACCCAAGAAGGAATTTGCTGCTCCCCATTTAGCCATGAATTGAAAATTCTGGCTAAATGGTGGTGGGTACTGGATAATTTTTTCCACCAAAAGTTATTGATCCCGTCGGGACCTGGAGCAGCAAAGTTCTTAGAGCCCTCAAGAGCTCTTCGAATTTCTTCTGGGGTTATCGGTTGACACACCTGTTGTGGTTGCTGAAACCTTTGACAAAAGGTTTCAAAGTGTGCCAGGGCTGGAGAGTCTCTGTTGAGTGGAAGCTTCTGTTCGTACAATGTTTTCCAGAAGTTTTCCACCTGATCTGCAGTCGGCGGATTTTCAGCAACACGCTGAGGCAGTTCGAAAAGGCGCGAGGGCTTTTTGCGGAAAAATTGATTTTCCGCTAGCCCCCTCGCCCGCCTCACTAGTGACTTCTTACAAGACACTAGCATCCGTATCCTGTCGAGGCAGTGCTGTTTGGTGGTTTGTAGCACTGTCCCATTGAGTGTGTGATGGACGCGTCTTAAGTTAGCAGCTGCTCGCCGCACTTTAGGCGTGAAAGGCCTATTGGCCGCCATATAGTCCATCACACATTGGATACGGGATGCGTGTTGCCTCGCCGACCGGATCTTGGCTACCATCTTGTGTATGCGCCGTCTCGCTCTCTCTTGTGGAGAAGCACTGTTCCGCCTCTCCACCTGAGACAAGCGTTGAGCGGCAGCATACACGGCACAATTTATGTGCCAGATGTCAGCCTCTTCTGGTAGCGCTGCACGAAGTTCCGCATCCACTCTGGCCAGATCTTGTGGCCCGGGGGGTTTTATGTTGTGCAACCCCCTTCTGGTACTGAGGCCCTCTGGTACTGGTGGAACGACTGAGACTGCAACCTCAAACGGTTCATTCGGTGGACCTTCGGCCACCTCATTCATCGGCTGAGGAGCAGTTCTCACGTGGCCCCTGCGACGAAGGTGGGACACATAATCACGCAGGTTTTGTGGCGTGAAGGCGTTGTGTTTTGGGTACCTTGCACAACACAGAACGTGCATTCGCCCCATGTATCCCCTTCGCGCGGGCTCACTGCTTTCGTAGCACTGCATAAGGTCGTCCCTCAGTTCATCTGTCCACTCAAAGCGTCCTTGTTCGTCGCGGTTGTCAACAATGGGCTGTCGATCTTGTTGGGCCCCACCACCTTGCCCTTGACCCCTATCCGAACGGGGTCGATCGTGGGGGCCCTGTCCTCGGCCAATAGGAACCGGAGGTTTGGGCTTGTGGGTGGTTAGCCCAGCAAGCCCACGACCGACACCAGAGGGGAAGATGCTCTCCCCTCCCGGATGCGCTAGGGCTGCCGGTTCGATTTTGCATCCCCAGCTGGAGTAAGTGGTGGCGCTACTCACCAAGGGCTAGATAGACGACGGTTAGCCCCTCCTGCTTATTTATTATTATTATTATTATTATTATTATTATTATTATTTTTTTTTTGTTAAAAACCAGTCACCCTTCTCTGTGGCTCCTACCCTCAGAGAGGGGAGCTGGTAGTACCGGCAGCCACTCCCCACACCCGTGGGGTAAGTGACTACTGGGTCCGGGAATCGTGTGCCCTGAGCAGACGTAATGAACCGAGGATGACGGCCTTCTGCATTCTGCCGGCTAAGACCTCTGCCGAATTTCGGCATGCCGGTATGATCTTAAGTTCTGAAAGCAGTGTGTGTCTCGTTCCACCGAGGGCTCCTATAATCAGTACCACTAGCTTAACAGTATGGCCAGGGTAAAGCCTGCGGAGCTCGAAGAGCAAATCTCGATATTTCGTCCGTTCTTCCTCCTCCTTCAAGACAATGTCATTCTCCGCGGGAGCCGAGAACTCCACAACAAACATTGTCTTGAGTTGATGGTCGAGGAGTACTACGTCAGGCTTGTTGGCTTGTATTTGCCTGACGGTGGGAAAAGAGTAGTTCCAATGAATTAGACACTTCTCATTTCCCACAACGGACTCAATATCCCCCGGAGCGTAAGGCAGCACTGGTGTCTCGTCTATCCCATACGAGTGCCTTAGGTGATAATAAAGCACTCGTAATGCTCCGTCGTGCCTCTGGATATAGGCCGAGACTGCATATGTCGGACAAGCCGACAACAGGTGCATTAAAGTCTCTGGCGCCCTGCGGCAGGCCCTGCAGCTGACATCAGGGACCTCTATACCTATGACACGACTACGATAGACGAAGGTATTAAATACACCATCCTGGCAAGCCATTATGAATCCCTCGGTCTCAGACTTCAGCCCGGCTGACCTTAAGAAGGCAAAGGTCAGCCTTTCGGATAAGCCAAGGTTCTCTATATTTTTATAGAAAACTCCATGCATTGGCTTATCCGTGTGAAGCTGCAGAAAGATGTTGTGTTCTGCAGCTTTAATTTGGGCTTTTCGTCGAGCAGGTTCCAACTCGGTGACAGAGTCGGGATTTACCCGCTCGACGTCGAAGGAGAGACCAAGTTCATCGGCTGCTCTTTGTGCTGCCTTAAACAAAAAGGCTCCTATTCCTGCACTTTCATGGTCTCGGACCATGCAGAGGAGGGGATCCGAACTCCTGATGACCTTACAGGCTCCATCCAGAACCATCCTATTATGGAGACTCTCCAAACTCAAGAGTCCACGGCCTCCCCGATGTCGTGGGAGGTATAGCCGTGGAACGGACGATTTAGGATGCAAACTTCTATTGAGATGCATCTTCTTGCGGGTTCCTACGTCGAGTTGACGCAACTCCTCTCGAGTCCATTTCACTACTCCAAAGGAGTAGAGTAGGATCGGAACGGCAAGCATGTTGGTAGCAGACACCTTGTTCTTCCCCGACAGTTCTGAGGACCAGATCTGTCGAAGTCGGTGCTGATACTTGCCGCGGAGAGCGTTTTTCACTACACCCACTTCTTGGGTGGAGCGTTGCTCGACACCCAAGTAAGTGTACGACTCTCCGGCATCTAGATGATGTAAGATGCTTCCGTCCACGAGCTGCGCGTCCTCTGCGTGGTTCCCGCATCGTCCTCTCTTGAGATGGACCAGTGCACATTTGTCCAACCCGAACTCCATACCGACAGCCTGCGTGTACTCCTGTACCACCCTGAGGGACTGGTGTAGGTCCCTCTCTCCGGAGGCATAAAGTTTAAGGTCATCCATGTAAAACAGATGGGTGACCTTATGCCTCCTATCGCCGGGGGTACCGCAGTTGTATCCACGGGTTTTCCGGAGCGAAACGGATAATGGCAGTAGTGAGATGCAAAACAGAAGGGGGCTGAGGGAGTCTCCCTGAAATACTCCCCTTCTGAATGTTACCGACTCCGTCTGGACTCTATCGTTACCCGATGTAATGGTAAAGCGAGTCCTCCAGAGCGGCATCAGTTCTTCGATGCATCTCACTACCGGACCGGGTACCGCAAGACATCGGAGCAAGTGAACAATAAGCTCATGTGATGTCATATCAAATGCCTTGCGGTAGTCGATACAGGCCATGGAGAGGTTCCGCTTATACTGCACGGAGTCCTACGTGACACATCTGTCAATCAACAGGTTCTCCTTGCAGCCAGCGACACCTCTCTTCGACCCTCGTTGCTCATATATCCGTTCGTAAACCGGTTCAACTGCGTCGAGCACTCGCATGTACAAGATGCGCGTAAACACCTTGTAACATGCTTTTAAACAGGTTATCGGTCGGTAGTTCCTTGGGTTGGACAAATCTCCGTTCTTAGGGATCAGCACTGTCCGCCATTCAACCTCCCAAGAAGGAATTTGCTGCTCCCCATTTAGCCAGGCATTTAAAATTCTGGACAAATGGTAGTGGGTGCTCGGTAACTTTTTCCACCAAAAGTTATTTATCCCATCGGGACCTGGAGCAGCAAAGTTCTTAGAGCCTTCGAGAGGTCTTCGAACCTCTTCTGGGGTTATTGGTTGGCACACTTCCTGTGGTTGTTGAAACCTTTGATAAAAGGTTTCAAAGTGTGCAAGGGCCGGAGAGTTTCGGTTGAGTGGAAGCTTCTCCTCGTATAGCGTTTTCCAGAAATTTTCCACCTGATCTACAGTCGGCGGATTCTCTGCAACACGCGGAGGCGGTTCGAATAGGCGCGAGGGCTTTTGGCGGAAGAGTTTATTTTCCGCCAGCCCCCTCGCCCGCCTCACTAGTGATTTTTTACAGACCACTAGCATCCGTATCCTGTCGAGACAGTGCTGTTTGGTGGTTCGCAGCACTGCCTCATTGAGTGTGTGATGGACGCGTCTTAAGTTGGCGGCTATTCGACGCACTTTAGGCGTGAACGGTCTATTGGCCGCCATATAGTCCATCACACATTGGATACGGCATGCGTGTTGCCTCGCCGACCGGATCTTGGCTTCCATCTTTTGTATGCGCCGCCTCGCTCTCTCCTGTGGGGAGGCAGTATTACGCCTCTCCACCTGAGAAAAGCGTTGAGCAGCAGCATACACGGCACAGTTTATGTGCCAGATGTCAGCCCGTTCTGGAAGCGCTTCACGAAGTTCTTCATCCACTCTGGCCAGGTCTTGTGGCCCGGGGGCTTTTATGTAGTGTAACCCCCGTCTGGTACTGAGGCCCTCTGGTATTGGTGGAACGTCAGGGACTACATCCTCAACCGGTTCATTCGGTGGACCTTCGACCACCTCATTCACCGGCTGAGGAGCAGCTCTCACGTAGCCCCTGCGACGAAGGTGGGATACATAATCACGCAGGTTTTGTGGCGTGAAGGCGTTGTGCTCTGGGTGCCTTGCACACCACAGAACATGCATTCGCCCCATGTATCCCCTTCGTGCGGGCTCACTGCTTTCGTAGCAATGCAGAAGGTCATCCCTTAGCTCATCTGTCCACTCAAAGCGTCCTAGTTCATGGCGTTCGTCGTCAACGGGCGCCCGATCCGGTTGGGCCCCACCACCTTGCCCTTGACCCCTATCCGGATGGGGTCGATTGTGGGGGCCCTGTCTTCTGCCTGCGGGAACCAGAAGTTAGGGCTTGTGGGTGGTTAGCCCAGCAAGCCCACGACCGACACCAGAGGGGAAGGAGCTTTCCCCTCCCGGGTGCACTAGGGCTGCCGGTTCGATTTTACACCCCCAGCTGGAGTAAGTGGTGGCGCTACTCACCAAAGGCTTGATTGATGAAAGTCAGCCCCTCCTGCTTATTAATATTATTATTATTATTATTATTTTTTTTTTTTTTAGCTAGCTAAAAACCAGTCACCCTTCTCTGTGGCTCCGACCCTCACAGAGGGGAGCTGGTAGTACCGGTAGCCACTCCCCACGCCCGTGGGGTGAGTGACTACTGGGTACGTGAATCGTGTGCCCTGAGCAGACGTAATGAACCGAGAATGACGGCCTTCTGCATTCTGCCGGCTAAGACCTCTGCCGAGTTTCGGCATGCCGGTATGATCTTAAGTTCCGAAAGCAGTGTGTGTCTCGTTCCACCGAGGGCTCCTATAATCAGTACCACTATCTTAACAGTATGGTCTGGATACAGTCTGCGGAGTTCGAAGAGCAGATCTCGATATTTTGTCCGTTTTTCCTCCTCCTTCAAGACAATGTTGTTCTCCGCGGGAGCCGAGAACTCCACGACGAACATTGTCTTGAGTTGATGGTCGAGGAGTACTACGTCAGGCTTGTTGGCTTGTATTTGCCTGACGGTGGGAAAAGAGTAGTTCCAATAAATTAGACACTTCTCATTTCCCACAACGGACTCAATATCCCCCGTAGCGTAAGGCAGCACTGGTGTTTCGTCTATCCCATACGAGTGCCTTAAATGGTAGTAAAGCACTCGTAATGCTCCGTCGTGCCTTTGGATATAGGCCGAGACTGCATATGTCGGGCAAGCCGACAGCAAGTGCATAAGAGTCTCTGGCGCCCTGCGGCAGGCCCTGCAGCTGACATCAGGGACCTCTATACCCATGACACGACTACGATAGACGAGGGTGTTAAATACACCATCCTGGCAAGCCATTATGAATCCCTCGGTCTCAGACTTCAGCCCGGCTGACCTTAAGAAGGCAAAGGTCAGCCTTTCGGATAAGCCAAGGTTTTCTATATTTTTATAGAAAACTCCATGCATTGGCTTATCCGTGTGAAGCTGCAGAAAGTTGTTGTGTTCTGCAGCTTTAATTTGGGCTTTTCGCCGAGCAGGTTCCAACTCGGTGACAGAGTCGCGATTTACGCGCTCGACGTCGAAGGAGAGACCAAGTTCATCGGCTGCTCTCTGTGCTGCCTTAAACAAAAAGGCTCCTACCCCTGCATTTTCATGGTCTCGGACCATGCAGAGGAGGGGATCCGAACTCCTGATGACCTTACAGGCTCCATCCAGAACCATCCTATTATGGAGACTCTCTAAACTCAAGAGTCCACGGCCTCCCCGATGTCGTGGGAGGTATAGCCGTGGAACAGACGATTTAGGATGCAAACTCCTATTGAGATGCATCTTCTTGCGGGTTCCTACGTCGAGTTGACGCAACTCTTCTTGAGTCCATTTCACTACTCCAAAGGAGTAGAGAAGGATCGGAACGGCAAGCATGTTGGTAGCAGACACCTTGTTCTTCCCCGACAGCTCTGAAGACCAGATCTGTCGGAGTCGGTGCTGATACTTGCCGCGGAGAGCGTTTTTCACTACACTCACTTCTTGGGTGGAGCGTTGCTCGACACCCAAGTAAGTGTACGACTCTCCGGCATCTAGATGATGTAAGATGCTTCCGTCCACGAGCTGCGCGTCCTCTCCGTAGTTCCCGCATCGTCCTCTCTTGAGATGGACCAGTGCACATTTGTCTAATCCGAACTCCATGCCGACAGCCTGCGTGTACTCCTGTACCACCCTGAGGGACTGGTGTAGGTCCCTCTCTCCGGAGGCATAAAGTTTAAGGTCATCCATATAAAACAGATGGGTGACCTTATGCCTCCTATCGCCAGGGGTACCGCAGTTGTATCCACGGGTTTTCCGGAGCGAAACGGATAATGGCAGTAATGAGATGCAAAATAGAAAGGGGCTGAGGGAGTCTCCCTGAAATACTCCCCTTCTGAATGTTACCGACTCCGTCTGGACTCTATCATTACCCGATGTAATGGTAAAGCGAGTCCTCCAGAGCGGCATCAGTTCTTCGATGCATCTCACTACGGGACCAGGTACCGCAAGACATCGGAGCAAGTGTACAATAAGCTCGTGCGATGTCATGTCAAATGCCTTGCGGTAGTCGATCCAGGCCATGGAGAGGTTACGCTTATACTGCATGGAGTCCTGCGTGACACACCTGTCAATCAGCAGGTTCTCCTTACAGCCAGCGACACCTCTCTTTGACCCTCGCTGCTCATATATCCGCTCGTAAACCGGTTCAACTGCGTGGAGCACTCGCATGTACAAGATGCGCGTAAACACCTTGTAACATGCGTTTAAACAGGTTATCGGCCGGTAGTTCTTTGGGTTAGGCAAATCTCCGTTCTTCGGGATCAGCACTGTCCGCCCCTCGACAACCCAAGAAGGAATTTGCTGCTCCCCATTTAGCCATGAATTGAAATTCTGGCTAAATGGTGGTGGGTACTGGATAATTTTTTCCACCAAAAGTTATTGATCCCGTCGGGACCTGGAGCAGCAAAGTTCTTAGAGCCCTCAAGAGCTCTTCGAACCTCTTCTGGGGTTATCGGTTGGCACACCTGTTGTGGTTGCTGAAACCTTTGACAAAAGGTTTCAAAGTGTGCCAGGGCTGGAGAGTCTCTGTTGAGTGGAAGCTTCTGTTCGTACAACGTTTTCCAGAAGTTTTCCACCTGATCTGCAGTCGGCGGATTTTCAGCAACACGCTGAGGTGGTTCGAAAAGGCGCGAGGGCTTTTTGCGGAAAAGTTGATTTTCCGCTAGCCCCCTCGCCCGCCTCACTAGTGACTTCTTACAAGACACTAGCATTCGTATCCTGTCGAGGCAGTGCTGTTTGGTGGTTTGTAGCACTGCCCCATTGAGTGTGTGATGGACGCGTCTTAAGTTAGCAGCTACTCGCCGCACTTTAGGCGTGAAAGGCCTATTGGCCGCCATATAGTCCATCACACATTGGATACGGGATGCGTGTTGCCTCGCCGACCGGATCTTGGCTTCCATCTTGTGTATGCGCCGTCTCGCTCTCTCTTGTGAAGAAGCACTGTTTATGTGCCAGATGTCAGCCTCTTCTTATTATTATTATTATTATTATTATTATTATTATTATTATTATCTTCATTATTAAAATCACAACTTTTTCGGTTGGTTGCATTCACGTCAGGAAAAGAATTCACTTCATCCTATGGTGAAGAATTTTCGAACCAGATGACAGGTCTGTAAAATAGTTGCTTTTTGCATAATTTTACTAATATGTTGAGGTAAATGTAGCATTTCCAAGTAATTTGACAGCCTCGTTGAAACTACTCCTTCCACTGAGACGGCTAATGGGATTATACTGATATTTTTTAACTTCCAGTTGCTCTTAAGTTCGATGGCCAGATTTTGATACTTATCAATCTTTTGATATTCCGTTTGTATTAGATTACTAGTGAGAGGTACCGCTATGTCGATGATGTAACCTTTCTTCTGCTCTTTATCGATAAGAACTATATCAGGTCTATTAAAATCTACGCTTTTATCCGTCCTTATAGGCCTGTCCCAGTATAATACCGACGATTTGTTTTCAAGCACAGGGTTGGGTGTGTATCTGTAGTAGGGGACTGCATTTTGAATTAATTTTTGTTTTACGGCAAGCTGCTGGTGAATGATTTTGGCAACTTGACTGTGACGTGCTAGGTAGGCGCTATTGGATAGAAAAGTACATCCCGCGGTTACGTGCTCTATGGTTTCACCCGGTTTCTGGCATTTCCTGCAGACATCGCTCACATTGAAGTGTAAAATGTGCTTCTCGTAATTACGGGTTTTTACCACTTTGTCTTGAATGGCGAATATGAAGCCCTCAGTTTCAGAGTGCAGATACCCTTTTGTAATAAACCACGTCGATGCTCTTCGGTCTATATTTTCTGCGTTCAGAGAGTTGGGGTATCTACCATGCAGAATTTTCCCCTTCCAGGACTGCAACAATTGAGTCAGGTTCATACCGGCTGGCTCTTCCCCCTCTGCATGTGCTAGGTTGTAACGAAGTGTTTTTTTTTTTTAAATAATAAAATGCAGTGAATTAACCCTACGCTTCGTTGCCTGTCCCGTCTACATGGAAAATTTACTTGTTTTAATTAATTGAATGGATTTTCCTCACCCTCATCTGTGCAACTGAGGAACTCCCCAAAGTAAAGAACCGCGTTGTAGAATCCTATTTCATGTAAACTGTATTAAAATTTTGCGTGAGAAGATAGCGCGACAAATCAATATAATTTACAAAATTGTCACCAGTGTCGCTGGCCGTAATTCATTTCGGGAATCTCGAAGTTAGGGTAAAGGCATTTTGGTCATTCCCGTATCAGCTCTTGTTGAGGTAAGATGCAATAATTTTATTAAGTGGGTAGCTCCATGGCAAATTTGTCAGATCCCGTACATCCAACTATTAAGATTGTCCGACATGATTAAGTGTGTTCAACTGTTAGTTTCAAGTAATTTCGATTAAAATGCAGAAAATGCGATTGTTAATTTCCGATTTATCCAGATACTGTACTTATAATTTTTGTTAACGTCGGCGTGTTATAGAGACAGACTGATCAATTCTCGAGATTGTGTCCAAAATAGTTATGTTCCAGTAAATTTTCTTAGGACCGAACCAAGAAAAAGAAACATAGTAGACATTTTTGAGAGAAAAACGGTAAACCGTTTTTTACCAGATTATTTTAACTTGTACCGTGTTTTTCTATTCAACGAGATAAAATAATGCTTGATAATTTACCGTATTTAGAATCTGTTTTCTACCTGCTTTAATTTAACCACGTCGTGTTGATATAAATTAAAAATAAAATACTGTATTCTGAAGAAGTTATGAAAATTTGTTATAAAATATTACCTGACAATTTACCGTATTTAGAAACTGTTTTCATGCTGAAGTATTTTAACAATTACTACTCTTTATGAATAAACAATAAAATCCAGTATCCTGAGAAATTAATGAAATTTTGTCATAGTCCGGGAACTTGACGCGAAAATCTGACAATCCCGAAAATTAATTATTTTTCATATGTTACTACGTAACATAATCTGAAATCGCTCTGACAAATTTGCGTTTGGCTAATAAAGGCAGCACATCTCCCGCCAGGCGTTTGCCACCCCGAAAACCGCAGGCAAACCTCCAGATCGGAAGTAAAAGAACAAAGCCGTGTTCTTTGACCGTACTTCCTGATTATTAGAAAGAACAAAGTCGTGTTCTTTAATACTGTTTCCTGATTATTATTTCGTGCATGCCTATATTGCTGTAAATAACTGCCTTGCTACCACCCCGAATTCTAGCGCTGCCTGTTCTAACTTTTTTATGTTATTTTATATATATATATGTATATATATATATATATATATATATATATATATATATATATATATATATATATATATATATATACGCGTAAAATCACTAAGTGGCACCGAAAACTAAATTGACGTTCCCGCACCCAATATTTTCCGCATTTAATGTGAGCAAGTGGCTCCCTATATATTCCCGATATGTATATGCGTTTTGGCACCGTATATATGGTGAAGACACTTTTTCTTTAGATACTCACTGTGTTGTTAATACATTTAGGATTGCTAACGCGCTCTGTAAAAATAGGCCATTGTGTTGCTTGTCTTTTTGAAACGTATCACAGACGTGCGATATCCGTGGTGTAATTGCAGAAATAGAGGAAATAAGATGAGAAATAATTCTCAAAGAATGAACTAAAAATTGTTATTGATGTTGACTCATCATATTCTATATTTTGTTTCAATTGGGGTTTAAAAAATTATTTGAAAAAAAAGACAAGTAGATGAGGTTGATTAAAAAAGAAACAAATTAATTATTTATTATTCAGTGGTGATGAATCACTTATGAAAACATTTAGAATATCAATTTTAGTTATTGTAAAATACAGTGTGTATTTGTGTATATGACATACCAATAGTAACTGACATTTATTATTGACAGTTCGGCTAATTTCAAAGCATGTCGTACAAAAATAATATAATAATCGTTTCCCTCAAAAATTCTTAAAATCACAAAAATGTATATTACAAAACAATAAGCGAGTAAAATATTAATTTCATATAATAAAAATGTCAATTTATTTACAATCTTTTGATTCTAAATATTATATTATGAAATAGTGTAATAGGTAGTACGATTTAAAAATATAATTTATTACCTTATTTTGTATGAACTGTTACATACGGTAACGTTGGATCTCAACGTTAATATATTTTTTCTACGATTGTGCTGAAAGTCAAATTTTCTAACTTCAAAATGAGTGCAGAAAATATCACTTTGCCGCACGCCGTGCGGCAAAGAATTTGCCACACGTCTTGATTACATCTTCACGCACCGGAATAAAATAGTGTGTTTACCTTAAAGAATTTTATATTACTTACTGGTAATAACAATTAAATTCTATAAATATACATTAATTACACATGAATTGCAATTACAAAGTTAAATTTTCTTATTTCAGAATGACAGCGGAAAATGTCACTTTAAATAAAATCTGACAAGCAGCAAATTTAAAATTTTGGAGACTTTGAAAAGGGAAATAACTTCACAACCGTAGAAAAAATAGTATGTAACACACGTGTGGCAAGCTTCATTGCAAAACGATGTATGAAAGTAGGAACACGAGCGCAGCGAGTGTTCCTATCATACGAGTTTTGCAATGAAGCCCTTGCCACACTTGTATTACAATCTACTACTGTTGAATTTGTACAATTGCTTTAAGGGTGGCGGTCTGGCTTAAAAAAATGATTTCGTAATTCAACAAGTTCTCCTATGAACCGATTGAAAAATATTTTGACAGGCTTTTAGAAAATACTTGATAGAATGATACTGGGATATTGAAGTCAACAAAAAAAAAATTTTTTTTTTGTTTTTCACGCAAGAAAAAAATGTTTTTCTTTCTTTAGTTTTCAATAGGCTAGTACCATTCTATAAAGTTGCCTATAAAAGCTTATCAAAAAATTATTTTAATCGGTTTAGGAATGTAGGAGAAATTGTCGAATTACGTTCACGGCACCGCTCACCTTAATTACAATAAAAGGTTGACTACGGTTGATTTCGATACTCTACTTGATTTTATTTATGCCTTTTCAGAAAATTATACATATATAATATGCTCTTAGATTTAGTTTGGGTGAAAGTTATAAAGTATATGGAGCTTTAGCTCTTAAATTTGTTAACGCTGCTAAATAGGTTGTTTTCAGAGTTTATCCCATTCTCTTGTCTATAAAAGGGATAAGTGCCGTTATAAATAAATGTTTATATATTATCTTAAACTAGTTACGGTTCAAATGGTCGGTGCATCAAAGTTTTGTCAATTTTCAGTTCATAGACTTATATTATTAACGGGCACTCACATCAAATCATGGGCCTCGGTCCACCCCCGTTTTTATAAGTACACTACCTGTACCCAAATGTTAATTAGTTTAATATTATTGCATTGCGTTTCCTAGTCTATTCGGACCTCTAAGTGGTCGGGCCCTGGTACCACGGTACCTACTGGACTTACACACCACCCCCTTCTGCCTTGTTGGGGCCCTGATTATAAAGTATAGTTTAAAGTGAGAAATAATGTAAACAACAATTTGTAGATAGGCCAGACTCCTCCTGCCTAAAAGAACACAATACAGACAGATACTACAATTTTATTACATTATCAGATGGAGCTAGTTCAGGGATGACAATGGCTATGCATTGTCATTATAATATACGTATGGCAATGCGGCAATATAGGTAGAGTAATTGTAGGAATACAGGAAATAGTCAAGTAAAATTCTGAAAAAGTAAGCTAAATAATTGTATGTGATGTTGACACTCATTGTATATATCACGGGAATGTTAATACCTTTCAGTTGAAAAACTCTGAAAAAAATGTAATTAACAAAGATTAGGCACTTCTCAGTAGGGAACGATTCATAACAAACAGGTTATGTTAACGAAAGTAGTTACGGAAGTATAGGCAACGTTTAGATTACGTTAATTATTTTTCAAAAATGAGGCCTCAAGTTTTTACCTTTTTACATATTTTACATATTTACAATTGATTATTTTTATTTATTTGCTTTTATCATGATCAGAGAATATTATTTAGGTATTATGCAAATCACAACTTACACACTTTCTTATTTATTATGAAAATACCTACTTTCTGTGTATTGTTGCCCTAATCTGGGCACGCTAATATACTAATAATTCAATACTTCCTCAGTATTAGCTAGAAGATAGTTGTTTTGATTGGTTCTCCAATAATGAGTGTTTGAAGTATTTACCAACTAGTATATTAGCATATTTACATATTTGTTAACGAGAACTGTTAATATGAAGGTCAAATTTTAATAAGTGTAGAAAATATGAATTTTATTGCCATGTCGATAGTGAAAAATTGCATTCATTAATACAGCGAGAAACTTTTATCTTTCTAGATAAAGGATGGGGACAAGTTTTTATCGTGAAACTTCTATGGGCGTGTTAGGCATTTTTCAGTAGGAAGTAAAGTACTATAAAATGTTTTTGGTTGCTTGAAGTAGAGATCTTACTTCTACTGTGTGGTCATCGGCACATATTTTTTTTTTGGGTTACTTCCAATTTAGCCGAAGTTTGCAACTTTTTTATATTTAATGGTAACTTTCTTTCGTAATCCGAAGTTCAATTTTCTTTATACTCCTTTTTTCAAATTTAAGAATGGCTGAGTAAAAATAGAATTTAACATCTCAGTAGAAAGAATGCCATGGAAAAAATATATAAGCTGCAAAATTTTAACAAGCTTACCATGGAGTGTACAAAAAACATAAAACTACCTTCTTCAATTCAATATGTCAATTTTAAACTTATATAAAAATTAAAATTTTCAAAAATTATTGAAAATAAGTCTTTTTAAACATTTTTTTAAATAAAAGTCCCATTTTCTTTTCTATTATTTGTTTGTGATATGTGTTTTCCATTTAATTTTATTTAAATAACAGAGAATTATATAAAATTAATGAAAGCTGAATAGTTTCTTAGAAAAAGTGCCTGCAACATAAATGTTTAAAATGAATAAGATTCCAGAAAGGTTCAATGTAATATTGAAAAGGGACAAAGAGGTAACAAACACGTGTTAATAATAAGACACAAAAGAAGATACTAGAACTTACTTTGACTGAATTTTAAAGTAAATGGACCACTGCACATTTTAAGGAATATATGGCACATTTTAAACTAATTAGTTGGCGGGAATTATGGGGTAAAAGAATCATTGTGTACCGAGGACCACACGGTAGAAATAAAATTTCTAATTCAAGCACATTACGGTAAAAATATTTTATAGCACATCAAAAAGTTGCCTCTAACCTGCCCTTCATTACATATTTTTTTTACATATTTCGGTACATATTTAAATACCGGTTAACCGGTTATGTTCATTTTTATTTACCGATTTACAGGTTATTAAAATTTCCTGTAAATTGCATTGTGCATGTTTACAACTTTATTACTTTCTCAAAGCTTCCTTTTAGTAAAACCTAAGTTTATATTTTCTGCAAAAGATTCAAATAATAGAAAAATATGGAGACTTCCCCCATTCAAAATATGTTTTAAAATGACTTATTTTCAACAATTATTAAACAAATTAAACACCTTTCTTTGTTTTTATCATTAATTTATTATAACCAAACGTTACTTTTCGACAAGCGTGTAATTTTCAAACAGTTGATTCACAAATACAAAAATGATTTATAGTTTAATTTTGTGTTTTAATGTTTAAAATTTACATATTAATTTAAAGAAAATGCAGTGATATCATTTTCCAATTTTTTTTGCGCATTCTTTATTTAGAAAATATATTTTTATGACACTTCTTTTCAATGGTTTTTTTAAGATTTAGAATTTTTTATAAAAATTTAAAATTGGCATACTAATAAATAAAATGCAGAGGTATTATTGTTGAAAACTTTATACCAATCATTATTAGCCAATCGGACACGTTTATTTTGTCATTGTTGCTATGACAACCATCAATTTTTTTGGAAATTTTACTTACCCATGAGCACCTACCTATGTGATTAATAAGTGGAAATTTCCCTGGTTTGACAGCAATGATTAGACAATGGCGTTTATATTATGAAAAATATCTTTATATTTATTTTGAATTAAATTAGTACAATTCTGGCTTACTATGATTCCTTACATCATTAACTAATTCCAAATGCTTTAAAAATTACACTTGTACATCTTCTTTTCTCAGAAAATAAAGCACAGAGCCATTTTATGACATATTCCAAGACACTTGTGATTCCATGGCTAACTATTAGCGATTTTTTTAGGGGATATTATTTGTCACCACTTTAAATCACAGCAAATATTATTTCATCTTGATTTCCCTTCAGTGTAGTATAAAGATTGCATACGAAATAAATTATTATGACTAATATTAATTCGCTATATTATTTTTATGTGGCTAGAGATTAGGGAATATAAGAAATAAGTACACTAAACTTGTTTTAATTTTATTTCACTCTCATAATTTTACTAAGATCTGAGGAAACCACATAAAAAAATAAAAACCAAAAAAATTAATATAACACCAGCAGCTGCCTACAACTTCTCATTACACTTGTTGTCACATCTAAAGAAAATTAAAATCATAAAATCGCTGCAGCAAGACAATTACTTCTTTACCTTATTTGGATGGTTAATTTGACTCCACTTAACGGTAATAGTGGAGCGGGAATCGGTATTCCCGCTCAAATGTACCCTCCGCATGACGAATTTTTTTATTACTTCCAAAAGTTGAGGCACCAATATACTGTAAACTTTTCCTTTTATTTGTCTATTTACTGTCCACTTGTATATAAAATGAATTTTGCATTTACATTCCTATTCATGTTAATATTAATAGTTAATTTGAATTAGTACCTACCATTTTTTTTTAACTAGGTATATGGTTTGATGCGAAGTTTTGGCCACAATCCAGTTATTAAGATCATTCGAGGGTTATTAGCTATTTTATTATTTAACTATTAAATAAAAGTAACAAATTGATATAGTACTTAAGTACTTAGTACTTAACTAAATTCATGTAATACTAATATATATTAGCGTGACTGGATTGAGGCACCAATATTCAGAAAGTAGGTAATATCATATTAAATAAAAAAGTGTGTAAGTTGTGATTTGCATAATACCTAAATAATATTTTCTAATCATGATAAAAGAAACTAAATAAAAATATAATTAATTGTAAAAATAAATCAAGAACAGGCTTGTAAATAGTGAATGAATGTTTCTATACCCTACTGATGAGTTCTGAGTTCGAAAAAACTTGTACTTTTCTAGAGTTGAAATAGAATGTAAGGTTCAATAGTTGTTGTGAATGACTGAATTTCAATAAATATAAACATTTGTTTGCTTTAAAATGCTAGGAATCCTATCATGTAATTCAACAATTTGGAAGTATTAGCTAGAAGAGTAGTTGTTTTGATTGGTTCTCTAATAATGAGTGTTTTAAGGTGTTTACTTAAGTAGTATATTAGCGTGACCAGATTAAGATACCAATATACAAAAAGTAGATAATATCATATAAAATAAAATAGTGTGAATGGCTAAATTTAAATAAATGTTATAAAAAATTTCAATATATTTTTTGCTTTAGAATGCTAGGAATCCTATCGTATAATTCAATATTTCGTTAGTATTAGCTAGAAAAGTAGTTGTTTTGATTAGTTCTTCAATAATGAGTGTTTTAAAGTGTTTACCTAACTAGTGTATATTAGCATGACCAGATTGAGGCACCAATATACACAAAGTAGGTAATTTTATAGTAATAAAAAAATGTGTAAGTTGTGATTTGCATAATACCTAAATATTATCTTCTATTTATGATAAAAGCAAATAAATAAAAATATAACACAGCCACACAAAAAAAAACAAATATTTTGATTCCAAATATCACGTCAAAAATATATGTTTCACTGTTCAATTTTTAGCAAATTGACATTTTATCCCTAAATTCGGGGTTAAATGGCCTTTAAAACTAATAGCACGATATGCGTTGAAGTGAAACTTCTGAATCGTTTAAAATGGCTCTTGTCACATTCTCCCAATGTTCTATCATACCACGGAAATTATGGTGGTGTACTCCCCCCCACCCCCCCCCCCCCAAAAAAAACTAGTGCAGTGAAACATATATTTTTGAGGTGATATTTAGAATCAGCCTCCCAAAAAACAGACAGATGTCTTTCACCTTTGGAAAATAAAATATTTTTTTGGGTGGGTGTTTAATTAATTTTAATCATGTAATACCTACTTAATTACTACTGAAAATGCAGAGGAAAGATATATGTAGTACGACTTTTTCGGTTTTTAAATTGATTAACCAAACATTTCATACTTTTTAATTCCAGATTTACTTGAGAAGCTTGACCATTTTTTTAAGGTGTCCAAACCAAGACTGAGTTGTTTTTGGGATGCCAGTATTTTAAATATTGTGTATAAATCGAAAGGTATCTAATAGGTTTCTTAGAAATATTTTTCTGTTCCTTATCCAAAACTGCTAAAATTTACGGGGAGACATTTTAAAAATTGTGAATTGTAATTATAAAAGAAATAAAAAAATTTGCAGGTGAACTAAACCTTCTCTCCAAATAGCGCAAAATATTTATTTAAACGACTAAAGATCTAAAAAGATTTTGAAATATCAATCATTTATTATTTAAGTGCGTAGACTCGTAAGGAGGCAATTATTTTTTTATATTTATAATTTTACAAATATTTGATGATGGTAAAAAGAAAAACACTTTTTTTCTTCATTTAAACGATTTTTTTGGAATTAGTTTACAATTTTAGAAAGTGAGACCAAAACATTGAGGACTAACTTTAGAGAAGAAGAAATATCAATTTTTTTATTTATAAGACACCAAAACACAAAAATTAACGTATCTCGGCCCCAAATTCAAGTAAATCACATTCTGTTTTTCAGATGTTGGTTTATTCATCTACATTCATAATTCTTGACTGTTTTTGATTTCATAAAAAACCAGACTTATTAAAATTTGTTTATAATTACAACTTATTCTGTACTTGGCATCGATGTCCAAAGTTTAGCGAATAAAATTGATGAACTTCAGATCTTCTTGCAAACTAATCATTTTGATATTCTATGCTTCTCTGAGCATTGGCTACGAAAGGAACATTTGTCATTGATTAATATACAAAATTATGATTTAATTTCTTTTTACTGTCGGGAAAATAACCTTCACGGCGGAGTTGCAATATTTGCAAACAGTAAAATCACTCTTAAGTGTGTAGATGTCAGTAGATTCTGCCTGCCAATACATGCTGAATTTTGTGCATCAGAATTTGTTAACAAAAATATGGTTATATTAGCTTTATATAGATCCTCCAGCTCAGGAGATATTACATTATTTAAAGAACGATTTGAAGAACTCATTGAATATCTTCTAGCCAAGTATAAATATATAATTATTATCGGGGACATAAATTTGGACCTTGATGCTAAAAATATGCATGCAAAAGATATACGTAACATTTTGTCTATGTTTGGAATCTCTCATCTTATTAATGAACCGACTAGAATCATTGCAAACACTAGCTCGTGCCTTGATAATGTTATGACAAACTTAAATTTAAATGTGTTGAAAGCAGGAACCTGTGATTTACATTTGGCCGATCATCTTGGGGTATTTATGCGCTTTCAAACTCAGTCACCTCTAGATCACACTGGTTCCTCCAAGAATAGAATCATTTCACAGAACCGAATTTGTAATTTTGCTGGTAGGATGAATGGAGTACAATGGGAAGACAGCAATATTGATAGTCTAAATTGTTCCGATCTAGCCACAGTTATTTTAGATGTTTCATGTACTAATGCTAATTTGTGTTTCCCAGTAAAATCTGTTTCAAATCGGTCTAATGGAATAAAATGGTTTAATGAGAGACTACGAGCGATGCGAACAAAATTACATGAAAGTAAAATTGTTTATAACAGTAGCAAATCTGATGAAAATTGGCACATCTATCGTGAAAATAGAAAGAAATATAAGCAAGCCTTGAAAGAAGAAAAACGCAAAGCTTATACAAACGAAATCATTAGTTCAAAAAATAAAAGTAAAACCATCTGGAAATTAGTAAACAATGAAAGAAAAATAAAAAATTGCTCAAGTACTGCAAGCTTGATTCCATCAGAAGATTTTAATATGTATTTTAGCTCTGTCTGTGATACTGTATTGAGAACAATTGATGACCAGAATATTGATCCATTAATTCTTTTAAATAAGACTCCTAAGCCCCCATTTTCTTTTTTTATGCAACAGATTTTGGAATCAGATGTAAGAGAAGCAATACATCAATTAAAAAATACATCCAGCTTAGATTATTACTGTCTGAACAGCTATATGATAAAGGCTTCCCTCGAGTCTCTAATTAAACCATTAACAATATTGTTTAATAAATGTGTTGATGAAGGCAAATGGCCTGATCTGCTTAAAATAACTAAAATTTTACCCTTACATAAGAAAGGTGACTGGAATTGTCCTGATAATTTTCGTCCTATAGCAACCGTTCCAATAATTAGCAAAATATTTGAAATAATTATTAAACATAGATTAGTCAAATACTGTGAGGACAAGCATATTTTTTCAGATGCCCAGTTCGGCTTTCGAAAAAATAAGTCTACTACTAAGGCACTATTAGAAATGGTGGAAAAAGTAGTCGAGGGTTTTGATAGGGGCACAAGCTCAATGGCTACAATGTGTGACCTCACCAAGGCTTTCGACTGCGTCAATCCGGAAATACTGTTGCATAAATTAGAATACTATGGCATAAGGCAAAATATGCTTGAATTGCTTTCTTCTTATTTATCCAATAGGCAACAATACGTAAGTTTGAATGGAAATGAGTCGGGACTACTACCTATTAAAAATGGTGTTCCACAGGGATCTGTTTTAGGACCTATTTTATTCCTCATCTACATTAATGATCTGCCTTACTCGGTCGGTGAAAATTCATGTATATTGTTTGCAAATGACACCACCATAATTACCAATGACGACAATGACCTAAATAGAGATAGTCTACTTTCTGCAAAAAATTGGTTTTCTTCCAACAAACTAAAGCTCAACGAATCGAAGACTCAAAATATTCTTTTCAGCTCAGATAAATGGGCGCAAAAGTCTGAATCAAAATTGCTTGGGATTAAACTTGACAGTAGCTTAAATTGGTCACCTCAAGTGGACTATCTCTGTTCTAAAATTTCATCTCAAATTTTCTGCATGCGCCAGTTAAGTCGATCATTACGTTCTGATGACCTATGCATTGTGTATTTTGCGTTAATACATAGCCATCTAACCTACGGTATTACCTTATGGGGAAACTCCAGTACAGTAGGAAAATTATTTATTTTGCAAAAAGCAGCTGTTCGTGCTATTGAAGGTGCGGCTTATGGTACTCCGTGCCAGATACTTTTTAAAAAATATAGGATTATGCCTTTGCCTTGTATTTATATTTTTGAAACATTATTGCAAATTCACCGGCAGTTAGACACGTTTCCAAAACATTCTAACATGCACTCTTATAATACTAGGAATGCAAATAATTTGGTTCAACAATATTCTAGGATTTGCATCACTCGGAATAATAAATTAAATGTCGTATTATATAACAATTTTGTAAATTATTTTAAGGATACTAATATCACAAATATGAATTTGAATGCATTTCATAAATTAGTTAAAACATTCCTAATAGAGGAATGTTTTTATAGTGTAAATGATTTCCTAATTTTTACTAACTCTAGATAATAGGACTTAGTAGGAACTGCTCTCCTACATGTGACTTCAAATGTACTTTTATTGTATGTAAAGTGGTCAATAAATAAATGGTAAATGGTAAAATGTGAAAATTATAAACAAATTCCAAAAAAAATGTTTAAATTAAAAAAAAACATGTTCTTAATTGTGCTGCAAAATACATTAAAACGACTGATATTTAAAAAATGCGCTTCTATGAGTCGGTGCATTTAAACATTAATCAACTGAAATTTCGAAGTCCTTTTTATTTTCAGCTGTTTAAATAAATATTTTGCATTAAAATTAGACATCAATGTTTAGCTCGATAAAAGGGAATACTCCTATTATGATTTGTGTATTATTATTACATTATATTCTTTATATTATTCCAAAAAGACAATTTTAAAAAATATATATTTTTTGTAAATTAACAAATTATCAGATAGTTTATTTGGAAGTTTTATTTATTTCAAATTTTATTGGGAACAATTTGGTATTTTTATTTTTGAGATGCAATTACTAGTATAGGATCGAGAGAGAAATATTTGAATTTCTGGTAGATTTTACTAGCAACACATGTTCATGATTAACTTTATTTTTAAGAGCATCCCTCTACTTGGATACTGTTGTAATTGTAAAATATTATCTTTGCTAACCTTTTCTGTTGACAATTGAACAGCTTAAAGCATGGCGTAGAAAATGAATTTATGGCTTTATTGGCCCTAAAATTCTCATCTTATGAACTCGTTTATGAAATGAATTTTGCTATTAAATCCCTATTCACATTATTTTCTTATTATACCTATTTCATTTAATCAGATAGGTATATTTTAACAAAAAAAAAAAAAATTATAATAATCATAATAGAAAAAAAATCGTACAGAAATCCGTTTCATAACAGGTTGAACTCAATTATCGAATGTATGTGTGTGTGTGTGTGTAGATAGTTTCTTGTAAACAGGATAACTTCTATTAGACTTAAAATAATTATTTCTTTGGCGCGTATGTAAAATAGTGTGGTAAAATACTCCCTGTTGAAATTGGGCCATATCCGCCATACAGGGCGATAACCAGAGGCGTACAAATGATCAGGTTTTACATAAACTGTGTTTATTATAATTTTAGAAAAATATTACTATACAAAAATATGAAGATATATAGGGTATCAAAACTATATAATATAGTGTGTCTATAAGGTTCGAAAGTACTTTTACGTAGATTGAAGGGTATATCAATTTAACTTCAAAATGCTATTGAGGTGTTATTAATAATGAAAATTGCGTGTGCTACCAAATGCTAATACATATTAAACATGATGACTGTAGTTAGACTGAAAATTTTTATTTCAAATTTCGAACATTTGTAAGAAATTAGAGCATATCAGTCATGCAGGGCAAGCATTTCCTCAAAACAATACAAAAAAGAGACTATTAGACGAATGTGAAATTATGCATACAAATTAAAATACATTCAAATAACTTTAAAAACTTAGTTCATTATTACAGTGTAATAAAAGGTTAAATTAAGGTCGATAACGATGCCATACAACCTAATTTTATTTAAGCGCCTTTTATCTACATAAAAACCTATGTATTTTATTTGGTGTAACAAAAAGTTTTGCATTCAATCTAAGTTCCGGACGATATTTGAGTAAACAAAACAATGTTTAAAGTAGAGTATTTCGTCTTTTTTCTTAGCTACCACTGGTTGTATAGGTCATATCACAATAAACAACAAACTAGAATGTTTATTATGAAATTGCGACGAAAACTAGATGTGCCGAACCCTTCTCGTCGATATGTCGAAAAAATTAAGACAATTAAAATCGATAGCCTTTAAACAATTGACGGCGACTTAAGTAATAATGCATACATTTCAACAAAATTTTAGGAAATAACGCTTCTAGTTGAGCTAAATCATCATGGCATAATATTAAGGCGAACGCCTAAAAAAAATAGCTGTCGAAAATTGAATAGTCGATTGTAAATGCATCAAGTCGTACAACATCTTTTTTGTTACAGTGAAGGTTTTTTCATGTACTTTTTATTAGGCTTAATAATCTACATTGTTTTTTGAAATATTTAAAGTCATTTCTTGCTTTTCTTTAAATTATCTTTTTTAAACAAATCAAAACTCTATTCGAAAATTAAAGTTATTATTATGCATCAAAAATATACAAAAAAGAAACAATTTAAAAAATCTTTTTTTTTTCTATGCCCATTGGGAACAGAGATAAAAGATTTTGCTTGCGCGAAAATATGCATTTGTTTAAAATATAGTTTTTTCAATACCACTGAAAATTAGATGAAAAAACCTACATTCTGAAAGAAATATATGTTGTTTTTCTACGACTCGTCCGTCCACTTTAGTCCGGCCATGTAAAACGCGGAGCTTGACGCTCGGAATGCCCCCCTCATCGGGACTACTTTTATTCCAGGTTTTTTGAGTCGCTGATCACGAAAATCGGAGTCCCGCGGCTCTAAAAATAGTGCGTCACCCCTAACAATGCCAAAAACCACCCCTTTTGGGAATAATACTGTAAAATAATGTTATGAATGTGCCAATTGTAATGATATTTTGCCAGTTCAGTATGTTCATCTAAATTAAGGACAAATTTTATAGAGGGGGTGAAATTTCCCCTAAATTGACGTAAAATGGAAAAATGATTGAATTTTTTTTTTATTCACTTTTTGATTAAAATTTAGATGAATGGGGATTTTACAATGAAGAAAAGTTTTTTCCAACCCTTCATGGGTGAAAACTACCCCTGCATCGCCTTTAAATTGAACTAACGCTTAGGGGTGAAAAAATTTTGTGGTATTTTTTTCGACGGAAGTTTATCAGAAATTACAAGCAAACTACATCTCTACTTAATTTCTAAGCGTTAGTTCAATTTAAAGGCATACAGAAAATTTCACCCCTGATGGGTTGGAAAAAATTTTCTTCATTATACAATCCCCATTCACCTGAATTTAAGTCAAAAAGTGAATAAAAAAAATTCAATCATTTTTCCAGTTTTCACCCCTTGGGTTGGAAAAAAATTTTCTTCATTATACAATTCCCATTTATCTAAATTTAAATCAAAAAGTGAATAAAAAAAATTCAATCATTTTTTCATTTTACGTCAATTTAGGGGTATTTTCACCCCCTCTGGTTAGCCCTCAGCATAAAATTTATCCTTACTTTAGATGAACATACTGAACTGGCAAAATGTCATTACAATTAGCACATTCATAACATTATTTTACAGTATTATTCCCAAAAGGGGTGGTTTTCGGCATTTTTAGAGCCGCGGGACTCCGATTTTCGTGATCAGAGACCCAAAAAACATAAAATAAAAGTAGTCCCGATGATGTATTCCGCATTTTACATGGACTACTTGAACAATTGACGATTTAATTTACTACTTTGTTATTCTTTTGTTCATTACACAGGCACACACAAAAAAAGTCGAATGCGAGAAGACCTATGTATTCCCATGCATTTTGACCCGCTGAACACGAATCAGATGTCCGTTTTGCCCGATTGGCTCTTGCATTTTTGCTGACCTCAAAAAACACCTTAAAAATGCCCAAAACAAACAAGTAAATAAAAAGCTTAAATGAGCTGATCTCTATATCTATACGTAATTTGGGGCGCTGAAACTGAATATGAGGTGGGAATTACCAGATCAGTTGGGAATTTTAACATAACCTCAAAAAATGCCTAAAAATCCAAAACAAATAAATTAAAAGCTTAAACCAAGAACTTTAAAACTAACATAACCTAAGGCAAGAGCTAAGAGCTTTAAACCAAGAACTTCAAACTAAGAATTCTTAACCCAACATAACCTGAGACAAGAACTTTAAATCAAAAACTTAAACCTATTATAAATTAAGACAAGACTGTTAAGTTCCTAAGGCAAGAACTATTAAGGTTTAGAGTTCTTGGTTCAGAGTTCTTTGTGTAAAGTTCATGTCTTAGAATATGTTACATCTAGAGTTCTCGGTTTAAAGTTTTTTGTGTAAAATTCTTGCCTTGTTTTTAGTAAATTCGAGTTCGAAAAAAAATCAACGATAAAATAAAAAATATTTATCTAAAATGTTATAGTATGGATAAAGGTTTTCCATGATACCTTGCATCATATGTTATAAGATGTTGGACAAATGGAAAGAACGTTAAAAAGTAAAATATAAAAATCCAATGATATCGAAGGAGCCTGGAATCCGTGAAGAGTGTTATTTTTTAGCAATACAAATGATTTCGGAATTAATGCTAAAAAAGGATTAATGGAAACTGATTGTTCCGAAAGTCAAGAAGATGACAGTGAATATGAGTGTTCGATAAGAACTAAAACTCCCAATATTTGGTGAAATGATAAACTTAATAATGTTATTAGAAATTTTGGTCTATCTAATGGTAGGGAAGAATATTTAGCGCCGATTATGGAAAAAGACAATTTAGTATCAAGTGATGTTCGTTCTAGCTCATACAGAAAAAGAGAAAAGACTTTGGAAAATATTTTACACAAGGAAAAGAACACTTGATGAATATACTTAAACCTTATCATATATAGATTTTAGATAAATATTTTTTATTTTATCGCTGATCTTTTTTCGATTTTTCGGACCCTTGATTTTACTACAAACAAAACAGAAGGAATTCACATTATTTACACAGTTCTGCAAATTTGTTGTAGCCCTATACTCATAGGAAGGCAAGTTTCTTACTTCACTAGAGCTGCGATTGCATGATGACGTCCGCAGTCCAACCTGACCTGCCGCCGATACTGGGGTTTCCCTCCCCTGCATCGTAAACTCTGTCTCTACTTTTGCCATGACGGCATTTTTTCACCTAGGAACTTAGCCGAAATAAATCGTTGCCGTGGAGGTGTCCTAGTCTCAATAGAAAAAGAAACAAATGGCATATGACAATCAAACAGAATAAAGAAAACTATACAATTCTAAACGGCTCTAAGAAAAAAAAAGTAAAAAATCATCAAGGTAAGTAAATGTTAAGTCCAAACGATATTCCTCTCTCAACAGAGCAAACTTTGAAAAATTTCACTGTTCAGTAATATTTTCCTTAGGATACTTGAAAATTTAAAAGTTACCTATCTCCGCTCACTAGGATTGATGAGAGTATATGCTGAAATGATAGTTCTCTATGAATTTTGCAGATTGCGCTTTAATTCTGACTACTGTATTGTGTTCAGCGCGTGAAAATACGTCGGAAATTATATGTTCAGATATTATGTAGAGCAAAGTCAATTTCGGGCTATGATTCAGTCATTTTTGGGTACGTTTTCATCCTAAATAAGGATTTTACAAGATATTCGATCGTCGCGCATAAATTCTGACCTTGGATTCGGTTTCAGTGCCCCAAATTAGGTATAAATATAGTGATCAGTTCATGTAGGCATTTTATTTACTTGTTTGGAATTTTTCGGGCATTTTTTAGGTGTTTTTTTGAGACTATGTTAAAATTTCTAACTGATCGGCCAATTCTGACCTCAGATTCGGTCTCAGTGCCCCAAAATACGCACGAAAATGGTGATCAGCTCATTTAAGCCTTTTATTTACTTGTTTGAGGTGTTTCGGGCATTTTTAAGGTTCTTTTGAGGTTAGGAAAAATACAAGAGCCAATCTGGCAAAACGGACATGGAATTCGTATTTAGCAGGTCAAACGTCATGGGAATACATAGGGCCTGCCTTCTCGCACTCGACTTTTTTTGTGTGTGCCGGTGTTATTTTTTGGACTTAAATTTTGACAAGATGATTTATTTAGGTTAGAAATATAATGGAGCAGGAGAGAGTAAAAATATATGCATTATTACGTAAGTTATCATCAATTGTTAAAAAATTATCTTGTTTAAATTTTTTTCAACTTAACATATTGACAAAAAAGTTCGGGCTCATCGAGTTTTCTTCGCAATTTCATAACGGATATTCTAGTTTTTATTTATTTTAGTTATTATTCTATATAACTAGAGATGTTTAAAAACTGCAAAAAAACACAATTTTATACACGGTAGGTATATATAAAAACACAACAAATAAAATATTTACTCATTCCATTATAGATACTCGGTTACAGTATGCAGTTATTTTGAAAAATAAAAAAGTTAATTTGATCACATTTTGCGCTGTAAACTACACAAAGTGATAACGCTTCCATTAATATTAATTAATTATTCAGTCATAATATGTAATGTGGTGTGTGTGTATGTGTGTGTGTGTGTGTGTTTAATAAGAATTAACTGTCTGTTTTTGTGTATTTGAGAGTTACATAGCATGTGTCGAATTCAGTGGTCTCATTGTTCGGCTATACAGGGTGTCCGATAATACCGATCTGGTGCCGATTCTACATGCAAAAATATGAAAGAATATTTATATAAATGTCAGCTAATGCTTCCTTATTGACCTACAGTCCTTTGAAGATTGAAGCCAAAAACTGGTATTCTGCTATTTTCATTTTTTTTTTCAATTAAATAATGGCAATGAAAATTAATTAATAATGAGCTTATTGTTACTCTACTTGACTTAATTGTTACGTGAAAACTTGAAGCACATCGTGTTTTCTCATTTACTCGATTTTTCTCACAAATGGTTAGTTTTTCGATTAAAATGAAAGTGGACCTTTTTTAATATTTTTAATTAGTGCTGTAGCTCAATTCTGAAACATTTGCGGGCATTGCGGCACTTTTTTTCAAATTTTTGCGGACATAATCTGTATCAGAAGTTTGTTACCGATATTTTCAGACACCCTGTATAGAATATGAAGAAAGTACAGCTAAAGATTTTTAATTATATTAAAAGCAATAAGTAAATAAATCAGCAAATATTAGATATAAATTAAGGGAAGTCATCACATAATTTTTACCTGCCCAGGAATTTGACCTCAATAGGCAGTTCACAGAGTTATAATACGATTGTAGATTTCAAAGCGAGAAATAATGTAAACTACGGTTACTTTGTCGACAAATGCATTAAATAAACGATGATTAGGGGGCATTGTCGCATGTACCATAAATGTAATGTACTGTGATTTCTTTATAATTTTTAATATTCTGTATAATGTCTTATATAATATACCCACGGACAAAATGATCGCATCATTCAAAATTTGTTATGATTTGAAGTTAATTTATTTCTAAACCGTTTGTCCGATTTTAATGATAGTTTTATTGTTTAAAAAAAAATTGCAAAGTTGTAACGAAAACGTAACTTTTTTATACTATATCTCCTGTCCTGAACATCAAATGCTTAGAACGACGTCGAGATGTAGTTCCGTGAGTAATTGAAGGTTTTCTTAATTTTTTTAAAATTAGATTTAATTTAAACTACTTAGGTACCCGAAAAATTTATCGGATTTTGTTCCATCTATAATATGATTTAAAATTCACTAGCCGTAGAAACCCTGAGGTGCCAGAAAGTCATTTTAAATATCGGGAATCGAGCGCAAATGCATGGTGCCACTAAGTACGGTTAGACATCAGTGGTTGGCGCGCCCTCTGCAGATTATACGGTTGAACCAAAATCCAGTTTTTATAGAAAAATCGACCAAGTAGCTCCATCTTGATATTTTGTGGGAAGGATGTTATGATGTTTAGATGTTCAAATATGCGATAAAACGTTCTGGCACCTCGATCTGGTGCCAGAACGTATATATAGGTGCCACTCCGTCCATATATATGTGAATTTGGTGCCTGAACGTTCAGTTTTAAATATATATATATATATATATATATATATATATATATATATATATATATATATATATATATATATATATATATATATATATATATATATATATATATATATATATATATATATATGTTTTTGTATATACTGCTTGTTGTTACTTTGCCTACTGCTTACCATTTTTTTTGTTGCTTATCTATTGCTTAGCATCCAGTGGATTGCCCGCTTGCCACTAGTAACAAACCCGTTTAATGGTAACCTTAACATTTGCAACACCCCGATTAATCTATCTTCTCCCCGCTTGATTGGTTAGCCCGCTTGATTAGTTTTTTTTGAGTTATTCGCAATGTTTTACCTATTGTAAAATAAAATATCATAAGTTTTATCTGTGATAAACTCCTTAAGAGTATTTGAGTACCTGAACATTTTTCTTACCATTGTTAGTGAATTTATCATGTTTTAATAAACGTTGTTATTTACCGATTTTTGAGTTTTACTGTTTGAATGTGCTTGAAAATCTAATCTCAAATCTTGACCCCTGGACATTTCCGTTTCTTCACTGAGTTTATCCCAGCCCTACTGCAACAGGCTGCGTGAGGAGGCTAATGTGGGACCTTTGCCCCACGTAAAAATTGTAAAGGTGGCGCCCGAGTGATACCGAAGTAGATCTCGGCGTCAAAGTGACGCTTCCACTCGTTTATGCGCTAGGCGACTGGAAGAAATTACGTCAAAAAATGGCGCCCGAACAGGGACCGATTGACTGACTTGATTGACTCAATGAAACTAGCTTTGACCTGTTTAAATTAAAGTTGACCCGTCTAAGTTAAATTTGACCCGTTTAAATTAAATTTCACCTGTCTAAGTCAAATTTGACCTGTTTAAATTAAAGTTGACTTGTTTAAGTTAAAGTTAGACCTGTTTAAATCAAAGTTGACCTGTCCAAGTTAAAATTTGACCTGTTTAAATTAAATTTCACCTGTCTAAGTCAAATAAACCTGTTTGAAGAAAATTAGACCTGATTAAAGTAAATTGCACCTATTTAAATTGAATTACACTAAATTGTAAAAGAGATTAGATATTCTTCACATTCGGCAGGCACCGGGTACAACCAAAAAAGTATAAATAGTCTCACAGAGTCGTGTGAGGTATCGTTTTTGACTAAATCAAGCATGGGGAATCGATTCCGACTACTACCGAACCAATCCGAGTAGTCCCGAGTACGTTTTAGAACATTTCCTGACTGTCTGCGAGTTTTAAAAGGAAAATTTAAGTTCCTGTGGTACCGGCGTAGCCAAAGGCTACATTTAAGAGCAATCCGATTACGATCCGAATACTTCCGAAGTCGCACGAAGAAACCCGAAGTCATAAATAGACGTAGGGGGTGTCGTTTTCAGGGTAATCGAACCTAAGGAAACGAAAGGTATTACCGCGAAGGCGATCCGACGACCATTCTGAAAGATTTCAAAACTTGGCGTTTTCTCGAAAAACTGACTTGGAAATTATTTTCGGAGGCCGTTCCGAATAATTGTCTTGGGGTTAAGGGACTTCGTCATTTTTATTTCTTTCTCTTTATACGGAAGTGTGCAGCAACCAAGTGAAAACTCCGTCCATATAACAGTTGGTTGTTAGCATCACTGCAGACCGTGCGTCGCGCGGTATTACTGATCAACCGGTTTAATTCTTTTTATTGCGAAGACGATCCGACGACCACTCTGAAAGATTTTAAAATTTTGGCTTTTTCTCGATTAAACTGACTTAGAAATTGTTTGGGGAGACCGCTTCAAATAATTGTCTGGGGGTTAGGGGACTTGGTCATTTTTATTTCTTTCTTTTTATACGGAAGTGTGCAGTAACCAAGTGAAGACTCCGTCCATATAACAGTTGGTTGTTAGCACCACTGCAGACCGTGCGTCGCGCATTATTATTGATTAACCGGATTAATTTTGTTAAATTTATTCGTCGACCCAGGAGTTTTGAAGTTGCTAGGAGTGTGACCACTCATTAAATAGCAACTTGGGGACGCAGAATCGATTGCCGTATGTTGGAGTCCATTCCAAACATCCGTACAGCGAGCACATGTACCACAGCGACTTGAGAGCTTGAAATCGAGTATAACCGACAAGTTTTAACAACTTACATCTCCAGACACCGTTCAATCCATTTTCGCCATTTTCACGATTTTCTGGATTTTCTCCAGAGTCCTACCAGTTCCGGTGATAAAGTTGGTATAGCAAGGGACTACCCCCACCCGACGACCGACAGTGCGCAGAACCATCTGCCACAAGCTGCATCCGGCTATATACAGCCGATCCGAACCTGAAGCAAGGGTGACTTCAGCCTGAGACCGCGAGGTGAACAGAACGCTCCCAGCCATTAGCGATACTGAATCATAGCAAGCGCGTGTACCATAGCAACCTGATAGGGTACACACCCGTTTTTCCGATTATAATTTTTTTTTTTATTTTTCCGAACTGCGCATAACACTTGATAGTGTGCAGAAGCAGCCATCCCGGGTTGCTCCGTCTATATACAACCGAACCAAACCTGAAGAAGACACTTCAGCTTGAGACCGCAAACTGTAAAGGGCTCTTGTAGAGTGAACCATACCAAGCATCAACGATCACTAGCATACACCGGTAGCATCCATCGTTATCATTCACCATTACTGTTCATCGTTATCGATCACCGTTGTTAGTTATCATCGTTAGTCACCGTTAATATTCATCTGTACCATTCACCGTTATTCACTGCTACTAGTATTCGGCACAGTTAATTCTACCGAAGATGCCAGACAAAGAACACAAAGACCTGGAACAACAGGAACATACCAACGATCAGCAACAACAAGAGGTTGCTGGAGCCATTGATGGCCGTTTAAGTTGGATATACCAACTCCGTAAAGAACAATTAGATGTCGAGTTGGGCAAATTCCACCTGAATACTACCGGGACCGTAGAAGAGAAGAAACGCCGGTTAGTAAAGTTTATTAAAGATGGTAGTATATCACCACAACCTCAAGGGTCCAAACCGTTTGTTTTTCCGCCAGCACTATTACCTACTATCCAAACCACCCCGCCACAACCAGCAACCGATCCCCGGACTTTAGATCCGCTTAAAATCAGGAAGTGGGGTATAAGATTTGATAGTAAAGGAGACGCAGCCGCATTCTTAGAAAGAATGGAAGAAGTTTGCTCATATACCGGATTTCTGCAAGAGCAACTGCTACCTGTCTTGCCGGAATTACTACAAGGACCAGCACTACTGTGGTACCGAAACAATCGGTCGCGCTGGACTACATGGGAGGATTTCTCCAAGGAATTTCGAGTTTTCTACTTCCCCGTTAATTTCACAGAAGAATTAGAAGCCGAGATCAGCAGCCGGTTGCAAAAACCAGACGAAGCCGCTAGCAGGTACATTACGGACATGCAAACACTTCTCCGTCGCCATGGAGCCTTCACTCCACAGCAACAACTCCGCTGGTTATACCGGAATTTACTCCCAGATTACCGGCAGTACATTTCCCGACATGAACTTACAGACACGGCGACTATGATTGCCAAGGTCAAAGAATTTGAACTACTTCGACAGGAAGTCCAGCAGACATACCGAATAGTTAGCAACCGAACAACAACTGCGATAAATCCGTTACTGTCTGCCACACGGCACGACCGCCAGCAGCCAGCACCATCATCCCAGACCACGTCAACCGCCACCGCGGGTTCCAGAACCTCCCGAGGTTCTCCGAGATCCTCACCGTCACAGCCAAATCGTCAAGGCCACCCTGCTAGGGACGGCCCCTCTACCTCCACCGCTGCCCGACCATTTAACCGAGATTCGCTATGTTGGAGGTGTGGAAAGACCGGGCACTATCGTAGCCAGTGCCGTTCGCCGCCCAAATTATTCTGCTCACATTGTGGCCGACCAGGTGTATTGACAAGAGATTGCCGATGTCCTAGGACGGAAAACTAATCTGGAACCGCACCGTTAGGAGGCTCGTACGGTTCCGCACTGATCATGCCTCAGAAGGTACTACCCCCCGGGACAACCGTCCACACATACCCGTCGAGATAAATGGCCAGAATTTTTCTGCCCTGCTTGATACAGGCTCCGTCCGGTCTTACCTGGGAAACCAAGTGCGCGATTTCTGTACTGAACAGGGGATACCCGTTGTTAACATATCCGCTCCGTCCGCTCAGTTAGCTGATGGAAATCTCGTAACCATCAACCAGGCCTACGATCTGAACTACACTATAGATCAACATCCGTTCGAAAACCGTTTATATTACCTGGCAAATTTGTCCTCGGACATAGTCTTGGGGATGGACATCCTAAGTACCAGAGAATTTGAGGTAAACCTGAACACCAGTACCGTTTATTTAAATCAACGTCCGATCTCAGCACCGTGTCTCACCAGTCCCATAGGAGGAATAGCTTTAGCGTTAACCCGGAACGAAGAAGATAAGCTAACCGAATTTCTAGCGAATGAACTACCCAGCTTTAAAGATATCACCGGAATCACGAAATTGGCACAACATCATATTCGACTCTCACATCCTGATCCGATCAAGCAACGATACAGACCACAAAACCCTAGAATGCAGGAAATAATTAACCAGGAAGTAGACGACATGCTTGAAAATGGCATAATTGAACCTTCCGATAGTCCGTGGAGTTCTCCGGTGGTAATAGTACGCAAGAAAGATGGGAAGCCCCGATTTTGTATCGACTTTCGCAAGGTAAACGAGGTCAGCGAGAAAGATGCATACCCTCTGCCCTACATTAATGCTATCCTGGATAAATTACGCAAGGCCCGCTACCTTTCCAGCATCGACCTCAAGCAAGGTTACTGGCAAATACCCTTGTCTCCCGAAAGCAAACCGATTACTGCTTTCACCGTCCCAGGCAGAGGCTTGTTCCACTTCCGCGCCATGCCTTTTGGACTGCACTCCGCACCCGCTACGTTCCAGCGACTACTTGACCGCGTTATCGGACCTGACATGGAGCCGTATGCTTTCGCCTACCTTGACGGCATAATCGTGCTAGGAGAAACATTTGACCAACATCTGAAAAACTTACATGAAGTGTTCCGCCGTTTAAGGATCGCCAACCTGCAACTAAACCCTGACAAGTGCCAGTTTTGCAAAAAGTCCCTGAAATACCTGGGACATGTGGTCACCGCCGAGGACATTAATACCGACCCGGAGAAAGTGGAAGCAATTAGGAATTTCCCCGCTCCACGTACCGTCCGAGACGTACGACGTTTTCTGGGTGTGGCTTCGTGGTACCGACGATTTGTGCCAGCGTTTTCACAAACCCTCTGACACGACTGCTGAAGAAAAATAACCGGTTTAAGTGGGGTAACGAACAGGAACAAGCTTTCAATCAATTGAAGGCTTGTCTCACCGAAGCGCCCGTACTCACCTGCCCTGACTTTGAGCGACCGTTCACGCTACAAACGGACGCATCCGACCAAGGTCTTGGCGTTGCTTTAACCCAAGAGATCGAAGGGCACGATAGGGTAATAGCCTATGCCAGCCGCACGCTTAGTCCCGCCGAGAAAAATTATTCCGTTACCGAGAGAGAATGTCTAGCCATAGTATGGGCATTGAGAAGATGAGACCTTACCTTGAATGCTATCATTTCACGGTACTGACCGACCATCAATCACTCCGCTGGTTACACTCCATCAAGAGTCCGACAGGCCGTTTGGCCCGATGGAGCGTGTTTCTACAGCAATATGACTTCGAGATCAAATACAGACGAGGAAGTCTAAATCGTGTAGCTGACGCCCTATCCCGCCAACCAGTAGCAGTACCTTTCTCCGAGCTGGAAACCGACGAACTATGCGCTCTCAAAGAGGCGCCAAACTGTTCCTGGTACCAAAAGAAGAAGAAGGAAGTCGAACAGAACCCCGAAGTGTATCCGGATTACTGCATCCGTAATGACCGGCTGTTTCGCCATTTCTGGGACTCTGGCGACCTAGCCGAACCCGACCTGTCAGACCCGTGGAAATTATGTGTGCCCATACCACTTCGTCTGTCCGTGTTACGAGAAAACCATGATGCTCCGTCCGCTGGACACATGGGAATAGCCAAAACAATAGCCCGTGTCGCACACAAGTATTACTGGCCCGGTATGTTTCCCGATGTCGGAAAGTATGTGAGGAGCTGTATGCAATGTCAGCGATACAAAATTCCCCAGCGACAAACTCCCGGAACCATGCAACCGTCAGCCAATAAACAACCACTGCCTCGATCTAGTAAAGGGAATAATTATTTAGTTGTCTTCCAGGATCGTTTTACTAAGTGGGTCCAGTGCCGTCCCCTACGGAGCGCTACCGCCCGCAACGTCAGTCAAGCCCTCTACGATGAAATAGTAACCCGTTTCGGATGCCCCCGGACCGTCATCTCCGACAACGGATCTCAATTTGATAGCCAAGCCTTCCGAACACTGCTGAAGGAATTTGGGATCGAACACCGTCTTACGCCGCCATACACACCTCAGGCTAATCCGGTAGAACGCGCTAACTGTACCGTCAAGACAATAATAGCGCAATACTGTGAACATGATCATCGCAAATGGGATCAGAACCTGAATGCTTTGCACCTAGCCATTAATAGTTCGAAGCACGAATCCACCGGCTTTTCTCCCGCGTTCCTGAACTTCGGCAGGGAACTATCCATACCAAACACCGTCTTTAAAACTGAGAACCAGGAAGCAACCGCCCCGAACGAGAGTGCCGAGGAAATTGCCGTCGCCGATGATGACAACAAAATACCAACCGCCCATACGCAACGCTTAGAGAAGCTCAAGGAAACCTTTGAATTGGTACGCATCAAGCTTGCACAAGCCTTTGGAACCCAAAGCCGCTACTACAACCTCCGTCGCCGCGAGGTTCGCTACCATATTGGGGATAGAGTAATGAGGCGGGAACATCCGTTGTCATCAGCTGTTAGAGGATTCGCGGCGAAACTAGCTCCTAAATACTCTGGCCCATACACAATTACTGCCGTCCTCTCTCCTGTGGTCTACAATCTTAAATCGCGCACCGGTAAGAAGCTAACTCGAATCCACATAAAGGACTTAAAACCATACATCCCTTCCGATGCCCCTAACGCTACCAACCGCAATCACCGGACTTCTCAGAGAACCCCACGAGGCAACCACCGTTTCACCGCTGCACGTCTCGCACAGCGGCACCCTGCGCCGCCACCAACGCAACAAAATCCGTCGGATCAACGTCCAGCTGTGACCCCCGTGTCCCGAAACCGCAGAAGCCCGAGGTTACATCCACCTCGACCGTCTACCGATGTCAGCGTGACTGGCATTCACTACACCAGCCGATTTCCCCACTGAAGGTCACCCATGCCAAGAGGCAAGTCGCAGTGCGGCCTGATCGTCCGCGATTACCCGTAGCCAGCAATAAGACAAACATTTTACCCCGATCCGTAAGTATATTGTAGAACTAACCGTGGTGACGACCGATGTCGCCTTTCTCCTGTTTTAGTACCTACGTTCGTTCCCCGTCTCTCTACAACAGGCAGTATAGACACTATACCCTGGGTCAAACACCAGTATATATATATTTTTTTCTCTTTTCTTTAATGTTTTAGGTAGAAACTTAATTTCGACGAATAAGTCAACAGGAAATGTCGGAACCGACTCTCGAAATCAATATATCCCCAGGGTACGTGGATGCCGTGATACAAGATTTTGAGGAAGCATGGGAGACCGCCTGCGCCGCTGCCTCCCCTGGGATCACTTTTAATACCGCTTTGCCCACCGGGGTCTCGAAAACCGCCTGCCGTCGGCCCGTCTCCGGGGTTCCAGGTCCCGCTTGCAGCGAGCCTACGTCTACAACGGCGGGCCCCTCCACCACGCTGAACACCCAAAAAGGGGCAAACACTGAACCTTCGACATGTCCGCCCGTTGATCGTTCGCCCCGCCGACCCGAATTGCCAATTTATCTACCAGTCGACCAGTTCGCCCTGTGCTGGAAATGTGGGTATCCCGGCCACGACCGTCGTTCCTGTACGGGACGAAAGATGGTGTTCTGCTCCCGTTGCGGCCTTTATGGGACAATGTCCCGGGATTGCCAGTGTGGACAGCAACCGACTCCCCGCCGGAAAAGTCTCCCTAAGGGACCACCCAGATTCAGTGGATCACACAGATCCAGTGGACCACCTAAACCCTGCGCACCGATCCGGTCCAATCCGTCGGCATCCGTCAGAGGCAGACTCCGCAACCCGCCCACGCAGTGCTTCAGACGTCCGTCGGTCCCTATTCCAGACCCACCACCATCCGCCAATCCAGGGCCTAATACCAAGGCAACACAATGTTGCCCGTCTATCTCCGACACGATATCCAGGGGAACCCAGTGCACCTTAATTCAGTAAGGAACCAACCTCCTGATCCGTTAAAGGTGAGCCGAGCTCCAGAATGATTGTTTTTTTTTCTCTTCCTTATTTAGGTTACCCTACTGATGCCGTTTCGTTTCTTTGGATAGTCCGAAACCAGGAGGGACAGAAGTACTCCAGATGCATTGTTTCTTATTTTTTTTTTATTTTTTTTTATATACATTTGGGTTAGGGAACATTTTGTGAAAAACAGAATTCATTTTTTTTCCGTTATTTTTTTTTTAATTTTTGGTTTTATTTGGAATTGTAAAAGGTGTACGTGCTCCTCAATAAAGTTTTCAAACCAATATGGGGTATGCGCCTTAAGTCACCTAGGGACCATTAGTAGTCTTTATTTCAGTTAGGGCCCCGTGGAAAGTATATATACATAAAAAAAAAATAATAACTTCATTATTATTTTTTTTTAACGAAGTAAGAGGGGGGTGTAACAGTGTTTTTTTTTTAAATAATAAAATGCAGTGAATTAACCCTACGCTTCGTTGCCTGTCCCGTCTACATGGAAAATTTACTTGTTTTAATTAATTGAATGGATTTTCCTCACCCTCATCTGTGCAACTGAGGAACTCCCCAAAGTAAAGAACCGCGTTGTAGAATCCTATTTCATGTGAACTGTATTAAAATTTTGCGTGAGAAGATAGCGCGACAAATCAATATAATTTACAAAATTGTCACCAGTGTCGCTGGCCGTAATTCATTTCGGGAATCTCGAAGGGTAAAGGCATTTTGGTCATTCCCGTATCAGCTCTTGTTGAGGTAAGATGCAATAATTTTATTAAGTGGGTAGCTCCATGGCAAATTTGTCAGATCCCGTACATCCAACTATTAAGATTGTCCGACATGATTAAGTGTGTTCAACTGTTAGTGTCAAGTAATTTCGATTAAAATGCAGAAAATGCGATTGTTAATTTCCGATTTATCCAGATACTGTACTTATAATTTTTGTTAACGTCGGCGTGTTATAGAGACAGACTGATCAATTCTCGAGATTTTGTCCAAAATAGTTATGTTCCAGTAAATTTTCTTAGGACCGAACCAAGAAAAAGAAACATAGTAGACATTTTTGAGAGAAAAACGGTAAACCGTTTTTTACCAGATTATTTTAACTTGTACCGTGTTTTTCTATTCAACGAGATAAAATAATGCTTGATAATTTACCGTATTTAGAATCTGTTTTCTACCTGCTTTAATTTAACCACGTCGTGTTGATATAAATTAAAAATAAAATACTGTATTCTGAAGAAGTTATGAAAATTTGTTATAAAATATTACCTGACAATTTACCGTATTTAGAAACTGTTTTCATGCTGAAGTATTTTAACAATTACTACTCTTTATGAATAAACAATAAAATCCAGTATCCTGAGAAATTAATGAAATTTTGTCATAGTCCGGGAACTTGACGCGAAAATCTGACAATCCCGAAAATTAATTATTTTTCATCTGTTACTACGTAACATAATCTGAAACCGCTCTGACAAATTTGCATTTGGCTAATAAAGGCAGCACATCCCCCGCCAGGCATTTGCCACCCCGAAAACCGCAGGCAAACCTCCAGATCGGAAGTAAAAGAACAAAGCCGTGTTCTTTGACCGTACTTCCTGATTATTAGAAAGAACAAAGTCGTGTTCTTTAATACTGTTTCCTGATTATTATTTCGTGCATGCCTATATTGCTGTAAATAACTGCCTTGCTACCACCCCGAATTCTAGCACTGCCTGTTCTAACTTTTTTATGTTATTTTATATATATGTTTTTTTGTATATACTGCTTGTTGTTACTTTGCATACTGCTTACCATTTTTTTTTGTTGCTTATCTACTGCTTAGCATCCTGTGGACTGCCCGCTTGCCACTAGTAACAAATCCGTTTAATAGTAACCTTAACATTTGCAACACCCCGATTAATCTATCTTCTCCCAGCTTGATTGGTTAGTCAGCTTGATTAGTTAGCCAGCTTGATTAGTTAGTTTTTTTTTTAGTTATTCGCGATGCTTTACCTATTGTAAAATAAAATATCATAAGTTTTATCTGTGATAAACTCCTTATGAGTATTTGAGTACCTGAACATTTTTTTTTACTATTGTTATTGAATTTGTCATGTTTTAATAAACGTTGTTATTTACCGATTTCTGAGTTTTACTGTTTGAATGTGCCTGAAAATCTAATCTCAAATCTTGACCCCTGGACATTTCCGTTTCTTCACTGAGTTTATCACAGCCCTACTGCAACAGGCTGCGTGAGGAGGCTAATGTGGGACCTTTGCCCCACGTAAAAATTGTAAAGGTGGCGCCCGAGTGATACCGAAGTAGATCTCGGCGTCAAAGTGACGCTTCCACTCGTTTATGCGCTAGGCGACTGGAAGAAACCACGTCACAAGGTTCATGGGAATGAAATTACGGTCATACGGCAGAATTCTTTTGATGGTAGTATGAGAATGTGATCGAAAATATTTGCGCAGTCTAGACACTTGGTTTTTACAGAGCTGCTCGATGTTCAACAGTCCTCTTCCTCCCTCTGCGCGAGGTAAATAGAGACGTTCCGTGGCTGACTTAGGATCTAACATACGAAATTTCGTGAGTAATCTCCGTTATTATTACTATTATTATTTTTTTTTTAGCGAGCTAAAAACCACTCACCCTTCTCTGTGGCTCCGACCCTCACAGAGGGGAGCTGGTAGTACCGGTAGCCACTCCCCACGCCCGTGGGGTAAGTGACTACTGGGTCCGGGAATCGTGTGCCCTGAGCAGACGTAATGAACCAAGAATGACGGCCTTCTGCATTCTGCCGGCTAAGATCTCTGCCGAATTTCGGCATGCCGGTATGATCTTGAGTTCCGAAAGCAGTGTGTGTCTCGTTCCACCGAGGGCTCCTGTAATCAGTACCACTATCTTAACAGTATGGTCTGGATACAGTCTGCGGAGTTCAAAGAGCAGATCTCGATATTTTACTATTATTATTATTATTATTATTATTATTTTTTTTTTTTTTCGGGTAGCCCGCTGCCGGACAGGACTTCCGTGGCCTCCGACACCTCACGGTAGCCGCGCCGGCAAATTCCTTACAGCCACTCTCCACGACCTGTGGAGTTAGTGACTGTAAATACCTAAATCGTGTGCCCTAAGTAGACGAAGGGACCCCAAGATAACCGCCTTCTGCATCTGGCCTGCCAACCATTCTGCCGAATTCTGACAGGCCGGTATGATCTTCAATTCTGAGAGCAGCGAAGGCTTCATCCCTCCGAGTACGCCGATTATTAGGACGACCATCTTGACCGAGTAGTCTGGGTACAGCACTTGGAGCTCTTATTATTTTTATTATTATTATTATTATTATTATTTTGTTAAAAACCAGTCACCCTTCTCTGTGGCTCCGACCCTCACAGAGGGGAGCTGGTAGTACCGTCAGCCACTCCCCACACCCGTGGGGTAAATGACTACTGGGTCCGAGAATCGTGTGCCCGGAGCAGACGTAATGAACCGAGGATGACGGCCTTCTGCATTCTGCGGGCTAAGACCTCTGCCGAATTTCGGCATGCCGGTATGATCTTAAGTTCCGAAAGCAGTGTGTGTCTCGTTCCACCGAGGGCTCCTATAATCAGTACCACTATCTTGATAGTATGGTCTGGATAGAGTCTGCGGAGTTCGAAGAGCAAATCTCGATATTTTGTCCGTTTTCCCTCCTCCTTCAAGACAGTGTTGTTCTCCGCGGGTGCCGAGAACTCCACGACAAACATTGTCTTGAGTTGGTGAGACTGCATATGTCGGGCAAGCCGACAGCAAGCGCATAAGAGTCTCTGGCGTCCTGCGGCAGGCCCTGCAGCTGACATCAGGGACCTCTATACCCATGACACGACTACGATTAAATACACCATCCTGGCAAGCCATTATGAATCCCTCGGTCTCAGACTTCAGCCCGGCTGACCCTAAGAAGGCAAAGGTCAGCCTTTCGGATAAGCCAAGGTTTTCTATATTTTTATAGAAAACTCCATGCATTGGCTTATCCGTGTGCAGCTGCAGAAAGTTGTTGTGTTCTGCAGCTTTAATTTCTGCTTTTCGCCGAGCAGGTTCCAAGTCGGTGACAGAGTCGCGATTTACCCGCTCGGCGTCGAAGGAGAGACCAAGTTCATCGGCTGCTCTCTGTGCTGCCTTAAACAGAAAGGCTCCTACCCCTGCATTTTCATGGTCTCGGACCATGCAGAGGAGGGGATCCGAACTCCTAATGACCTTACATGTAATAGTTTTGTATAGGTCTCCGGTAGAGGGCGATTTTGATGTCTTTATTAGCCAACTAACCATATTATTAGAGATTGTAACAAAAAGGTACAAGTTTATTTTATGTGGCGATCTGAATATCGATAAATTAAAATTAAACATGGAAAATTGTATATTACATGATGTATTAGAGAGCTTTGGTCTAGAATCTTTAATTACCGTTCCAACCAGAATTGATATCAATCCACGTGGGATTACTCAAACTGCAGTTGATTATTTAATAACGAATGCACAAAATATAAGTCATGAAATTATCGAACCAGAAATTTCGGATCATACAGCACAATTATTGACCTGTTTGGATGAAAATTTTAATTATATAGAACGGAATGTGGAGGGTGTGAAAAATACTCACCATAGAAACATAAATGAATTTTCAATACAACATTTTAATTATCTATTTACTGGTGCGCATACAGTCTTGTTAAACAGCCCCAATATTAATAATATTGATGCATTTTTTGAGCTTTTTTGGAGTGAATTTCACTATAGTTTTGAAGTAGCTTTTCCAAAAAGAACAATTAATAAAAAATTTCAATCCAACAAATCAAAAAATAAATTTAAATTTTCTGCCGAATTACAGGCACTATCTCGACAGTTGAAACATACGAATTCGTTGAGGAAAATATTTAATGATGAAAATTTAAACAATCAGTACAAAATTGATAAAAAAAAAGTATAGACAAAAGATAAACGAAGAAAAACGATTGTTTAACAGAGGTAAAATAGATACAGCGCAGAACAAAACAAAGGCATTATGGACTATAGTTAATAAAACACTTGATAGAGAGAAAACCCAATTTAACAATATTGTTTTAAACTTTGATGATTGTGAAATTAGTGACACTAAAGAATTGTCAAATATCTTTGCGAATCATTTTTCAACTGATGTCATGAACAAATTAGCCGAACATTTTCCATCATTATCTAACTATTGTACAAGTATGGCAATAAACGAAAAATCTATATTTTTCAATCCTGTAACTTGCGATGAAGTAAAAAATATTATATTGGAGTTGTCAAACAAACGATCAACTGGAGTTGATAAAGTACCTATAACTTTAATAAAAGAATGTATTGACGAATTTGCACTGTGCTTTGCATTAATAATTAACAAGTCCATCGAACTCGGACAATTTCCAAAAAGATTAAAAATCGCGTTAATTATACCGGTATTCAATAAAGGGGAAACGAACAACATAAAAAATTATAGACCCATTTCTTTGCTTAGTGTATTCTCTAAAATAATTGAAAAAATTATGGCAAATCGCATTACAAATTTCATAGATAAACAAAACTTAATGACAAGCAGTCAACACGGGTTTCGAAGTAAACACTCAACCGAAACTGCAACTACTGAACTTGTGCAATTCGTCAATGATAGATTAGACTCAACTGAATATATCATGGGGATATTTTTCGATCTCTCCAGTGCATTCGATACGCTAAATATTTCATTTATTGGGGAAAAACTGGAAAAACTTGGTATACGGGGCAATATAAATAATTTGATAATATTTGAAAGACAGACGTATGCTTGTTAAAATAGGAACATCCCTGTCAGATGCCCATGATGTCTCTTTAGGAACCCCGCAGGGCAGTGTGTTGGGTCCTCTGATTTTTCTTCTTTATATTAATGAATTACCTGATTATATAACTTACGGGAAAATTTTCATGTATGCTGATGATACATCTATTGTTATATCAGCGAAAACTTTGGATGACTTATTTTATAGAGTACATTTCGTATTACAAGAGTTTCACGTATGGTGCTACAAAAACAGATTGATTATAAATTACGAAAAAACTGTGTGCATGTATTTTAAAACTAAATTAAGACAGATATGTGATAATAATAATAAAATTTCTATTAACGGCCATCAATTAAAAATTAAACCAGAAACAAATTTTTTGGGAATCACTCTGGATGAGAATATCAACTGGTCAAAGCATATTGATAAACTATGTTCCAAACTGAAACAATCCTGCTTTGCTGTAAGTGTGTTAAAAAGTAGTCTAGACCAAGGCTCTTTGATTAATATTTATTATGCTCTATTTTACTCCAAAGTTTCATATAGTATCATTGAATGGGGCCAATGTTCAGATGTGCAAAGGGTTTTTGTTCTCCAAAAACGCATTATAAGAACCATTTTTTGCATGAAAAAAACGGAATCTTGTCGCGAGACATTTAAAAAGAATAAAATATTGACAGTGACATGTATTTATTTGTATAAATTACTTTGTTACATATATACCACAAGAAATAAATTAAGAATTAACTCCGACAATCATGCATACCTGACACGAAATCGCCAAAACATATATATAGAAAAGCACAACCTTACATTATATAAAAAGTCACCAATATGTGCTGGCAGTTATTTGTATAATAAATTGCCTAGGTGTTTGAAAGAAGCTACTACAATATGTAAATTTAAAACAAGCCTAAAAAATTTTTTAACTGTAAATAGTTTTTACTCGTTGGAGGATTTTCTTAACTTTTTGTGATACTTATTTGTGTATGTTAATTAATGTAGTTTTAATCTGTATGTATTATGTATATGTATGTAATTTTAACTTCTGTTTTTTTTACTACATTTTTATTTTATTCTTTTAAATTATATGACATATCTTATCTACAAATACTGTAGCCACAAAGACAAATAAAAATATTCTATTCTATTCTATTCTATTCTACAGGCTCCATCCAGAACCATCCTATTATGGAGACTCTCCAAACTCAAGAGTCCACGGCCTCCCCGATGTCGTGGGAGGTACAGCCGTGGAACGGACGATTTAGGATGCAAACTCCTATTGAGATGCATCTTCTTGCGGGTTCCTACGTCGAGCTGACGCAACTCTTCTTGAGTCCATTTCACTACTCCAAAGGAGTAGAGAAGGATCGGAACGGCAAGCATGTTGGTAGCAGACACCTTGTTCTTCTCCGACAGCTCTGAAGACCAGATCTGTCGGAGTCGGTGCTGATACTTGCCGCGGAGAGCGTTTTTCACTACACTCATTTCTTGGGTGGAGCGTTGCTCGACACCCAAGTAAGTGTACGACTCTCCGGCATCTAGATGATATAAGATGCTTCCGTCCACGAGCTGCGCGTCCTCTCCGTAGTTCCCGCATCGTCCTCTCTTGAGATGGACCAGTGCACATTTGTCTAATCCGAACTCCATGCCGACAGCCTGCGTGTACTCCTCTACCACCCTGAGGGACTGGTGTAGGTCCCTCTCTCCGGAGGCATAAAGTTTAAGGTCATCCATATAAAACAGATGGGTGACCTTATGCCTATTATCGCCAGGGGTACCGCAGTTGTATCCACGGGTTTTCCGGAGCGAAACGGATAATGGCAGTAATGAGATGCAAAATAGAAGGGGGCTGAGGGAGTCTCCCTGAAATACTCCCCTTCTGAAGGTTACCGACTCCGCCTGGACTCTATCATTACCCGATGTAATGGTAAAGCGAGTCCTCCAGAGCGGCATCAGTTCTTCGATGCATCTCACTACGGGACCAGGTACCGCAAGACATCGGAGCAAGTGTACAATAAGCTCGTGCGATGTCATGTCAAATGCCTTGCCTTGCGGTAGTCGATCCAGGCCATGGAGAGGTTACGCTTATACTGCATGGAGTCCTGCGTGACACACCTGTCAATCAGCAGGTTCTCCTTACAGCCAGCGACACCTCTCCTTGACCCTCGTTGCTCATATATCCGCTCGTAAACCGGTTCAACTGCGTGGAGCACTCGCATGTACAAGATGCGCGTAAACACCTTGTAACTTGCGTTTAAACAGGTTATCGGCCGGTAGTTCTTTGGGTTAGACAAATCTCCGTTCTTCGGGATCAGCACTGTCCGCCCCTGGACAACCCAAGAAGAAATTTGCTGCTCCCCATTTAGCCATGAATTGAAAATTCTGGCTAAATGGTGGTGGGTACTGGATAATTTTTTCCACCAAAAGTTATTGATCCCGTCGGGACCTGGAGCAGCAAAGTTCCTAGAGCCCTCAAGAGCTCTTCGAACCTCTTCTGGGGTTATCGGTTGGCACACCTGTTGTGGTTGCTGAAACCTTTGACAAAAGGTTTCAAAGTGTGCCAGGGCTGGAGAGTCTCTGTTGAGTGGAAGCTTCTATTCGCACAACGTTTTCCAGAAGTTTTCCACCTGATCTGCAGTCGGCGAATTTTCAGCAACACGCTGAGGCGGTTCGAAAAGGCGCGAGGGCTTTTTGCGGAAAAGTTGATTTTCCGCTAGCCCCCTCGCCCGCCTCACTAGTGATTTCTTACAAGACACTAGCACACACTTATTAATATTATTATTATTTCTTTTTTTGTTAAAAACCAGTCACCCTTCTCTGTGGCTCCGACCCTCACAGAGGGGAGCTGGTAGTACCAGCAGCCACTCCCCACACCCGTGGGGTAAGTGACTACTGGGTCCGGGAATCGTGTGCCCTGAGCAGACGTAATGAACCGAGGATGACGGCCCTCTGCATTCTGCCGGCTAAGACCTCTGCCGAATTTCGGCATGCCGGTATGATCTTAAGTTCTGAAAGCAGTGTGTGTGTTCCACCGAGGGCTCCTATAATCAGTACCACTATCTTAACAGTATGGTCTGGATACAGTCTGCGGAGTTCGAAGAGCAGATCTCGATATTTTGTCCGTTTTTCCTCCTCCTTCAAGACAATGTCGTTCTCCGCGGGAGCCGAGAACTCCACGACAAACATTGTCTTGAGTTGATGGTCGAGGAGTACTACGTCAGGCTTGTTGGCTTGTATTTGCCTGGCGGTGGGAAAAGAGTTGTTCCAATAAATTAGACACTTCTCATTTCCCACAACGGACTCAATATCCCCCGGAGCGTAAGGCAGCACTGGTGTCTCGTCTATCCCATACGAGTGCCTTAGGTGATAATAAAGCACTAGTAATGCTCCGTTGTGCCTCTGGATATAGGCCGAGACTGCATATGACGGACAAGCCGACAACAGGTGCATTAAAGTCTCTGGCGCCCTGCGGCAGGCCCTGCAGCTGACATCAGGGACCTCTATACCCATGACACGACTACGATAGACGAGGGTATTAAATACACCATCCTGGCAAGCCATTATGAATCCCTCGGTCTCAGACTTCAGCCCGGCTGACCTTAAGAAGGCAAAGGTCAGCCTTTCGGATAAGCCAAGATTCTCTATATTTTTATAGAAAACTCCATGCATTGGCTTATCCGTGTGAAGCTGCAGAAAGATGTTGTGTTCTGCAGCTTTAATTTGGGCTTTTCGTCGAGCAGGTTCCAACTCGGTGACAGAGTCGGGATTTACCCGCTCGACGTCGAAGGAGAGACCAAGTTCATCGGCTGCTCTTTGTGCTGCCTTAAACAAAAAGGTTCCTGTTCCTGCACATTCATGGTCTCGGACCATGCAGAGGAGGGGATCCGAACTCCTGATGACCTTACAGGCTCCATCCAGAACCATCCTATTATGGAGACTCTCCAAACTCAAGAGTCCACGGCCTCCCCGATGTCGTGGGAGGTATAGCCGTGGAACGGACGATTTAGGATGCAAACTTCTATTGAGATGCATCTTCTTGCGGGTTCCTACGTCGAGTTGACGCAAATCCTCTCGAGTCCATTTCATTACTCCAAAGGAGTAGAGTAGGATCGGAACGGCAAGCATGTTGGTAGCAGACACCTTATTCTTCCCCGACAGTTCTGAGGACCAGATCTGTCGGAGTCGGTGCTGATACTTGCCGCGGAGAGCGTTTTTCACTACACCCACTTCTTGGGTGGAGCGTTGCTCGACACCCAAGTAAGTGTACGTCTCTCCGGCATCTAGATGATGTAAGATGCTTCCGTCAACGAGTTGCGCGTCCTCTCCGTAGTTCCCGCATCGTCCTCTCTTGAGATGGACCAGTGCACATTTGTCCAACCCGAACTCCGTACCGACAGCCTGCGTGTGCTCCTGTACCACCCTGAGGGACTGGTGTAAGTCCCTCTCTCCGGAGGCATAAAGTTTAAGGTCATCCATGTAAAACAGATGGGTGACCTTATGCCTCCTATCGCCGGGGGTACCGCAGTTGTATCCACGGGTTTTCCGGAGCGAAACGGATAATGGTAGTAGTGAGATGCAAAACAGAAGGGGGCTGAGGGAGTCTCCCTGAAATACTCCCCTTCTGAATGTTACCGACTCCGTCTGGACTCTATCGTTACCCGATGTAATGGTAAAGCGAGTCCTCCAGAGCGGCATCAGTTCTTCGATGCATCTCACTACGGGACCGGGTACCGCAAGACATCGGAGCAAGTGAACAATAAGCTCATGTGATGTCATATCAAATGCCTTGCGGTAGTCGATCCAGGCCATGGAGAGGTTCCGCTTATACTGCACGGAGTCCTGCGTGACACATCTGTCAATCAACAGGTTCTCCTTGCAGCCAGCGACACCTCTCTTCGACCCTCGTTGCTCATATATCCGTTCGTAAACCGGTTCAACTGCGTGGAGCACTCGCATGTACAAGATGCGCGTAAACACCTTGTAACATGCGTTTAAACAGGTTATCGGTCGGTAGTTCCTTGGGTTGGACAAATCTCCGTTCTTAGGGATCAGCACTGTCCGCCTTTCAACCACCAAAGAAGGAATTTGCTGCTCCCCATTTAGCCAGACATTAAAAATTCTGGCCAAATGGTGGTGGGTGCTCGGTAACTTTTTCCACGAAAAGTTATTTATCCCATCGGGACCTGGAGCAGCAAAGTTCTTAAAGCCCTCGAGAGCTCTTCGAACCTCTTCTGGCGTTATTATTATTATTTTTTTGTTTAGCGAGCTAAAAACCAGTCACCCTTCTCTGTGGCTCCGACCCTCACAGAGGGGAGCTGGTAGTACCGGTAGCCACTCCCCACGCCCGTGGGGTAAGTGACTACTGGGTCCGGGAATCGTGTGCCCTGAGCAGACGTAATGAACCGAGAATGACGGCCTTCTGAATTCTGCCGGCTAAGATCTCTGCCGAATTTCGGCATGCCGGTATGATCTTGAGTTCCGAAAGCAGTATGTGTCTCGTTCCACCGAGGGCTCCTATAATCAGTACCACTATCTTAACAGTATGGTCTGGATAGAGTCTGCGGAGTTCGAAGAGCAGATCTCGATATTTTGTCCGTTTTTCCTCCTCCTTCAAGACAATGTTGTTCTCCGCGGGAGCCGAGAACTCCACGACGAACATTGTCTTGAGTTGATGGTCGAGGAGTACTACGTCAGGCTTGTTGGCTTGTATTTGCCTGATGGTGGGAAAAGAGTAGTTCCAATAAATTAGACACTTCTCATTTCCCACAACGGACTCAATATCCCCCGGAGCGTAAGGCAGCACTGGTGTTTCGTCTATCCCACACGAGTGCCTTAAATGGTAATAAAGCACTCGTAATGCTCCGTCGTGCCTTTGGATATAGGCCGAGACTGCATATGTCGGGCAAGCCGACAGCAAGTGCATAAGAGTCTCTGGCGCCCTGCGGCATGCCCTGCAGCTGACATCAGGGACCTCTATACCCATGACACGACTACGATAGATGAGGGTGTTAAATGCACCATCCTGGCAAGCCATTATGAATTCCTCGGTCTCAGACTTCAGCCCGGCTGACCTTAAGAAGGCAAAGGTCAGCCTTTCGGATAAGCCAAGGTTTTCTATATTTTTATAGAAAACTCCATGCATTGGCTTATCCGTGTGCAGCTGCAGAAAGTTGTTGTGTTCTGCAGCTTTAATTTCGGCTTTTCGCCGAGCAGGTTCCAACTCGGTGACAGAGTCGCGATTTACCCACTCGACGTCGAAGGAGAGACCAAGTTCATCGGCTGCTCTCTGTGCTGCCTTAAACAGAAAGGCTCCTACCCCTGCATTTTCATGGTCTCGGACCATGCAGAGGAGGGGATCCGAACTCCTGATGACCTTACAGGCTCCATCCAGAACCATCCTATTATGGAGACTCTCCAAACTCAAGAGTCCACGGCCTCCCCGATGTCGTGGGAGGTATAGCCGTGGAACGGACGATTTAGGATGCAAACTCCTATTGAGATGCATCTTCTTGCGGGTTCCTACGTCGTGTTGACGCAACTCTTCTTGAGTCCATTTCACTACTCTAAAGGAGTAGAGAAGGATCGGAACGGCAAGCATGTTGGTAGCAGACACCTTGTTCTTCCCCGACAGCTCTGAAGACCAGATCTGTCGGAGTCGGTGCTGATACTTGCCGCGGAGAGCGTTTTTCACTACACTCACTTCTTGGGTGGAGCGTTGCTCGACACCCAAGTAAGTGTACGACTCTCCGGCATCTAGATGATGTAAGATGCTTCCGTCCACGAGCTGCGCGTCCTCTCCGTAGTTCCCGCATCGTCCTCTCTTGAGACGGACCAGTGCACATTTGTCTAACCCGAACTCCATGCCGACAGCCTGCGTGTACTCCTGTACCACCCTGAGGGACTGGTGTAGGTCCCTCTCCCCGGAGGCATAAAGTTTAAGGTCATCCATATAAAACAGATGGGTGACCTTATGCCTCCTATCGCCAGGGGTACCGCAATTGTATCCGCGGGTTCTCCGGAGCGAAACGGATAATGGCAGTAGTGAGATGCAAAATAGAAGGGGGCTGAGGGAGTCTCCCTGAAATACTCCCCTTCTGAATGTTACCGACTCCGTCTGGACTCTATCATTACCCGATGTAATGGTAAAGCGAGTCCTCCAGAGCGGCATCAGTTCTTCGATGCATCTCACTACGGGACCAGGTACCGCAAGACATCGGAGCAAGTGTACAATAAGCTCGTGCGATGTCATGTCAAATGCCTTGCGGTAGTCGATCCAGGCCATGGAGAGGTTACGCTTATACTGCATGGAGTCCTGCGTGACACACCTGTCAATCAGCAGGTTCTCCTTGCAGCCAGCGACACCTCTCTTTGACACTCGTTGCTCATATATCCGCTCGTAAACCGGTTCAACTGCGTGGAGCACTCGCATGTACAAGATGCGCGTAAACACCTTGTAACATGCGTTTAAACAGGTTATAGGCCGGTAGTTCTTTGGGTTAGACAAATCTCCGTTCTTCGGGATCAGCACTGTCCGCCCCTCGACAACCCAAGAAGGAATTTGCTGCTCCCCATTTAGCCATGAATTGAAAATTCTGGCTAAATGGTGGTGGGTACTGGATAATTTTTTCCACCAAAAGTTATTGATCCCGTCGGGACCTGGAGCAGCAAAGTTCTTAGATCCCTCAAGAGCTCTTCGAACCTCTTCTGGGGTTATCGGTTGGCACACCTGTTGTGCTTGCTGAAACCTTTGACAAAAGGTTTCAAAGTGTGCCAGGGCTGGAGAGTCTCTGTTGAGTGGAAGCTTCTGTTCGTACAACGTTTGCCAGAAGTTTTCCACCTGATCTGCAGTCGGCGAATTTTCAGCAACACGCTGAGGCGGTTCGAAAAGGCGCGAGGGCTTTTTGCGGAAAAGTTGATTTTCCGCTAGCCTCCTCGCCCGCCTCACTAGTGACTTCTTACAAGACACTAGCATCCGTATCCTGTCCAGGCAGTGCTGTTTGGTGGTTTGCAGCACTGCCCCATTGAGTGTGTGATGGACGCGTCTTAAGTTGGCAGCTACTCGCCGCACTTTAGGCGTGAAAGGCCTATTGGCCGCCATATAGTCCATCACACATTGGATACGGGATGCGTGTTGCCTCGCCGACCGGATCTTGGCTTCCATCTTGTGTATGCGCCGTCTCGCTCTCTCTTGTGGAGAAGCACTGTTCCGCCTCTCTACCTGAGACAAGCGTTGAGCGGCAGCATACACGGCACAATTTATGTGCCAGATGTCAGCCTCTTCTGGTAGCGTTGCACGAAGTTCTGCATCCACTCTGGCCAGATCTTGTGGCCCGGGGGGTTTTATATTGTGCAACCCCCTTCTGGTACTGAGACCCTCTGGTACTGGTAAAACGACTGGGACTGCAACCTCAACCGGTTCATTCGACCTTCGGCCACCTCATTCATCGGCTGAGGAGCAGTTCTCACGTAGCCCCTGCGACGAAGGTGGGACACATAATCACGCAGGTTTTGTGGCGTGAAGGCGTTGTATCCTGGGTGCCTTGCACACCACAGAACATGCATTCGCCCCATGTATCCCCTTCGTGCGGGCTCACTGCTTTCGTAGCACTGCATAAGGTCGTCCCTCAGTTCATCTGTCCACTCAAAGCGTCCTTGTTCGTCGCGGTCGTCAACAATGGGCTGTCGATCTTGTTGGGCCCCACCACCTTGCCCTTGACCCCTATTATTATTATTATTATTATTTTTTTTTTTTTTTTTTTTTTACTCGAATCCAGTCGCCCTTCTCTCTGCCTCCGATACCAGCTGGTAATACCAGTGACCACTCCCTACGCCGTAGAGTTAGTGATCACTGGGTCCGCGAATCGTGTGCTCTGAGCAGGCGTAACGAACCAAGGATAACGGCCTTCTGCATTCTTCCGGCTAAGATTTCTGCCGACTCTCGGCATGCCGGTATCGTCTTCAATTCCGAAAGCAGTGTACGTCTCACCCCACCTAGGCATCCTATGATAAGAACCACTAGTTTAACAGTGTGGTCCGGATAGAGTCTACGGAGTTCGAAGAGAAGATCTCGATATTTAGTCCGTTTCTCCTCCTCTTTTAAAACAATGTTTGTTTCCCCTGCGGAGGAGAATTCGATAACAAACATTGTCCTGAGTTGGTGGTCGAGGAGGACTACGTCAGGTTTATTGGCCTGTATTTGCCTGAGGGAGGTTATTATTATTATTATTATTATTATTATTATTATTATTATTATTATTTTTTTTTTTTTTTTTTCGGTTTCCCGCTGCCGGACAGGGCTTCCGTGGCCTCCGACACCACACGGTAGCCGCGCCGGCTAATTCATTACAGCCACTCTCCACGACCTGTGGAGTTAGTGACTGTAAACACCTGAATCATGTGCCCTAAGCAGACGAAGGGACCCCAAGATAACCGCCTTCTGCATCTGACCTGCCAACCATTCTGCCGAATTCTGACAGGCCGGTATGATCTTTAATTCTGAGAGCAGCGAAGGCTTCATCCCTCCGAGTACGCCGATTATTAGGACGACCATCTTGACCGAGTAGTCTGGGTACAGCACTTGGAGCTCATACCGGAGATCACGATATTTGGTCCGTTTTTCCCCCTCCTTCAAAGCGACGTTTGTCTCAGCAGGTGCTGAGAATTCGATGACAAACATCACTTTGTTCTGATGGTCGAGGAGTACTATGTCAGGCTTGTTGGCTTGAATTAGCCTGACGGTCGGGAACGAGTAGTTCCAATAAATTCGGCACCTCTCGTTCTCGACAACGGACTCAATATCTCCGGGGATGTAAGGCAGCACTGGTGTTTGATCTACCCCGTACGAGTGCCGTAGGTGGTAGTATAGCACTCGTAAAGCCGCGTTATGGCGGTGGATGTAGGCCGAAATCGCGTATATCGGGCATGCTGAAAGCAAATGCATCAGCGACTCCGGCGCCTGACGGCAGGTCCTGCAGTTGATATCAGGGACCTCTACACCCATTACGCGGCTTCGGTAGACCAAGGTGTTTATTACACCATCCTGACAGGCCACAATGAATCCCTCGGTCTTCCACTTAAGCCCAGCTGACCTTAAAAAGGCGAATGTCAGCCTAGTCGATAAACCCAGTGTTTCTATGTTCTTATAGTACACACCGTGCATGGGTTTATCGACATGCTGCCTGAACAGATTCTCCTGTTCGGCAGCTTTTATTTGGGCTTTCAGACGATTTGGCTGAAGCTCGGTGACTGACTCTGGATCAGCACCGCGTCTGACGTCGAATACGAGACCAAGTTCATCTGCGGCTCTTTTTGCTGCCTTGAACAATCCTGCGCCCACCCCTGCCAATTCATGATCTCTCACTAATAGCAGGAGCGGATCCGAGCTCCTGAGAATGTTACATGCCATACTCAGTGCTACTCTGCCATGCATACACTCCAGACTCAAGAGTCCTCGGCCCCCCCGATGACGTGGGAGATAAACACGAGGAACGGACGATCTAGGATGAATACTCCTATGGATGTTCATCATCTTGCGGGTATCTCTGTCTAGTTGGCGCAGCTCATCTACCGTCCATTTTACTACCCCAAAGGAGTAGAGCAGAACAGGAACAGCAAGCATGTTAGTAGCAGACGCCTTATTCTTCCCCGAAAGTTCGGACGACCAAATCTTTCGGAGTAGGCGTCTGTACTTGCCGCGGAGAGACTTCTTGATTTGTTGCACATCCTGGATGTGGTGTTGTTGCACACCCAGGTATGTGTAGGTCTCTCCGGCATCCAGATGTCTTAGGGTGCTTCCGTCTGCGAGCTGCGCGTCCTCAGAAAATTCCCCGCATCGCCCTCTCTTGAGGTGGATGACCGCGCACTTGTCCAACCCGAACTCCATACCAATGGCCCGCGTGTACTCCTCGACCACCCTCAGAGCGTTTTGAAGTTCTCGCCCTCCGGAGGCATACAGTTTTAGGTCATTCATGTAGAATAGATGAGTGACCTTATGCCTCCGGTTGCTGGGTGGGCCACAGAGGTACCCGCGGGTTTGGCGGAGCTCAACAGACAACGGCAGCAGTGAGATGCAGAAGAGGAGGGGACTCAGAGAATCTCCCTGGAAAACTCCTCTTCGGAATGCCACCTGCTCTGTCGTAACCCGCTGTGCACCTGATGTTATGGTGAAGCGGGTCTTCCAGAGTGGCAGCAGTTGTTCAATGCATCTCACTAGTGGCTCTGCTACCGCAAGACATTTGAGCAAATGTAACAAAAGTTCATGTGATGTTGTGTCAAATGCCTTACGATAGTCAATCCAGGCCATTGATAGATTCCGCTTGTATTGCACAGAATCCTGTGTAATACAGCGGTCTACCAGCAGGCTGTCCTTACAACCTGCCATGCCCTTCTTGGCGCCACGCTGTTCGTATATCTGCTGGAAGACCGGATCAACCTGCCGTAGTGTCCGAGCATACAAGATACGTGTAAATAGCTTGTAGCAGGAGTTCAGACAGGTGATTGGTCTATAATTCCTTGGATCAGACAAATCACCCTTTTTAGGGATGAGCACAGTACGTCCCTCGACAAACCAGTCCGGAATCTGCTGCCCCTCGTTCAACCATTTGTTGAAAACTCGGGCCAGACGACGGTGGGTGGAAGGAAATTTTTTCCACCACCAATTATTTATGCCGTCTGGCCCCGGAGCAGCGAAGTTCTTGGTGCCAACAAGAGCTTGTTGGACTTCCTCCGAACTGATTGTCGGGCACACTTCTTCTGGCTCTTCAAAGGTTCTGTGGCACAGAGCCTCGAAGTGTGCTATTGCTGGAGTGTCGCTCCTGAATGGACGTGTCGTTTCGTAGATTCCTTTCCAGAAGCTTTCGACATCGGCTACAGTCGGCGGATTGTCGACAACACGCTGTGGCTCCTGAAATAGGCGGGAAGGATTCGTACGGAACAATGTGTTTTGCTCCATACTTCGTACCCGCCTATTTAGCTTCTTCTTAATAGCCATAAGCGCTCGAATCCTATCTAAACAGTGCTGCTTAATAGTGAGCATCACTGTCAGATTTAGAGTGTGGTGCTGGCGTCTCAGTCCGGCTGCTGTTCGCCGAACTTTAGGCGTAAATGCCTTGCCAGTTGTTACGTATTCCACCACACTCTGGATTCGAGAAGCGTGTTGTCTAGCCAACTGTATTTTGCCTTTGATCTTTTGTACACGCCGTTTAGCCTTTTCGATACCGTTCGAGGCATTATTTGTCCTCTCGCGGGGCACGAGTTGGCTAGCAGCATTGTACACGGCAGTGTTGATCTGCCAGATGTCGGCGTCTTCTGGTAGTTCCTCATCGATGACAGCGTCCATCCGTGCCAGGTCTTGTGGCTTTATTATTATTATTATTATTATTATTTTTTTTTTTTTTTTTTTTTTTTTTTTTGTGAAGCCAGTCGCCCTTCTCTCTGTCTCCGATGCCAGAGAGGGTACGCTGGTAATACCAGAGACGACTCCCTACGCCGTAGGGTCAGTGGTCACTGGGTCCGCGAATCGTGTGCTCTGAGCAGGCGTAACGAGCCAAGGATAACGGCCTTCTGCATTCTTCCGGCTAAGATTTCTGCCGAGTTTCGGCATGCCGGTATCGTCTTCAATTCCGAAAGCAGTGTGCGCCTCACCCCACCTAGGCATCCTATGATAAGAACCACTAGTTTAACAGTGTGGTCCGGATAGAGTCTACGGAGTTCGAAGAGAAGATCTCGATATTTAGTCCGTTTTTCCTCCTCTTTCAGAACAATTTTGTTTCCCCTGGGGCGGAGAATTCAATGACAAACATTGTCCTAAGTTGGTGGTCGAGGAGGACTAAATCAGGTTTATTGGCCTGTATTTGCCTGAGGGTGGGAAACGAGTAGTTCCAATAAATTAGGCACCGCTCATTCCCCACTACGGACTCAATATCCCCCGGAGCGTAAGGCAGCACTGGTGTCTCGTCTATCCCATACGTATGCCGCAGATGATAGTACAGCACACGTAATGCTCCATCATGTCTGTGGATATAGGCCGAGACAGCGTATGTCGGACAAGCCGACAACAGGTGCATAAGTGTCTCCGGCGCCCTTCGACAGGCCCTACAGTTTACATCAAGGACCTCTATACCCAGGACATGACTTCGATAGACGAGCGTGTTAAAGACACCATCCTGGCAAGCCATAATGAACCCTTCGGTCTCAGACTTCAGCCCAGCTGACCTTAGGAAAGCAAAGGTCAGCTTCTCAGATAAGCCCCTGTCTTCGATGTTCTTGTAGAAGACTCCATGCAAGGGCTTATCTTCATGCAGCTGCAGAAATTTACGTTGCTCTGCTGCTTTTGTATGGACTTTTAGCTGAGCGGGTTCCAGCTCGGTGACGGAACTCGGGTTTACCCGCCCAGTGTCGAAGTCGAGACCAAGTTCATCGGCTGCTCGTTGTGCTGCCTTGAATAAGAACGCTCCCGTCCCTGCGTTTTCATGGTTGCGAACCATGCAGAGAAGGGGATCCGAACTCTTGATGATCTTGCAAGCTCCATCCAGAGCCGACCTGCTATGTAGATACTCCATTATTATTATTATTATTATTATTATTATTATTATTATTATTATTATTATTATTATTATTATTATTATTATTATTATTATTATTATTATTATTATTATTATTATTATTATTATTATTATTATTATTATTATTATTTTTTTTTTTTTTTTTTACTCCGTTCTTCGGGTAATAGGACGAATGCAGCGGGTCAAAGACCAAGATTCAATTCGCCTCAGATGTGCCTCTCAGGAAAGATCTTACAATGTTCGCAGTTTGCAACAGTGTAGCCTGTTGCATCAACAGGTAAGTATGTTCTGGCAAGTTTAAAATTTTTAGGTTTTTCTTTAATGTTTTAGGGACGAGTCCAGTAGAAGAAATTATTAGAGGAACTACATTAACAGCTTCAAGATTCCATGGATTATTATTATTATTATTATTATTATTTTTTTTTTTTTTGTTAAAAACCAGTCACCCTTCTCTGTGGCTCCGACCCTCACAGAGGGGAGCTGGTGATACCGGCAGCCACTCCCCACACCCGTGGGGTAAGTGACTATTGGGTCCGAGAATCGTGTGCCCTGAGCAGACGTAATGAACCGAGAATGACGGCCTTCTGCATTCTGCCGGCTAAGACCTCTGCCGAATTTCGGCATGCCGGTATGATCTTAAGTTCCGAAAGCAGTGTGTGTCTCGTTCCACCGAGGGCTCCTATAATCAGTACCACTATCTTGATAGTATGGTCTGGATAGAGTCTGCGGAGTTCGAAGAGCAAATCTCGATATTTTGTCCGTTTTTCCTCCTCCTTCAAGACAATGTTGTTCTCCGCGGGTGCCGAGAACTCCACGACAAACATTGTCTTGAGCTGATGGTCGAGGAGTACTACGTCAGGCTTGTTGGCTTGTATTTGCCTGACGGTGGGAAAAGAGTAGTTCCAATAAATTAGACACTTCTCATTTCCCACAACGGACTCAATATCCCCGGGAGCGTAAGGCAGCACTGGTGTTTCGTCTATCCCATACGAGTGCCTTAGATGGTAATAAAGCACTCGTAATGCTCCGTCGTGCCTCTGGATATAGGCCGAGACTGCATATGTCGGACAAGCCGACAACAAGTGCATCAGAGTCTCTGGCGCCCTGCGGCAGGCCCTGCAGCTAACATCAGGGACCTCTATACCCATGACACGACTTCGATAGACGAGGGTGTTAAATACACCGTCCTGGCAAGCCATTATGAATCCCTCGGTCTCAGACTTCAGCCCGGCTGACCTTAAGAAGGCAAAGGTCAGCCTTTCGGATAAGCCAAGGTTTTCTATATTTTTATAGAAAACTCCATGCATTGGCTTATCCGTGTGAAGCCGCAGAAAGATGTTGTGTTCTGCAGCTTTTATTTGGGCTTTTCGTCGAGCAGGTTCCAACTCGGTGACAGAGTCGGGATTTACCCGCTCGACGTCGAAGAAGAGACCAAGTTCATCGGCTGCTCTCTGTGCTGCCTTAAACAAAAAGGCTCCGGCCCCTGCATTTTCATGGTCCCGGACCATGCAGAGGAGGGGATCCGAACTCCTGATGACCTTACAGGCTCCATCCAGAACCATCCTATTATGGAGACTCTCCAAACTCAAGAGTAAACGGCCTCCCCGATGTCGCGGAAGGTATAGCCGTGGAACGGACGATTTAGGATGCAAGCTCCTATTGAGATGCATCTTCTTGCGGGTTCCTACGTCGAGTTGACGCAACTCTTCTCGACTCCATTTCACTACTCCAAAGGAGTAGAGAAGGATCGGAACGGCAAGCATATTGGTAGCAGACACCTTGTTCTTCCCCGACAGTTCTGAAGACCAGATCTGTCGGAGTCGGTGCTGATACTTGCCGCGGAGAGCGTTTTTCACTACACTCACTTCTTGGGTGGAGCGTTGCTCGACACCCAAGTAAGTGTACGACTCTCCGGCATCTAGATGATGTAAGATGCTTCCGTCCACGAGCTGCGCGTCCTCTCCGTAGTTCCCGCATCGTCCTCTCTTGAGATGGACCAGTGCACATTTGTCCAGCCCGAACTCCATGCCGACAGCCTGAGTGTACTCCTGTACCACCCTGAGGGACTGGTGTAGGTCCCTCTCTCCGGAGGCATAAAGTTTAAGGTCATCCATGTAGAACAGATAGGTGACCTTATGCCTCCTATCACCGGGGGTACCGCAGTTGTATCCACGGGCTTTCCGGAGCGAAACAGATAATGGCAGTAGTGAGATGCAAAACAGAAGGGGGCTGAGGAAGTCTCCCTGAAATACTCCCCTTCTGAAAGTTACCGACTCCGTCTGGAGTCTATCATTACCCGATGTAATAGTAAAGCGAGTCCTCCAGAGCGGCATCAGTTCTTCGATGCATCTCACTACGGGACCGGGTACCGCAAGACATTGGAGCAAGTGAACAATAAGCTCATGCGATGTCATATCAAATGCCTTGCGGTAGTCGATCCAGGCCATGGAGAGGTTCCGCTTATACTGCACGGAGTCCTGTGTGACACATCTGTCAATCAACAGGTTCTCCTTGCAGCCAGCGACACCTCTCTTCGACCCTCGTTGCTCATATATCCGTTCGTAAACCGGTTCAACTGCGTGGAGCACTCGCATGTACAAGATGCGCGTAAACACCTTGTAACATGCGTTTAAACAGGTTATCGGTCGGTAGTTCCTTGGGTTGGACAAATCTCCGTTCTTGGGGATCAGCACTGTCCGCCCTTCAACCACCCAAGAAGGGATTTGCTGCTCCCCATTTAGCCAGGCATTAAAAATTCTGGCCAAATGGTGGTGGGTGCTCGGTAACTTTTTCCACCAAAAGTTATTTATCCCATCGGGACCTGGAGCAGCAAAGTTCTTAGAGCCCTCGAGAGCTCTTCGAACCTCTTCTGGGGTTATTGGTTGGCACACTTCCTGTGGTTGTTGAAACCTTTGACAAAAGGTTTCAAAGTGTGCAAGGGCTGGAGAGTCTCGATTGAGTGGAAGCTTCTCCTCGTAAAGCGTTTTCCAGAAATTTTCCACCTGATCTACAGTCGGCGGATTCTCTGCAACACGCGGAGGCGGTTCGAAAAGGCGCGAGGGCTTTTGGCGGAAGAGTTTAT